>CM035777.1:4196785-5406071 GCA_020466155.1 Pachypeltis micranthus | reverse complement strand
ACTCTTTTGTGGCATCACGGAAATCATCAGTAGTAACCGATTGGTTCCCTCAAGATGTTTAAGATTGAGCTCTTTTGGTTTATTATTCATTCTGAATAATAACCCTGTTTTCGGTCACAAAAAATTTTTTACAACCCCCCCCCCACAAAATTTGATACTTTACGTTCCAAGACATGGAGATTCCAAATTTGCAATGTCCATCCGCCGTCCGCCGTCCGGGCTGTTTTGTGCCTTTAACGTGATCTAAAAAATTCGTTCTTGCACAGAAATCCCATTTGGTATCTAGTTGTGCCCGCCATCTCGGCAACCCGATCGGACGAAACCCATGGTTGTTATGGGCAAAAAATTGTTAAAAAAATTTACGAAACGCAGTATAACGCGGGAACTACAGCGGAAGTCAACGTTTCGTTGTTAGTACTTCCTCTTTCCATCCCTCCCGTCATATCAAACTCAATCACCCACCCGCTCGACTCACAACGCCCTTTCGACTCTTTTTGCCCAACCACTTCCTCCACACACCCCTCCATCGGATCATAAACGCCTACAGACGTTTACTGGCGCCTGGCGCCGGGGGAATATTTAGTTTCCGTAGTTCCATTGTAGCCAGGTCCTGTTTCGTATGGTTTACTAGTATTTGATGCTGAATTGAATCGGATGGGTCTCGGAGCAGTAATACTAGGTCAAGCTGTTCATGAGAATAATAAACCATTGTGTAATAATTTGCAGGGTTTTTGACCTGTGATGTGTTGGAGGTTTTCTACCCACATAGTTTGTGCCTAGGCTCCATATAATTATTCAGACAAACCCTTCAAAATCACTTCAGATCGTGAATAAACAAATAATTCTTCTTGAGGAGGAATTAAGAATACAATGAGATCCACTTTGAATTTAATTGAATAAATAGAAACGAAATGAATGAATCGAACTCCTGTTTCAATCAAAGTAACCTAATTGCTTGGATCCTGAATGACAGGACAAGGGGTTAATAAACAGGGATTTGCTCACCTTCATCCAACTATCAAGTGAGGGGAAAGGGTACACTGAACTTAAAACCTGGCTGATAAGAAATTAGTACGTCGCAGGGCGTGCGAAGAATCAGAAAGAATCCGTAGCAATTCGTCAACCGACATTTCTTCGAGGCTGAAATCCATTGGTAGCATTCACGCATCTCTATTAGCCCTCCTGCTACCCTCACTAGTTTCACTGTACCGCCTGACTCTCATTAAAGGCACAGGGCGATGGTAGTCTTGCAGTAAGACGAAGGTCTCATAATCCAACAAAAGTTGGGCTATTGGATCGCAGCTCGCAATCACCGTAATTTTTTCTCGAGTCAGTGGATCCTCAAACATCTCCAAACCGTAACATCATTCATGACCTAATGACCGAGCTGTTTCAACGAATCATCATCACACAACACCCCAGTCACGTCGGTTTTATTCTCAATTGCTCTGACGAATCCCGAACGGGCCAGTTCCTCTACTTCAACTCCTTCATGAGACTTCAAGTTTAGAATCAGTTTCGTCCATTTCACGACTGTCGCGTGTACAACATACCACCATGAGTATGCGTTAAGAATTCTCCACCATTTCATTACTAATTACTTGGATCGTGAATAAAGACAATAACAGGACAAGGGGTTAATAAACAGGGATTTCCTCAACTTATCCAACAATCAAGCAAGGCTGATTAGAAATTAGTACGTCGCAGGGCGTGTGAAGAATCAGAAAGAATCCGTAGCAATTCGCCTCTCGGAAAGCTAAACTTGCTGCCCCGTCCTCAGAGCCAACCTGCCATGGAAGGAGAGCCGGCAGAAACTAAAGCTACATCCTTGACAGACTGTGGCATGGAGGTAGAAAAGCGTTTCCCTCTTGGGCCGCTGAGTTACTCCCCAGTCCATCTCCAGATGATTCAAGAGGTTCGTAGGACTTTCAACTAGTTAGTTAACTGGCTCCCCCCTTCATGGTGCTATTATTATCGCAGGTTCGAAACATCAAGGACCGTTCGTCTCATTACTGCCCCCCAACAGCTTTGCACTAGTATGCACTTCAATCTCAAAGCAGCTGCCAGTCTATCGCACACTCGGACAAGAGCTCATCACATTTTCGAAGGCTGGACGCCCCGAAAACACGTGTAGTCCCCTCCTTCGGCTCCCAGTTAGCAGCGGAGAGCCGAACAGCGTCTGACTCGAGTTTCACATCTCTCCCGGCTCTTCTGGTAGCAGTTTAGTGTTACACGCTCAAGAGGGTCACGATCCCACGGTCCGCCGTGCAGCCGAGTGGAGCCGAAATGAACCTAAGTAAATATCCGATTACCTGCCCGCTTTCTTGACTTTTGGCTTCTTCTGCCTTCGAAAATTCGGTAGAGGCCCCTCTAATTGCTACGAAACGAACCCGATCTCCTGACCAAGGTGTAATTGCGAAATTCTAAAATGACTCGAGTTTCACGAAATGTCGCGGATGTGAACCCAAACGTGCGAACCGTTGAGCAAAATGTTCACTCACGCGTTGGTAGAATTCAGCTGGTGAATTTTTTCAACCAAAGGGTGGTTTATTAAACTCACAGTGCTCTTGGGGAAAGCGTGGAGTTCGCAGGATACTCCGAATTCTTCCCTCAATAGAGAAGCCGGTACGGTGATCTCAATTGAATGTCTTAAATTGGAAATTTTGACCTGGACTGTTCGTATGACCATGGTAGGGGAGACGAAGCGGTGGTGAGTCACTTGATCAGTGATGCTGAAGTTCGGGGTGAATGTAGAGCTCCTTGGGAGAACAAATTGACAAATTGTCTGGTGGCACTTTAGGGAGCACAATGTGGACTCCTTAGATTAGTTTTGCTTAAATTTATTCTTAGTATAGTACGAGCTCCTAACTTCATTTACCTGTATATACTTCCTTTTTTTCACAAATCTTCCATTATAAACTTTTTCCTTTTTTCGTTTACTTACACTTGGGTAGTTGGTTGCCAAATTAATGAAAACCGTGTAGTATTGATAAGTTCAGATGTAGTCCGTGTAGTATTAATAAGTTCAAAGAGCGATAACAAGAGCTGCGGGTACTTCCTGAATCGGCTTCTGAACTTTCTGTTGATCCACGTCCAACCAAAACTTTTCATACGGCTTCTCATGCGCATGACACGCACAATCTCTGAGAGGACTTCAGAGCTTGGTGGACAGCTTCGTTGAAAGTCATCCTACAACTTTTTCCTCCATTTTGTTGGGAATCAAGCGGGGCATTCGATAAAACGATTAATCATCACCACTTGGGGAGTGTCAGTGAGCTGATTAGTAACAACATTTCTGACGCGCAATCCGATACCTTGCGTCATGATTCCGCCAACGGCTTCTAGCTGCTGCGCATCTTACTTTTACTGTTCTAACACACCCTCTACAATCTACGAGTGAATCGTTGTACATCACCATGAATTCGTGGAAGAGCATACCATTTAGCGGCGTTACAGAAAGAAACTACATGTATTAAAGTTAGCGTACCTGTTTGGTGAGTCCGTCTCCTCTGGCTGGTGAGATACTGTGAGCAAGCGCTTTCGATGTAAAGACATCATGCCGTATTCAGACTAGAGTCAGTTAGTTGGTCGTGATCTTTATATACGAGGAGAAAGATAAACCGGATCGTGCGCGTGGGAAAAGGGGGGAACAAAGGAGGTCATGCACCTTTGGGGAAACCAGCTAGAGGTGAAGAGAGAAGAATGTAAGGTATGGCTTTTTTCTTTTTCTCCTTGAAACGGAGAAAAAACAAGATCCCCCAACACACCCGCACAAATTGGAGGATATCCGCAAGTTCTGCATTTGCCACCTCTTCGGGCTGAAGGAGGGGCCTCCCAAACACACAACAGCGCGATGCCGCGAGTCCATCGCATACGCACAGCACGTGCTCTGCCGGCTCTAGCCCTACCTTGCAGAACCTGCATACCTGTACCTCGCACTTACCAATATTTGCAACGTGGTACCTCCTCATATCCTTCCTCCCCAGTGCAAGCACCTCCTTGGACCTCCCTCTGGAGTTTTGGCTGTCTAAGGCCAGGCAGCCCCTGTCAATGAGCAGCCCTGCACCGATCCTCCCAATTGCCAACCTCCCCACGTAGGTGGCACTTGGTAGTCCCAACCAAGGGCTCAGGGCCGATAGGGATAGGGAAGGTATGTCTTAAATAGCCACTTGAAGAGGCTATTTACTTTTGATTGTCGATTCTAAGTCTTTATTTCATAGGGTGGTCTGTACATTCCGTCAGTGGGTTGTTTATGTTTGTGTACTGTTTTGAGTGATGTAAATATGTTGTCGTATTTTGTGTTGATTTGTTCATTTATTATCTGCCCATTGAAGTTTATCTGTTTATAGTTTTCTATGTTTTCTGATATGTTCACCTTTTGTGTGGTATGGTGGTTCAGTCCTGTATTTTGGTGGTACAGGCCACTCTATACAAAAAAGACTTGGACTCGACAATCAACAGACTATTTAAGACAAACCTTACATTCTTCTCCCTTCACCTCTAGCTGGTTTCCCCAGAGGCGCATGACCTCCTTCCCCCTTCCCTTCCTCGACTCTCAAACATCCCGTTTACCTTTCTCTTCGTATATAAAGACCACGACCAACTAACTGACTTAAGTACAAACTCTACCGCCTCCTGCACAGTATCTCACCAGGCCGGTATGTTAACTTTAGTAATTTACCTACTGGCGGAACTAACTCAATTACTTCAATGCCAAACTACAGTTAGTTCCCGCTTAACAACAACGTATGTTCACGTCGAATGACATTTTTGTGTCCACCTGGCTACGTCGCACTGTTGTAATTAAGAAGTAATTGAACAAAAGCTGGCGCATGATTTTATTTTGTTACTGTTGGTTGTTATAATGCCCGGGTGGTCACAACAATAGTGTTCAGCTTTATGATGCCGTTGACCAGCTAACATGAACTCACCCGCTACTTGTGCAATTCGTTTGTATTCCATTTTGTGATATTGGGCGTCCATACTGCTGTCCGTTCTATTCCATACACCCCGGCCCGTGTTTCCTGGTTGTGTGTTTCCCTCGACCTTCATTCCTGCCGCGGCTGACGCTTTCTTTTCTGATAAATTCGAGTTAAGGAATGAAGCAGCCCTGCTCTACTCATTCTAATTGAGTAAGAACGCTTCATATGAGCGAAGAGCCATAACTAGAGGATTATTGAGGGGAATCGAGCGATTCGATTGACGACTGTTTCTTCGGAGGTGACGCCCTTATCATCGCCCTTATTCGGAGGAACGAAAGGCCGAGCGTCCTTCAGACCGGACTCGTTACGTCGAGGGCGAGAAGGAAGGAACTTGGGTGATTACTCAGACTTGAGGCAGCAATTAGCGAAGTTTGATTGTGACGCAGGACGAGGAAGAGAGGAGAAACAGGGCAAAAGAGGAGAGGGAACTGAGGAAGATCAGCCTACCGTCAAATAAGAAAACAATCCGGAATAAAATAGACAGAAACAAAAAGAAGAGCATAACGAATTAAAGTCGTCTAAACGAGACTGAGAAAAAAAGGACTAACTGGAGACCCCCCCTCCTGCCACTGCTCTTCTTTAGACACTTCTCTCTTCCCGTCTCAACTGAACTTTTCGCCGTTGAGAATGAGGGAAAGAAAAACTGGTCTTGGCAGATGGTTCCGAGCTGATGGGTCTTTAATGAATTGCCGGGCAAGCGTCTGCAGAAGCCGCAAGTTCCGTGTGAGGAAGAATTCTCACAGCTTCAGTACACTACGCGTCGTGAAAAAAATCGAATTAGGTGAGGAGGACGTAAGGGGGCGTAGACCGTAAATTTCTTCGGACTGAAATCTTTAATTTTGGCAGGAATTTTAACGGAATTTATAGGTGAAAGAAATGGAGGCTGATGAAGAGGTATGGGCAACAGACGTGAATGAGCGCAGCAACAGCAGCGCAAGGGGAAACATATGAAGGGAACCGGAGGTATTAGATTAAAAACCCTGCAAATTATTACACAACGGTTTATTATTCTTATGAACAGCTTGACCTAGTATTACTGCTCCGAGACCCATCCCATTCGATTCAGCATCGAGAAATACTAGTAAACCATACGAAACATGACCTGACTACAATGAACAACGGAAACTAAATATTCCCCCGGCGCCAGGCGCCGGTAAACGTCTGTAAGCATTTATGATCCGATGTTGGGGTGTGCGGAGGAAGTGGCCCCAACCTTCCTCCGCCCCGTCGGGCAAAAAGAGTGTAAGAGAAATTGGGACGGGGACTTCCAGCCAACCCTTGGCAATTGACAAAACGTCGAGCGGGCGGGGGATTTCGATGAGACGCGAGGGAGGGAGGGAGTGCTAATGACGAAACGTTGACTTCCGCTGTAGTTCCCACGAGTTCTTTCAATTAATAGACTCTAATAATTACTGTAATTTCCCTATACGCAGTTGTACACGTCTGATACTCATTCCATTCGACCCAGGATGTAAAAATACCTTGAAAACGATACGAAACACGGCTTATTGGCGATTATACTGCGTTTTGTTAATTTTTTTAACCACTTTTTGCCCATAACAACCATGAGCTTCGACCAATCGGATTGCTGAGATGGCGGGCACAACTAGATACCAAATGCAATTTTTGTGTGAAAGAACGATTTTTTTAGACCACGTTTCAGGCACAAATCAGCCAGGACGGGGGACGGAGGATGGTGGACGGCGGATGGGGGACGCCAGATGGGGGATGGCGACAGGGGACGGCTGACAAGGCACGGGGGACGGCGGACCGGGGATGCCGGACAGACACTGCAGATTTGGAATCTCCATGTCTTGAAACGTAAAGTATCAAATTTAGAGGGGGGTTGTAAAAAATGTTTCGTGACCGAAAACATAGAGTTATTATTCAGAATGAATAATAAACCAAAATAAATGAAATGCGCTTCGAAAAATAACGAATTATAAACTTCTGGGGATGGAAATCCGTAAAAAGGATAGTAACAAAAAAATTGCGGGCAAGTCTAATAAGATAGTTACCATGCTGGGAGTGGAATGAATGAAAAAAAAAATGGCGCGAAGGAAAATTGTGTCACTGCCTCCTAGAGCGCCTCAGAGGCGGGACAGTTGAAACACTATGACAAGCGCGAAACGAATTGCACGCATGAACTGGACGTTACCCGTACGAATTTTCCCCCAACATCCATGAACGTCTAGGGAGAAAGTGGGACCGCTGGACGAGTCAGTTCCTCACAGGACACGGCAACTTCAACGCAGTTCCATTTCTTTCCTCTCAAAAATTCAACATTCTGCACGTCTTGCGCGTTCAGTGCGAAGGAATCAAGAAACCACAGTAGTTCCTACAACAGTGAGCGACATTTGTTGGAAGACCTGACTAACCTAGCAGCATTGACTGTTACAGAGCAAGCCTATAACCGTTTCACCCAATTTGAGAAGAAGGTCGTGGCAAAGAAACGTGGCCACAGTTGATCTGTCCTTTTGAAACTTCCCATCGAAGGGAAACCATATTACGAACTCCTCCCAGATGGAACAGGATTACACTGGGAGACTGGAAAAATGACCAGCCGTACCTCCACATGTTTGAAGTCGATGGATGCTGAGCAAGTGGCCGGCCTTTTGCATGATATTAAACCCGCAACCTCCATGACAGTCAGCTGATATGACCCTGGTAACCCTTTTGTGGGTTCAGGAACGGTCATATGATAAGGAAACAGACCTGTGTGTGTATGTATGTGAGAAGGTCTTAGGCCTGACATCGTCACCGTTGGTTGTGATCCTGAATGTCCTGGTATCTGGCCACTGGGATCTTAAACTAACTTGTCAAGCCAAGGGGCGCAAATATGACAGGACGGATCTTCGTATGGCAATGTGGAGGCTGGACACATCAGGGTTGCGGCATTACACGGCCTGGCGTTCTCCGAAGTATCACCTGGATCGTACATAAACTGGTGGCCATTGTATCACGGAACACCCTCCTATCCTTCTATCCCTAGAGCCAGCATAGGTTATTATGGGCCCTCCCCATTTCCTCATTTATTATTTATTTAGTTTCTCCTGTTTGGGTACCACTGCCCTATTTCCGGTCGAACAGCTAAACCGATTGAGATGGTTCTTTCTTTGTCGTGATCGCTATTCCATCGTCGACGCTAAAATGAGGTTACAGGCGTGATAAGGAGCGTGGGGGATGAAGATGTAGCTAAAACTAGTGTTTTTTCGTTTTTCCCAAAAATACCTCCAACGAATTTACTGTGGTTGCGGAAAGTTGTGAGCTGTCACGAACCAGATATTTAATGATTCGCGCATCTATTTCATCAAACGGCTGAAACTGGAAGTTGCCGAATAATACGCGAACTATAACCCAGGAAGTACCGTCGTTTACAAAACTCTGTGGGAAGAGCCCTAAGCTCCCTAGCGACACGACGCTCGAGGGCCGTCCCTCTTTCCAACAAACTTCGGGGTTTCGGCATCTTCAAACATAAACCGCTAATCGGATTAACAACGCGAGGTCGGTAAGAACACGATTACACGATTCCGACAGAGCTTTAACGTTACGGCCCTGCACAATCTTATTTGCGGTCGGGACTCCTCCAATGAATGCGGAATAAGGGAACGAAGCGAGCCAAATACATTAAGTAATCCGCGTCGACGCAGTATCACCTTCCTTTCATACAGATGTAAACGTAATCGTCCTAATGATGAATCAAAATCCGTACACCGAACGATAGAAACAGACGGGATGTTGTCGCACGATACAGCAAAAATATGACTGGAGCCTTGCTAAGTGGCAGATGCGTTTTATGGAGCACAAATTCAGTGCACAGCCGCGAGACTTTCAAGTTTGTTTCTGGTTAGCGACGCACATGGTGGAAAAAGGTAGAAATCAACACAAAGCAATAGAAAACTACCAACTTTACAGTAAATGTAAGATTTGTAACGTAAAATCCAAGAGGTGACATCGTAATCAAACTCATCCCAGCCCATCCCCATCTTGAAGGAGAAGTAGCGAACTTATCCTCATGGCATATTATACAAATGAACCAGGTGCAGGAGTTTTCGAGCCAGGGATCCAGACGATGACACCACTGGGTGTCACGCACAGCTCTTTGCAGTGACAGTGTGTCGAGGAGGAGGAGGAGCCTGGAATGGAAAAGAATGTACGTTATGTCAGACCGCCAGGCAATCTAGGTCCTGGCTTGCTTTACTATTACGTTGCGGCAGGTTTGTCAATGCCTAACATGCCTGAAGACCTTGACAAAGGAACACCCATTAACCCCTGGGAAAAGGCTCAGAGCTACTCCCAGTGGAACCTGAGCCCTTTGTAGGGACCACCAACATTCCACTGGATCAGGAAAGTTGGCAAGTGAGAGAAGAAGTGTAGGGTTGTCCATTGGCGGGTTGTGCAAGGCCAAAGGCAGTCAAGGTTGTTTATTAAACTCTCCAGGGACTGAACAAGAGAGATCCTCAGCCTGGGACGCCCTTCACAGGTCAGTGTCTAATAAGGCACGGAGTGGGCAAGATTGGTAAGTCCGAGGTACAGAGTAGCAGATGCTGGAAGAGAGAATGAGAGGCCTGGAGGGAGTCTCACAGACTGTGTCAGAGAGATGATTCCTGACGGAGTGGTGGCCATTATGAGTCCAGACTGCTAGATCGGGTTTTGCATGTTCGCCGAGCAGGTGCTCTGAAAGAAAAAACGAGAAGGTAGTGGACGAATAAAGACGAGGAACGGGAGAGCGCCCCAGGGGGTAAGAAGAAAAGGAACACTTTCCTCGCTGCCCCAACAAAGACGATAAATTGGGTTATATCCGCCAGTAGGCAAATTACTAAAGTTAACGTACCTGTTAGGTGAGTCCGTCTCCTCTGGCTTGTGAGTTACTGTGGGCAAGCGCTTTCGATGTAAAGACATCATCGTCTGGCCGTTAAGTCAGTACTGGAGTCAGTCAGTTGGTCGTGGTCTTTATATACAGAGAGAAAGGTGAAAGGGGTGATGGAGCGTCGGGGAAGGGGCGGGGAGAGGAGGTCATGTAGCTCAGGGGGAAACCCCCTAGAGATAAATGGAACGTGTTGGATGGTCTGTCAATTGTGGAATTTAAGTCTTTTTTGTGTAGGGTGGTCTGTAAATCCGTCAGTTGGTTGTTTTCGTTTGTGTAGTGTTTTGAGTGGTGTGAATATGGTGTCGCATTTTGTGTTGATTTGTTCATTTATGATCTGTCCATTGAAGTTTTTTTGTTTGTTTTTACGTACGGACAACACACTTAGAACCAAACTAACTGCAAAGACTGAAAATACAGACCCACTCGACCAAAGTGGGGTGTATAAAATAACTTGTACTTGTAAAAACGCATACATAGGACAGACAGGACGAAAAATACGGACCAGATACTCAGAACACATTAAATCTCTTAGTAGGAACAAAGACGATTCAAACTTTGCCAACCACCTCAAAACAACTGGACATGAACCCACCAAAATACAGGACTGTACCACCTTACTACACAAACAATACAAAGGACGAAAACTGAACATATTAGAAAACATGGAAATTTATAAACAAAAAACTTCAATGGACAGATCATAAATGAACAAATCAACACAAAATGCGACACCATATTCACACCACTCAAAACACTACACAAACGAAAACAACCAACTGACGGATTTACAGACCACCCCACACAAAAAAGACTTAAATTCCACAATTGACAGACCATCCAACACGTTCCATTTATCTCTAGGGGGTTTCCCCCTGAGCTACATGACCTCCTCTCCCCGCCCCTTCCCCGACGCTCCATCACCCCTTTCACCTTTCTCTCTGTATATAAAGACCACGACCAACTGACTGACTCCAGTACTGACTTAACGGCCAGACGATGATGTCTTTACATCGAAAGCGCTTGCCCACAGTAACTCACAAGCCAGAGGAGACGGACTCACCTAACAGGTACGTTAACTTTAGTAAAGACGATAACGCTCCTGAACCCCAAGCGGAGGAGGTAGGGTAAAGACCGGCTTAACGCAATATGAGAAATAGCCGAACTCCGTTGATCGATAACACTTGTTGTTAATTCTTGGGCTGGATAGAATGGGTAGTTGGCAAGTGGGAGAAGAAGTGTAAGGTTGTCCATTGGCGGGATGTGCTTGGCCAAAGGTAGTCAAGGTTGTTTATTAAACTCTCCAGGGAGCGAACAAGAGAGATCCTCAGCCTCGAATGGTATGTCACCCGTTCACAGGTCATTGTCTAATAAGGCATCGACTGGGCAAGATTGGTAAGTCCGAGGTACAGAGTAGCAGGTGCTGCAAGAGAGAATGAGAGGCCTGGGGGGAGTCTCCCAGACTGTGTCAGGGAGATAGGACCTGATGCGGTGGTGGCCATTATGCTGAGCAGTCCAGACTGCTAGATTTGTATGCTCGTTGAACGAAAGACGACATACGAAGGTAGTGGACGAATAAAGACAAGGAATGGGAGAGCGCCCCAGGGGGTAAGAAGAAGGGGAACATTATTCTTTCTGCCCCAACAAAGACGATAACGCTCCTGAACTCCAAGCGGGGTGGTAGGGAAAAGACCGGCTTAACGCAATATGAGAAATAGCCCCAGGCCAGTGCTGTACTGGAAGGGGTCACATTGAAGTCGGTTTGTGCCTGGTATAGGCTGGGTTCACTCATACCCTCCAAAAATAAAATGTTTCACGTGGAAATGCGTTAATCGAACACATGGCGAGTACACTTGTATAGCAGATAACTAATTTTAGAGGGGTAGCAGACAGCTGTGTGATCCTTCACCCAGGATATCGTACAATTGCCCCACCCTTGCTAACCATCAGTTTCCGGGGTTTTCGAAGATTTCAAATTTGCATCTGACGTCTCATTTTGTAAGTAAATTAAACTCAATTGCTGTTCAACGGGTCGTAATGTTCGTGGCTCGATTTCTCTTTAGTTCGTACGAAAGCGAAAGTAATGATTCCTCTTTAAGGGCGAATTCGAAGAAATCAACTTTTCCCCCTTAGGACGAGGGGAGCATCTAATAAACAAAAACCCTTTGAGGAACTCCCTCTTCGGGTTGTTCTTTGTTACATTTTCCACTAAATAAAATAACGTTTTTTGGATTCGTAACAACTTCGCTCTCTCCACCTTTTGAACTTTTCAGCTGATTGGTTTTGCCCATTCAGCCGAGAAAACGCAAACTTTAATCAATCGGATGAAATAACTCTGGAGAATGACTGAGAGGATTCAGAGTTGCGGATTTAAAGCTTTTTGTAAACGCCTTTTGCTTTTTTTCTGGGAATAATCAAATATTTATGGATTTGGGAGAACGTCCAACTGGAATAATCCTGCAGCTTCAGATATGTTTCCAGTGAACCTTGTAAAGAGGAGTGACTTCGTAGCGACAATACCCGCGTACACAAGTCACGAAAACACGTACGCTCCAGCACACTGTCAGAAATCTATTGCCAGTGACGTGATGAACCTTGACTTTTGCCTGTTTTGGAGGGTCGAAAGCATTGTCAAGTCATCACTTTCTTCCTTAATTTATGCGCAAGACGTACAACTATTACCGGTTCCAGGGTTTCAAGACTGTTGGTGTGATGTGCCTATCGCCGTGGTTTCCATCAATCCATCGCACACCTCCTCAGTCCCTTTATAATCTATTTTCCCCTTTGTTCATATGCATTTGGTAGCTGGACGTTACGTTTTAGGTAGAGACCGGAATTTCTGAGGTTGCTCTCAAATGCCCTAAGTTCGGCAGGCCAAATTTGCTGGGCCTTAGACCTCTAAAATGTTTCTACTAGCCCTAATAGAAAATTATTGTTTCCACGAACACCTTCGTCCTCAAGCCCTTTTGTTACCTATGGAAAGTCCACCTCTTCAGTTATTTCCGATTGACAACGGATTTCCCTCTTCTTCTGGACTTTCCCAAATTTCCTTTTCCCTCCCCTCAGTTTACTTTACTCTCCACAACAGACAGCTCCTCCCATACTCGTTCATGTACGAGTTCTCGCGAAAGTCAGTCGTCCCCCAGTTCTTCCAACTATTCGTCTCCCAGCTCGCGCTACTCACACCTCAACCCTGTCACTCTCTTTTAGTCCCTCTCCCTTTCCGCTTAGTGTCTCACTATCAGTTCACGCCCATTCAGAGTCCCCTTATTCGCGTTTATATACTCATACTCAACTGGATATCGCTATTGTGTCAAGCGTAATACAGTCCTCGTCTCTCACACTCACCTCGTTCATTTATTCCTCTATTTCAAGCTCCCCCAACACCCTATGATCGTATTTATAGTGTTATCAAACGGGTAGCTGAATGGACTGCAACTTCGATTTGTTTTTAGAACGATATCGTTGTATGAGCGATATTGTGCAAAAACTGCGATGAAAGCGCTCGTCATCGAAGTGTTTGATTATTCATTGTGTTACTTTGTGATTACTATTTGGAGGTTGTAACGTACATGGGGTATTGTCTCACAATTCCCGTGTACAGGACACGCGTGAAAATCGTGTCTGGGCCAAAAAGAAAAGAATAAATAAAAAACGCTCAATTATACTCACTTGATGAAATAAATAAAATAATGGCTCTCACGAAAGTAATGGGAAATGAAATTATAAAAGCGATTAAGACCCAATTGAATTTAATCAGCAAAAACTCGAAATGAAATGAACTCCTTTTAGAACGAAATAAATAACCTACGCTCCGATTGTATTAATAACAATAAAGGGACAATGGGGAAAATGAAACACCAAGCTCGGATCGCTTACCTTACTTCACACAATTTAAAATGACGTTTAAGAACTGATTCACTGGGTTATAAAGAGGGGACGGATTCGCTGCGAAGTCGGTAGCCGTTCTGATGGAGAAACGTGGCTCCGTCGCTAATATAAACAGCGGCGGGCTGCACAGGTAGCGGTCAGTGTTGCCACCTCCTGCAGCCCGCCGCGAACCATTACAAGGTGAACAATAAATAAATATAACCAACCCCGTAGCTAGTTAGTTTTGAACTAATTTCGCTCGTATCTTCCTTTTGCTTGAGACACATAACCCAGTGGGAGTTATGGTTAAGGGAGAGTAAACGCTATCTGCTATTTTGGTAGACATGGTTACGTTACAACCATCGGACGAGTAAACTTAGCGAGTGTCTACCAGACCTTCCGCATCACTACCTCTAGTCTCAGTCACCCCATCCGGCAGGAGGCGACGTCAACTAGCTAATGTCTGCCCAAACACCTTGAATGGCTGTTACGCTATCCAGTCTCTGCTATTTCAGGCATACGAGCTCTTGCCCGCACGTCATTCATTGTTGAGTGTGGAGTCGAACATGACGCGCTTTTTATTCTCGGCAGGTCAGGCTTTAGGTCCGTTGGCTCTCCTACCTTGGCGGTCTCTGCCAGGCACGGGAAGGGAGAGCAAATAATTTGCGAGGCTTTGAGCTCGTTATTCTCATTCTGATTAGTCACAGGGCCTGCGACGTATTAATCGAGCCTCTCCCTTATTAGCTAGAGATTTTAAGTTCAGTATTTTCCTCCCTTGCTTGAATATTGTTGGATAAAGGTGAGCAAATCCCTGTTTATTAACCCCCTTGCCAGATATTGTCTTCCATAACAATCCGAGCAAATTAGGTTACGTTGATTAAATATTGAAAGGAGTTCGATTCATTTAGTTTAATTTTATTTATTCGATTCTATTCAAAGTGGATCTTATTGCGTTCTAAGTTTCATTGCCCTATTTTCTCCCCATGAAAAGTTATTTATTTATTTTCTGGGGTGAGTTTAGTGAGTTCTTATGATTAAGTATATTGTACCCAGACATGAAGTACTGTAGTACAAACCACTAGACACATCACAAGTGCTGATGTCGATGCTCAGAGGCGGCAGACTAGTGTCCGCATCATATTCTACCTGAAATTGACCCTAGACCCAGCTCTGGGCGAGCAGTAGCTAATCGTCGACGGTTCCCTGACTTCCGAACAACACGATCAGCCAGTGGAGGGCATTTTTGTTATTATGCGAACCAACTACCTAACGCTCTACTTCACCGTGCACACAACAACCGAACGCGTCGTAATTTATTTCGCGTCTCGATCCCCATCTTTCGGTCGTCCCTCCCGTGCAAACTTGCCAATTATTCTTCCGACGGACGTGCAGAAAATACCAACGGATATGAAAAGTTGTAAAAAAAAAGAAAAAAAAGGTAACCGCCGAGAGCGACGAGCTCGAAACTGAGAATTAAGGTTCCACTTCTACAACGTCGGGATTTCGAATATTTTCAATTATCAACACAAGGCGCATTGCGTTTGACTCATTTAAATTCCTATAATTTCCCAATTAGAGGACGAGATTCCGCTCTGAATAACAAGCAGGAAGAGGGAGAAAGCGAAAAAGAGGGAGAGAAATTTGCAGTATCTGCCTAATCAAGCGAAATTGAATTAAATTACTTTCTCTAACTCGGGTCTTTTCTCATTTGACTACTCGCTCGCTCTCGGAGTTTCCTTCCTTTTTATTGCCCTACACGGCAAGAGGGAGCGAAAGAGTGAGGAGAGCGAGGGAGGGAGGGGGGAAGAAAATAAAAAATAAAAACCCTTCCACTTTTGAGTCGACGAGAGGGCAATTTCAACGCAGCGTGAAATGGGCAAGTACTGAACCCAGCGTCAGTCGTGCGTCGGATTCAGCGAGATTCTCTCGTCTGTCTTGAATCGTCCGACAGCTCTGCGAGAGTGAATTGCAAAATATAACTCTAAGTAAAAACGAAAATCTGAGAAAACCCCGCTAATGGGGTTTAATGGTGGAAGAAGGAGGAACGCGTCGAAACGAGGGTAAACTGGAAACGACATGCTCATTTAGTAAGAGCGAGAAATATTGTGTAGTGCAGTTGAAACCGCTAGAGCAGGGAGGGGGGACACAAAGTCCGAGTGATACAGGAAGCTATTAGCTATTACTTTCTGGGACGTGAGAGGAAGGATAGGCTCTTGGTGGCCCCATGAATGTATTGAGAACCAACCAGGAAACACTTAGCACATTGCGACAGGTTTGCCCTTACGCCTGTCTGCGATGGCGCCTCATGTTGTACTATCCTGCAGTTTGGGAGGTTCAGTATTCCCTCCCTGTCTGATACTGGGCCTGGAGCAGCAAAGCTCCACCCTCTTTCGGCTGAGCACTGCCCTGTCAGGTTGAACAATGCATTGACAGTTTTCCTCAGGATGCAACATGACTCTCTGGCTGCACCTGGTCGACTGTTTCGTTCAAGATGAGCTACCAATCTACCACCGCGGTCACGAGATAATAGCGTGAAAAGCATCATAAACTATTGCCCTGCAGTGCAATGCCCCATGTCCTGTTAAGAACTGGTTATGGTGCCCAGGAGAAGGAAGCCCCACCCGTCTTGCCCTCTCACAAAGGTCACAGCCCTTCTTTTTCTCTGCTGCTGGCCGTACCCTGGTTGCCTTCCTGATGAGTACAGTTCCTTCCGCTCGTCTGACAGAAGAATTGGGACCACAATCGCCACCACCAGTACTGCCCCCTGGTAAACCGTGCAGTACGGGGTAGCCAGGGGTGAAGGGTGGCCAATTTAGGAGTTCCAGAAACACAGGGAATGCATTACTTGGCAAGAACAAGCTCTCCCCGAAAAACCAGAGAAGCTAACACAACGATCCTTACTAGCACTTCATCCTACTGATCAGCCACAATCAACTCTTTAAGGTGACTCAGAAAGTCCATCGAACGTTCTTAGAAGATCAGGTCGCGTCACTCGTCTTCCAGGTCATCTTATGGATAATGTGGCTGGACAAGTTAGCGTGGGAGGACTATTGCGACTGTAATGGATATTGCCTCGAGGAGAGGGGGAGAGGGAGTTATTATTCTTTCGTGAGCCGTTGTTGCACCATATGTTATGGCGTCTCAATCGATTGAAGTATTCTTGTTCATGATAACCGTTTTAACGTTCAAGCGTGTCAAATAATTTATAACTCATCAGTGCAAATACAGTCGGAGGCTGAACACACGAATTTGCCAACGGAAAATGGCAGTTAACGTCGAGAAGCCAGAAGTGATGAAAAACGGACATGCGCTACATTCCTGGGGAAGCATAGCAGTGTGTGATGAATGCTATATATAATCTTTTGACTGTAATCCCAGTGGTGGGATGTGCACCGCCTATTGTGCCAGTCCTAATATCTCAGAGGTCGATGCCCAGCTTTCTGAGGAAAGCCAGGTAGTTCCTGAAGGAGTCCTCGTTGGTATCCACCCTGGGAGAAGAGGTGCCAAAGACCAAAAGTCGCTTCCTCTCAAGTCTCCGGCACTGGGCCAGGACATGGTAGGGAGTCTCCTCATCCGTGCCACACCACCTACATCGAGGGGTGTCGACTATACCGATAACATACATTTGTTTGTTCATTCTGCAGTGTCCAGTTATGAATGCTAAGTATACAACTATTTTTATTTTCAGACCAGAAAGAATCCAAGGTGACCAATGTCGGATGGCTTAGGTAACACAACGAGTGCCTGCACACCAGCAACACCTACCCATGCCCCTCCAAGTAGGCAATTGGCAGGGAGAGATTTAGAAAAACACGCTTTCTTTTTTTTTTTTGACCCGAGGGCGTGTGCGACAAGTCCCTTTGTCACTGCGGCCTCATATGGGCCTATTGTGACGCTGGCCCTTTCTTAGTAGAAGGCGTCGTACATACCCGCTCTCTTTATGAAGCCATGTATGTCCTTCACCGCAGAGTCCGCTACAGTTTGGGGTTCAGTGGTCCCCTGACCGAAGTATTCAAAGCGTTTTGCTGCCAAGGCAGGGCATTCACATAGGATGAGCTCTGCTGTCTCGTCCTCCTCACCGCAGAGTCTGCATTCTACCGCCTCTGAGATGCCTATCTTGTTGAGGTGATATCTGAGTGGGCACTGCCCGGTGAAAAAGCTTATCAGTACTCTCAGATCTTGTCTAGAGAGTGTCAGCATCGCCTTCGCCCTTTGACAGGAAGGCGTGACAAGCCTTTTCGCCTGTCTTAGTCGTGGCTGGCGATGCCAATGGGCGCCATTTTCTGTATCTCCCATCGAGCAACCAGACGGTTCAGGTGACTTTTCGTCAGACCCACGTGTGGTTCAGGCCCGAAGGGTAGGGAGTCTGTACCCCTTTTCGCGAGGCGGTGAGCCTTTTCATTGCCCTCATGCCCCCTGTGAGCCAGCACCCAAATGAGGGAGAGCCAGTTACGGGCGCCGAGCTGCTTGAGCGCATGGAGGCATTCCCATGCCAGCTTAGACCTAAAACTATAGGCTGCGATGGCCTTTAAGGCGGTCTGGCTGTCTGAGAAAATGTAGAATCGCTTCCCCTTGAGCCCTTCGTTCAGGATCTCTTGGGTTTTGCCCATTGTTCGCGGCTGCTTATTCAGTCATCATGCTGACCTTATTCACAGCTGGCCGCAGACATGCCCCTGGGGACAATTCCGTGGTCGTTCCACCATCCACAACAGCTCCTAGGAAGATAACCCAGAATCAGGAACACGCTTTCTTAATTGGGCTCTTCGTGTAGTGAAGAGATGTTACATAGCTTTATTGTTGCCCAAAGTCAGTGCCATGCCATCGATAAAATATGAAACTGTTGGCCGGTACAATTTGAATTCAACTTGTACAAAACACTCAAAACTGGGCAGAAAGTGGCATTTGAACGCTGCTCGAAACGGCTCCAAATATCCAGTGCTGTGTGTTCGTGCGCTGTATAATCGTTTGTTCAACGCATATCCTCAGAAACACGTTTGAGCAACAACATGGGTTGGCATTTCCGAAGCTTACAATGTACTGCACATATGAGCATTAGGTGGGACTTCCTGTATTTGACTTCACATCCCTCGCGTTGCCACCTCCTTACGCCAAGCCAGTGACACACTTTCTTTCGTTCTCACACCAGTTCGATTACCCAGGGGTGAACTCCCAGTTTCCCTATTGTTACTTGTTGCTCCTCCAAACAGATCTGAGTAGGCAGTGATTGTTCACTATACTCACAACTTCTTCCTAATCTCAGCAAAAAAATGTTTGTTCCGTCTAGTAATGCGCTCTTCCGCTTGTCTCATCTTCCCCTTGTGTCTGCACTCGATTTCATCTGCCCCATGTGCAGGCCTCGCCAAACGTCCTCTGAACCCCCAGATCCACGGAACCTCGCTTAGAATGATAACAGCGCCGAATTTCAAAAAAAAACCATGGTCGGATTCCCCAGATTTAGCACGCAGGCGCTTCATGTAGAGTTAGCATGACATATTGCAGTGAATGGACCCCACATCATCCCGTCCAACCTGATATTTCTAACCAGTGTGCTAAACGGTGTCCCAGGCCATTTAGGCAGGTCACAACCACGCATCACCTTTGCGCCATTCAGTTTTCAAGTGAACCCTCTTTCTTTCATCCAAAATAACTGGGTCTCCGTTATATCTGCATACTGCAAGGACGCTATCGCCTTGACAGTGATACGCCATCCGGCGAATCTGGATATAGCCACCCCCACCTTCACTCTTCCTGACATTAGTCATAGTCCAGTGGTTTTGTTTGGCAAAGACGGCCTATTTTTTTATTTGTTCAGAACAGGGACTAGCTGCACTAATTGCCCAAGTAGAACCTTTCGAATCCACATCGAGTTAGTTCAAACCGGGAAGTCTGCGGCTGTCCCTCCAACACATACACAGGTCCATCTCTACGCGGCAAAACGTTTCATGGGCACTAAAATCACTGTCATCAAATTTATATTCGCAGCACAACTTGGAGACGAATTAATATCATGATTTCGCGATCACCCGTTCTGCGGTTGAATGATAGCGGTCCGTTCTGTTCGGGGAAACATTCCTGACCAACCGTTTGCAAGATTTTATGCTGATTGTACGGCCGTTAAAACTGGAAGATTCACGTTCCTATTCGGCACTTCATTACTGTTGGAAACGTCATTAAAATTTATGACAGACCACCTGAAATGTTATTGCTCACAAATAAAGAGCCCCCCGCTCCGCTCATCCCGAACTAACACTCCTCAATCCTTTGACGCCGAAAGTTTTCGAAAAGACCTCATTAATTTCTAGAGCCTCCGTTCGGTCGATCGTAACTTTCTTAAGGCCAAACCAAATGTGCTAGAGCACACCGCAACGACGGAGACTTTTTGTCTAAACCACGCTACACCCCCTTTCACTTTTTTCTCTCCCCTCCACTAGGATCGCGACTGTCTCCCTGTTTCGGGATCGACTGAGGATGGGACGTGCCAGAACGAAGAACTTAACTTTTGAAAGGGGCAAAAAGGAGAGGCCCTGGAGCAAGTCGTTTATGAGATCGTAAGCACAATCAAACCACTTAAAATTGAGGGGATGAGCCCACCCACTGACACATTTTAGCTTCACTTGTTGCTGGTAATTGGACGCTATGATATTTCATCTTGGTACCGGTTCAATCTCACGTCATGAGTTTCATGTGCCAGGCCGAACTAACGGCACATAAGCTCATAGTATACGGTTGAAGAATGAAATGGGAAGGGGTTTGCTGCTGCTAGCTCTCCACAGCGTTTTTCTCGTCAATGAAACTCATATGATCCATGCATTCTCAGGAAAATTAAGTCGACAATTCGACGTATCATCGATGCGCCGTGGAAAAAGTAGGAGCAACTGAATAAATACCGGAATTTTATTCTCTACCAGTTTCTGTGTTGTGACCATAACTCACTCTTACACACTGGGCTGAACCCACGAAAATGATAGACTTGTTATAGTGGAGGAAATTTATTAACTTTAAGATAGAACGCAATTTCTGTTCATGGTACACAGGTTTATCTCGAGGTACAAAATAAATAATAAAGGAAATACTTCTCAAGGGGGAAAGTCACAGATATAACTGAGTAGGTACAAGAAAGCGCAAATCTATATATATCGGGGAGAGGTGGTATACTTGACCCCTGCTTTGGTTTTCTTCTAGTAATTCGAAACATTTTAATAAATCTGATTTTTTTTAAATTACACATGTATCCCCGTTTTACTACCGATTATGCACCAATAGACCAAGACCTTCCTATTCATTGAACAAAAACGACAAAAAGGGTTTTTTTAAAAGTCCGACACAAGGATCAACTAACTCTCCCTATGGGGATACTTGATCCCGGTGAGTGGGTTGTATGATCCCAGAGGATCAACCATCCCACCCGCCAAAATTTCAGTCGTAGGCCTACCTAAATATGGAAAATAAATTAACTGAGGCATACAATTATTAAGTTGTAATTAACTATTCGAAAGATAGAGTAGGTACAAAACGAAAAGAACATAACAAATTGAAAACACAGACAAAAATGAAAATTATTCGAGCAGTGGCACGGAATAAATCTCACGTGTTTTTGAGAATTTCGTCGGCTCCGGTAAGTGACCCAAAATGTCACCCCATACATAAAATATTTCGTCTTCCTTTGCTGGCCACTTCCAAAGCCGTCCATTTTTTTCCATTGCTTTTATTGTAGCCCAGTTTGCATGTATTTTTGTAATTTTTCCTGGGTATGACAAACCATAGTAAATTGCAGCTACAAATTCCCCTACTTCTTTTCTGATGGGCTCAAAAGCCCATATGAACAAGATACGCTCCCAGTTCATCCTCGTCACGTTTGGAGAAAACTTGTGGATTGGTGAAACCAGGTTGAACATAAGAGTCCCGACGGCATAGCCTTTTAAGTGTCATGCCATTAATTTTAAATTCTCTTGCGACTGTTTTGTACCCAGCTCCATCTTTAACTGCTTGGACCGCATTTTTCAAGGCCTCCGGATCGTACGGTACCCGTTTCATGGCCCCTTGCTTCGATACATACTTCCGCAGCATGTAAAAGAACGGAAGAAATACTTCGTATAGTAGGTGAAAACAAACAAAAGAATTATAGGTGGGATACTTGATTCCGGGATCAAGCATCCCCCTAGCAGAAGGGATCAACTATTCTGAACCAGCAACTTTTTTTAAATGGAAAAAAAACATCAACACGATAAAAACGTTTGAATCGGAAATAACTGAATTTATACAGCGAAATAGACACAATATTTCATAAACGCAAACAAAATATTATAAAGCCAGAAGTTTTTTAGTTGCCTAACACTAAACAAAACAAGTAGGATGCGGCGAAAAACATAAATTACCAATTATTTTTGCAACAAGCAATTGTTCTGTATGATGTTTACACTTTGTACTAGCCATCATGGCAGCGTCCCAATGTAGCCAACAGAACAACTTTAAACACGTTTTGGCGGTAGTTTTAGATGGGGGATCATGTATCCTCGGGGATCAAGTATACCATCTCTCCCCTACAAACAACAACCTCAACGGTAGGATGTGATTGGAGCAGTTAGTAAGTTTTAAGGTAGTATTGGGCGTACTCGTTTGGTACCAGGTGATATACGGTACTTACAGTTCCGACAGCCGTGGAAGTTATAATGGAAGGAATTATTTGAGAGATGATAACTCTTTGCAAAATCTGTCTTACGATTAGATAGGCTGTACAGAGCGAAATTTCAAAGGATGAAGGGAAGGAAAAATCTTCAGAAATTGCGTTCTCCACGTTGGCGGTTGGGAACTCGAACTCGACAGGGGGTACATGAAACGGTACGGTAATGATCGGGTGTTTGGGACGACGGTGACCGACGCCGACCAGATGATGTTGAAGCGATGACGAAGAGAACGGCAATATGCAGACAAATCCTCCAAGACGATGGCGACGAAAGGTATACTGGGTTGACTGCAGCAACCAGCTAATATGTCAAATTAATCGGGAGGAGAACGAAAAGGTAAGGGACGGTACGATATCGTTAGCAGCTCGATGGCGAACAGAATGAGAAGAAGGAAAACGGTGACTCTCTCTCCTGGCGCTAGGAAGCAGCAGCTCTCAACACGCCGGTAATTCAACGCGTGGTTATATAAAAAAATATATATTTCTTGTAAATAATTTGTAGTCCTCTTCGGAAATAAATCAAAAAAATTAATTAAGACCATTCAATATCGGTTAATTAAGCAATAATGGATTGCAAACTAATTGGGTGCTTGAAGATGGATCAATGACACCTATGTTCCATCTCCCTAAGCGACTGATACCGCAAAATTAAAAGGTGGCGGGAATTTCAAATTTCTTCACGGCACAGTGTTGAGCTAAATATCTCGATGAAAAATGTTAAATGATTAGTGGCTAACTGGGGTGAATTCTTAAGAGCCAGTCAGGGCGAATGAAAAAAAACTTTCTCTAGGACGACGTTTCGCTTAATTTATTAAGCATCATCAGGGATGTAGGGTATCACAGCAGACAATTAGATTACAGTAAATTATAATAAAATTATGGAGAAACATTGAACAGAATTAATTTTGAAAAACATACCTCGGGAAATGGCTACTAATTTCTTAAAATACTAATATTCGGAGAATCAAACAAAAACAAAACAGACCTTACTGGTACATAACAGATTGCACTGGTGTGGAAGTAAAAGAAAAAGTAAATAAAAAATTTTTGTATGACACAACATGGAGTTATTCTTATTTTCTAGAAGGAGATGGGAGGAATAGCTTAGGTGTACATGAAGGTTTATGACATTCGAATGAATTTTGCTAAGATTGGCAGGGTTAATGTCAAATTTGTGGCCCCCAATTCCGGAAATCATGTATTTGTTACGGGTACGATCGGATTAGGCCGTGACCTGGAACACCGGAGCCGCTTGTATCTGCCCGACAGAAGCGGCTCTGGTGTTCCAGGTAACGGCTTAATCCGAAAGTGTCCGTAACATATTGCTTGGTTTCTCCAGTATACAGTTTAGGACAATTGCCATATGGTATGGAGTACACGATGCGGCTGTAGTTTTGGATGAGAACTCTAGATTTTGTATTTGAATACACCATGTTGTTGAGAATGTTTTCATTTTTATGTACTATTTTACGACTGATTAGATTTCTGAGAGGTTTAGATATTTTTACTATCCTTGGCTCCACAAAGTAGAAAGGAAAGTTATGTGATAGGCTGAAAAAAAAGTTGAGTTCCCTTCAGATCTTTACATTTCAGACCCTCCTGAGTCCGGAAAACACTATTTGGGAAAATGGTCTGTGTCTCTGTGAATGGTTTTTAGAAAGAACCACCGTACTAAATCCATTCAAACTTGATATCGAGCTTGCGGGTTACAATGGGAAGCCAAATAAGAGTACGAGCAAAATCCACTGAAAGTTAAGCACAGCAATCACAGTGACCAAAACACCAAACATTTTTTTTCTCAAAAATGGCTGTAACGATTTTGATTAAATGTTTTATATTGATAGCTCTCAATAAGGCAATCATACCGTAAAATTCCCATTTGTGGGAAAATGGCGAGAGCAGCACAATAAATTATCACAGTTTTCGACGAAAAGCGTTTTTAGCGCGGTTTTTTCCTTATAAACTCCGCTGGAATGTTAGTAGAATGTTTAAAAAAATTGGTATTGTAGTCCAATTCAATACCTAAAGGGTGAGTGCTTAAAAACGCTCATGAGATACATGGGACTCACTCCAGAAATTCCTGAGTTTCAACTACCGCCGTTTCGCTTACTACCAGTTCTAAACTTTTGTACCCAATAACTCTGCAAAAGTAATTATTATCCTTCTTCAAAAAATTATTGTTTTCAGCCTCATTAATTATCTGTGCACCAATTGCTCAATAATGGTCCTGCAATGAGTACGAGCAGCACAATGAATTGTGGAACTGTAAGCGCTACCGCTTCCTGCGGTCGTTGTTTGACCAAGTTCAAATGAACTGAGTGGTATATGAATTGATTTAGTAGACAAAGCCATATAGAAAGTGAATTGACGTTGAGCTAAGGAAATTTGTGTGTTGCAACGCACCAAATATTTTCTAACAGACCTTTGATATATATGAATCCTCTGTAATGAGAGACACAAGGTGTTGTGGTAGTTGCATTATTGTGTGAATTCAACTGTGAGCTAGGTATTGAACCAGGGATAATTTATGCGTGTGTAGCTTGAAGAATTCAAATCAGACTCAAGAGTTCTCAAGAATTCACACCAGAGTAAACTCCTACAGTCAAGAACGACCCCACATCACAATTAGTTGCTAACGTGATGAACATCGCTGAGGAAAGTTGTGCGATGCGCCGCACCAGATATTTAACTCGTTTGTATTCAAATACGGCAACTATTCAGCAAAGCGTGGAAAAATATTCAACCTGGAATAGTTGGTGAATTATGTGACGTTTAGATTCTTTAAATTCGTTCCCCGTAATGAAACCCTTGAGAGAAAGGTTGAAGTGATCACGTCGATGTGTGTGACAGTATTACAGGAAACAGGATTCACGGCCATTAGCGGCTTTACTTCGGTAGAACCCCCACCCCGTAAATCTCCAAATTATCAAAACCGCATAAAACCGGCTTTCGTTTCCAACGCTCGTTAAAACGTCTTCAGACAGCCGAAATTTCAAAGGACAAACGAAGCAGAAAGGAACTCAGACTAACTTCAGGCGTATTGTCGAGCTCGGACAACGTCGACGGGGGGGCACCTGAAGGCTGAAAGGAGCTTTTCAGCTTAACAAGCTGTTTCTCGCCCTTTTCAGCACATATCTCTAATTGGTGGTTGACTAATTGGCGAGATCTCACCGGCAGTCGCGGTCTCATCCTTTTACGTCGCCCAGGACGGATGACGCTCTCATATTGTCCCCATTTTCCCTCCCTTTAAACTAGAGATCTTTATCTCGCGCTCGTCAATTAGCGCAGCGGAGGGAAGATAAAACTGTAGCTCCATGTTAGGGCAGATAAATAGGTGGAATGGAAATTGAGCAAAACTCCAATTGCCTGCACTGCGAGAAACTATTGACCCCAACTCTAATATTGTGCCCTCTATCCACACAGTGACTATTGCCGAAGAGGAGTGCAGAGACTGAGCATGAAGAGAAGAGAATGGAACCTCCCAATTACGGTACATGGAGCAGTGCCTCGCCACCCATGGCCCTTTAAAATGGAAGCTCTCGGCTGCAGGGAGCCCAGCTTTGTTTTCATACTAGCAGCAACACCCACTTTTTTACCAGCCATCGTCAGTTGCTTTAACATACACTGTGAAGTCATCTTATGTACGAGAGAAGGGGAAAGGAAAGAAAAATAACAAGAATCAGATAAATCTAACTACGTTGAGGAACTGAAAGCGACACAGAGAACAATTCACAACAGCATCGAAAACAATTCACTATGAGAGGCCCACAGGCAAGCACAAGGCAGGTAGGTGCTTATGAGCGTTGCCCACGGGGCAGAGGTATGGACCAAGCAGTGCCTGTTTGGACCAGGATAGACGTGAATAAAACTCGGAGACGGGTATTTACTGAGCACAAACTTCTAATTGGTGCGCTGGTATATCACAAGATTTGAGGACTTCGATGTACAAAGAAGAGGTGACTTACACGAGAGATGAGTTGAGTATGAAATCGCGAACAAGTAGAGCTCTGAAGACGTGAAAACTGGTTGTACTGGGAACGTGGGAGAAAGCCGAACTAGAAGTCGTTGAGAGGTGAAAGAGGTATCCGATGGGAGAATTGGAGACGGCCGTATTCGAAAGGTGTTAGGAAACAAGTGTTGGGAGAACTGGAGACGACTCACTTCGGCGACACTTCGCAGCAGAATGCTTTTGGGAGAAGGTATCTGTTGTTGGGAGGAATCCGAGAAGGGAGGAGAGGGGAAGGATGGGAAAACCACCGTTGGAAATATCAGCCGATTTGGGATTTCCGTGGGCGCAAAGACCTTTGAGGAACAATGCCACAGGTGCCCGTTGGGCAAGGAGCGGAAATTCCGAAGTCGAAACCTGGAGGGATTCGGCGCTTGCGTCGAACAGTGCCTACCACAGGAAACGTATGGTACAGGAGGTGCGCCATCAGCATTGCTTATACATACTGCACGTATATTCTCATGGGGGTGCCTATCCCCAATCCATCTTCTGGTAAACTAGTGGAGGCTTCAGAAGTGGTGGAACGAGTGAGGCGCAATCCAGAAGTCCTGTAGACCTGCAGCTGATTCCACTACTTGGTCTAGCCAGAATGAGGCCATGGTTAGATGGACTTCAGCTTTACCCAGTTCCTCACAAAACATGAAGCATGTTGAGCGTACTGGCACCGATTTGGCAAGCCTGCACAAGCTGTCTGCCGGATGATACTTGCCACGCCATCGAACACAGCCGGCCGGCTCACACCAGAGGCATTCCCTCACACCATTCGGAATTCGGAAGAAAACTAGAGTTGCTCAATTTGCCCAGGAAGTGTTCAGCCAGCTGATGGAGCTTGCTGACCTTAACTTGCTGTGAGGAAGAACATGCTTGAAAACCGCTCCTGAACCTCCCATGCTGGCCAGCAAATGTATAAGAGTGGCACTACAGTGCAAGATTTTCGGAATAGTGAGGACAACAACGACAAGGCAAAGACGCGCTGAACGGTTCAGGGTTTGTTCTCCACCTGCAGGATAATTGGAGGTTGGGCGCTGGTGTAGGTGATTTGTTTCATTGTTCAAAAAACGATCACTACTTCCTTTTAGATTCGATGATTCATTATTTGTCTGCATCTACCCTGCTAGTTCTCGCCTCTAGCCAATTCCATGTCACGACCTTTGCGCTGCAACTTCCACAGAACAGCATTAAGGAGACTGAAGTATTTGGAAGGCCCTGCCTACATCATCAAGGGGTACTGGAAGACAATTTCATGTCCGTCGTCCAGTGATAGCTCACGCATTGCAGTACATGTGGCATTTCCCCTTCAACTTGCAGGGTAGCCACACTCCCACGAGAACTCACGGAGTCTACAAATCGACAACAGGAGCCTCCACACGCCTGACTTCATTAAACGTTTCGACAACCCTCTGGACAAATGTTTCCTCTACTTGTGGCCTGATGGTTTCATACTGGCAAACTCATTAGGCAGTTGAAGCATCAGTTCAGTATCACACTGCTCACGTACGGAGCCTTTCTTTATTTTTGCTCCATTTTTTGACGAACTGTAATCCCTGAAGCCACTGGACGAAAAAATTGTTTTCAGCGCTGTTTAATTTTCCATGGGGTTGCCATCGAATTGAATCAGCGTTGCACCGCCATTTCTGCGAGCAGGCAAGAAATCACGATCCTCCCGTCTCGCATTCAATTTCCAGTTGGTTTCGTTGGCTGACCTGCATACGAAAACCAATCAAAATGAAATCTAAGAGTGCGTTGGAACGAATCCCGAGTGGACAATCCGCACATTGGAGATCGGAGAAAACTACGTTTCCTAATCTCATTTACATCGAATGTGCACGTAAAGAGTGAATTAGGTTATATGCCGAATGCATGTCTTTTAAATTAATTTTATGATCTTCCATCACGTCTTGAAGAGATACGGTACAAGAGAAGAACAAGGAGTTGTATGTGAGAGTTCAATGAATGAATAAACACCTCAATTTGTTCACGGTTTTGTCGAGCACTTTCAAGCTGAGGAAGACGTCTTGAATCCCTCTGGAAAAGAATCAGGGTTTCTTCGAAGTCCAACAGTCATTCTCACCAGCTTTAGACGATGGGAAGGCCCAAAACATTTTCCCACCTCTCTCACTTTACACCTAGAGCTCGACTTCTCATTCATTACGCGATAACGATTCAGCCCAACTGCCTATCCGACCACTCTGGGACTTATCTACCCAACCCCCTAGTTCTTTTACAAAGAGGGTTATATCAGTCTATTGTCATGGAGGTTGCTGTTTCGCTATCATGCAAGAGGCTTGCCTATCTGGCAGCGCCGAACGAACCCAGACCTGCGAAGTTGGACCCATCTTCCCGGTGGAGAGGTGTTACCCAAGTTATACCATGCGGAGGTCCGACCACATAAGAAATCCCATACCATCTGGGAGAAGTTCATAATCCGATTTCCTACCTGATCCAACTATTTACGTGGTTGGCAGGTTTCAAAAGGACAGATCAGCTGTGATCATGTTTGTTAGCCATCGCCTTCTTCGCGATCTCGGCGAAATGGTTATAGGCTTGCTTTGTGGCAGTCAGTGCTGCTCAGTTCGTCTGCCCTCACAACAAGCCTCGTTGGAATGTCATGGAGGTTGCAGTTTGGTTATCATGCAAGAGGTCAGCCACACGCTCAGCATGCACCGAACCCAGCATCGTGGAGGTACGGCAGGTTTTGATCTTTGCCAGTCTACCGTTGTCCATCTTTAACGGCTAGGAGGCTACCTGAGATTAGTTCTTAATCTGGTTTTCCGCCTGATCCAACTATTTACTCGGGTGGCCTACATCAAAATGACACATCAACTATGCTGGTTGGTTTAGCTGCTTTTCCAATAACCGTCGCTCATTGTTGCAGGAACTTCAGAGGAGCAGCACCTAGTTTCTTATATTCTCCGCACTGGAGGCGCAAGACGTGTATGATGGAGAGTCTTTAAGAGAAAAGAAGAAGAACCGCACATTGAAGTCACTATGGGTTGAGTGTGACACAGAGCTTACCCTCGCTGCTACAATTTTTGCTCTTATCTGTGCTTTACTAATGTCATTACATTTGCGAATTCCCATCTGCCCGTCACTCAGCTTCTTCTGAGCACTAATCATATTTACAGGCAAATTCGCAGAGTCACAGCTCACTAACAGACTTCTGTGTCTCGTCCCAGTCGATAAGGAACATCAGGATCAACAGAAGCCATCAGATTAAAATAGCTTACTGTCCTGTGGACGATACTAACAGGCAAATAACAAATGGATATGGAAGGAGCTGGGGTGTTTGTGTAAGAAGCGATAATTTAAAAACTGCTCTGGTTTCTGACTCAGGAATATAAGAGTGTTTTGTAAGAACGGAAGTGTAAATCAATGATAGAATTGTTATGACGAAGTGGAGCACTAACATTCTTATCATGAGAGCAAAATGAGTACGTATCGAAGGAACGACAGAAAGATTTAACTCTCCAGTTAAATGGACGAACTTGGTCGATGGTTGGGCCTCCGCAACCTGAGAAAGCCTACAACTTAATAAGCCGCGCTTAATGAGAAATGACCAATTTAAGCCCACGCCACCCTAGAAACCTTGAACAATCATTACGCATCTCCTGGGCTCATAATTGCGATTATAATTGCGCAAACAGTGTATTAATGACGTAAGCGTAGACGATGCGTATTGTGGGAACTTGAAGTCATCTCACATGACACGTCCCGTATTCGAAAAGGTGCCGCTTCGTCTGGTCATTTTAGTGACATCACTAGAAACATACGAGAAGTTGTACTGAACAATCCCTTCTTCAAAAATTTGACGCCCTGTCGTCTTTACAGTTTACTCAAAGATTCTGCAAGTAGCAGAAGGTGCTGCAACAAACGAGTTAGTGGTAGCCGTACAGAGGCCACTGCCTTTTGGCTGAAGGGGACGAGTTGACATTCCTTCCTTCGCTTGGATAAAATGATATCAATGGGAACGTTTTGTTGAACGTTGTTGTGTCGCATTCCTCACTCCTGATCGAAAATTAGAAAAAGTTGGGAGAAAGCCCTATAGAACGAACGGCTGGCGAATGCCACAATGTGAGTTCAAAGGCAGGTCTCAAGGAGCTTGCAAAAAGAGTGAAGTGGCGCTCAGAAGGATAGGTGAAAGGGAAGGTGCTTGGTCTATAGCCATGGTGAGGTCGACTTCTACCCTGTTTCTCGAAGAACAGAAAGCATTTAGGGCGTACCTACAACAAGTTGATGAGGCTACAAGCCCAAACAGTCTGCACTTCAAGGATGATAATGCTTGCCATGCAACCTCCTCAAACCAAAAGTGAGCCAGCTAGCAATGCACAGCGGCAAACACAGTCAGGTCTGTTTCCTTATTTGATGACTTTACCTAAACCCTCGACGAAGGTTATATCAGTCATGGAGTTGCGGTTTCGCTAATATGCAAGAGGCCGGGCCCTGCAGCATCCACCCAACTCAGACCTGTGGAGGTACGGCAGGTATTTGGTCGTTAGCCAGTCTCCCGGTAGAGAGCTGTTGCCCGTGTGTGACCGCGTGGAGGTGACCACCTGAGGAATCCCGTACCATCTGGGAGGAGTACTTAATCTGGTTTCCTACCTGATCTAACTATTTACTTGGGTGGCAAGTTTCAAAAGGACAGATCAACTAAGACCACGTTTCTTAGCCATCACCTTCTTCGCGAACTTTGCAAAATGGTTATAGGCTTCCTTTGAAGCAGTCAATGCTGCCAAGTTCGTTTGCCCTCGCAACAACCGTCGCTCACTGCTGTAGAAACTACAGTGGAGCAGCACATGGTTTCTTGTTTCCTCCACACTGGAGGCACAAGACGTGCATAACGGAGAGTCTTTCAGAGAAAAGAAGTGGAGCCGGGCATTGAAGTCACCATGTCCCGTGAGGAACTGGCTCGTCCAGTGGTTTTGCTCAACCCATTTTCTTGAAAGTCGTTCACGGATGTTGGGGAAGAACTCATACGTGTCACGTCCCTTTGACGAGGATTCCCATCTCGCTTGCCATTTCTCTAGAGCCCTTTCATCGACGGCGGCAAGTTTCTGTTCTGTGGTGAGATCCGCACGGAGTTCAGCCCAAAGCGGGGGAAGCTCCCGTTTCACTCTCCACTTGTCAACCATGCACTCAACGGCCAAATCAACTGGTAACTGACCAGTGATCACCTGGAGTGCTTCTGTTGATGCAGTCTTATAAGCCTTGGTGATCCACAGGAGCGCAGCTCTCTGGGATTGGGCCAATACTCTCTTTCGATTGACCGTTAGTTTACTACCTCAGACAACGGGGCAGTAGACAATCACGCCTAGATAGATGGCCTTATACATGAGGATAGTGTCGTGGTAACACACACCCCAAGTGGCCTTAGTAATGGCACGCAGTGAGGCGAACCTTGCAATGGTAGTGTCTTTGAGGGATCTGAGAGGACTGTCAGAGACTGTCGATACATCCTGTGAGATCGATATAAGTCGCATAAACATGAAAAGGGTGACGGACACAGCTTGGGGGCACTAACGAGACACTAGAAGATGCCAGTACCTGACAGGATTGATTGCTACTAGGAAACCTAACATACAGAGGCGTGCAATTCGCTCCAATAATTTAAGCAGTGGGATGGTGTAGTGGAATCAGCAAGCATCTTGGTTATGGTATTGTGGAAGGTTTGTCGAGCCAGCGCTAGAACTAAGAAACGGGAGAACCTTGTTGAGGAGACCGATGACCAGTCACGACTCAAGAATGAGGAAACCCAGACATTAGAACCTGTTCCCAAGAGCGGGATGGAAGCAGTAGATGGTACCACCATGCGCTTGACCCTTGCTGGCTGCTCAGCCGGCTCACACATAAAAAGAACTATTATTTTAGGGCCGATGACACAATAACAAGTGACACTCCACCACCACTAGCACCCTCCAACCATAACTGACAAGCGAATCATATTCCACTCTGGCTGACAGTTGATATCCATCGCTTATATCCCATGCAACGTTGATAGACTTCGTGGTCGTGCAGAGAATCACGCCAAAGACGAAGTAAATGTAATGTACGAGTATGAGTTGTGAAATGAGGGGGGGGGGGAGGAGTACGTGTGGAGAACATAGTAAATAATAAGAGGCTTTCTCGGAAATGTCAATCATTTAAACACTAATGGCCTGTCCACCGGTCGCTTTTTTTTGGACGTGCCAAAGAAAACGCCCTCCCTCGCCAGCAGCTGAAGCCGTCACTCGCGTCTGCCATTATTTTATTAACCTGGACGTCGTTCTAAAGGATTTTTCGCAGCATACTGTGAAGGAGTCGACGTCCCCGTTTGGCGTTTGGGGAGGTCGTCAGTCACAATTAATATGACGAGTCGCAACTGCGCCGAAGAGTCGCAGTTTAGAGCAGCCGACAGGAAGAAACTGGCGTCGGACCAAAAATTACCACGTTCTGGCCAATAGCTCCAGAGCTGAGAGTTATTTTGAAGACCACACAGTCAGGAGGATCGGAACATGGAAAACGAGACGGTTGTTGAATGAGAAGAATGTTAAATAAGAAACAGAAAGCCAGACGCGGTGCAATTCTTGCTCCCTCACTGAACCATTAATTACGTCTGCGGATGAATATTTCGTTGATGAGTTCGTCATTCGATGAGACATTTACAGAAATTCAGAAGAAGTGGAATCAATCCACTCGATTCGTCGACAGGAACTTGACCACCACCGGACAGTCAACAATTACTTCAGCAGAAGTACTGTCCAGCAATGCTACTCTTGTTCGTTTTCAGCTAAAGTTTGTTCACATAGCGCCATATGTTCGATGATTTGAGGAAAGCGTTTACTTCGCCGGCAGCAGTTGATCTTGCAACTAACGGCAGGTTTTCATTGCGTAGATCTTTCTATATTCGGTTAAGTGCTTTGGAACAAATAGAAATGTCATTGTTCGTTTTCGATGCTGATAAAACTTTCACGGAGGTTGTAGTTTCGCTAAAATGCAAGAAGTCAGCCACACGCTCAGCATCCACCGAACACAGAATTGGCTGGCATTCCGGTGGACAGCTGTTGTCCATGTTTAACCGACCGGAGGTATGACCACCTGGGGAATCCCGCACCACCTGAGGAGAGTTCTTAATCTGACTTCCCATCTGATCTAACTACTCGGTTGGCCTGTAAAAAAACGACACATCAACTATGCTGGTAGGTTAGGCTGTTCCAACAACCGTTGTTGTAGGAGCTTCAGGATTGGGAAGCATGTGGACTATGGGGATGGGAGGGCTAGGAAAAGGTTCTCGGGGTGATTAGGATGGCGGGGAAAAATTGGGGGGTTGGGAGAGGGGTTCTGCCGACCATCTACAGGGGGAGGGGCCCTGGGTCACAGTGACGTACGTGGCAGGGGCCTGGTATTAGGAGGAAGCTGGCTGGGGGGGAGTGGTACTACATTGGAGCAGCACGTGGTTTCTTGTTTCCCCCACACCGAAGGAGCAAGACTTGCAGAATGGCCAGTCTGAGAAAAAAGGAAGTTGGAGTCGCGGATGTCCCGTGAGGAATTGGCTCGCTCATCTAGTGGTTTGGCTCAATCCACTTTCTCTTAAGACGTTCACGGATGTTGGAGAAACATCCTGATAAGGATTCCCAACTTGCATGCCATTTATCTAATGCCCATTCATCTATGGCGGCAAGTTTTTGTGCTGTGGAGGGATCCCCGCCGAGTTCAGCCTTAAATGAGGGATGCTTCCGTTTCACTCTCCACTTGTCTCAACTTTGCAGTCAATAGCCAGCTCAACTGGTAACTCACCAGTGATCGCCTAGAGTCGTTCTCTCGAAACTGCCTCTTATATCCCTTGGTGATCCACAGGAGCGCAGCTTTTAGGGATTGGTCCAGTACTTTCTTTTGATTGGCGGTGAGTTTGCTGCCCCAGGTGGTAGGTGGCATCGTAACACACTCTCCATGTGGCCCTGCTAATTGAACGGAGGTATGGAGCGCCTTTGAGGGACTGGAGGTGTTGGCAGAAGTCCCATCTCACATCGCTCATGACCCATAAGTACATGAATTGCCTCTCAAGAAGCCCGTGGGCACCAAAGCTTAATTTCGTTCGGCTATTTAGTTGTCCCTTTAAGGGGATTAACTGGTTTTGGTTTATTATTCATTCTGAATAATAACCCTATGTTTTCGGTCACGGACAATTTTTTACACCCCCCCCTCAAAATTTGATCCTTTACGTTTCAAGACATGGAGATTCGAAATTTGCAATGTCCGTCCGCCATCCGGGCCATTTTATGCCTTTAACGTGGTCCAAAAAATTCGTTCTTTCGAACAAAAATCCAATTTGATATCTAGTTGTGCCCGCCATCTCGGCAATCCAATTGGACGAAGCTCATGATTGTTAAGGGCAAAAAACGTTTCAAAAAATTAACGAAACGCAGTACAATGTGGGAACTACAGCGGAAGTCGACGTTTCGTCGTTTGTACTCCCTCCCTCCCGCCCATCGCAAGGAAACTGCTCGCCTGCTGGTCTGGCAACGCCGCCGCCCACTCGCCTCCCAATTCCACAACCCGACGGGGCAAAATCATGAGACATTTACGGGCGCCGGACTCCCAAATAACGCAGTTGTCAAAATTTTCTAGGAATAGACGAAGAGTGGCAAGTGCGACCACATGAACCCCGTCTTATTAACATTTATACATATAAACGCTAAGTAAAAGTGGCCGATTTTCTGCTGATGTTGAAGTTTGAGGAAAATTGGAGACTCTAGCGCGTGGGCACTTTTGGTTTATTTTTCATTCTGAATAATAACACTATGTTGTAGGTAAGAAAACATTTTTTACAATTAAAATTTGATACTTCACGTTTCAAGACATGGGGATTCCAAATCTGCAATGTCCGTCCTCCGTCCGGGCCGTTTTGTGCCTCTTAAAGTGCTCTAAAATATCCGTTCTTTCGCACAAAAAACCATTTGGTATCTAGTTGTGCCCCCCATCTCGGCAATCCGATCGGAGGAAGCTCGTGGTTTTTATGGGCAAAAAGTGGTTAACAAATTTAACAAAACGCAGTTTAATTGCAAATAGGCTGTGTTTGGTATTGTTTTCAAGGTATTTCTACATTTTGGGTTGAATGGAATGAGTATCAGACGTGTACAACTGCGTATAGTGAAATTACAGTCATTATAGTGAGCCAAAGTCCACTAACTGAAAGAACTCGCGGGGACTACAGCAGAAGTCAATGTTTCGTCGTTGCTACTCCCTCTCTCCTGTCTCATAAAAAGTTCCATTGTAGTCAGGTCATGTTTTGTATGGTTTACTAGTATTTTTCGATGCTGAATCGAATGGAATGGGTCTCGGAGCAGTAATACTAGGTCAAAATGTTCATGAGAATAATAAACCGTTGTGTAATAATTTCTTCAACCACAGGCAGGTGGACTTGCTCGCACAACTGGGTGACAGATTGGAGCACAGGGTGTGTTTATGCCTTGATTTGACTGATCGAATTTGCACGAATCAGTAGAGTCAGATCGTGCATGATGAATCTCCAGAGAAAACCTTCGAAGAAGGCGTTCCACAGTGCTGGTCCGAGGATCGAGGCCTGTGGACACCTCTTCTCAATCGTTCTCAGGACGGATACATGCCTGCATTCGATCGTAGCAGTTCTACCCGTCATATGACTTCTGACGAGCAAGTAACTGCTATGACGTACTTAGCCGGTGCTTCCAAGGGAAACATTGCGACTTTCGACAATGACATCCAGCGTGGCCTTTCCTTTGTTACGCCCGTACTGCCTGTGTGTGAGGTTGCTGGCAAAGAGCTCTTTGAGGTACTGCAACATCAAGATCACTAACGTTCTGCCTAATATGGCTGAATGGTTTCCATAATCGCGGGTCTGACTGATTGCGGCTGCCTGTTTTGAAGGGCTTCGACGCGCACAGACTTCCACTGTAGGTCGATTTGCTGGCAGTCTTGATATAAATTACGCTCAGCCTTCCTTAATATATGATCAGGTGGGAGACAGTGCGGGAAGTGGGCACAGATCGGCAAGAACGATAACTTCCGCTACATTCAAGTAGTAGAACTTGCCACACTGTGTTTGAAGTGATTTTATTGAACTAATTTTTATCTAGACGCGTTCGTATACCTCTGAGGTCCATCTCATTCACTTCAGCATCAAAAAATACTAAGAAAGGATACCGAACACGACGTACATGAAATCACTATCCCATGATCTTCAGGAGATGGCGGCAGTGCATGCTATGTGGGTTAATACTTCGTATTCCGTTAACTTTTTTTAATACGTTGAAGTATAAACATCAAAAGATACTATGAAAATTGAAGGGGGGAGGGGAAAATGTAATTAGATGCCACAAACAAAAGAAGCTTCTGTGCCCGCTCCGTGTTGGAACGGTTCCCCAGGGATTCGAATCTATCGCCTCCCCCCGCTATTGTTCTCGGTTGGAGTTTAAACCAAGAACTTCCCCTTCCTCTTTTTAGCGCAGTTAGTTAAACAGCTGTGGTCGTTAATTAGCGCATCAAGGGTGAGTGGCAGCCGCGCGGAGGTTCGTTTCCAAAGGCATAGGAGGAAGCCCGAATCGGTGGTTTCAGGAACTAAGATATAAATACGGCCTGTGCAGTGGGGCAGGGCGGCTGGCTGGCAGGACGGCGGAGCGAGAGTGATTTGCAGGCTCTTCTCGTTTATTTACTACCACTTTACCTCCGGAATATACCGCGCTTTGCCCCCGTTTCCTTTTTCCATTCCCGTCGTTATAAAAGGGCCCACCGGGGAAGTGGCAGGGGCCTCCACGCAGGGCCTCGGACCGGGATCCCCCTCCCTCAGGGAGGCTTCTATCGTCGAGGGGTCGCTAATGGTTGGAACCTTCCGCGTTTTGTGGCGGCAGGAAAAGCAGAAATCCTCATTGGTATCTCTTTTACTTTAGGTGTCCATCGCTTCTTACGCTACAAGGGAGGTACCTAAAAGAAACTGAACTGATATTGCTGTGGGCAGAGTTCGTGTAGTATCGCGTTTCTGCTACTATACCCAATATTCCTGAGTCGGTCAGCCGCGTTTCATCACTTAAGAAGCGTCCTTAAAATTTTTGTGAATTTCTTAATAATAACGAGTATTCTCGTGGTTTTGCCTTTCGCAGGCACAGAAACTCTTGAAATGTGAAAAATGCCCTATAAGGATTACGCCATTGGGAATACTAGTTTTTGATGTTGAAAATTCATTACGGGCGGAAAAAAATTGAAAATTACCGACATCTATAGAAATTTATAAGTGATATATAGAATTAATTTAATATCATAGTATAATTGTAATTATTTTTCGGTTCACAATGCATTTTTACTTTCCTTGGCTCTAGAAAGTAGAAAGGAAGGTTATGTAATCGGCTGAAAAAAAATTTTTGAGTTCTCTTCAGATCTTTACGTTTCAGACCCCCCTGAGTCCGAAAAACACTATTTGGGAAAATGGTCTGTGTGTCTGTGTGTGTGTATGTGTGTCTGTGAACGATTTTTAGAGAAAACCATAGTACCAAATCAGCTCAAACTTCATATCTCGCCCGTAGGTCACAATGGGACGCCAAAATGAGGGTTTGAACAAAATCCACCGAAAGTTCGCTATAGTTATCATAGTGATTAAAACACCAAATATTTTTTTTCTCAAAAACGGCTCTAACGATTTTGATTGAATTTTTTATATTGATAGCTCTCAATAAGGCAACTATACCATAAAATTCCCATTTGTGGAAAAATGGCGAGAGCAGCACAATAAATTACCAAAACTTTCGACGAAATCGATTTTAGCGCAGTTTTTAGAGAAAACCACCGTACCAAATCAGCTGAAACTTGATTTCTAGCCTACAGGTTACCATGGGACGCAATAATGCGGGTATGGGCAAAATCCACCGAAAGTTAACTATAGTCATCATAGTGATCAAAACACCAACTATTTTTTTCTCAAAAACGGCTCCAACGACTTTAATTACATTTTTTATATTGATAGCTCTCAATCAGGCAATGATACTATAAAATTCTCATTCGTGGGAAAATAACAAGAGCAGCACAATAAATTATCAAATTTTCGACCAGAAGCGTTTTTCGCGCAGTTTTCTCCTTATAAACTCCACTGGAATTCTTGTTGAATGTTTAAAAAAAATGGTATTGTAGTCCAATTCAATACCTAGAGGGTGAGTGTTTAAAAACGCTCATGAGATACATGGGGCTCACTCCAGAAATTTCTGAATTTCAACTACTGCCGTTTCGCTTACTACCAGTTCTAACAGTTATTTTCCAATAACTCTGTAAAAGTGATTACAATCCTTTTTTTTTTTTTTTTTAAATCGTGTTTGCAGCCTCATTAATTATCTGTGTACCAATTGCTCAACAATGGTCGTGCAATGAGTACGAGCAGCACAATAAATTCCGGAACTGTAAGCGCTACCGCTTTCTGCTGCCGTGAAATGTTGTTTGGCCAAGTTCAAATTAACTGAGTGATAAATGAATTGATTAAATAGAGTTAGCCATGTACAAAGTGAATTGACGTAGAGCTAAGGAAAGTTGTATGTTGCAACGCACCAGTTTTTCTCGTAAACGGCTCTAACGATTTTGATTAAATTTCTTATATAGATAGCTCTTAATAAGATAATTATACCATGAAATTCCCATTTGTGGGAAAATGACGAGAGCAGCACAATAAATTATCGAAATTTTCGACGAAAAGCGTTTTTAGCACTGTTTTTTCCTCATAAACTCCCCTGGAATGTTAGTAGAAAGCGTAAAAAACCTATCTCTGCTTCATAGTCCCATATAACCGTTCACCGTATTTTCATGGAGATATGTACACAGAAGAAAAGTTAGGTATTGATTAGTAGAAGATAATTTGAAAGTTTAATCAAAATCGTTCGAGCTGTTTTTAAGAAAATTGCAAAAAACCCTAGTTTTTGGTACATTTCCCTCCCCCACCTCCCTTTCCCTATCGACTGACATCGCTAATAACGTTATTTTGGCGTCCACAAAAAAATAACGAACAAAACAAAATTAAGAACCAGCTCAATCGGATCAGCCGTTCTCCCGCAAATCGAACTACAGACACACACACACACACACACGGACCACGCGCCGAAATTAGGTTTTTTAGACTCAGTAGGCCTCAAAACGTAAAGATCTGAAGAAAACCCAATTTTTTTTTTACACGATTACTATACTTTCCTTTCCCTTTAGTATTCTGTATTCAATGGACAGATGAGCACTTCTGGAAAAAAATATAAGCGTTAAAGGCGACATCGAGTAATGGAGACGGTAAGGGGCTTGACTGAGGCGTGATAACTGACGATCCCCGTGTTATTTGGAAGATCCAGGAGATCGACGACAAAAACGATTTACTGATATGAATATTCCGCGTTAATATTCGGAATACTCTTCAGCATTTTCTGACGTATGAACCTGAACATTTCCCGGGCAATCAACCGAATGGCGCGTATAAATAATTCCGGGCACTCGCACTCTCCACATCAACCACTCATCCACTCCCCACCAGCTCGACAGTCAAAGGTGTCAAGAAACAAGCTCCGACTTCGGCCGACATTTGACAAGCACTTTCTCCGCACAAAAAAAGTGACAAAACTTTCTTCGCGCCGAAAGAGAAAAAAAAGTCGATTGATTTATGGAGTTTTGAAGCGAATTGGGGGTTTGGAGAGGGGAGGGGAGGAGGAAATTCGGGTAGAGAAGTCCCGAAGGAAATGTCAGAAGAAAAAAAAGGAGCAATGAAACGCGTTATGCGGACTCACTTTCTCACGGAAAATGTGGCACAGGAAACTTTAGTTTTTGGGAAAGTGTTGCGCCGCTCGGTCACGGGGTTCTTTCGCCCTTCTTCAGTTCCTCCGCCGTCTTACAGGATATTGCCTTAGTTTTAATCATATTTCCAATCTGTACCTTCAGACGATCGAAACAAGTTTGGGGAAGAAAAGAAAGAACTGGTAAAAGTTTCCAAAACAAAGGAGAAAAAGAGTTTTGGGACTAAGAAGGAAATAGTTTTACTTCTGAGACCGCATTACGTGAAAGACGCGACTAAAAACTCAATACGCGCCTGAACAGGTAACTCGGGCGGGTGAAAAATTTGTCGGTGGTTCGGTGAGCGAGAACCAAGACGGTGCTGTTTTCTAGTTACTGAAGTGCTTTGAACGACGAATCACTCAATTCCACACAAGTGGACTTTCTCGCCTGATGGGATCGGCCTGGAACTTCACACAATCATCTATGAGTGCTCCTTTTCCCCTTGTGGGAGATGTAGTGGAGACTGTTTGTCCAAACCATTGTATACAGAGGTGCAGAGGATGACATCGCTATTTGGGGCACGTGTTCGCCGTCACAATTCCGCCGTATTGAGCAACATCATCCCTGCATACCATGTCCACAATCACTACGCACAACCTCCACCACCCCAAACATCTGGACCAAGAAAGCCTCACGTGAGCTCAGCACAGTGAGCAATTAAGCCAAAATAATCAATTTTCCGAATGTTTCGTTAGTAATTTTCTGGTTCTTCAAAAACCGCGCGAACGTCAATAAAATCGAAAATCCGTAATTAAATTAAATAAAAGCGTCGAATGGGTACTAATTCGAGCGATTAGCCACCAGCAGCTGGGCCGGTGGAGTAATAACAGGCGTTCCGCTCCAGTCGCAGCAATTATCAGCTAAATTACAGGTTGCGGTATCGCATTCGCGATGCTCCCCTTTAATGGCTGACACACCCGGAAAATTGCTGGGGAGACCTACTTTTTGCTTTCAATCTATTTTTTTTTTTTTTTGTTCTTCCACTCTTTTTCGGCGAGAAATCCGACGGTTTTAGTTACCGTTGAAAGAGAATCACGTCAAAGGGAAGGCCGAGCGAGAAAAATAGTGGAAAGCGCGGGCCTAATCAGGAGTTGCTGAGGCAAAGTAAATATCGCAAGCTGTCGTCGTGTGGAGCAGAAACAACGAAAGAAGCTTAAAGCGGCCCCTAGACGTGGAATCCTCTGGCCGTGTCTGTTAATATCAATAGTCAGCTCGTTCCGTCAACTACGCGCAATAAGAACGACGAGAAACAACTTATCGTCGAATTCATTCTCGAACATCTCGACTTTGCTGATTCACGTTGTTACGTACTTAACTGCGGTTTGACGCCCAGGATAAGCTAACTGCCTTGAGCCACATTGCAAGCCGGCAAAATACCAAGGAGATACGGATAAACATGCGATACCAAAAGTCGCTTGTGCTGAAGGATCAACCTGTGGAACAAGTGGAATCATTCGTCTATCTTGGAATCTTAATCACAGAAGAAGCTTCGTAAAGCAATGGGGCCACTACCACTATGGAACCCGGAGATCGAAGTCTCTTCAACACCAACGTCAAATCTGTCCTGCCCTATGGATGCGAGACGTGGGGGGTGTCCAAGATCATCGCCCTTCACCTGCGGACGTTCTTAAGCCGCTGCTGCCTCCAGAAAATCTTGGGGACATGGTGGCGCAACATGATCTCCAGTGGAGGTTTGTGGAGGACAGCCGAGAAAGATAATGGGAGTGGATCGGCCATACTCTGAGGAATCTCGATGGCGCCGTTGAGATTACCGCTCTTCAATGGAATCCCTAAGGCGAAGGCAGAAGAACAGTAAGACCAAGGGAGACATGGAGAAGATCGATAAGGAGCTCCGCATGGTAGGGAAAACCTGGAATGAAATAGGTAAATCCTACCCAACCGAGTTCAACGATAATCTTGCGTGAGTGCACTTCTAACTATTAACAAACCACAGCTTGGCCCATTTTATTCTTTTTTATAGCACTTGCAGCCACAGCGATCATTAAACAACCCAATGTCACTTAATTTGACCAGTTGGAATCCTGTTGTACAATGTGATTGTGCGCTTGAGTGCAACTTGAGTATGAATGTAAAAATTCCGCAATAACGTGGAGAGTCTGGGGGAGATAGGAGGTCATGCACCTCTGGGGAAACCCGCTAAAGGTCAGGGAAACGAATGTAAGGGCAGTAGTACTCAGCTATCAGCCATACGATAATGTCTTTATAGCTTCAATGCCATCCACACGATTCTGTATGGGAGAAAATACCCTGTAAGCTTGTTCAAAACCGTGAGAGCAATTTTTAAAAAAGAGGTAAATCTCCTTTTTGAAGAGTGTCGGCTTATATTTTCGTTCAACGGATAATGACCGAAATCATTGTAGTGTCTTAGTAGAGGAGGGGGGGGGGATACTGAAAGGCACTCCTTCTTGTATAAAGTCACATTGGCATTTAACGAGGTAATTTTGAAAACCAATAAACAGCAGTTATCGGCAACATTATACCGGAGAGGGGTAGCAGAAAACATCCTGTTAGAAGGATTTAAATCGTTAGAGCCATTTTTCCTAAGCACTGAACACCTTTTTGCTCATTCACGAGATATTTATGAAAAACAAAAAAACGCTGTATTATTTCAACGATTTACGCAATCGCACAAGATTGTGATCTACCTTATTTGACATAATGTCAAAAATTTTATGAATATAACATGGCTGGTTGTGCCTACTTAATTTTATTGGAACGAACTCTGGGAAGCTTTGATTGGAACGCACCCACCTCTGATATCAAAGAAAAATTACCTGCCAATTACTATCATTGTTATCGCAAACGCCAACCGCATCGTTCTCCTTTCTTTTTTCGTTCTGGTTTTTTCCTTATTTAAAGTTAGTTTTGATTTTTCTTCATGTATTTCTGTCAAACCAAGCTGACAACTCACCAAGTAAAACCTGGCAAACGTCACTTGAGAGACGCGCTACGTTTTGTCTCAATCTCACCGCTGCATCGACCACAGAGCGTCAAAATCATAAAATCGTGGTAAAATTCTCTTCCCATCCTCACATCATCTGCCCTTCCATCACTGACAGCACCTACCTCAATAAATACGCTCCCACAGTGTACAACCTCAAGGTGAGTCCACACTAACTAGCCGCTTGTATTTTCGACGCATCCATAAAATCGCTCGTCCTTCAGATTTAACGAATAGTAAACGCAGAAACCAATGGCCATATCAACAATACGGGAAAAGATGGACGTATGTAGAGCATCTTTGAAATCCACCTCATTCTATTCAGCAAGGAAAAATACCAGTAAACGACATGCAACATGACCTGACTGCAACGACACAACGAACATCTATATTTCCCTGGTGGCGCTAGCCAATCGATGAGTTAAGGTGGGTGGTTGGAGTAAGCCGAGAGGCAGTGTGATAAATGAGCTCACACTGGGGAAAAACGATATCAATCGCTGTATTTTCTCGCAATTTCCTTTGAGTAGTATAATTTTCCTCACTATATTTAATGTGATTAAATGTTGGCTGTTTTACATCAAAGCGCAGCCCTATACATCAGCGACCCATCCTATTCGATTCACCGTCTAAAAATACTAGTAATCGATACGAAACATGACCTGACTAAGACAACACTGACATTTGTATAAGTGCTGGGCGTGCCCCCGTGGGTTTGGAGAGGGTACCTAGCCGTGTGGCCTAAGCCCCTCTCCTACCAGCAACAGAATCTCCAGGGGGGGGGGGATTTCCAACGTCCCCACGAGGCCATCCCATCGCTAACGTCTTATCGCCGACGAAGATCCGCCTCCAGCCCCCACTGCTACGCCCATGATTCACCTACTTTGGTTCAGTTCGCCAGTCCGCCTCCCAGGGTCATTACCAGTAGTACCAGGCCGAATTGTAGAACAAGGGGTCATCAGCATCTCAACTGCGATAACTCCTTCATTTACCAATCGACCGTAGGATGTAAGAAATTACTACCACCAGGCCTGATTCTTCACTGGAAAGGGAATTACAACAACATGAATATATTTTACAGTAAATTCTGGTTTTCTCTTCAGATTTGGTGTATTTGGCAGCACCACTCTTCACTGTTAAGCTCTTCGATTTCCGATCTTCACATCTCTCCAACAGTAAATTTTCGCACACGCGCGTGCTCCACGCCGGAGCAGTGTGGACATTTGGTTTAATGTATCATTTAATTTTATTTAGTCACGTTTGTGGAGGGGTATTAGGGGTATTATTTTTAAATTCATTTTTCTTTTCAATAAACAATCTTACCATTTCTTTACTAGTTAGTTTTACTTCAAATTTGCCTCTGCCAGTAAATAACGCTAACTTTAACAACGAGAAACGATATATTCCTTCGATTAGAAGAATTTGTCTCACTATATTTATAGCAATTTCACTGTTTTCTACGTAGACAGTCCTACACCTCTTTAACCCCATCCTGTTCGACGTAGCAACGAAAAATACTTGGAATATCATACCAAACACGACGTAATTGCCATAAAACTGCCAACATTTCATTTGTAACCCATTTTTTGACAACCGTGGGTTCGTCAGAACGGATTGTTGAGATTCCAATCGGAATTTTCGTGCCAAGAAAGGGATTTTTCAGATCACCTTAAATGCAAAATATAACCAGGGTGGATTCTTTTGGCCTGTTCTGCAGATTTGGAATACCTCGGGCCTCGAAACGGAGTGTCACATTTTGAGGAAGGTTGTTAAGAATTTTTCTGTGTCAAAACGTAGTGTATTATTATGAATGAATGATGAACCAAAAGCTGCATCACACCTATTTTGAGTTCAGTGTTTAAAATAGTGAACCTGCTGGTACGGTAAAAATGTTAGCGACCTCAGGATTTGAACTGGTGTCAATTGAGTTCGGTATTAAAGCAATTGGGCTAGATCCGTCAGTAGGCTAATCACTAAAGTTTACGTACATGTACTAAAGTGAGTTGGTCGTGATCTTTATATACGAAGAAAAGGTAAATGGTATGGTGGAGTGTAGGCGAAGGGTGGGGGGGGGAGATAGGAGGTCATGCACCTCTGGGGAAACTCACTGGAGGTGATAGGAATGAATGTGAGGACAGTAGTACTGAGTTATCGGGCGGACGATGATGTCTCTACATCGAAAGCGCTCGCCCACAGTATCTCACCAGCCAGAGGAGACGGACTCACCTAACAGGTGCGTAAACTTTAGTCAATTGAGTTCATTGAACGATATTCTTTCCATTCGCCCTGAGCTCTCTACTCGCTGCTCACACTTCGCTCGATGGGTTCCGTTAACCCCAAAAAAGAAAATCGGCGGAGCGGCGATAATTTTAAACCTTGCTTTGATCTTCAGAAATTCCTGTGAAATCGCAATCGCAGCAGCAATCATCTAACCGCTAGCGTCTGGCATTGAGCTCTTGAATCGTTTTAATAACACGAAATAAACGTAAAGCGTGAAGGGAACTGAGAGAAGTTTTTGCGCTTAATGCTCAGAGTGGTTTGGACAAGAAAATAATAAACCAGCGGTACCAACTAATAAAATGGAAAAGTCCCGACGAAAAAGCGCCGGGAGTGTGTTTTCTAACGGGAGAGCGCCAAGAGAAATGGCACACAGCTCAGGTCTACGGAAAGGTTCGTATAACTTCCATCCCGTCAGGCCATAAAAGTGATAAATTGCTTTTACGACTTGAGACTCGCGCTCAACGTCCGTAGAGCTGAGCTCCGTGAGGAAGGCAACAATTCATTCCGGGAGTTGCTCAAATTGCGGCGATGAGGGCGCCACTTTCCTGGATTACTACGAAGGTAATGAACGACATTAAAACTGAATCATCAGACGTGGCTTAAGAAATTGAACGAAACGTTAATATCCCAAGATATAATTTTGTGACGTTAGTTGAAGAGATCAGATGATCGATTCTTTCTTGGAAGCGTGTTGTGCGAGGGTGTGTGATGTCCTCCCAGTTCCACTGCCGGCTCCTGCTTAGTCGGTGTTCCCTAATGCAACTTCCCCAACACCTTCTCGCAAAACACAAGGCAACCTTCTGGTCATCTCTGCAATATTCTCCTGCTGCAGCTGAGGAACCCCAAGTAATCCGAGGCGCACCGCTGCCAGTACATGCTACGCTGTCTTCCACTCCACCTCGTAGAATCGGCAATGTTGTCCCTCTGACCTACCAATCTTGGCCAGGTGGAAAGTGACCTGAACCGCCTGACTCTCTTTAAAGGCACCGGGCGATCGTGGTCTAGTGGTTAAGACATTGGTTCATAATTCTCGACGATAGTATTTTGCCGTAATTTATGCCTGAGTCAGAGGATCCCCAAACGTCTCCAAACCCGCCTCGTAACAGACCTGTACACAGGCCACATACCATTCGTATACTATCTCTCTCAACCCTCTTGTTCGCCGTTTAGTAAACAAAATTGACTGCCTTTCCCCGGGCACGTCCTGCCAATAGGCAGAATCCCTGAAGTCCTCCTACTTGCCAACCTCCTTGATCAAGTGGGCCTTAGTGGTTCCTAAAAATAGGCTGAGGTTTTACCGGGCGAAGCGCAGACCTTTCTCTCGCCAGTTTGTCAGTCTCCTCATCACCTTCTATCTCTGCATGACCTGGCACCCAACATAGCGTTAATATGTTTTCCTTTCCCAAGGTTTTCAGGCAAGTCAACCACTCCCAAACCAGCCGTGACGTCATGGTATAGGAAGGATCTTGATTGCCGCCTGACTGGTTGACATAATGTACAGGGTGCGGCATAAAGGTCGGACGTTTTTGAAATGGCCAGTACTTCCCCCCTAATGGGTCGACTAACGTGGGGAAGGGACCATTGTAATCGGGAGGTCTTAGCATTTTTTTACCAGTTGAAGTCATGGACCTGTGGATAGTAGAGCACCGCGTTTTTTGCTTACTACAGTTTCGTTCCTAATAACGAGTCCGTCACGGCAGTCCAGCGTGAGTTCCTTCGTCATGTTAATATCCACCGAAATGGGGCTGTTCCCTCTAGAAACACCATTCTTCGTAGGGATTTCGCGTTGGGACTTCGCACACGAGGTTCATTGATGAGGAACAGACCACCAGGAGCTCCAAGATCGATTCGAACACCAGAGAACATTGAAAGTGTACGACAAGCACTAATTTTGTTCACGAGCGATAAGGCTCACTGCCACCTCAATGGCATGGTGAATCAGCGAACTTGTCGTTATTGGGCTGATGAGACCCCCGACAATTACACGAACAACCGCTGCACAGCTCAAAAGTTACTCTTTGGTGCGCCATATCCCAAACTTGCATCAACCCTTACTTCTTTGAAAACGACAATAGCATTGCTGTTACCGTCAACTCAGAACGCTATGTCGAGATGATAACCGGCTTCTTTACACTTGAATTGAGAAAAAACGTATTGCAATCCGGCGTATGTGGTTCTAACAGGACGGGGCAGCCGCTCACACAGCTAGGGCAACAATGAGCGTCATTCGTCCTCTTTTCGCTGGCCGCCTTATTTCCAGGTTCGGTGACGTTCATTGGCCTCCTCTGTCCCCAGATTTGTCCTCATGTGACTTTTTTCTGTGGGGACACCTCAAAGCACGTGTTTACCAGCACAAGCCCCGAACATTGGATGAATTGAAGGATGCTATTCGTGTGGAAATCGTCGCAGTTGAGAGAGCAACGTTGGAAAGAGTTTTCGGAAATTTCCGAGAAAGACTCCAGCAGTGTATCGCGAACGAGGGACGCCACTTGACTGATGTGATTTTCCACACATGAATTTCTAAAATGCTTTTAAATTGTGAATCTAAATATGTCAATAAAATTTGTTTTGAGTAAAAATTACCGAAGTTATGATTTTTTCAAAAACGTCCGACCTTTATGCCGCACCCAGTATATCCTTTTCCGTTTCAGACCTCTGCAGACGAGGTGCTGTACACAGACCACTAGTGAGAACAGCTTGGCCTGGAAAGCAGTTGCCAGTGCCCCCAATGAACTCCTGACCGATAAACTTCAGCACCTGCCCACCCACCTATGACTGGTCTGTATAATATACCCTGGCGCCAGCCTCGAGAGTGGGACCACCTCCTTCCCATCTCGATCTTTCATTAATTCATAATCTGAAGAGAAGCTCAAAGTTATGCTACATATGTGCCGAGTCCCTGACATGCAATACAGGCCCCTCCACAAGAAGGTAGTGCGAGGCCCTTCTTGCGGACGACCTCTCTACTGGCCCATATTTTCAGCCTTTCGTTGACCGTATTTTCCATGTTCATTAGCCTCCTGTGCTAATTCGATCCGGATTTTTGTAATCGCGTGTGACACCCGGCGACCTGCCTCACTGCGCCATTGTTGCCGCAAATCATCTCGAATCGTCGCAATTAAACCAAATTCTAATAAAATCTTTACGAGGAGCCTCCTTGAGAAGAGGACGCTTGGAAACGTGTACTTTCATTAGATCACACGGGGTCGTCCGAAGAGCTGAGGAGCAATGAATTTCTCTCGGGATGCTTTCGCCCCAGCATCGAATAAATTAGCTTAGAGAATAAACGTTCCCAGTCGTAGGGGGAAAAATACGAGCAGTTAAAACGAGCTCAGCGTAGGTTTTAGCGCGTAGGTAACGACATATTGGTGGCCACTTGTTCATGCGGACCTGCCAATTGGAAGTATACGAGCTCGCCATATGGTATTCGCCATCTGGCGCCTTCCAAAATTTAAAGGAGTCTCGCTAGAAATGGAGATGACCAGTGTAATTTTATCGAGTTCGACTATACTGTTGGAGTAAATGCAAATATCACTGAGCGTGCACTCGCCACTCTCTTCAGGATTGAAGCTACTACTCCTTCTGACTCGTTTCGCATCCTTTTACACATTTCTACGCGTGCCCTGGACAGTAGCAAGTTATTTGTTCTTTGACTTACGGGTTAGCTCCGCCCGATTACAAACAAGCCGTAGCTACCGGGAGGAAACGAAGGTCATACACGCGAGATGGTGCGAGAGTTTTATACAGGAGGTCAGATGAAGTGTCCCGCAGCCCTGGGTTCTTGTCGCATAACTAATCTAACTTCGCTAACACTATTTGAACATTAATTAAGAGTACTGTACACAAGGCCGCGTTGGCCCCTGTCAGTTAAGTAGGGGATAAATGGGGTTTGAAAGCCGGAAGTGCCGGTTCTGGCCCAATTGGAGTGGGGAAGAAAACCACGCCTCGCACTATAGTACGAGGTTTTTGGCCACGCCCCCTGACCAATCACGTTGTAGTACGTCATTTTTTATCCCCTCCACCCCGCACCCTTACCCCATCCACTACAATTATTAACCAATCTTACTGTAGTACAACCTTTTTTACCCCCACCTCCTTCCTGAATTTCCGGAAGTTGACAACCTCTCTTCCGGTTTGCCTCTCCCACTAACCAGTCACGTTATAGTACGACCTTTTTTACCTTTTTGTTTTCTTCCCCCACTCCGATTGGGCCAGAACCGGCACTTCCGGCTTTCAAACCCCATTTATCCCCTACTCAGTTACTAAGCCGAACTGTGAATTTTCCTTATATCTCATCCCACTAGCCAATGGCGCGTCAGATATAGATATTACTAACAGATATTACGAAAAATAATACAGAGCGTGAAGTATTTTGACAGTGTCCTGTTTGGACTTGAAAGGAAGAAAGGATGAAATTGAGTTTGAGTGCGGCTGGAATAAATTGACGATTTCGGAGGGCTGTTCCTCCTGGTCAGGAAGGATGGCCGCTGAACAAGCCGCAGAAAGCATGGTGCCAATGTGCGAGACTTACTCGGGAAGCGGAGATGACGGCAGTCAACCAGTTTAAAGGGAGAAGTGCCCCGTGGTGGCCTTAAGAATGGGAACGGTCAAATAAGGAGGTAAAACTCCTTGATTAACTGCGTTAATGTGGAAAAAATGATTTGAGTTATTTAATTCAATTATTGGAAATAGATTGGCAGTACAGTCTCCGGTTCTTCACTTAGCGGTGACAAGACGAGTTCGTAAGCCCGCTATAAACCCTCAAAGTTGTGTGATTTCTTTTAACAATTGCCGCGACTTCGCATTTTCGTTCTGGCCAGTCCGAGAGGAACAGCGCCTTCCATTACGCCGGCAACAGGTACGCTTCCAACTATCCTTCAATTTTAGTTTTAAATCAATGTTGGGTGCACGATAGGGGGAGCTTGAGGATCGAAAAATGAAACTCGGTGAGCGTGAGGAGGACTGTAAAATACGTGCGGGAATGAGTTGAGATAAAATTGAGCTGAGATGGTGTACAAATGGGCAGCACAAGAGCAGTAATCGGAACGCGTGAACTGGCGAGGGAAACCGTATGGGAGAGCTAGAAGTCACTAGGCCGATAGTTGTGGTGCTTAGTCGTCAAGAGGAATCTTAAAAGGGTGGAGAGGGGGAAGGTGGAAAAACCGCCGATGGAAAGGACCGACGAACTGGGATTTCCGTTGGTGCGACGGCCTTTGGGGAAACAATGACTTTGCCACAGGTGCGACCCGTTGGGCAGGAGTGGAAATTCCGAGGTAAAAACCGCCGCTTTGTGTCGAATAATCAAATACTTCATATATTCGTTTATTTGCCACAAGTCACATATCTCATCGCTCAACATTACAGTCTAATAATACTTAAAGAATACTCCCCCATTAGAGCATCCTGGCAGTCTCTCCGGGATATGTCAACGGCGTGAAAAATGGAGTGTCAGTTGCTATACGATAAAAAATCTGGTGCGTTGCATCACAAAACTTTCCTCAGCTCTTCGTCAATTCAATTTTTACATGACTTTTTCTACTTACTCAATTCATTTATCACTCAGTTCATTTGAACTTGATCAAACAACACTTCAGGGCAGCAGAAAGCGGTAGTGCCTATAGTTCCAGTTTTATTGTGCTGCTCGTACTAATTCTCGGACCATTATTGAGCACTCGGTACACAGATAATTAATGAGGCTGTAAACACGATTTCTTTGAAGAGGACAGTGATCACTGTTGCTGTTATTGGATAAAAACTTTTAGAACTGGTAGTAAGCGAAAGAGCGTTAGTTGAAATTCCGAATTTCTGGAGTGACCCCCATACATCTTATGAGCATTCTTAAACGCTCACCCTATAGGTATTGAATGGAACTACTACACCATTTTTTGTTTAAACATTCTAGTAACATTTCAGCGGAGTTTAAAACGAAAAAACCGTGGTAAAATCGAATTTCGTCAAAGATGTTGGTAATTTATTGTATTGCTCTCGTCATTTTCCCACAAATGGGAATTTTACGGTATAGTTGCCCCATTGAGAGCTATGGACATGAAAAATTTAATCATAATCGTTAAAGCCATTTGTGAAGAAAAAAAAATTTGGTGTTTTGATCACTATGATAACCATAGTTAACTTTCGGAGGATTTTGCTCATATTCCTATGTTGGCGTCTCATGTTAACCTGGAAGCTAGTTTAGCCAATTACATAACTTTCCTTTCTACTTTGTAGAGCCAACGAATGTAACAAACTCTTCAAATTATTACGCAACGGTTTCTTATTATCTTGCACAACATGATTTTGGTCAATCCATTCAATCCTACGTCGAAAAATATTAAGAATATCACGTGACTGTATCAAAGATCTGAGAAATGACAGCTCACATGCTAACGACAATATTTGTAGAGCTCCTCCGAGACCCATCCTGTTCAATTCAGCGTCTAAAAATACCAGTTGTCGTGACTAATTCGGGGTATCTGGTTGAAACAATTAAATCAATCACTTACTTTAATTTTGAAGATTAGAAATACAAAAAAATAACAAAGTAAATGTCCACTTCTGGTCTAAGTTGTTGTGATGCTGTCGACTCCAGATATTCCGTTTGATTTTGATACCGAATGATGAAAAAGAATTCAAACAGGTGAAAACGAATGAAAAAAGGTAGATTGATGACGAGATGTTGGATGGTTTACGATGAGGATGATGATGATGATAATAGTAAGTGGTGATAGCGGTGATAAGATAATGGAACTTGAATCGATTCTGTCGGAGTCGAGTGGAGCAGGGTTGTCTTGTTGATGATGAAGAAGAAAATGGCAGAATGTAAAAGAAGGAACGAATGCAGGATGGGGTTGGAAATGAAAGTAAATTGAAACACCAGTCAACTGCGAAAGATGATTTGGCTGCAATGAAACAACTAAAATTGATGTTTTCAAGGGGTTGCTAGGCAATTGGCAAGACGCAATGAGTCGGACTGACAATTGGAATGAGGTAGGAGGCAGCATGAGAAAATGAGTGCAGGCGGGGAAGAATAAATAACTTTCACTACATCGTCACGCAAACTGAACGAAGATAATTGACATTTCTGACACTGGGTGGTGGTTGGTGAGTCGGTCTGACAAGTGGAATGAGGTGGGAGGCAGCAAGAGAAAATGAGCGCAGGCGGGGGAGAAAAGATAACTTTCACTTCATTGTCCCACGAACCGAACAAAGATAATTGACATTTCTGACACTGGGCAGTGGTTGGTGAGTCGGTCTGACAAGTGGAATGAGGTGGGAGGCACCAAGAGAAAATGAGCGCAGGCGGGGGAGAAAAGATAACATTCAATACATAGTCCCGCGAACCGAACGAAGATAATTGACATTTCTGACACTGGGCAGTGGTTGGAGTAAGACGAGGGGTTACCCTAACCAGTGCAGGCCAGGGTGAAACGACATTTCGCTGTACTGTTTCGCGGATTTCTCAAAATTTGTTGAATTTGCCTCATTTTATAAACCGTGATATTACCGTTTTCCATCTGGACAGAGACCAGTTTTATACAGCTCAGCATCGAAAATATCTAGGTAACGGTGACAAGCACTACGTAATTGCAATTAAACGGGCAAACTATGGGGTTGGCCCATAAAACCGTGGCTCGATCGACTTGCTGTACAGGGGAAGATTTGGGATCCCCATGCTTTATGAGGAGGATTGTAATACAACGTTTCTGACCGCTGTTACTGTTTCTGGAATTGAGGATAATGGGAGAGCGCAACTGGAAATGAGAGTTCTGGCACAGTTCGGATTGTGGGAAGAGTGCCACACCCACTGGCCAATCGTAGTATGGTACGAGCTTATGTCCTCGACCCTTTTCACTCTTCACCGCAGTTATTAACCATTCGTGCTGTGGTACGGCCATTTTTACTTTGACCACACCCTGACCACAATTTTCTATAGTTGCCCCCTCCCCCTCATCCTCATCCCATAATTACTAGTCTGCAGCTTACGCCCCACCCACCAACCACGTTACAGTTCGTCATTTTTACCTTCTTGTGGCGGGGAAGGAGCGAGAGACGATGATGCGCACTGAAAGCCGTCTAGCACTAAGGTAGCACAATAGAAGCTCTGGAAGCTCTAGGACTTCAATCAAGTTCGTATGAAACGGAATGATAAAAATCGCATAATGCGCGCCATGAGGAGAATTGAGTTATGCTTCGCTCCAGGTATTTGAACGCGCGGTACTTAAAGTCGCCCTTTTTACCCATTTATAACTGCCGAACGTTCGAATCTATAATTTCTTTTGCTTATTGCTTTGACTCGGCTTTTATTCGCGCTATCACAATGCTGGAATTACATTTTGCAGAGAAATGGGAAAGTTAGTATCAAATGGATTATCGTGAGAATATTAACTCTAGTAGTTAGTCCGGTGGAGGGAGGTAAGGCTACGGCTTTATTGCCGTAATTTTATGGGCTTTAGGGAAGCTTCCTATCGCGGCCGTTAATCAACCGGATGAAACAAGAAAACTTTCCGTTGTTCCGTCCCGGAACCAGCCCAATGTTTTGGAAGAGATAATGCGTCCGGAAGGTCCTTCTCCTTTCCCTATTTGCGCGTTTAATAATTGTTCGCGGAGACTAAGAAATCCGAAGGCAACGACTTTAATAATATTCGACGTCTGAGTTGGCGTTAATGTTCCTGTTCCGCGATAAGAATACGGAAGCGCTGGGTGTAACTTCAGAGCTACTTTGTGCAGCCTTAGAGAGTAGAGAAAGTAAAAAGCACTGCCTTATGGTAGCATTAAGTACACCTGGCAGAGCCACTCCTCCACTACCTCACCCGCCACAATTCCCAAAAGCTTTGCGGGCACGCATGAGGATTTGACAAAAAATGATGGTCTGGCTCTATAAGGGCTACAAGCTCCCCTTTCATACGCAGTCACAACATGGTGGAAGGCGATAAGACGTCGTGCAGTTGAAAGGAAGATCCAGAAATGGCAAAGACACGTTGGCTTCGCAATCTCAGGGGTAGACCGATGCAATAGAAGTGCCACTCCTCCATATACTCATTCGAAGGGATGCATACCTGGAAACAGGCCGGAACTATCTCTACCACGGCAAAGGTAAGCCTTCAAGACACTGCGGAACAATTCAAAATAGAAGAGGCAGCAGTCCTTGCTACAGAAGTCATGCCAGAGTAGAACAATTTTCGTGTGTCATTTAGAGTTATGGTGCATTGATGGTTCTGTGATGCAAGACCCAATCTCAGCCTTGCCAAACTGCTGGGAGAATGTGCCATGATGTATCACGAGGAAATACTTACTATAAATGTTGGGCGCACGAGAGGGGGAGCTGAGGATCGCAATAAAACTGAAACTCGGTGAGCGTGAGGAGGACTGTATTATACGTGCGAGCGGAAATGTGTTGAGTAAAATTGAGGTGAGATGGAGTACAAATGGGCGACACAAGGGCAGTACTCGGAACGCGTGAACTGGCGCAGGCAACCGTGTGAGAGAGTGAGAAGTTACTGGGGTGGTAGTTGGAAGCAGAATGATTTTGGAAGAGCTCTGTCGTCGATGGGAAAATGAAATTGGGAGAGAGAAATAAAGAAAGGGGAACACCTAGGAAACGGGGCTGGGGGACCCTCAGCTGAGGGATTCCCGTGGGTGAGGGGCAGGTATTGAAATAGTTGGAAACAATTAGGCGGTCGGAGACAATGACACGGGGAAGTCCGAGGTCAAAGACTCTGACAACTTCGACGCTTTGCGTCGAACAATAAATATCTGCTCACAAAAGATCCTGGTAAGAGGACTGAAGGGTAAGCAGATTCAAATATTCTAGACTTTCAGATCCAGGCTGACATGGGTATGCCTTCAGGCGCTTAAACGGCTAGGTGCCACATAAAGGCTATCTGTTATTCAGATACCATTGCCACAAGAACAATGAAAAGCCAGACTACCTAGCAAAACAATACTTCTTAAATAATGTGTGTTAAGGGCAGTGTCGAATAAACGGCTGATAGGTTCAATGTACGGATGAATGGGGGGAAGGTTTAATGATTAGGAGTCCTCCCTTCTCTCCACTTCAGTCGGCAACACGAGTGGCTGGTCTTCTCCCCACAGAATTGGGTGCACCTTGTCACCACTGCACCTTCAGCATTCACTTACCACTGCGAGTTCCTCAGGGTTCCTCAGCGTCCACACCTCCAGATGAATGTCTGGCGGCCAGTTCGCAAATCCTCCACCACTTCAGTACTGCATGGGCCAGAGTAGGATCCTCCCGTTGAACGTGTCGTGCCTGATCGTACTTAGGACACTAGAAATGAAGGATGCCACCATCCATGTCCAACAGTGTTCCTGGACGGATGGCACCCGTTTGTCCCCAGCCATAAGCTCGAGGATCACATATGACGTATCACTGCCACCAACAGTTCCTCATCAATTCGCAGTGGAGACATTGGAAGTTCAATTAACAGGTTTATTCATTGTTTGCACGTTCCTAGTTCTTCCGTGACCTCCAGTCCAGTCCACATTCATCCACTGTAGCAAATAACGTTTGTTTTGAAATTGAATTACTTAAATTTATCTGACACTCAGTTTCCTTGTTGTATCTGATTGTTCAATGTACCACAGCCCACAAAATCTCTCAAAATCTCACTGTTATGGGCATGATTGGAAACTACAGTGAGATCAAGGGCTCCAGTCACGAGAACGTCTATCACAAAACTGGAAGTCGGATGATGAAGCAGAGGAGGGGGTTGTGGCTGAAAAATGGCTGCCAGTCCGTTCATCCTATTTCGTACAGGCTATCGAACTAAGCGGACCTTCATGTCAAATATCTATAATTCGAGTAAGGAAGGGTTATTATGAATCAATCCAGGAACCATTCTTCAAGTTGTTAAGTTGTGCAGGGCTACAGCCAAATATCTAACGGCAGTCCCGGAGCACACATAAACAAGCACTATGCAGTATATTAAACTATGGGCAGGACTAACAGGCACCTGGCTGTATTCGGGTATTTGGAAACCTTCACGGAGCTCGGCATGGTAACTGATTTAATGGTGCGCACGTATGAATTAGATGGGAAATACAACGTGCACCCAGAATGAAGCTGAACAGTGAAAGCCGTTGGTTTTGGCCTTCGTGTGGTATCAAAATGGATGACTTGCTCTGGGAGGAGTGGGTCGTACCACTCCAACTGTTATTCAAGTGGAGATTTATGCTATCATAATGCACATGAAGGCTATAACAACAAAACTATCAACATAATGACTGATAGTCAGCGTCCTGTAAGGCACTGAAGAATTACTGCACAACGTCAAAACTGGGAGAGTGAAGGATGTGGCTCGACTCCTTGGCAAACACAGAGTTAATGTTTATTGGATTCCTGGGCATAAATGGATCATTGGAAACGAGAGGGCGGACCATCTGGCCTCACTAGGTTCGTCTACTGTACCTATACGCCCACCTCCCCATTGTGGGATTTCTCCGTCTCCAGTCGAGAAGACTGTGAACATGCCAGAAGAATATTTTTTTACCGAGGGCGTGCGGGCAAGTCCCTTTGTCACTGCGGCCACACATGGGTCTATAGTGACACTGACCCTTTCTTAGTAGAAGGCGTCGTACGTACCCGTCCCCTTTAAGAAGCCGAGTCCTTCACTGCAGTTTCCGCTATGATTTGGGGTTCAATAGAACCCTGAGGAAAGTATTCGAAGCGTTTGAGTGCCACGACAGGGCATTCACATAGGATATGCTCTGCCGTCTCCTCGCCGCAAAGTTTGCATTCCACCGCCTCTGAGATGCCCATCTTGTTGAGGTGATATCTGAGTGAGGAAGCTTGTCAGAACTCTCAGAACTGTCTGGAGTGTCAGCATCGCCTTTGCCCTTTGACAGGAAGGCGTGACGAGCCTTTTCGCTTGTCTTAATCGTGGCTGGCGATGCCAATGGGCGCAATTTTCCTGTATCTCCCATCGAGCAACCAGACGGTTTAGGTGACTTTTCGTCAGACCCACGTGTGGCTCAGGTCCGATGGGTAGGGTTTCTGTACCGCTTTTCGCATGGCTGTCAGCCTTTTCATTGCCCTCATGCCCCCTGTGAGCCGGCACCCAAATGAGGGAGAGCCTGTTACTGGCGCCGAGCTGCTTGAGCGCATGAAGGCATTCCCATGCCAGTGCGTACTCTCCCAGTGGCTTAACAAGACTGTAATTGGGCCCTACAATGCCCAGTCCAGCTCTGCCTCCCATAACTGAACCATCGGTATACCACATGCCAGAAGAATGCTCCAAATGTATTATCTCGAGGCAATCACAAAGAGCTCTCTGATGGTGCAAAAGAAGGGCCTGAGGCAAAACATGGTGATCATCCCTGTGCAATGCAAAATGAACAGACACGTAGATTCCTGGCCATTGGTACTTCTCCTAGACTCTTGCATTCCTTAAAAGGCTGGGAATGGACATGTGGGACACCATGACTGGCACAACAGGTCTTTAGACAAGTGCACTTCCCAATTTTGGGGCAGCATGCCCGTATAGTTGAGCATTTCAAAAAATCCGCTACGTATCTGCCAAAGGATTCATGCGGATTAACCTACCTCCACATTTTACCGCTTATTTAGTGAACCCTTCTTCGTACTTATAGTATTCGGCGGGACCGGGGTAATTTAATTAGCGTGACGGGGTATTCGTTCGGTTGATGCTCCCGAATATTCTGTTGTCCCTGGCCGTCCCACCGGGCACAAAACCGCAAGCGCCATGAATTTCCCGCGACTCTCCAACTGGTCGTTCGCGATCCCTCTGACGAAATTAATAAAGCAATTACTCCCCCAAAGGAGTTTCCCAGGCTGACGGTAACCCGGTTTTAGAGTTTGTTTTGTGTTCAAAGTGGCACACTCGAAGGTGAGGGAGTGGTGGTGGGGGGAGACGGACAGAGCCGATACGAAGCGGGTAACCGACGAATCTATCAGAGACGAGTAAATATTTGAGCGTGAATTACCGTTTCCGTAAACAAGGCTCCTCCCTCAGGTCAGGCTTTCCTTTTCAAAATGTCCGCTCGACTGTTGCCGTCCAATAAACACGCAAAGCAGGCTCCTAATTTTGGATAATAATCGAACTCATAAAAAGTTATTAAGAGGCCGACAAGCTCGCGATCCGTCTTTCGAGAGACGCTTTGAAAACAAACAGATCAGCTTCGGGAGATTAACCCACGTTAAAGCACACGGCTCCGGCATTTATTGAGTTATAGCCTCAGGGAGCCCTCGAACATAAACATTTTACAAGAGAAAGCGTCCAAAAAACGACGATGGAACATCAATCTGGTTGTAGGCACGACTCAAAACAAACAACTCCGGCGAAGTGACTGAAATCTGATCATTATGGTTCGTTAAGGTGTGGAAATGATTAGAATTTTGGAAGCACAATACAGTATTCCATTTCAGTGTATAAATCAAGCTAAACTTTATACGGTATTAACAACAATATAAGGAGAATTCCTTAGGTATTCAATACGCAGCATTGATATGGCGTTGACCAATAGGAATGCAGTAAGGTGGATCGTTGTTGTGTTGGGCAGCGACGAGATTCAGACTGCGAGGGGATGCCCTCAGGGAGGACCTATCTCCGCTCCCATTGAACCTGGTGATGGACTCCCGTCGTGGGAGACTGAATGTAGCGGGGTTCCACGCCCAAGGGCGTGCTGATGATGTACCACGCTCCGAATAAATTCACGGTCCATTGTATGGGATGGATGGAGGCAGTTCTGGTCTCTCAGCCCCAACCTGCCCGCGGCCCACCGGACAATGAGAATTCAGGGAGTGGGTAACCGTACTTCCAACGACTTCACTGCGATAGGTGCAGCGCTCCTTTCAGGATTGCTCAGAGGTTGAAAGGTTTCTCTGCATCTGCCCAAACGCTCTGTGCATCCACTTTAGGTGGATTATCAGCTCTAATGCTCCAACAAACCATTTTTGGTAAAAATATCCCTTGGGGCTAGAATGGTCGCTAGCCTGCCCCGACTCACGTTTGAACTTACAGCTTTGGGTAACTACACCTTGGAAGAATTTGGGCTTGCCCTTCCTCCCTGAATGCAGTAAGGTCCGTGGTACGCAGTAACAGCCTCCAGTTCAGCCATTCCCTGCAGCTGGCTGGATTAAGGGCCCCACAAACGCCACTTTTCCGTCCCCTAGGGTTTGGAATTCCCGCCCATTCCCCCACAAACACCCAACTCATTCCTTCCCCACTACACTCAATAATATACACGCATCCAAGCTACGTTCATGACCCTAAAATAAATTACATAAATACTCAAACCAAGCACATTTCATTCACACCTGCCTGCAGAGGAGGGCATAAAACGTGCAAAGTGTCTGACCTAATGAGGGCAGCTCGTGGTGCACAGAGACTGGGACTGTCCATCAACCCAGCTAAAACGGCCATAGTGCAATTTACAAGACAAAGACTACCGTAGGGACCGTAGGAAGTTATGGGAAAGCAGTACAGCCCTCTGAGCAGGTCATAAGGTAAACTAACCAGGAAAGAGCACATCAGATATATGACGAAGGAGGCGACAACGACCGTGTGGACGTGTCAAGGAATCTACAGGAGGAATAATGCCCACAATGACCTAGTAGTAACATGAGGCTGTTGTGAGACCAATCATCTCAAATGGATGGATTGTGTGTGCGGTATCATAATGCCGAGGGAATTGCAGATTAGTAGATTCATGCTATCATTACCGAGGCCATCGTAGTGCATGATGTAGGCTATAGTAATAAAACTATCAATATAATGACTGAGTGTGAAGTGTCTTGCAAGGTAATTTACCCCGTTCTTCACCTCCTTTAGGCCAGGTCGCTACAAACGTGTAGCCTACGCAGGAAACATAGTGTTGGACTAGACCATCCCAGGATAGTCACACTCTTCATAGAGCGTGAAACATGGCTCATTGCCAGTTGATGCTGCCTCGAGCGTATTCAGTTAGGTGCAACCAAACCTCAGCTAGTCTTGCTTTGGTCAAAGGGGGTGATTACATCTTCCTAGGATGTGGCTCCCAAGACTGTGGCCAAGTATTGCTTCTTTTCGGCCGAGCTGTCAGGCCTGATGATACGTTCCTATCAGCTTCACCTGTTGAGCATTGAGCACAGTAAATTGGATGTCATCCAGCATCCTGGTAAGATGGCTAAAAGGACATTGCTCTGCATGGTGAGTGCCTGCTGCCAATTGCGCTATGAGAGAGCGACCCACTAGACTGCTGCAGCGTACAACGCTATTGGCAGAAACACAGCCCAGTAGTAGAGGGAATGGGCATGCAAGGAGGCCCCCATGTGGGACTGCATAAGCACCTGTCCTGCGCCATGAGGTGTGAGCAGTTTGGCGAAGGAGGAACAGGTGCTTCGTGAGGTAACCTCATGGGTAAAAAATGAAGTCCACATACTTGGCCATAGTCCTCGGAGTCACCTTCATACCCATGGTTAACTCCACCCAATGGAGGGGCAGGGAGACTCCAGAAGCACAATGGCAAGCTGCGTTTTCTCCAAGGCCAGCTGAGGTGCCTCGGCCTCACCAAACGACTTTGGTCACCATAATATTCATACACCAGGAAGTGGTCAATGGTTGAGCAGCACCTGGTTAACCATAGTTCCTACACCACAGCCTCAAGACTGCATTTAACGCAAACCAGCAATTTCCCACAGAGACTCAATGGCAGTTAAGGTGAGATGCAGGCGTCACAGTCATCATCTACACATAGTACAACTGTGGTAGCGCTGAGGACCTCAGACCATTCAGCGAACGTTCGTATGGCTGAGTGGCGGACTAGGGTGCTCCCCACGCCTAGTTTCCCTGCTGCGTTAACGTGAACGTGCGTACTTGATCTCAGCTCCCCGGGTGAGAGGCCGCTCGCTCTCATCGTGCTACGGTTTACCGGATGCGCCCAGACCAACTGGAGGCCTGGGAGCCTCCCGTCTCCAATATTCAAGGCATTATGTAAAGCATAATTTACAAGGCCCACGAACAGCGCTTCAAATTATAACTTTGCAGAATACTTACGAGATGATTTGTACCCTATCGATAAACGTCAAGTACAATAATGTATTTCTTGAGTTTCTAATTGCTTACGGGTGGATGGGGACATAACGAGACAGTTATGAGCCGGGCCGATCGTTCGGGTCGAATGAATGAACTTTAGATAAGGAAGTCTGATCCAAATTCGTTTGAATAAAGTGATGTACTGCTTCAGTGAAAGAAGTCTTCGAGTTTTACGAGCCATTCGGCAGTTTTTACGACTGGAGCGATGGTCTGGAGCCCGTCAAGCTCGTCGTGAAAACGCGTAACTTTTATTGCCTACAGGGATTGACGTTTCGTCGCAGTTGTTTTTTTTTCTCTCATTTGCTACTTTGCGGAGACAGTTGATTCTGTGAGTTTCCGTTTTACTTATTATTTCCGAATGACAAAGGACACCTTTCACATTTGACAGAACGCCTTGCAATTGGTCATCAGTGAGTTTACTGACGAGTGCTTTCGATAGCCATAGAAATTTGGCAGAGTGGGGAGAGTGAATGGGTAAAACAATCTTCAAAGACTGCGAAGACTCAACGGAGCTATTCGAACTCGATAGTGGTATTTTTACTATTACATCACTCATCATAAGCTCAAGCGCAAAATATTTGAACGGAAGAAGAACTGTTTGGTTCATCCATCGTAAAAACCGGTACAGTTTCTCAGGTTGTTCCATCTCAACAGAACCTACTCATGATTTTGAGGTCCCACTCCCAACAAACGAAGTGAAGCGGTACTGCTTAAATATATGCGAACTGAAGCTTCTTTCGCAGGAGCCCAATAGTGAGCTCAAGCTGGTTCATGCGGAAATCACGATACGACAGAAAAAGTTGCCGCCAGGAACGAAACAGGGTACCGTTTTAAGTCGTTCTTCCCCTTCGAGGTCTGTTTCATAGTTACTGCCCCACCGATTGGCAATGGGTAAAAGCTGGTTACACGCGTGTTCTCTCATTCGTCCCATGAAATTATCTCGACATTTTGTGTGAAAATGGGGAGGATATTCGACATCTATCACTCAACCAGCCCTAACCAACGTCAGACTTTATTCCTCGTAGACCAGCCTCCCGAGACGTTTAGAAGAGCGTTTTCAAGCACTTCGCGTTAACGTTATTGACGTGAAACCTTCACAAGAAGGCCGTTTAGTAACTTCAATTCATATCTTCTCATCAAGCAGCGCGCTAACGTAATATATCCGCAATACGGCGAAATATCCTTCCCCCCTCCCACATCACCTTATCCGGCGAGATGAACAGGAACCTCGCGCATCAATTAGCCCCATGACTTGGGCTGGTTAATGAGGAAAAGATGAGGGCCCTTTGAATGGAACCCAACGCTCCGCTCTTTTCAAATAATAATTATTACCTGGTGCCTCCTTCTAACATTCCATTTCTATTAATTTGCCTTCGTTCGAGGAAAAAGCAACGCCGCATCCCCCCCGATTCGTTGGCAGCACAAGGAAAGCGCTATGCAGTAATTAAAAGTGAAAAAGCTATTCTTGGAAGCTGTCGGATTTTGAAGAAATGCTGAAATATTGTTCACAAGTAATACACTTGATATGCCTACAGTAATGAGAACAAACTGAACATAATTAAATTAGCGAGAGATACCTCGTTTGGGGATGGTTTCGCCATAAGTGTTGTAATTCGCACTTCAAAGAGGTAGTTTTCCATAAACTTCCTACACTTATACTCAACAAAATGTTCATGCTCCACCCCTCTTCACCATACACACATGTTGGAGAGCACACAGAACGTGATACCTAACTGTCCGAAAAAATATGTTAGGTGTTCGTTCGTAACTGCGCTGATTCTCTCTGGGACTGCACTGGTCGAGTGACTGTACATGTGTGGATTGTACGTATCGTATCAGAAATTCGACCGCGGTATAGGATGGCGTTCTCGCCATTCAGATCCCGACGCAGATTTTCCCTGGTCAGGGTGGGCGTTGGGGCACAAGGCTGTCCGAGGCAGGTAGGGATAGAACCAACGGACCCTGGTTCGATCCCCGACCAGGGACCTCCCTCCAGCAAACCCAGGATGGTGAAGCAATGGGTACCGGCAATAGGTAAACAACGGACAGCTGAGGAGGTCCAACCCAAGAGCCGTGTCTACTGATCCCTTCTTAGGTCTACGCCCACCTCTACAACCTGCTTCAACCTTTATCTCGATGAATGACTCAACCGATGATTCAGTCGCGAGTTAGTCTACCTATTGAAACCTTTGCCACTTTTTTATTCCTATTTTTTCACGTGCAATACGCGAGTCTACGTTCTGCCATCCACCCAGCGTTACGCTGTTCAACCGCTACGTATCAAATTCAGCCTCGTTGCTCGAATGAACAATTCTACATCTTTGGCCAAATACTTTCCTGTCAATATACCACATCTACCCCCTTACTTTAGTACCCAAGGTAGACTTCAGAGGTCAGTCCGTTTCAACCTTCATACACATCCACTCCCCTACCAATTTCAAAACTGTCTATATTTCTCGATACAATTAAACCTATTCCCGTATGACCTTCTACCAATTTAAGAAAGGCACTGGGATAACTAGGAGCTTATAAAGTTCCTCCTTCCTATTTCACGCCTGGACTGAACGCCTGGGCAATAAGCAGGGAACCTCTGCAGGGCGCCCAATGGGCTCGTGTAGGGGATTTGGGGCATGGGCCCCTCTTGTGGACACGTCAACTGCCATTGGTCCCACAGCTTCATTGAATGCCTCCCTGAGTTCATCATTAGGGCAGGAAAAAGGTGGACTGACAGGAGCTTGGGGAATAATACAGATTTCCGAAAAGAAGGCAACCCTGCAGAAGAGCAGGTAGCCCGGCGAATCACGCTTGGGCTAACCATAGTCTGAGGGCTCGTAAAATGTGGTCAATTTCATAATTTACTCGTCCTGAAAGGAAACGAAGAGCTCAGATCCAACAACCACAGTCTAATCTAAGAAGTGAGCTCAATCGGTACTGCCTTGGTGACACTGCACGGCTATCAGACAAAAGACAAAGCACGATTTCTATCCACGGCATAGCACGTCGCCGATGAAGCGTACTTTGCAGATGCCAGAGTCGCATGAAGTAAGATTCCCGAATCGGTATTCATTTCTGTGCTGATGAGGTGGTAGGGTTGAGGCAGATCAGTTCATCACTCCCAGATTAACTATATAGCAGTGCAGTAAATGTATGGTGCCTTAAGTGCTGGTGTCTTAGTAGGAGAGTGTGAACTGATGATAAAAGAACCGACTTTAGTACTGATTATCGACGACTGACGAATCTCAAGGGAAGAATTTTCAAACCCACTTCCATGTTCAGAGTCCAGAGTCGCTTCTGGTTCAACGTGTACCGAAAATTGCTGCCGTCACGTTGATGAATCTGCGACACACACATTAAGTAGCCACACTGTGCTCAATAATTGATGCTGGCACGTGGGAAGCACCGTCCGGCTGTTGATTTATGATGGATCAGTTGGTTCCTCAGCAACTTGAGGGAGAGGAGGTCAAAGTTGCACAACCCTACTTCAGTCAGTTCATGACATGGACCTTCGAGGTAAGGCACCTGGGTAGTATACGTCCGGATAAGGAAGGGTAAATGATGAATGTTGACTCGGAACACCGTCCAGCTTACAAGGGTCAGTCAACAGGTAGTCAGGTGAGGGATCGCAACAGCGTTGAGCGCCTGACTGGCCTTATCATAACTGGAGTGGCGCAGGACACCTCATCAGCATCGGTACTGCCCTAAGACGAATGATTGCAACCTGGAAAGAGTTCACAACCACCATAGGACTTTAGAAATGCTCTTAAGACTGACAGAATAGAACCTACAACGAGAATTTGCTCATCAGTTACACAATAGTGAAGCAGATAACACGATTTTCAGAGACGGCCCATAATGGAGCTTATGTGAAGGCTGTCTGCATTGCATGTGACATCCAGCTGCAATCAATGACAGTTATGCTCTCAAACTTGGAGTGCGAGTGCCACTGAAGATTACGTTCCCGTAACAGTGCAGCAGAAGGGTTTGCTAATCCAGGCATAGGTCTAGAGGCGGCCTGAATCTATTTTGCGGTACAACTATCATGAATCAAGCTACCAGAGGAAGCAAGAAGTGGCTCAAAGCCAGCACCAAGTGCCGAGCTGAACAGGGGGCTTTCCTGAATCAGTGGAGATATACGTTCATAAAAGCCTCAGCGTGGCGAGCGGTCTGAAGGTAGATTCCACTAGTAAATCTGCAATTGCACGTACCTCACGTCAGAATGATCTAAAATTCAACTCTCCTCTGGCAGGTGAACTGGCTGAGAAGAACACATCACACGAAACAGCTCATTGGCACATGCAAACAACCAATAGCTCTTTGACGCATGTTTCAAGTCAGGGGCAGTACTCTGGTAGAGTACTGGCCTTCACTAATTAGCCAGTAGGCTCCACCAGTTGGGCTAGTCTCACCTCAGCAGTTCGGTAATTTACAGGCATTAGAGCTTTGGGATGAGACTGTCCCTTCAGGAAGTCCTTGCGTCAGAGAAAAGGCGACGAAAGTTCAAACCTCCTCACGTTACGCAAGATAACTTGAGATCTTGTTATGACGTTTCACTCAGGCAACTTGCCATCAGACGCATCTTGACGCTACACAGAGTTTCTTCGGTAGTCTTCGAACAGACGGAACAGCAATATTTGCTGGAATCCACTTCTTGCTGAAGAGGCCCCCAAAAGCGACCTTTGTGGTATTCCAAGTCGACAAACTGGTTAACCAACTCGAAGTTTACAAAGCAAAAGTTGAAATTAAGTTCTCCGGCCTCTCAGAACTACAATGACGAACTTCACTTCAGCTCACTATATTCACAGATAGGCGACGCCAAATGACTTATTCATGACCCGAGTAAAATTAAAGCCGAGTCATCTGAATATCATAGGTGGAGGGGTCAAATCAGAATTTATGGAAGTTGCCAACGTCTTGAGAGGAGGGTTCGTATTAATTGCGGATAGACGGGGCGAGAACTCAACTTCGACATCAAAGAGGAAACTGTGGCGTGAAAACCTTTTAAACTGGAGTTTGGGTTTTGTTGCCGAACTAGCACGTGCCCAAGAGTGGCTCAACCTCCGCTTCGTTCAGTAGAACTTGAGGAAAGCCGCGGAAGTTTGGATGTCCAGCACGCCCTGGAGAACGGGATGATTGCGTCACTAAAGGCTCTCCTGAAACCCTCCAAATTAACGACGAGGGCTTCACTCGCCCAAATGGCAAGTGGCCCCCTCGTGCACGAATCACGTGCACCCGTGGGCCCTTTCTGAGAGTCAAGGGTGGAGTTTTGGGTGAAAGTTGGGATTCCACTGGCGTGCGAGAGAGCTGGCACTCGCTCGACATCCACCGAACCCTGGCCTGTGCGGCACGTTGTCATTCAGCCAGTCACCTGGAGCTCTTGCCCACATGTTACCACACGAAAGACCCTGGGGAATCCAACCCACCTGAGAGGAGTTCCTAAGTTGGCACATTATCTAACCAGTCACTTGTAAGGGATGTTTCAAAGGCACAGATCAACCATGGACACGTTTTTTTTTGCCACAACCTTCTTCACTGACCGGATGGAACAGTTATAAGTTAGCTTTGTAGCAGCCAAATCATCCAACATTCCAGTTTTCACTGCTCTTCCAACAACTATCGCTCACAGTTGTGATGGAGTGGCACACGGTTTCTGGTTTTCTCCACACCAAAGGTGCAAAGAGTGCAGGATGAGTGTTCGAGACGCAAAGCACACACGTGCAGCAAAGCATTGACGTAGCCATGTCACGTAAGGATCTGCTCAACCAACATTCTCCTAAGACGTGCCCAAACGTCGGTACACACTCGTACGTGCCACACCCCTTTGACGAGAATTTCCATCTCGCTTGCCATTTACCTAATGGCCATTCATCAAGTGCAGGCAAGTTTTCTTTCGGTGAAGAAGACCATATCGAGGTCAGCCCACAGCGGAAGTTTACTTTTCACTCTCCATTTGTCCACCATGCACTCAATGCTCAAGTCAACGGGTAAATGGTCGATGGATGCTCTCTTGTAGGTCATGGTGAACCACAGGAGAGCAGCACTCGGGGATCGGGATTGACAATTGAGTTTGGTACGCCACACAACGAGGCAGGAGCATCGCAGCTAACCACAGTGAGGTTAACGTCATCTCACCCCAAGCAACCTTGCTGCTTGCTCGTAATGAGGCGACCCTTGCAAGAGTAGTGCTTTGGAGGTGGACAGTATGCGTGTACTTCAGGTCTGTTTCCTTATTTGAAGAGGTTACTAAACCCACGACGAGGGTTATATCAGTGATGAAAGTCGCGGGTTCGCTAATATGCAAGAGGCCAGCCCCTGCAGACCTGCGGAGTGCTTCACAGCTGGAAAGTATCACAGCACCAGATCGAGGTGCACAGGGTAATTGTGCCAGCCTTCACTGACGCTAGAAGGCCAGCCTTCACTGACGCTAGAAGGCCAGCCTTCACTGACGCAAGAAAGCCAGCCTTCACTGACGCTAGAAGGCCAGTCTTCACTGACGCTAGACGAGTGGCGTTTTCCTCAACCTGTAATCGCTCCTCGGGAGTTATATGACGATCAGGACTGCCACGATGGAATGCAGAAGATGCCTTACAAAGGCCACAAGGGTGAGTGCGCTAGTTCCCAGACCAGTTTCTGTTTCACTATGGCAGGTAGAGCCCTCTTATTGTGGTGTTGTATTGAAGTAAGCAAGGGGTCTGAACGCTGGTGTGGCGACGAGGGGGACCTCGTGCGTCATAAAACCGCTACAATTCTTTAGCAGTATTTGTGATTAGAGCGCTTTCTACTACGGCAAGAATAATGTGTGACGACATAAAGTTGCCCAATTGTGCGTCATAACCACACTTGTTCTTCTTCTTTCAGCGTAGAAATAGACAATCCAGAGCAAGTACAATGAGGAATGACAGAACGGCCTTTCAAAACAACGAATTCCCCATAGGGAGCCAATCGAGGACGAAAAGTCATCCGAAAACACGCGTCTTCTCCGGGGGAGATGCATCCGTTTCCATAGTAACTTGTTAGAGACATAATCTGGGATTTCAATTACTGCTCCTAATCAGGATCAGGGGGGAGATGCGTCAACTGAGTTGGAAGGACAGCTCTCAGGGCCGCTGCGGCTTCCGAGAGTTGGGCAGAAAACCAAAGAGCTGGAGGCCGCGGAGAAAATGGGAAGGGAAAGCTTTAATGACTCCCTCCCTTCTGCTCCAGACCCGCGTTTGCTCCTTTCCCAACCCTCTGCCGCAAACCATACCGACCGACTCCTGTCGGCTTTCATCCGCCGGCGCGCCACCTATTTTGTATAGAACTCATTCAGCCATTCGCATCCTTTGGGAACGAGCTCTCAATCGCTCTTTGCAGTTTGTGCTTCCTGAGCCTCGTTCTCCGACGAACACCATCGCATTTCGAAAAGACGGGGCGCCCTATCCAGCTCTCAATGTTTATATGAACTTCGTCTTTTGGAAGTCAGTTGTTCAAATGCCAAACACTGGCCAAAGAGACGTGACAGGCTATTAGTGAATTATCTAGCTATTGCCAGTGCTGTTGCAGTTCAAATCCCTGGCCAATAAACTCCTGCACCTGCTAGGTCACCCTGCACTGAGCTATCCATATAATATACCATGGCCTCAGCCTCATCAGAGGGACCACCCTCTCCCCATCTGGATCTTCCATTGATTTGTACCCTGAAGGGAACCTCAAAGTTGAACATCACCTGTACTGAGTCTGCACAGGTCTGTTTCCTTATTTTATGACTGTACCTAAACCCTCGACGAGGGTTATATCAGTCATGGAAGTTGCGATTTCGCTAATATGCAAGAAGCCGGCCTCTGCAGCATCCACCGAACTCAGACCTGAGGAGGTACAGCAGGCATTTGGTCGTTAGCCAGTCTCCCGATAGAGAGCTGTTGCCTGTGTGTTACTGCACGGAGGTGACCACCTGAGGAATCCTGTACCGTCGGGGAGGAGTTCATAATCTGGTTTCCCACCTGATCCAACTATTTACTTGGGTGGTAAGTTTCAAAAGGAAAGATCAACTATGACCACATTTCTTAGCCATCACCTTCTTCGCGAACTCTGCAAAATGGTTATAGGCTTGCTTTGTAGCAGTCAATGCTGCCAAGTTCGTTTGCCCTCCCAACAACCGTCGCTCACTGTTGTAGAAACTACAGCACATGGTTTCTTGTTTCCTCCACACTGGAGGCACAAGACGTGCATGAGGGAGAGTCTTTCAGAGAAAAGAAGTGGAGCCGCGCATTGAAGTCACCATGTCCCGTGAAGAACTGGCTCATCCAGTGGTCTGGCTCAACCCATTTTCTTGAAAGTCGTTCACGGATGTAGGGGAAGAACTCATACGTGTCACGTCCCTTTGACGAGGATTCCCATCTCGCTTGCCATTTCTCTAACGCCCATCTGTCGACGGCGGCATGTTTCTGTTCTGTGGTGAGATCCGCACGAAGTTCAGCCCAAAGTGAGGGAAGCTACCGTTTCACTCTCCACTTGTCAACCATGCACTCAATGGCCAAATCAACTGGTAACTCACCAGTGATCACATGAAGTGCTTCTGTTGATACAGCTTCTGGTGATCCACAGAAGCACAGCTCTCTGGGATTGGACCAATACCACCAATATCAGGTCGTGCGGTGCAATTCTTCCCTGCCTGACAAGACCCGATTCCACCATGAAGGTATGCAGCTCTCTCCACACGTATGTGGAGAAGTGCAAGATCCAGAAGGATCTCTAGAGGGGATGTGGTCTACGCACAACCTGTCACAGCTAAGCAAGCCCTGCACTGCAGTTGCACAATCCTCTTTCCTGTCCTGGTCCATCAAACCAGGGCACTATAGGTGACCACAGGCCTAACGATTGTCCTGTACGTCCACAGGATAATCCCATGCCTTTCCCACCATTTTCTGGGTTCCTCTGCGTTGAAGCCCTTTGTATTGCTCTCCTCACGTGTGTGGCCCATGAGAAACTATTGTCTAGGAAGACCCGCCAAGTATTTCACTCACTGCCTTCACTCAAAGCAGTAGTTCCCGCTTCATGAAATTCCCTGGTGAACAGGGACCAGCCTGGTTTGACCCTTGCTGTTGACCATTTCATGCAATCGGTGAATGTCGACTTGTTCTCCACCAAGACAAAGTCGCCAATGGCAAGGTAGTGGGGTGGTTTCGTCAATTTATTTCTTTTTTGAAGGGCAGAAAGATGTTCAGTAGCTACAGCAAAACGTATTGTCGTACCGGATGCCAACGCGTGGAGCAGATGCTTCAAGCGGCTATTGCTCACCGCTGCTACTGACAAAGTCACTTCGAAGCCCTAAATCGCCTAACGGGACAGTCTTTCCCAAACCATTTCCTCCCCTTGTCAACCGCCATTCCAAATACGACGCGCTGAGGTCTGTTTCAGGTGTTTTGGTGGGGGAGGTTTCCGAAGGTCGATTTCCCCGAGCTTTTCGGACCCTCTCGCAAGAGTTCGACCATCAATCCAAAAGAATCCAATATCCTCTCTCCCCCTTCGACCGCGGTGGTACATTTCCTCCCGGAGCCTTCCTTTTCTCTCTTCGAACGGCCGTATTTAACGCTCTGGTCCTTCTACCCGTAAATAATAAACTTCCCGTAAATAATAAACTGGGATTGTTGAACGGGGAGCAAAAAAAAAGAAAGAAAAAAGCCTGCCGATGAGGTGGAGTGGGGGAAGAAAACACGCTCAAACGTTCGTTTGGCACCGTGCCCATTGCGGCCATTCTTCGGTCCTCTTTTCCCAACCCACGAATTCGGTTATCGAGCACGTCGAGGCGATAGGTGCGCGGCGCTGTCGTCCAGGCCGGCGGCGACACTGCAAAATTCGCCAATAATTCGACTATCTGCAGCAAGTAGATATGTACTTCTCGAAAGTTAACTCTTGGACTAGTTAGACCTAGTTGTTGGTTCAAGCAGAGATTTATGCTATTATCGCCGGTGCAATCATAATGCATGAGAAAGGCTGTAGCAACAGAACTATCAACATATTGCCCCCTGGCTCCATAGTGCAAGGCGCTGATGAATTACTGCACAACGTCAAAATGGGTTCAAGAGTGCAGGATGTGACTTAACTCCTAAACCAGTACGAATAGAGTTAACGTGTATTGGATTCCTGGGCATAGGGGGTTCAATGCGCCTACCTATTGGGCCACCTGGGCGTTGTGGGATTTCTCACAATGACAGTGTGGAATGCTGCAGGGGTAAAGCACTCCAAACGCTTTATCTCCGAGCAAACAAGTGATATAAGACACAACAAAGAGAGGAAGGACTTGAGGCCGATTGTTGGGATCATCACCAGGTACTGCAGAATGAACAAACTCATGTATGTTATGGGTATAGTCGACACCCCTCGATGTAGGTGGTCTGGCACGGATGAGGAGACTTCCTACCATGTCTTGGCCCAACGCTGGAGACTTGAGAGCGAGATACTTCAGGTCTTTGGCACCACTTCTCCCAGGGTGGAAACCAATGAAAACTCTCGCAGGAATTACCTGGCTTACGATGTCTTACCTGTAAGACATTACGACTGGCACAATAGGTCGTCTGGCCGCGGTGCATATCCCACTTGTGGGACAGTCAGAAGGTTATGTAGCGACGCTCGTTAGAATTTAATCAACCGTTAAAGTGACGGCAGTGTGTGTGTTTGCCGTAGCACCAACATTTGTTTGCGTTATCAGTTAGTTAGTCGTGAATTAACTCTAATTAGCTCTCGGTAACTTCGAGTACATTTGTTTGACCAACGAACTTTTCAGTTCGTTTACTCGTGATATAAAATATCTATTCCAAGCGGACTCCGTTGTCGACTGTTCTGGTCGTATTCAGGAGAGTTTAAGGGATAGGAATGAAACGTCCTACCAGTTCAACGTAGCGTGGACACGTTGATGTCCACAGGAGGCTCCTGGCCGACGTTTCCCTCTTCAGAGCCACTTATTATGTGGAGACAAGCTAAAATCGTCCATTGGGGACAGCACGACGCCAGATTTCGAACGCTGAATGAAAACCCGTTGGTTTTTCCCACTGAAAATCGGACCCTTTCCAGTGGACACCACGTTCTGTGAGAATCTGGATACTTGGATAGACTGGGCACATAATAGCAATTCAACTCATGAACCTGTTGAAATTAAATACTATCGCATCACAAACTTGCAAGAAAATGCAATGAATTATAATAACGTACTCGCATGTAATCCTGTAAATAGCTTCTTACTTACATTTGAAGTTGATAACATTTTTGTCGGAATAGAGTCCCCAAAGTGAGGCATAGTCCGAATTTTGACAACCATCGGGGCTGCTGGTCCCATGAAAAATCAATCCGAGCGACTAGTACTTTGGGCCTGCTGGCTCTTTTGCGTTGGAGTACTATTCGCCCGTTCGAATAATTGGCCCTGGATGTTTGTTGATTGCGGCGGTGCGGGATATAGTCCGTATGTACAACTTGACGCGCATTAGGAATGTGTGGCCCACCCTGGTAGCCAATTAACAAATATTCAGGGGGATTTAATTCCCGATGGTTACTCTGGTGTCTCGGCTTCGCCTCGTCGTCCTTTGCTATTCTCGCTTCGCTTGTGTTTGGCATTGCGTCGTGTCGTAAACTGATCTTGCTGTTACAAGTACAAACTGTTATTTTTATTTCTTGTTTTTCTTGTCTTAATTTACACTAAGCCTTTTATCATTACTCAAAGGTCTTCGAATCGGTAAGTGTATTTTGAATACTTTCAAGTGTTTAGACTCGGCTTGCATCAGAATTATAGTCTAACTCACCTCTGAAGTAGCCTCGTTTGAACCGTTAAGCTGGCAGTTAATTAAACTACAGAAGGCCAGGATTTTACAAATGTAGGGCCGTCGCTTGGGACTCGACAGATCTACTAAATTGCATCGTTGAGTGCTTTGAGATCTGTGGAGTAACAGAGGCGTGCCTGATCGTTACGTTGAGGAGATTGCAGACAATGAACAAACCAAAGCAAAGCTGCCAGAGTCAACAAGTGATGCCAAATTCACGCAACCACTCGGAGCAGACTCACCCCACTACGTCACAAAAATAAAAAAATAGATAAAGACCTTCGCCCTTTTCGTTGGAGCCTTATTTTTCGGATCCCTAATTATTTTGTAGGGCGGCGTGACGCGTTGGCCCAGTCTCAGTTCGACAAATCGGACTTCTGCCTAAGCGTTAACATGGGCAAAAGTTAGTGGCGGTGAACACACTTTCCTCAGCCCCACGTACGTTCATCGATTTTCATAGCTTTACCTACTTTTCGCTCAGTCATTTGAACTTTGTAAAAAATAAGTTCGTGAATTACGTAGCAAATTAACGAGCAATTAGTGCACAGGTGGCTTATGGATTCGTCAACACAATTTGGAGAAAGATGGTGTATACTGTTAAGGAATTAACGGGTAAAAGGAATGAGAAATGGTGAACGATGCAAATGAATATACGACGGTTTATTATTCACTTGCACAGCATAATTGTATTAATAATGTAGCATAAGCAATCCGGCAAACGATCATGTTTGTAAAGCACTTCCGAGACCCAGCCCATTCGATTCACCATCGTAACGTACTAGAGAACGATACGAAACCTGACCCGACTACACTGGAACAACGAAGATTAAAGTTTTCTAGGGGTCGCTAAGCAATTGGAACGACGGGTGGTTAGAGTGAGACGGGAGGCTGTGAGGAAATGAACGCGGGCGGGGGAGAAAAGATAGCTTTTGCTACATGTTCCCCCCGAGTTCCTTCAACGATCAAACTCCACCTCACTGTATTTATTGTGATTTCACTGTAGTCCGCCCAGACGCGGCCCCACACCTCTGAGACCCTCCCTATTTATCCCAGCGCCGAAAAATACCTGGAAAACGTTACCAAACACAACGTGAATGCATTGAAACTACTAAAATTGCATTTTCGGCAAATTTCGCACACCATTTTCCCCCCTTAACAACCGTGGGGGTGTTGTCTGATCGGATTGCCGAGCAGCCAGGAAAAACGAGAGATCGTAAACTAATTTTTTGGCCAAAAGAATGAATTTAGGCCAAATATCACCTAGAAAGCAGGTTGAGATCGCAGATTTGGAATCGCCATGCCTTCAAAAGTAGTATCAAATTTGTGTGGTCGGGGGGGGGTCTCAAAAAATGTTCCTGACTGAAAGCATACAATTCATTCTGGATTTTTGGTTTATTATTCATTCTGAATAATAACCCCATGTTTTCGGACGAAGCCCATGGTTGTTATGAGCAAAAAATGGTTAAAAAAATTAACGAAACGCAGTATTATGCGGCAACTACAGCGGAAGTCAACGTTTCGTCGTTGACACTCCCTCCCTCCCTCCCTCCGTCTCATCAAAAAGCACCCGCCTGCTCGACTCAAACGCCCTTTCGACTCGCAACACGTTTGCAGGAGCCCCCGTCCCAAGGCCACTTCCCCCACACACCCCTCCACCGGATAATAAATGCCTACAGACGTTATGGGCGCCTGGCGCCGGGGGAATATTTAGTTTCCATAGTTCCATTCTAGCCAGGTCATGTTTCGTATGGTTTACTAGGTAGTATTCGATGCTGAATCGAATGGGATGGGTCTAGGAGCAGTAATACTAGGTCAAGCTGTTTATGAGAATAATAAACCATTGTGTAATAATATGCAGGTTTTTTATTACGACCTTAGAGCCACAGTAGAGTGTTCTTTTTAGTGATGTACTTCGGAATTTCTGGGGCTTGCTGTTTCTTTTGTGCTAGAGAAGAAGAGCTGTGCAGGTTATTAGAGGCGAAAAATTTGACGTATCAGTTGAGTGAGAAAGAGGACTATATTTTTACCGTTGGCAATGGATAGATATGCGTGAATGAAACAGTCCAGGATTCACAACACACTGAATGGTAACAGGATAGGTGACATTTGAGCGCTCTAGACGCAGGGCAGTAAGGGGTGAGAAGTGAAATGAGGGAAGGGGCTGAGGAAAAAAACCCTGGAATGGCGGCTAAAGTTGAAAGTTCGGGAAAAGTCCAAAGCTCGTTGGGACCAATGGCACTGATTCAGATAGAGCTGAACCAAACACTCATAACTATATTATGTTCTCAACGTATAAGTGCTTTATTTGACTATCCATTGGACTATCCAATTTTCCTGAAATTTATGAAGAGAAAATAATTTTCTCCGAAATGTTGGATAATTTATCGTGCATAATTTTCCCGTAGACAAGAATGTTATGGTGCTGCCGTGTTAGAACGAAAATTCGATAGATTCTGAAAAAAAATTGGTGTTTTGATCACAATGCTAGTTAGCTTTGGAATGATTTTGTTGATCTCTTTATTTTAGTGTGCATTGGGGGGGCTTGGAATGTTGGAAGAAGAAATTTTATTGACACATTTTTCTGTGAATTTCAGCGGCTCTAAGGTCAAATGACCCAGCGGAAATTCCAGCAGTCGGAGCAGCTTGGAATCTACCTTTGGGTTGAGTGACCTCTGTTCGGAGAAAAATAGTAAGGGATGAACCTTGAGAGTACGAAAGAATTTGGTGAACTGTAGAGTACTGTAATGATCGTAAATACAATATAAATATAAGTGAATGGAGATGCGACACTTTTCACTGAGTGTATAAGCGATTGTGAGTTCGGGAGTTATTGCAATAAGTGACGTAGCGCACGGGTTAAAGACAAGAGGGCAATTCAGCCAGGATCGTTCGAGGCTGTGGTCAGACTCAATATAAACCTATGGGTTGACAGGTACGCAAGGTCAATGGGAAGACCCTCAACCTCAGCTGAGCGGGTGAGAAATCCTGAACGTTGACCCACACTCTGAAAGGTTTCCACGGACGAGTTCGTCATCCCCCAAACAACCTGCTTAGTGTCAAAGCTGCTTTTAAGAAAATGAAGAATTTCTTCAAGGATATGCGAAGACAAATGATTAAATAAGTGAACACCAGACACGCAGTGTAATAAGAATCCTTCGGAAAAGGAGGGAGTGCAGCTACACGTTTCATAACGAATGTCCTTCAAAAGTAATCCAACACGTAAAAACGGGAAGGGGAATTTAGAATCTTGTTTGACAAACAACTTCGAAGTTAATCCTCGAGAGGAAAACGTGACTCGGGAACTCTCGCTCATAGAGTAAATTGAGGACGGCCTTCTTCCGGTGCTTCCTGGCTAGAACGCAGGCTCTACTGGTAACTTCGAAAGATGAAATGGAAGCAGAGGGGTCCGAGAGTTGGAATGAGTTTCCATACGTGGACCCGAAGCTGTGGTTTAATGGGCGACACGTGGGCGGGTTAAGAATCGCGCGATTCCGAGAGAAGGGAGCGATTGCACCAGCCGGCAATGGAGGGACCAGCTCAACAGACCCCCGTGTCAGGGCACACGTGACGGTAAAAACTGCGCGGAGCAGAAGGGAGCCCCCCCCCCTCACACTCTCTCACTGCAAACTCACCTACCGACCTCGACAGCGGCAATTAGCTCATTTGCCATAAACCTGGAGCGTTTTTGCGGGCTGCGAAGGTTGTACAACCTCCGACCTCTGGGTCTCGCTCCCTAATACGTAACCCATCAGTCAAAACCAACGACTAATCCGCAGGATCACCGCGTTCTCGTTTTGTATGAAACACATCGAGAAACGAAACTGGGGAGTAACGAAATTTTACAGCTTTAGTTGAAAACGAATGTGGAGCGGCTGTCATGTCGAACGTTCGAAATTCTCAGAGCTTTCCCAATGCGTTGCAATGACACTGCATTTGATGAGCTGTCCAACTCCAATAAGTACTTAGGTAGGTTGTATAAGTTGAACTGATTGAGATGGCGTCAAGCAGAGTACCTTGTGCGCCGCATATGATGTTGTGCTCGACGAACACCTGGGAGAAATGTATGAATGCTAAGACAGGGCACTCACATGGGATGTGCTTTGCCATTTCGTCACCCTCTCTGCTCAACCTGCACTCAACTGTCCGTGATTTGCTCATCTGGTTGAGGTGATACCTAAGTGGGCAGTGTTCGGTGAAGAAGCCGGTAAGAAATGTTACACCCTGTCTGGAGAGTGTGAGCATTGCCTTCGCTCTTGAATAGGAAGACGCAATAAGCCTTTTAGCTTGTCTTAATCGTGGCTGGCCAACGAATGGGCGTGTTTTACTTGTGTCTCCTATCTAGAGACCCACCTGCCAATTTAGGTGACTTTTCGTCACTCTTAGATGGAGTTCAGGCCTGATGGGGTAAGGATTCTGTGCATCGTTTCGCAAGGCAGTCTGCCTTTTCATTGCCACTGTGCCCCCTATGAGCCTGGACCCAAATAAGAAAGAGCCTATTATGGACACCGAGTTGTGCGCCTGACGACATACCCTGGTTAAGATGAGTGGGAAGCAGCCCAGAAGGGGCAGTGGACCAGGCGGCTGATTCCAAAGCTTGGTTCATGGCTCGGACGACGCCACAGTGAGGTGGGTTTCCGTCTCACTCAGTTGCTAGCACCAAATTCGTACGACTGTAAGCCCAAGCTGCCTGTACTACAGGGCAATGGGGAACGATGCGTCCCATGTACACACGCAATGGAAGACAAAGTGGGTCAGCGCATGCCGGAGGCAAAAGACGGCTCCATCCTGCATTCAAAGGAAAGCTGGAGGCACATAGCTCTATTCGCCAGGGCAGCGCTCAGCCAGCTTGCTGATTCAGGGCCAGTATCACGCAGGGATCAAGAACGTGAAGACACGAAAGACAGGGATCAGGAAGCTGAAGACACAAAAGAAAGAGCGCTCCTGGGCAGTATGGGAGGATGTACGAGTATGGGAATGGCGGCACGCTGCAATATTCTCGTGATGGTGAAGAGAACGAGAAAGAGGAGCTGCCATCGCAGAGTGGGGTGTTGAACGGTTGCGGGTTGGTTCTCAGCACGAGGAGTAACCTCATGGGGCCACTAGGAGCAGACCTCCTACGTCCCAAAAACAAAATCATCGATTCACCTTTCTCTTCTTCTTCGACGTGCCATCTCCATCAATGGAGGTTGGATATCACAGTGGCAAATCCCTCTCTGTCTTCAGCGGCTCTGATGAGCTCCTCGAAGCTCATGCCAATCCACCGACGTACATTCCTCAGCCATCTGACATCTTCTTCCGTCCTAGGCCCCGCTTGCCCTCGATCTTTCCCTTGACGATGAGCTGTGCGTAACGGTATTTGTCGTTTCTCAGGATATGACCTAGGTATGCAGTTTTACGGACTTTTACAAGTTTGAATAGTTCTCGTTCTATTCCAATCCTGCGCAAGACTTCGTTCGTGGTATGCAATGTCCATGGTATTTTGAGTATTCTGCGATATGTCCACATCTCGAAAGCTTCCAGCCTGTTGATTGTTTGTGTTTTTAGGGTCCATGTTTCGACTCTGTACAAGAGAGCAGACCATACATAACATTTTGAGAGTCTTAAACGCAGGTCGAGACTAATTCGTGAGTCGCAGAGGAGCCTCCTGAGTCGTACAAAACAGTTTCTGGCTTGTTCTATTCTCGATCTAATTTCTACGTCTGGATCTAGTTTGTTGTCTATCCAGCATCCCAGGTATTGAAACTTGCCCACTTCTTCTAGTATCCTTCCATTTATTTGGATTGGTTGTGGGACATTTTTTGACTTTTTGATTATCATTACCTTGGTTTTCTTCACATTTATTTTCATACCAAACTCTTCGCAGGTATTGATTACGCTGTTGAGGAGTCGCTGCAGACCTACATCCGAGTCAGCGATCAAGACAGTATCGTCAGCGTATCTGATGATGTTTATGTTCACGCCATTAACCTTGACCCCCTCTGAGATATCTGCCTGAGATTTGACAAATATTAGCTCTGAGTAAAGATTGAACAGTAATGGGGACAAGACGCAGCCCTGCCTAACTCCCCTGCCAATCCCGATTCGCTCCGACATGGATCCCTCTGTTCTGATTCTAGCGCTCTGGTTCCAATATAGGTTCTGTATCAGAGTAGTGTCCTTCTCGTCGAGGCCCACGCCGCGAAGCGACTCCATCAGCAGATCGTGTCTCACTCTATCAAATGCTTTTTCGAAGTCTATAAAGCAGATGAATATGTCTCGTTGTTGATCATAGCATTTTTGCGCTAGTAGCAGTAAGCTGAACAAAGCCTCTCTCGTGCCGCTCCTGAAGCCGAACTGGTTATCTCCAATGTTCGCTTCGCATTTACCAGAAATGCGATTATGAATTATTTGCAGTAGGACTTTCAATGCCTGGCTCATTAAGCTTATTAGACGAAAGTCTCCGCTATCTTTTGGATTTGTTTTCTTTGGCAATGGTATGAAGATGTACCTTGCAGGAACAAAATTTTCGACCGACCAGGAGGAACATACAGCTGTCACAGACTGGTTCCAGGAGGCGGTGCGGAGTTTCCATGACGACGGGATTAGAAAGCTCACTTTGCATTCATCGAGAGGTATAATTTTTTGCGAAGACTGCTGGACAGTTCGAGTATTACACGTTCTGAACATTCCTCGAAGTTTTGTGTTTTGTGGGAGGGACATGAGCGTGAATTATTATAAATGAGGAACACAAATGCCTTCTTATTGGTTGGTCTCCCCGAAAGTGTATAAACTTAACCCTTCCCACGACAATACCCGTCTGCTAATGACCTGTCAGACCTAGATGGAAGATATTGACCGATACGCGATCCTAGGGCGATCCCTTTCGGGCAGGAGGTTCGAGTCCCTCCAGTTCCCGATTTAGGAGGCCAGAGGTTGAAGACCGCGTCACGACCTTAACGCCCGGCAAAGAGAACCGCTCGGCTTCTTTTGTCAACCAACCGCGTGTTCAGTTACTTCTTTTGACGCCCGAGCGTCAGAAGGCAGTCACGCCCAGCCTCTTTGATTGGGTGCGATCTGCCCGTCGGAGCTGTCAATCACAACCCCAGACGACAGGTGTTGAGCTCCGTCCAACGACTCGCCTTATTTGCCTCTTCGAGCCACCTTAATTTGAAACCCCCTTCGACGAACAAATTGGCCGGTGAGAGTGAGAGAGCGAGTGCGAGGGTGTGACCTCGACTGTGTGGGTGCCTCTCCCAGTTTATCTTTGAATAACAAATTAGACGAGATTTTGCCGTGTAACTCTCAGTAAGCCTCAACCTTGTGAAGTTATGTAAGTTAACGCTCGCTGTAAACATCTCGATAAGCAGCACACGTTACACAGACTCCTAATTACCTCCTGAACGCATCGCTACGTTGTGCATCCAATCACAGAGTTTAAGAGCGGTATAACGTCAATCATAAACTGATCTAAGTAAAAAAGAACCATCGATATTGGACAAGAGTGAACATAAAAGAAGTAGACACACACGCTTACTGGTGTATCGTGTGGCGTTTCACTTTAGTAAACGGACCATTTTGTGAAGTTTCACAATCCATTCGTATCATGGGGTTTCATCTCGATTCTTCGCTAATATTCCAAGTTTAAATGCTGTCAACGGATATCACTCCAAATATCAATAAAACGGAACGATCCTTTCGTAAAGGAAACCCTCAGTGTCGACAAGACACGTTTAAACAGTTTTCTTAGATTCACGATTCATGAGCGAGTCAAACAGGCGGTAGCGGGTGATGAGTCTGCTGATTGATTGTAATGATTCAACATCTGAACAGTTCAGTTCAAGCTCAAATGATAACTGCCGTCCTTCTTACATCTAATCTACTCCTGGACAAAACTGTAGGCGTTAAGTGCTTGTTTCAGCAACTCCGAGTTTCTAGTTCGTCTCCTGTACGAAATGCATAATTCTTTCGAGAGCCTAATTGGTTCTCAAGGTAATCAACTCACAACAGACCAATCCCGTTTTTTTTTTCCTCCCTTTCGCCTTCCGCTGTTTGATTTAGAAGAGAAAGTCGATCGAGATGAGCGATTATTATTGATCCAGGCTATCTGAGGAGCTTACAACTAATCCATTATAATTAGAAATCTAATCCATAACATTGTCACCGATGTCAGGGCCACTTATCGGCTTCGATTGACTGGGGAGGGCTGCCGACCAAAGAGAGAGATGGGCTTGGCCCCCTGTCAACGTTCAGCTGTTCGTTTCACTCGCCTTATCACTTTCGTACTCGGGGACACCGTTTCTTTCATTTACCTGAGTAAACTTCGATAGGGGGGACTCCGTGTTGGAGCAAGTGATAGATGGGTTCGATCGACCGACGGCTTTCAGGACGCGCTACGTTGTAGTAGATTTACTCTGAATAAAAATAACGGTGTGGAAGTTGGAGACGGAAGTTTGGCGAGAGGACTCCTGAAAGAGAGTTATATTATAACCCAATTAAGAGCGTATGGACCGCCTTAGAGAGATGAGTTGGTTCAGCACAACTTTGGGATACTTGACTGATTTAGCAACGAAATTTGAATTGCTACTTTGTAATAAAAGATTTACTTTTAAATAGAAGGTGACATTTTTAGTTTTCAGGTTTTTTTACTTTTTACTGAAGTGAGCAGTTTATTAAATGATGAAAGGACATTATAACAATGTGTTTTGCGCTGTGATATAGATTGGCAGTAAGAGTGAAATAGGATGAGAGAGGGAGAGAAAGAAAGGGAGCAAGAAAGAGTGAGAGCAAGGGAGGAATGAGTAAGAGATAGTGGGGGGGGGAGAGGGAAGTGAGAGATAGAGAGACAGGAGTGCGAGAAAGGGAGAGTGCAGGAGTGGAGAAGAGAGAGACAGAGAGGGGATATGGTGGGAACAGTAGAGGGGAGAGTGGGAGGAAGAGATAGTGTGGGGGATGGTGAGAATGAAAGAGGTTACAGGGAATTTAATTTTTGAGTTTATTTAATCCCCAGGTACAAATATGGCTATGAAGCGCTCCCTTACTTTTACCCTGGAAGAGCCATTACAGGTTTATCCTCATCATAAATAAAAACGCACTCGTGAACATGAACTTCTTACAATACTTACCTCGACAAATTAACGAAAAAATTATGAGAAAAAAACCGCGCTAAAAACGCTTTTCGTCGAAAATTTTGATAATTTATTGCGCTGCTCTCGTCATTTTCCTACAAATGGGAATTTCATGGTATACTTGCCTTATCAAAAGATGTCAATATTAAAAATTTAATCAAAATCGTTAGAGCCGTTTTGGAGAAAAAAATTTGGTGTTTTAATCACTATGATTTCTATAGTTAACTTTCGGTGGATTTTGTTCATACCCTTATTTTTGCGTCCCATAGTAACCTATAGGCTGGAGATCAAATTTAAGGTGATTTGGTACGGTCGTTTTCTCTAAAAACCACTCTAAAATCGATTACGTCGAAAGTTTTGGTAATTTATTGTGCTGCTCTCGTCATTTTCCCATAGATGGAAATTTTAACGTATAGTTGCCTTATTGGGAGCTATCAATATAACAAATTTAATCGAAATCGTTAGGACCGTTTTTGAGCAAAAAAAAATATTTGGTGTTTTGATCACTATGATAACTATAGTTAACTTTCGATGGATTTTGCTCATACCCTTATTTTGGCGTCCCATTGTGACCATCGGGCGAAATATGAAGTTTGAGCTGATTTGATACGGTGGTTTCTCTAAAAATGATTCACACACACACACACAGACCGTTTTCCCAAATAGTGTTTTTTGGACTCAAGAGGGAGTCTGAAACGTAAAGATCCGAAGAAAACTCAAAATTTTTTTTTTCATAACTTTCCTTTCTACTTCGTAGAGCCAAGGAAAGTAACAAATATCTGGTGCGTAGCAACACACAACTTTCCGCCACTCCCGTAAGTTCGAAGATCAGCTACACACGCGGGTGCTATATCTTCATTCAACACATTTCTACAGAAACATTTATGGAGAACAAAATGTAGGGACTAGGTCGCTGAGAGTACTCCGTAAGTTTGATCGAAATCGTTACAGCCGTTTTTGACAAAATTGGAATACCGTTACATTAGTATTCGACAAATCTCCTTTTCTGAGGTAACTTGGCTTATATCTCCGTTCAACATATATATACAGAAATAATTATGGTGAACGAAATGTTGGTATGGGTGAATATAAGACACTCCAATAGAAGTTATCACATTTGGTGAAGAAGTTACCCTGGAATTTACGGAAATGTTCGAAAAAACGTTATTTTCGACACATTTTCATTTCTATCTCTGTTCGATGGACTGTCAGAGGAACATTTATCCAGAACAATATGTAGGTATTAACTACTTGAAAACACCATGTGAGTTTGGTGGAAATCGCTGAAGTCGTTTTACCAAAAAGCGTAAAAAACCTATTTTTCCTTCATATCTCCGTTCACCGTATTTTCATGGAGATATGTATGGAGAAGAAAAGTTAGGAAATTAGAAAGGATTAGTAGAAAATAATTTGAAAGTTTAATCAAAATCGTTATGGCCGTTTTCGGGAAAAATGCGAAAAACCCTAGCTTTTGGTACATTTTCGTCCCCCACCCCCCTTCCCATCGGCTGAAATTGTCCAGAACCTTATTTTGGTGTCTAACAAAAATAACAAACAAAACAAAAAAAGAACCAGCTCAATCGGATGAGCCGTTCTCCCGCAAATCGAACGACAGACACACACACACACACACACGGACCACGCGCCGAAATTAGGTTTTTTAGACTCAGTAGGCCTCAAAACGTAAAGATCTGGAGAAAACCCAAATTTTTTTTTTTTGGCCGATCACTATACTTTCCTTCCCTTCGGGTAGCGGAAAGTAAAAATTATATTTAGTGTTTTGATCACTCTGATAACTATAGTTAGTTTTGGGTGGGTTTTCCCCTTATCGTGGCGTTCCATAGTGACCTGCTGGCTGTCAAGTTCGAGCTGAATTGGTTGACCATTTTCTCTCGATCGCGTTCGGAGACATACACTCCCCTGAGCCACGCGATTGACGGCAAAAATCGATGAACGAAGAATGACACAATAAAATAGCCTTTTAGTGATGAGGTACAATCACACGTACGAAGATATCTACCTCTCAACGACCCCTGACTTCGTCATTGCCTGGAGCGTCAGCGGTGGTGAAAGTTTTACGTAGAAATCATGCTGCAAACAATTCTTTAATTAAGGCCCTTCGTCTCGTAACCCCATTACGGAAGGTTGGGGTTTCAGAGAATGGGAAAATTTCTCGCGCAACCAGAAATAGCGTGTCTACACCATAAATTACGTCAATAAAAAGGTAAACTCTTTCAAATTAATTGTATCCGACGACGTGATTTTAGGAGCTCGCGCTAATTAATACGTTTCTAACGTCTCTCCTACTTTCTGCCTCTTCTTCCCGCCCCTTCGCCGTACGCGTGAAAGTTCAGTACGAGGCGCAACTGGAGAATCACAAATGAAGTCGTTTCAACCCTTTCAAATAACCAAGTTTTCCAGAGAAAAGACAACACTCCGCTCGAGCGCCAGACTCACCTTACCACCCTCTTTGTTCAACCCATTGTGGGGTTTTCCCCAGTCAGTTTCGGCGAGAGAGCCGGGCTTATTATGAAAAGTCCGCGTTCTGAACAAGTTACAACTTCTGCTCCGTTCTGGGCCTTCGCTTTGGCTAAAAATGTTATCCCGTTGATCCCTTCCCCTCTGTAAGCCAGGAGCTACTTAGTTGTCAAAACAAGGACCGAGGAACTTATAATTGAATTCCGGCAAAGCTAGTGATTATGTGGTCGGGGGAGTTTGTACGGCTGTAGCGATGCAAACATTTCATAAGTTTGCAACTTGCAGCGGCCGTTTAGTGTTGTGAATGGAGTGGATGGGCTCCATAAGAAAAAGTTTAGTCTGATAGCGCAGCCAACAATTAATTGGGTTGTGGAACTCAATCTTCAAGAAGCAACTTGAAATTTAATTTCGAGGGTGATACGTTTAATCTAACTGGAGCTAATGACACCTAACATGAATATCTGAAAAATCAAAGCCCATCTATCTAGCTCTTCCTAGGTCTCCCACCCGATTAAGCCAAACATATTCTACATCCCCCAAAGAAATAACCAAATTCACATCACGATTGAATAGTTTCAAAGCACCAGGCCACGATTCTATTCGAGACATAGCTCTCAAAAACCTTCCCCGCAAAGCTGAAGTCCTTCTAGCCAACATCTTCAACTCCTGCCTTAGACTATCCTATTTCCCTTCTTTCTGGAAACTAGCCACTACCATTCCCATCCCTAAACCTAACAAAACCCTGCAAATTATTACACAATGGTTTATTATTCTCATGAACAGCTTGACCTAGTATTAGTGCTCCCCCATCCCATTCGATTAAGCATCGAATACTAGTAAACCATACGAAACATGTCCTGGCTACAATGGAACTATGGAAACAAAACGTCTGGCCGCGTCGTGCGCTTCGAGCGAACCCGTTCCGAGGCGAAAGGGGAGTTGAGTCGCCCGCCCTGCAGCGTTGCCGCCGTTTTTTATTGAGACGGGCGGGGAGGGAGGGAGTTCAAACGACGAAACGCTGTAGCTCCCGCGTTGTACTGCATTTCGTTAATTTTTTTAACCGTTTTTGGCCATTACAACCACGGGCTTCGTCCGATCGGATTGCCGAGATGGCGGGCACAACTAGATACCAAATCGGATTTTTGGGCGAAAGAACGAATTTTTTAGACCATGTTAAAGGCACAAAACGGCCCGGACAGCGGACGGCGGACGGACATTGCAAATTTGGAATCTCCAAGTCTTGAAACGTAAAGTATCAAATTTTGAGGGGGGGTTGTAAAAAATTTTTCGTGACCGAAAACATAGGGTTATTATTCAGAATGAATAATAAACCAAAACCAGATTTGACCAGGCGAGCATCTCAGTACATTATCCCAATCGGAACCGATTTGGAGAAAACGACTTGTAACAGCTTTCCAGTTCCCGTTCAGCTCAACCTCAACTGTGTGTGCTCGGTGCTCATTCGTCTAGCATTGCAGGAAACCCGTGGTGCAGAAAATGGTACACATGGAACGATCTGAAAAGAATGTTTTCACTCCTGACCAACCAATCAACACAAACCACTTCCAACCTTCCTCCAGTCGTTAAAAAGTTGTCCTTGAACTTTCCATACTCGTTCCTCACGTTTTAGCGTTTCCACGTCCATTTTTCCCCAATTGGATTGACGACTCAAAAAACCCTCACTGGAACGCCCGATCTGCTCAACTTATTTTTATGTGCGTAAGTTTCACCCGGCATCCAGCCAATATCTTAGGTATTTACTTTGATTTTCAATGCTCGCTTCTCTAGTCTCACTGATGGAAGAGTCATATTTCACCCTAAGCTAATAGAACACCACACTCACAAGAGTGCCCCTGCGGCAAACCTTTCAGTCCCTGTTTAACTGGTTTCTCCACAAATCAATCATTCTTTCTCTTCATGAGTTCCCCAGCACTTTTCTCAACTTTGACTCAAATCTTCAACTGTACGGTAATTTATACGCTTCACTTATATTTTGTGCACTTCGAGGTCAAATTTTGTGCCCAATACAGTTATTACTTTTTAAAGTAGAGAAATGATATTTTACGTACGACAGTTCGCAAAGAAATTTCTCTTGAGTTCGGCATCACTTACCTGAAACAAGAAAACACAGTTAAAGAGGGACGAATAAGAAGTTGAAGAAGTATGTGATGATACTCCAAGTACGTTGGTTCTATATACTAAATGGAAATAGAGTAAACACTTGGAACGATATGTGTTAGGCTAATTGCATCCGAGATGTTTTTATTATGCTGGACTGGTCATCAACAGACGAGAAGAGGGAAAAGTAAGATAAGGGCAACGTCAAGACCGCATTGGCTGGAGGTTTGGTGGCCCTCTCCCACTTTCGGCTCACCTGGTTGCACATCACCTCCATCTGAATGGGCTGCCTGACCGCTGAATGACCCTGAGCCTTCTACCTCATAGCGCAGAGCTGTACATAACCGTCGCCCAGCTTCTCACAACCAGGCGGAAGGCCTGACTCATTTCACCCCATTAGATTAGGGCGTGTGGTAGGGTGTCAAATCACGTTCGATTCTGAGAATGTGAGGATTGGCAGTGCCCTAATTCTATGACTGTCTCGCGGAGTCCTCATTAGCTACAACAGAATAAGTCTCAGTTGCTACCAGCATGAAGTGTTGGAGGCTCTAAGCCCTCAATGACCTCTTCTGTCTTTTGTTTGGTGGTCCCCCCCCACCTGCCTTCTTTCCTTAGAGGTTCATGTATCGCTATTAACATATGTGGTCTGCAGGCGGGAGGGATATGTGTAAATTGGCGAGTTCCAAGGGTTCTAAGCGCCATTTCTAATGAGGTGAATACATTTGTTCGACGCAAAGCGTCGAAGTTGTCAGAGTCTTTGACCTCGGACTTCCCCGTGTCATTGTCTCCGACCGCCTAATTGTCTCCTGTCTCCAACTATTTCAATACCTGCCCCTCACCTGCGGGAATCCCTCAGTTGTGGGCCCCCAGCCCCCTTTTCTAGGTTTTCCCCGTTCTTTATTTCTTTCTCCCAATTTCATTTTCCTATCGACGACAGAGCTCTTCCAAAATCATTCCGCTTCCAACTACCGCCCCAGTAACTTCTTACTCTCTCACACGGTTGCCAGTTCACGCGTTTTGAGTACTGCCCTTGTGTCGCCCAGTTGTACTCCATCTCACCTCAATTTCAATTCTACTCAATTCCGTACGCACGTATAATACAGTCCTCCTCACGCTCACCGAGTTTCAGTTTCATTGCGATCCTCAGCTCCCCCATTCTTGCACCCAACAACATTCAATTAACTTTTCAGCGTATTTCCTCATCATATTTCGCCGAGCTTAGATTTAGTACTGTAGCTAACTGAACTGTTCAAGAAAAGGAGTAGACTGCATAGTGTGGTAATTTGCGACTGACATTAACCATGAAACCTGACTGCAGTATTTTACGCTAATTTGAGCGGAAAGAATGCGGAAATGGATAATATACAAGAAACTTTAAAGAAAGACAATGTGGTCCTTTGGATCACGAAATCACAATATATCTCTTTATTGTTATCTTTTAAGAAGGTTCTAAAACATCATAAAGGAATATGTAAAACTTCTGTGTGGTTGTTTCAATCATATCTGTCTCGGCAAAGTTACCACACTCTTCCCCTCAAGGGACTGAAACGGTTCGGAGAGTTTCTGGAACGCTGTGGGCGGCTGCTAATTGTGGCAACGGAGTGAGTCCCTTGTTCTCCAGGGCTCTGCGAAATGTCCTCGTCATTGAATCCCTTGGAGGGTGGTGATCCTGGTGGATTTTCTGCTGCTGGCTTCGTTCGGCTGGCCATCAGCAGTTGGTCTCGATGGCGCTCAACTTCAGCTCCACCTTCATTCAAGCCTGTTGGGTGACCTGTCCTCGTGACCACGGTGGATGGCACGGACTGAAATCTCTGGCCAGAACTGGATCTCCAGACTTTAGGTTTGCCAATCTTGGGTTTTTTATGTTGGTGGACTTGCGCTCTTGCGGTGATGGAAAAAAGAAGGCTTAAACGGGTCTTGAGAGGTCGTCCAAACATAACTTTGGCCGGGGTTTTGTTAGTGGTTGAGTGTGGAGTATTTCTGTACAAAAACAGGAACCTATCCAAGTTTTTTATGACCTCTTTAGGGTCCTTGTCCATCGGGTTTTCTTTTTTTAGAAAATGCTTTAAGGTTTTTACTCCATTTTCTGCCAGACCATTTGTCTCTGGATGATAAGGAGCCCCAGTGATGTGCAAAATTTTAAATCTTTTCACAAACTCCTGGAACTCTTCACTTTTGAAACATGTGGCATTGTCTGTTTCAATCGTTTTGGGCAACCCAAAACGAGAAAATAGTGAAGTAAGATGTTCTACCACCACAGCAGAAGATGGAGTTTTAGCTGGGAAACATTCAATCCACTTACTACTTGCATCACATACGATCATGTACTGGCTGTTGTTGATTGGTCCGAAAAAGTCCAAGTGTAGACGAGTCCATGGCTTACTTGGAATTGACCATTTCCGGGGAGTTTTTGGTGGATTTGGTCTGTACTGCTGACATTTCTCACAGTTTGCTGCAATCTTCTCAATGTCTGAGTCCTGACTTGGCCACCAAAAATAGTTTCGAGCCAGGGCTTTCATTTTCGAGGAGCCAAAATGACACTCATGGAGCAGTTTCAAGAGTTCTGTATGGGAATACGAAGGTATGACAAACCTATGGCCCCACAATATGCAACCCTGGTCTATTGTGAGCTCGTGACGTCGGTGAAAATAGGGCTTTAAGCTATCTTCGACTTCCTCAGTCAGCCATCCATCATGGAGAATGCGACGGTAGACCGTGGAAAGTGCAGAATCCTTGGCTGTTGCAGTTTTCATGGTGTTCCAGTTTGGTACTATTGGTGAATTTTCTTGAATGAAATGAATGTATGATACAGCTTGAACTGGATCAATTACCTCCGAACTTCCAGTATTATCTGCATACCTTGAAAGGTAGTCAGCAGCATTTTCCTCAGATGACACAAACTTTAGGTTGTACATATATGGTGACAAAATGCACGCGTGGGTTCGGATTCCATCCTCGTCGCCATCTGCAGTATTTTACGCTAATTTGAGCGGAAAGAATGCGGAAATGGATAATATACAAGAAACTTTAAAGAAAGACAATGTGATCCTTTGGATAACGAAATCACAATATATCTCTTTATTGTTATCTTTTAAGAAGGTTCTAAAACATTATAAAGGAATATGTAAAACTTCTGTGTGGTTGTTTCAATCATATCTGTCTCGGCAAAGTTACCACACTGACACTGACAAAGGGGACCTTTGTGTCCTTCTAAAGTTCAATGGGGAACCTTAGTTTTGAAGCATTCTCTCTCGATGACTGTCGAGGGTGTTGAACTGTTTCCATCTGTGCACTGCTGGCTGGTTAAGAGGGGGATCTTCACGAGACCAAAAACACAATACGTGACATAGACCTGTGTGCCTGTGGATGTGGTTTAGTAAATGCTGGATGGTGCTCCACTGTGGTTTCTACAACAGTGAGCGATGGTTGTTGGTAGAGCAACCAAACCTACCAGCATTGCAAGGGCGTAGCATTTGTTTCTGCCGGCTCTCCTTCCTTTGCCCAGTCAGCCGTTTCGCAGGCTGGCTCTGGGGAGGGAGCGAGAGCGGTTTTCGGAAAGGCGAATTGCTACGGTTTCATCCTGTTGATCATGCGCCCTGAGACGCACTAATTGCTCCCCTATCAGCCAGGTTTGAAGTGCAGTTTTTCCTTTCCCTTCCCTTGAATATTGTTGGACAAATCTCTGTTCATTAACCCCTTGTCCGGTTATTGTTTTAATTCACGATCCGAGCAATTAGGTTACTTTGATCGAATATTGAAAGGAGTTGGATTAATTCATTTCATTTTTATCTTTTCGATTAAATTCAAAGTGGGTCTCGTAGCGTTCTTGATTCCATTTCGTTACTTCCTCCTCAAGAAGAGTTATTTGTTTATTTATGATCTGAAGTGAGTTTCAATGGTTTGCCTGATTAATTAAATTGAGCCCAGACACGAACCACGAGAGTAGAAAACCCCTAACGCATCACAAGTGCTACAAAGCATGCCTATGACCGTTTTGCTCAGTTTGGGAACCAAGAAACCAGATTAAGTACTCCTTTCCAATGTTTGTGATTCCCCAGGGGGTCATACCTCCGCATGATGAAGCACAGGCAACAGCTCACTACTGAGAGATTGGCAACATAACCAAACCTGCCGGACCTTCACAGGTTGGGTGGACGCTGTGCGAGTGGCTGGGCTCTAGCATGATAGCGAAACAGCGACCTCCACGATGGTCGACTGATCTAACTCTCTGTGACTGTTCAGGAACAATGATATACGTGCTTGCTGTAGGCATTACCCGTGGCGTTGGAGAGGGTATCTAGCTTTACAGCCTTTACCCCTCTCCAGCCAGCACCACTCATCTCTCTAGGGAGGTTTCCAGCGAAACCATGGCCCCCACGAGGCCAATCCCATGGCTTCACGGCCGACATCGCCACGCCCTAAAGGCTCCACGCTGCCGGCCGCGGGCTGAAGCCCCCGTTCAGGAACAGTCATTGATAAGGAAAATGACCTGTGTGAAAAAACGACTGAACCAAATCATCTCAAACATGATCTGTAGCCCGGAGGTCACCACGGAACGCCAAAATAAGGCTCAAAACTAGATATTGCTATCATAGTGGTCAAAACGTCAAATTTTCTCAACACTGGCTGTAGCGATTTTGATCAAATTCCTTGTATGGCACCTTCCCTGCTACGCGCGGTATTACCGCGCTTTCGTGTTCTTCCCCATGACTAGAGCGGTAAAGCCGCTCTCTCACCTTGCGAAAACCCCGTACAATCCAAGCCCGTATTGAGACGGTAGTAGTTCCATAAGCCCAATACAGGTAGTAGTGGGAATGACCCTTGTAAATGAGTGAGTACCCGCCGAGGAATTCAGGTAGCGACGGTTTTCTATTTTCAGTCTGACGAAAGCCTCAACCGAACGCGTTTCTCCTGCGTTTTCGGCAATTTTTTTGTGGTAAGTCATATATTTTACTTTACCATTCTTTTTTACTGTTACTAATGAGCATATACTTATGGAATTTATTGAGAGGAGGATTGAAAACAAGTATGTGGATGTCTAAACCCATCTCACGTGTCTACTGGCCTACTTTTTGTGCTTTCCCCTTAGATGTTATTATACGTATGTATGTTTCAATTCTTCGCCCATCATGCTATTTATCTATGATATTTTCCAGAATAAACAAGGTTAAAACTCGAGGGGGTCTCAAAAGACCCCGTAATTAGGATGAGCCTCAACCCTCCACAAGTTCCTCGACTGCTCCCTCCCAAAAGTTTACTAATATATTATATTATAACTTTTGAATAAATGTTATATGAAAGCATGTATATGAATGGTTTGTGACAATAAATTTATTATTATTCTCTTGTGATATGGATGTATTTCTAGTAGGTACCTGCTGACCTCCCACCCTACCTAATTCGTAGGTATAATCGTAAAATAACGTCGTTTTTGCGGCACTTTTGAAACAAATCGAAGACAATTACAATATATTTTCCTTTTTGGTTCATATATCCAGAATAATAATGTTATCACATATTATGTCTAGGCCGTTTTCGATATATAATATCCAGCTAATGCAGGCGCGGTAGTAGTAGGAAAGAAAAATAACGTTTTGTTCCATGAGAGTGACTACGCCCGAAAGCGCGGGTTTACCACGCGCCGCCATGTTTTGTTTAGCCGTGGTCTTACGCAGGGGGTCGGTCGTTAGCAGCGAAAGTGATAGACAGCTCGTACCCAGCATGAACTGAGCAACAGCAGATATTTAGTTCGTGTGAGAAGCCTTTCAGCTTCACATGCAAAACGGGCTGTGACGTAAATACGCGCTTTAATTCGATAACAAATCTCTCGTAGTTCAGATTGTGACATTATTTAAACGGTTCTAGCTCTAATGGCACTGATTCAGTCTCTCCGGACGTGTTCCAAAGCTGCTCTCAATCTCTAGATGAGCCTTAAGGAAATAAAGCCACTCCTTTCAGGTATTTCATGCCCACGATTTCGACCTAATTGGCGATTCCGGGCAACGCGATCGAATCAAAAAAGTTGATTAGAATGATTTGTTATAAATAAGATTGGAATAACACATAACCGATTAAGAGGATAATTAAACGTCTTTCGATTAATTTCACGCGTAGTCACCCGACATAACAGAGTTCCTTTCCAATTGCAAAAGTGAAGTTCGAAGGCGGTGACAACTCCGAACGTTCCCTGTTCTAATTAGTATTCATGAAGGAACTCGCATAATTCTAAATCTTAGGAAGGTTAATGAATTTTTCAGACTCGATGAACGCGATATTACGTTATAACGAAATTCATCCTCTTAGTCACCACTGCTCTAGCCGACTGGTCGACTCCGTAGTTCCCGGACGGCAGGCCCCTTGCCTTTAAAAGGAACGGGTTGCCCGGGATTATATTATTAATCGTTGCCGAGAGCCTATAAATTCGAAATTGCTTCCGAAAGGGTGGCGCGCGCATTCTCCGAACTGAAATTGGTTGTTTATCAAAGCGAGTTTTGACTTGTTTTACGACGGTGAAGCCCCGCTCGGAGTTGTCTAATTTTTATTACTTTCCACAAACCTGACGGTACAATATATATATCTAAGTTTTGAAACGCGCTCAATCAAAAATTTCGGCCAGTGTTCTGTGGAAATTGGTGATCTTCGTTTGATTTGTTAGTCATTTCGTGAGAGAACAAGATTGTGCGACGGAGCGAGCTTTGGAGGAGTCGTACGCACCATAAATAACCGCGTTTCTCATTTTTACTTTACTTGAACCCTCCGAGTACGAAAAGGGTCGCGCAATATACAACAAATTTTAAGTTTTAAGTTATTCATTGACAAAAACGTGTTACCACAGGAAAGACAGGGATTAGGATGTCACTCCACTCAAACGGCGTGAAAGGGCTTTTTATTCTCTTCTTTGGATACCCTCGGAGGACCCATTCCACCCACACCGAAGGCTACAGGGACCTGAGACACTCCATGAGTTCCCGTCCATCCAGCCCAGCCACAAACTCTGGGTTAGGGGTGTAAGGAGTCACTATGTCACACCACCACAACTGATCCTGGACGAACCCAAGACCATCCACAAGCGAGTTCAACATCCCCACTGTATACCCGCAAAAGTACCAGACGCTCACGGTGGAAGAACAGATGTGGCAAAGAGAGCCTCAAGTCCTGAACAAGGTGGGAGGCTGAGTCGAGCACGCACAGCAGAACGGACCTCTCAAAGACTTACTTAACACACAGCGAGGAAGCGCTCAACTTATATTCTCCTGTTGCCCTTTTGGTCGCAGTAATAGAAATAAGTGAAGGGGTCCAAGAAGTTCCAGAGGAAGTTGGTTGAGAATGTTGGCACTTGAAGAGTTGTCAGAATGAAGTTGCGGAAGGTGGGCAGGGTTGATACAGATACGTCATCTAGGATCAGGGCAGTGCTACTGTTTTTATAAGTTTTCTCCAACTGCTGAGCTCTGGCACACTGCGGATAACGATGACAGAAAATGGACGAAGTGGAAGTGAAGTGGGTTATTTGGGAGGCGACTGCAATCACTCTGACCCGCTCATGGAGACCACTAAGCCTTCTGTCGATATTAAACAGAACGTGAAAGATCTTGATGTTGCAGCCCCTTGAAGGGGTTTATGGCCACAACCCCAAAATAGTACTAAAGGAAGGTACCACGAGGCACATCAGAGGAGCGTTTGAGAGACTATAGTGGCTGGCACTCTTCAATGACCATAAACATAGAGGAACCCTCTGTAACCCGAACTTGCAGGTCAGAACTGCTACGATCGAATGCAGGCATGTCTGGAGAATGACTGACAAGATGTGCCCACAGGGCTCGTTCCATGGACCAGCAATCTGGAACGCCTTCTTCGGAGGTCTTCTCAGGAGGGTCACGGAGACTGGCGGCGAGCCGTACCACCTATCCTGTGCTGATAAGTGCGCAGTCGATCACTCAAAACAAGGTGAAGACCCACGGTGCAGGTACTTCAATCAGCAGGTGGCTCATGAAAAACCCCAGCTAATCTTCTTAAAGCAAGAACTAAATAACCAACCGACCACACGCTTTGGCAGCCACAGGATCCTTCTTCAAGCCAAGTACCTAAGTGCGAGGTGGGGGTTTCAGGCAACACCTCCAGTCCTTGCATGGTTTGCCTCACTGCGAGCAATTAGTAAGGCCACATGGGAAGTCTATACCATGACCCTATCCTTATGTACAAGGCCATCTATCCAGGCCTGATTGGCTACTGCCCCCTTATCTGACGTGGCAAACTCACAGTCAATCAAAGGACAGTACTGAACCAAACCCCGAGAACTACACTCGTGTGGACCCCCTATGCCTATAAGACAGTATCGGCAGAAGCACTTCAGGAGATCATTAGTCAGTTACCAGTTTATGAATGGGCATTAGAAAGAAATGGCGAGCAAGATGGGAATCCTCGTCAAAGAGATGTCCGGCGTATGAGTTTTTCCCCTACATCCGTGAACATCTTGGGACAAAGTGGGTTAAGCCAGACCTCTGGACGAGCCAGTTCCTTATGGGACATGGCCACTTAAATGCGTAGCTCCATTTCTTTTCTCTCAAAGACTCTCCATCTGTGATCTCCATTTTGTAGCACAAGAGGATGATGTATATAGATTCCAGGGGGAATGGTAGAGAGGGCCTTATGGCCCTAATTTCGCCTGGTGGATAAATAAAGAAATCAATCAATCATCTGGCATGTTTTGCTCCTTCAGTGCGGAGTAAACAAGAAACCATGCGCTACTTCACTATAGTTCTTACAACAGTGAGGGAAAGTTGCTGGAAAAGCACACAAACTTATCAGCATTGACTACAATAAAGCAAGCCGTTTCGCCCAATTTGCGAAGAAGGGCATTGCAAAGAAACGTGGTCACAGCTGATCTGGCATGTCTTTGAAACTTGCCACCCAAGTAAATAGTTGGATATAGTGGGAAACCAGGGCAAGAACTCCTCCCTGATGGTACATGATTCCCCAAGGGTCATATCTCTGCGCGATAACACACTTGCTACTGCCAAACCTGCCGCATCTCCGCCGGGTAACTTCCGAAACTGTAATCGCCACGATAGTCGACTGATATAACCCTCTCTGAGGGTTCAGAAACAGTAGTCGATAAGGGAACAGACCTGCAAATGGTCATTCAATCCTGCAGGACATCAAGAATGCAGTAGCCATTTCAAATCAATCCGATAGCTCTGCAGCCTCTCCGAATATTAAAGCTGAAAAGACCGTTTGTCGAGTTATTTTACGATAATTGAAGACTGCGTCTCTAAATGAGCTTTCGACGACCATAAATCGCCCATTAACAACACCGACGAGTCTCACGTTACGAAATAACTTCATGAAATTCAAACGTATAATTAAAGGATGCAACTCGAAATCGACGGGCGGCCTCATTTGGAGCATTCAGGATGGTTCTGCCTAGAGCGTTATCTTAAAGGCCTTTTTATCTTTAGGCTTCATGAATATGAAGTGACGAGCTGACTAAGAAGCTCTTTGGCTAATGAGAAGCGTAAAAACGGCTTTTACTCCTATTGAAAGGTAAGAATAGGATGAATAAATGACGGTTCATTTGTTTGATGGGTTTCTGGTTAAAATATTTCTCGGTTCGTTGATGTTTGTATAATTGATGAGGCGCGGGAAGCCTCTGTTCTTGAGAAATAACGACATCTTGGGCTCATGTCTTTCCATCTCGGTGGTCTGGTGTTGAGGGAAAGTATGTCACCACCAGAGATCTTGATATTGCAGTCCCTCGAGAGAGTTTTTGGAATCCCCACTGGCGCACTGTATGATTGCACTAAAAGAAAGCCCACGTTGGATCCGATAGTTGAAACCTGCAATGTTTCCAAGTTAAGAAACAGGCAGGGTCTTCTGCGGCCACAGGAACCTCCTTGAGAAGCAAGGGCCAAGGAGTCAATATAGGTGGGAGGTGGGGGTTTCAGTCAACACCTGTAGTCCTTCAAAAGCACTACCATTGCGAGATTTGCCTCATTGTGAGCAATTAGTGAGCCACATGGGGAGTCCATTGCCACAACAATGTTTAGAGTGCCCCACCCTCAGGGAAAAATTACAGCAATCACGAGCTCCGATGGAAAGCCCAACTTTTGTCAGATTATGACCTGTAACCGCTAGACTATGATCACTGGGGTGCCTACAATGGGGGCAAGGTGGTACATCTCCCCCCTCACTGTTAGCCGCTGCTCCTGGAAATACTCTTATGCACATGGGGAGTCTGTTACCATAACACTATCCTTATGTACAAGGTACTGCCCGATTGTCGGGTGTAGCAAGCTCACAATCAATCAAAGAGTGTACTGAAACAAACCCAGAGAGCTGCACTGCTGTAGTGGATCACCTAGGCCTATAAGGCAGTATCGACAGAAGCACTCCAGGTTGTCACTGGTCAGTTCCCAGTTGATCAGTATGGATGACAAGTGGAAAGCGAAACTAGAGCTTCCCTCACTCTGGGCTTAAATCCATGTGGACCTCCCCACTGAAAGAAAACTTCCTGCCATCGATGAATGGGTATTTGAAAAATGCCAAGCGAGATGAGACACATATGAGTTTTTCCCCAACATCTGTGAGCGTCATCGAAGAAAGTGGATTGTGTCAGACCACTGCATCAGCCAGTTCCTTACAGGACACGGCTCTACTTATTTTCTCTCAGAGATAGTCCATCCTGTCCGTCTTGCACCTCCAGTGTGGAGGAAACTAGAAACCAAGTGCTGTTCTACAGCAGTAAGCGACAGCTGCAGGAAGAGCAGATAAACCTAGCAAACCTAGCATTGGCTGCTACAAAGTCACCCAAGTGAATAGTTAGATCAGGTAGGAAACAAGATTAAGAACTCTTCTTAGATGGACGGGCAACAGCTCTCCACCGGGAGACTGGCAAAATGACCAAACCTCCTGTACCTCCACAAGTGGGTCCTGAGTGAGTGACCAGCCGCTTGCATGATAGCAGAACCGTAACCTCCATGACAATCGACTGATTTAACCCTCTTCAAGGGTGCAGTAACAGTCATTCGATAAGGAAGAAGAAGAAGAAGAAGATATTAGGGAGGCAGCTGCAGACCATAGGACCCGCTGGAGCTGCTGGGAACAATGGCATTTCACCGTTGCCACAAACGGGCCCATGTCCCAACTCCCCTACGAGCTCGTTGGGAGGCCCCCTTAGTGCCCCAGCAGCCACTGGTACCCATTGCCTCACCACCCTAGGTTTGGTGGAGGGGGGTTCCAGTTTGCTGGTAATATCCCCACCTGGTCCAGAACGCCCCAATGTGCTTGGCAACCGCCCCCCCCCCCCCCCACACCACACCATTTGATAAGGAAACTGCCTGGTTAAGAGCACGATTGCCTGCAATGACAACGGAAGAGAACGAGATAGCGGGTTCCTCTCTTGTGAACTTTGAGAACCGTGAAGGGATGGGGCGGAAAGTGGCTGCTGATGAGCCACACGATCTGTGCGAATCTTGTACGGACTATCGAACTGGGCGGGCCTTGTATAATACGTCACAGTTACTCACGATAGGAAGTATTATTATTATTACTGTTGACCCAACCCATACAGCACCGCTATCAGTCGCACACGTAACGATACAGTTCTTGCTCGTGCCATTCGTCAGTTTTTGTTCGAGGCTTGTTTGTTATGGGACTGGGTCGTTTCGATCAGTGTTTGATCCTGTCCTCCTCTCCTGCCTAACCCCCTCCTTTTTTCAGTCGTGTTCAAAACGCTGTTCGGTCACCTCGTGTTCCCCTGTTTTTTATCCCCGTATTAGGACCTTTTTCGTCTATCAGAAAATCCTTACTTTGTGTACCGGTTTGGAAATCTGCCTCCAACTAACCTTTATTTTGTGGCTCGGCATCATAATCGGCTGGAAGAGGAAGACATCCTGCTGGGGCCCCCCCTATCGACGAATCGCCGCCATAGCAAAAAGGTAGGACCTTCATTTCTTTCCGTAAACCTCCTGATACTCCTCGAAAACCACCTGAACCAGTGACATACGTCATTAGAAATACAGTCCGCTTCGAACACCCATAGTAAATTCCTCAATAATAACCATAAATTAAGTATAAATAGAACATATAAATATATCAATGTTTATGTATTGTGGGTTCTGTAAAGTTCTTTCTTCGGGATTTTAATGAAGTCGGTTGTTTGTGGGTGCCACAGCCCACGTCTTCCCGTTCTCGTCCATCGAAATTTTGTAGACATCTCAGTGGAACTAACTAATTCGTATCATTAATCGAATGTCCGCCTGACTGCCTGGTTTGTTGTCGGGTGGAGCGACGCGGCTCGAAGTGTTGAGAGTTTCGTCCCCGCCGACCCTGAACTTGATCTGACAGTAGGCCCTTCATTACGAAAACAACGCGTGTCGATTGCCCCGAAATACTGATGTTTCTCTCGATGTCATCACTAATCTCTCAACCCTCCCGGCGGACGAAACAATTTGTCGGTAGCCGAAACGACGAATTTCGTCCCTAATCGATTAGAAATCAGTTTTGCATATTCAATTACATAACGGAATGTCAGGAGATGACCGGCGGCTGCTCCTCGACGAGATTCGAATCCCGCTACGTTATGTTGTGAAATTAATCCCATTATAGTAATTTATTCAAACGATCTCTGCTTCAGTCGACTTGGCAAATGTGTTGGGATCAGTTTGGTTGTTCTCTTCGGCCCTTCGCTTCCTCCTTGCCCTTGTTTCGAATTCGTCTCGACCCAAAACATCTTCCCTTTGGATCGTGAGTTCAGACTTTCGGAACAACAGCTGTTGAACGCGAACTTAAATGATTACTTCTTGCGGTCAAAGTTCCTTCAATCCCGTCTCTATTGCCGCCAAATACTTGAGTCTGTCTTCGAATAAGGACATGTAAGTAGTACTTGATGACGTGAGTAAACTGTTTGAGGGGACTGTGAAACATCTGTTATTCGCAGATGATACGGAGATTTTTCTGAGAGTGGACTCAATGAGCGATTGTTTGGTTCTTCAGAATGCACTTACAGCCTTGCATGGATGGTGTTTGAAGAATGAGCTTGGCCTGAATATTGATAACTGCTCAGTGGTCACTTTCAGTCGTGGAGAATCCAGTCTACTCGACAGGAGGGGCGTCGCTCCAACGTAAAACCCTGGTGCGGGATCTCGGAGTTTTAATCGATGCAGGTTATACGTTTGCGGCCCATATTGGTGAAATACGCTCAACAGCAATGAGAAAACTGGGCTTTTTCAAAAGCAATACGAGGGATATCAAGGAACCAAACGCCCTTAAGCTGCTATTCACCTCCCTTGTCCTTACACCTCTCGAGTTTTCCTCCCCTGTGTGGTCACCGTGGTATATCAATGCCAAGGATACCTTGGAGCGCGTTCAGCGCCACTTCCTGCGCTATGTGTCCTACAAGAGAGGCGATAGGTGGGGGGACATGTCCTCTTTGGAGAACCGGCGACGAGAGGCGGACATGCTTCTCCTGCATGGGTTGACAGCGGGTCGACTGGATTGTACGTATCCGCTTTCCAAGTTGAACTCCACACGCTACCAGACTCCAACAGCCTTTTTATGTTTATACCTCTTCGACCAATCTCCGCAATAATCCCATGGTGCGCTTTCAGGAGGAATTCAACAGGTTGTCACACGATGACAACCTCAAGATTGCTGCCGATTGAATTTTTAATGTGACTTATATTGTCCTATTTGTATTTTTTATTTTTTTCCCACTGTAAAATTGGCCACTGCCCGTATATGTTATAAATAAATAAATGTAGAATTAAAATCAAACTGAATGTGGGCAAGGGTTGACTCAGTTCACTTTGGCATTTAGCGACATGTTTTGTTTTTATTTTGAAATTAAAGAACGTTAACAAAGCGCGCTTTCGCGGTCATTTTGGGTTTCATATCCTGCATCGGATTTTCAAAGTTTGTAGGAAGCAGTGGTCCTTCAAACAACTTTGTGTTACGAACTGCTCCAGGACTTGAGGACTCTTTCCTTACTTTTGGGAGCGGAAAGTGTAGTTGGGGGGGGGGGGGGGAGAGAAGATTATGATTACACTTTCAGATTATCTTCAGCGAATCGGTACAAACCTTTTCTTCTGTATAAATATTACCGTGAAAGAGCAGAGAATAGGTTTTTGACGCTTTTCGGCAAAACGGCTTCAACGATTTTCATCAAACTCACAAAATGTTTTCACATAGTTAACACCTGTATACTGTTTTCGATAAATGTTTCTCTGACAGTCCATTGAACACAGATAAAAATAAAACAGGGTCGCAAATAACGTTTTTTCGTACATTTTTGTAAATTCCCGAGTAACTGCGTCACTGACTATCATCAATTTTACAGAATGTCTTCTCGCATTTTGGATTCCGTGATTATTTCTGTATCCGTTGTGTCTTGAACAATATATTTACATGTCACCTTAGCGTTTTCTCCCTGCTGATTTAATAAAACTCAATTCAGTTCCGTACTAGCATTCTTGAAAATGTGTCTAGTTCTCACCCGACTTGTTCTATACTTGAAAAAAAATTCCAAACATAGCAGTAATAATCTGATGAGCGGGGATATGGAGCCCGTGTGTGTAGCAGGTCGTTGAATTTACGGGGGTTGTGGAAAGTTGTGTGCTGCTACACACCAGATGTGTTTTGTCACGATTACAACACTTTACTTAACCTTTGGGTAGCGAAAAGCAATAAAGTAGTACAACGTTAACAAATTTTTATGAATAAATTGATTAATCAACTCGGAAGTTGGAAGTGGTTAACTGAAAAATGTTGAGAAATCGTGTAAGGAACGAGGTAAAATGTATACTATTTCGTGTTTATTCATTCTGAACGAAAGCATTCGGTTCCGCTTTCAGCACTATCATCTGTACTGCGTGACTCTGATTAAAGGCATCGGCGATCATGGTCTAGTGGTTAAGACAATGGTTCATATTCCCGACGAAAGTCGGGCAATAATGGATCGGAGCTCCGCTCGATTGCCGTAATTTTTGCCTGAGTATCGCCAAACGTCTTCAAACCTCCCTCGTAACACATCGTTATTTTCGGATACGGTTAGATTGTGTAGAAATTATCTAGGAGCCTCATATGGGAGCCTCGGCCATAATCGTCAGAACATATTCAACGAGAGACTCGCATTACCTCAATTCAGACATTGGTATGTCGTGCTAGGGGCATTGCCCGTGGCGTTGGAGAGGGTTCCTAGCCTTAAGGCCTTTACCCCTCTCCAGCCAGCACGTATCTTTTCTTCAAGGGGGGGATTTCCAGCGAAACCACGGTCCCCACGAGGCCAATCCCATGGCTTCGCGGCCGACAGCGTCACGCGTTTGGAGGCTCCACGCTGCCGGCCGCGGGCTGAAGCCCCCGTGGTACCCATTCTATTTGGCTGCACCTTGAGCAGCCTAAGGACCTGAATGGGTGGCAGGCCCCGGTGCCGGAATTGCCAAGAGGCGTTCTGCCGGCACCTACGCTTTATCTCCATGGGGGTACGGGGATTGGACTTGCCCCCGCACCAGCCATGGAGAAGGGTGTCAGGCCGTTTTTTACGGCCTGAGCTGCGAGCCCCATACCGACGTGACGAGGGCGGACTACTGTATATTCGGCCGCCCTCGCCCACGACCCACCCAACTCACTCCAACCTAACCTAACACCAACTAACACATTCACACATCCATTCAACCCTTAAATACATCCACACATTTCCCGATGGTCCAGGGGCGGACTACTCGATATTCATCCCCCCTGGATCCATCCCTACACTACTAACCTACTCTACCGAATCCTAACATACATATACACAACACATACATTCACACACATTCGCTCATATTTACATTCAGCCCTTAAATACAGTTATACCGACGGTCCAGGGATGGGCTACTTGATATACGACCATCCCTGGCACCGCCCACTCAAAACCACACACAAACACAAACACACACTCTATTCACCCACTCCTACTCCTAAGGCCCTGCGCACATTTCCTCGTAGTCTAATCTCCTCTCTTTCCTTTAGCGTCCTTTCTCCGAACCATTTCCACCATTTATAACATTCCTTGTTCCTCACCATTGTCGTATCCCATTCTTTTCCTAATCCATTCACCTCATTCCTGGCTCTTTCCCTGTCCTGCTGGTAGTTCACACAGCAGTACACAACGTGCTCCGCTGTGTCCATCTCCCCACACTCACACAGCCCATCCGTCACCAGTGCAAACCCACGGAGTTTCTCACGAAAGTCTCCGTGGCCAGTGACGAGCTGTGTGGTGTGGAACCCGAAACTCATCCAGCAGGACTCCATTCTTTCTCGTATGTGTGGCAGCCACGCATGCGTCCATCTACCTTTTTCACTGTTTTCCCATCTGTCTTGCCACTCATCGATGACCAACTTATCGATGAGGGCTTTCCTTTTTCCTCCTTCGATCTGCCTTTCTCCCCACGTCACCTGTCCCTGCGTCCTCAGCCGGTATCCCGCCCATCTCCTCTTCAGCTCCAGGTCGATGGGCGGCTCCCCGGCAACGACGCAAAGGGCATCGGAGGAGACTGTCCGGTACGCCTTTACAATTCCTATTAACATTTTCTTTTGACCACTCGACAGTCTCCTCCTTGTGTGGGCATTCAGCTTATCCCACCAAACACCGGACGCATACGCTAACACTGCCACATACATACCTCTATACACCGTGCGCAGGGCCTCTCTACCTACTCCCCATCCTTCCCCAGCCATCCTTACCATCACATGAAACTTATCTCTTGCTTTCCCTATCACATACTCCACATGCTTTCCGATCGTTAACCCAGAGCCCCATATCATACTTCATTTCCTTTACCATACCAATCCTTAGTCCTCCGTAGAATAGGCGTGGTGGCCTTTCCTCATCGAATTTTCCCCGCAACATCATACCCTTAGTTTTTCCTTCCGAAACCTTCATTTTACTCTCCTTACACCATTTCTTTATCGCTCCTAATATCCTGTTTCCTTTCTCCTCCAGCTCGGGTCTCGAGTTTCCTTCCACAATCACCACTCCGTCATCTGCATACGCTATCATTTCAAACCCTTCACTCTCCACTCTTCCAATTAACCTGTCCATAACTTTCTTCCAAAACTGAGAGCCGAGCACGGAACCTAGAGGGCATCCCATTGTCATCTTCCTTTTTATCCTTTTCCCTCCTAGCCATACTTCACTTATCCTATTTTTCAGGTATTCCTTTAATATCTCATACACATCTCCTTCCACTCCTTCTTCCCTCATTCTCCATACCAGGTAAGGCCACCACGCCCTATCAAACGCTCCTTCCATATCTATAAAAATTCCTAATACATATAGGCCTCAATTCAGACAATCAAAATTGACCCCCCCCCCCACACACACACACACACAATCCAAAACCAGTGAAATTTGCGCCCCTCACGTCCTGTTTGCCCGCCGACATGCGTGCTCTGGTTCGACTTCCTGGGAGTGAGGAACGGCGCATCCCTCCTCACCAACAGACTGGCCATTCGCCAAAGACTACCCAGGGTGCGTTCCCGCCTGTGAGGAGTAGGCTGTGTGACTGCAGGCGTGTGTGCAAGCCCCCTTAAACCAATGCCCTGACCCATTACATCCATTTGGTTACATTACTGTCATTCCTGTAGGGCAAAGGAATGTAAAACTTTAACCAACAAAACGAGAGTCGTTTGAATTACGAAAATTATCGAATCGCCCCTGATTAGCTAACGACTATCATTGAAAATTCATCGTGTACCTAGCGCATTATACTGAATTCGAAGAAAAAATGCACTAAAACTGAATTCGTCGAATATTGGATAATTTAATGTGTGGTTGTCGCGATTTTGTTCACCCTACATTGGTGTTGCTGTACTAAGGGGAGGGGGGGGGGGGTTGGAAATGTTTGAAGAGCGGCTGACTCAGGCAAAAATTACAGCGATCCCGAGCTCTGACCCAATAGCCCAACTTTCGTCAGATTACGAACCTTCGTCTTACCACTAGACTACCATCTAGTCGGTACACCCCCCCCCCTCTCCATTAGCTACTGCTCCTGGAGCGGACGACTTTAATGAAAGGATTTTTGAAAGTTGAGCGAATCACTGGGGGGCGACAAGGAAAGCGTCGTTTGGAGCAATTGTAGTCCAGTGGTAAGACAAAGGTTCATAAGACGACGAAAGTTGGCAATGGATGGATCGGAGCTCACGATCGCTGTAATTTTTTCGTGAGTCAGCTGATCCCCAAACATTTCCAAAAACCCCTCGTAACATTTCGATCGCACACAGTAATAGCGATAGTTTTTAAAAAAGTGGCCTGGGGAGGTCTCTTGGGCACTGATTGCTCAATAATGGTCGTAGCTCAAGAAGGAGCAACTCAATAAATTCTAGAACCTTGAGCGCCATCAGAGAGAGTTTCTATGTAGAACGTCGTAGTAGAGTATATTGGGGGACTCTTTCACGTTTCAGATCTCCATCCAACATTCTCCCTTCCATCAACTCGTACGACAGTACGAATGTGTTGTGCCCTTCTCCTGTCCCCTCCACGTCAACTCATACAACCCAAATACCTCTAAATGTACTCGGGGAACGAAAGTTATGTGATGCGTCGTGTCAGGTATTTCAGAGTAATATTATTTGGAAATTAAGAAAATCTAGTCGTAGTTGGGTTCGTGCTGACAATCAAAAAGCATAAACTGACTGGTTGTCAGACTGAAGTGTATGAATTACAGAGGTCTAAAAGGAGACTGCAGCATCTTGAAAGGAGCTCGCGAAGACCAGATTAGCGTGATCCGCGTTCAACCACAATCATCCGCGTCTCAATAAAACTCCAAAGGCCTTCGCTCCGGCGCGTCTCTCCATATTGCTCAGTATTGAGCGAGAAAGGACCCGAGAAACCGCGTGGCTCACTCAGTCGCAAAGGTGTTTCTATGAACGAGCTAAAGGGAAACTACCGGCGGGAAGCCTCTTCCAACTTGAAGGCGTTGAAAATTAAACAAGACGCTTTCGAAGGGGGAGACGCAAATGGGAACGCAATTTGAGTTCTGACGCCTGACGGCAAGTCTGAGGGAGCTCCTCGTCTGCACCGCCGCCTATCATATCTCTCCCAACTCTCCTACTCACTCAATCACTCACTCTCTCTCTCTCATTCTGCCTTTAAGCCTCACTTCTACCTCATTCAACAGAAACAGAACTTGAAATCAATTGAAGATGAGTACTGTGTGAGCTTTCTGTTAGACGAAAATCGCACAATGTTCCCACGTGGTAGAAGCAGACGAGATTATATTAGTCGAGGGAGTTGGAGTAGTCAAGCTGTAGTCGTCACGTAAGAATCAGCCTGCTTCAGGGGCTGGCCAGGTTTTAACAGTCCACCTTAGTCAGTGTTGAAGCAGCCCATATTCAGGGAGTTACTGGAAGATGTTTTGAAAAGGATAGGTAGGTGGCAAGTAGAAGCCCAGGGAAGTGGGGTGAGGGAAAGGGCTGCGGAAACACCCATACAGGGAAAATACGTTGTCGGCTCTCAACGTAGACTTACAAAACGTGTCTGCGGGGCATAAAAAGTCGAAGATTCTATTGACAGAGGGCTCTCGGATTCCGAGATCTGGCTAAACTTGAATGCTCGGGAACGCTCCAGTTAGGACCAAGGGAATTGAGCTGATTTGGCCAAATAGTTACTGTCGAATATTTACCCGTTTACAGTTTCCATTTATTCTCATTGTATAGAAAAATTTATCGTGTACCAAATGAAGTTACTGGTAATGAAAGCGTGCTGTCGGACTTGATGGGGGTGGCCTTGCGGATGGTGGGTCTGTGGTGTGGGGAGATGGGGTTATCCATCAACCCAGCCAAGACGGTCATTGTGCCGTTCACAAGGCGAAGGCAACTGTCGGGACTAAGGCCGCAGATAGTGATGGGCAAGGTATTTCAGCTCAGCGAGCAAGTCAAGAATCTGGGTGTGATTCTAGATCGGAAACTAGTCTGGAAGAGCACATCAGATACGTGACCAGGAAGGCGAACAGCCCTTTGGACGTGTTAGAGAATGTACGAGAGGACATGGGGCCTAAAGCCCAGAATGGCCTGCTGGTTCTACGAAGCCATAGTGAGGCCAATAATCTCATATGGGTCGATCGGGCGGTAGCATAGAGCTGCCATTGGAGTGCATGGGGGCAGCCTAGCCACGGTACAAAGGCTGGGGTGCCTACTTTTAGCGGGGGTGATGAAGACTACACCCACCATCACCATGAAGAGACTGTTCAACCTCCTCCCCCTGGACATCTATGTCAAGGCAGAGGCGATGAAAGTGGCTTACAGACTCACCAAGCTCGGTATAACTAAGGTGCCACAGGCGACTAATGGACACCTGGCTGTATTCAGGGACTTGGAAACCTTCAAGGAGTTCAGCATGATCACAGACGCAATTGTGCCCATGTATGAGTTCGAGAGGAAATATAATGTTCAGCTATTGGGAGGTCCATGGAACAGCGAGAGTCGCCAGTTTCGGCCTCCCAATGGCATCAACATCTTCACAGATGGATCGAAAACTCTGAAGGGAACAGGATCCGGGGTGCGGTTAAGTGGCTCTGGAAGGAGTGGGACGCACATTGCCCTAGGCCCCACTCCATCGGTTTTTCAAGCAGAGATTTATGCTGTTATTGCCAGGACAATCCTAATGCATGAGCAAGGCTGTAGCAATAGAACTATCAACATATTGATCGATAGTCGAGCGTCGTGCAAGGCGCTAATGAACTACTGCACTACGCCAAAACTGTTGCGAGAGTGCAGCATGTGGCTTAACTCCCTAGCAAGTGCGAATAGAGTTAATGTGTATAGGAACACAGGGCGCAAGGGGATCATTGGAAATGAGAGGGCAGACCATCTGACCAAACGCGTTGTCTCAGAGCAATCAAGTGAGAGAAGACACAACCTTCTGAGGATGGAGAGGAAGGACTTAAGGCAGATTGTTGTGATCATAACTGGGCACTGCAGAACGAACATGTATCTTATGTATCTTATGGGTATAGTCGACACCTCTCGATGCAGGTGGTGTGGCACGGATGAGGAGACTCCCCACCATGTCCATGCCATGGGTGATGGGAAATGGGCCCATATGTGGCCACGACTCAGGTGGCTGTTCCCTCGGCTTTGGCTGATGCCCTGCAGTCTCTTTCTCTCTCCCTACCATGTCCTGGCCCAGTGCCGGAGACTTGAGAAGGAGCGACTTTTGGTCTTTGGCACCACTTCTCCCAGGATGGATACCAATGAGGACTCTTTCAGGAACTACCTGGCTTTCCTCAGAAAGCTCGGCATTGACCTGTAAGACATTAGGACTGGCACAATAGGCCATCTTGCCGCGGTGCACATCCCACCAGTGGGACAGTCAGGAGACTGTATACTGGTAATAAAAGGATAAATTATGATTCTTGGAATACCTCGACTAGTTTCTACTGCCCTCCATTACATGCACGGCACATCAACAGCAAGGCATCGCTGCTTACCCCGATAAAGTTAACAATAATCCAGGATCGTAACATTATGGGCCTCTGGAACCCATCGCCGAACGTGTGACGGAAGTGAATTCGAAAAGAGAGAACAACTCGTCCTGCAGCGATTCTAGATGTTGTACTAGTAAAACAATCAAGAGACTCTCCTAACTCGAAACAAAGCTGAAAATCTTTATCCCGTCGTTATTGGTTTCTTCCCATCTTCCAGAGCCCCTCTCCAGAGACTGGCGTTTTCTCGAGAGTTGGCTCTTCTTCTCACGTAAACCTGCCGGCTTATTCTTCGCTTACCTCAGCCGCCTTCCCTTTTAGCGTCATTGTTCCCGCATTCATGAATACGAAATCTACCAACTGATGCCGAGATATTTGACCGGGAAGGTTGTAGAGATACCGAGGTTTGGTGTTTTTTTTTTTTTTCTCGAATATTGCGAGTCGGGAGCTGTAACCCGCGTGTTAACGCGATGGTTTTTTGATGTCCCGTCAAGTTTTCGTGGTAACGACTCGTCTACGGAACCAGTTCTGATGTATTTTGAAATGTATTTCAGTTACAAAAAGTATGTACAGGCCGAAAAATATGTTTTTGGAATTCACCTCCATTCAACGGACTCATCACAGAATTTTGATACTTCACCGTGCTTCAAAACTCATTTTCCAACAAATGAGCACTTTATGGTATTGTCGAGTTATTTTTTGCTGTCCACACAACAACAAAATGAGCAAAATTAGAGCCATTTTTGAGACAAAATACGTGGCGTAACTTTAGTTAGTTTTAGATCGTCTTATTGTGGCGCTCTGCTACCAACTATTATCTGGTTAAGGTCTGCAGTTTTCTCTCTTTCACGTTCATGGACATACATACCTACTCCTAATGTCGTTTTTAGGACTCACAAGCCCTTAAAACGTGAAGATCCGAACGTGAAGATACGTTAGCGTTTCTACTTTGAAGAGCTAAAACAAGTTAAAAAAATATCTGGTGCGTAGCAACCCGCGTAAATTCGACGACCTGCAACTGGCCTGTTTTCTTATTTGATGACTGTTCCTAAACCCTCGACGAGGGTTATGTCAGTCATGGAAGTTGCGGTTTCGCTAATACGCAGAGGCCGGCCTCTGCAGCATCCACCGAACTCAGACCTGCGGAGGTACGTTAGGTATTTGGTCGTTAGCCAGTCTCTCGGTAGAGAGCTGTTGCTCGTACCACGCAGAGTTAACCACCTGGGAGGAGTTCTTAATGTGGTTTCCCACCTGATCTAACTATTTACTTGGGTGGCAAGTTTCTAAAGGACAAATCAACTACGCCACGTTTCTTATCCATCACCATCTTCGCGAACTCTGCAAAATGGTTATTAGGTTGCTAGAAGACCCTCTGTACGATTATTCATTGCTTAATAATGAATAGGCTCCATGAATGCAGAAGCCATACCGGTTTCTGGTATTTTTCGCTGGTTGAAGCGCGTAGTGGGCATCGTGGCGTTAACCTTCGGTCCTGAATCCGCGAAAGATTAACGATATCGGGCCCGGAGGACCAAATGTTGGGCGTGAGAATGAAATAAAAGCGAACTCGGTGAGCGTAAGAGAAGACTGTATTGAACGCGTAATGTTCCAGAAAATAGCCGAATGAGTATACGGAAAATTAACAAAGGACGCCGTTGTGAGCTGTGAGCGCGAACGAGAGCATAGCACGATTGCCCCTTTCTGAGTTCCAATTGAGTGGTGGGAAGAGGAAAGGGGGGGGGAGAGGGCAGAGAAAAACCAATGGAATATTTTGGAGGAAAGAGGGAAAAATGCGAGGTTGGGCTTGCAAGAAGGACTAATCCCCTTGTCGGCGTGAGGGCGGCTAGCACCTCAAAGGAAGGAGGAGAAACCTGAACTGAACGGCTCGCCAATTGATCAAATGGCGAACACTCCCATTAAACGTAAAATTGAACGTACGCGGGCCAAAATGTGATTTAAGAACAAGATTGAATTGTCAACCGATCGCTACGTCTCGGAAGTCCCAAAGGTATACAGCGTTTACAGCTTTTACAGAGAAAACCCCTGACCACCTTCTTCTCTCTTTATAACAACATCACCTTTCCGTAAGTGAAGAAGACTATCAAACACATCATTATAGATGGAGTTATTAGTCTTCCTTTCGTTCGAAGAGAGACCACCCCTTCTCTCATCTGAGAAGTTTTTTCGGACTTGTAAAAAATTACGAGTCTTCTCTTTGATTATTAGTGGGTGAGAAGAACTAATATCGCAAGTCTCACCCACTCACTCACTGCTCTGGCGACGTTTAAGGTTCCGGAGTTTATTGTGCTACTCCTACTGGCGATACCTTGACCATTACACAACTCTGAATTTTGTCAGATTTTGATCGTTGTTTTGAATCTAAGAGGTGATTCTCATCACAATATCAGTTCAGTTTTTCCCTATCACATCCAGATTTTTCACAAAAATAAACTAACAACTCTGCAAATGATTACACAATGGTTTATTATTCTCATGAACAGCTTGACCTAGTATTACTGCTCCGAGACCCATCCCATTCGATTCATCATCGAAAAATACTAGTAAACCAAACGAAACATGACCTAACTACAATGGAACTACGAAAACTAAATGTTCCCCCGGCATCAGGCGCCTGTAAGCGCCTATAGTCAACTGAACGTCGTTGCGAGTCGAGCGGGCAGGTGGTTTTGATGAGATGGGAGGGAGTGCAAACGACGAAACGTTGACTTCCGCTGTAGTTCCCACGAGTTCTTGCAATTAGATCAACTAGTAGACTCCAATAATTACTGTAATTTCACTATACGCAGTTGTACTCTTATGATACTCATTCCATTCGACCCCGGATGTAAAAATACTTTAAAAACGATACTAAAAACGGCTTATTTGCGATTATACTGCGTTGCGATTATTCTTAATTTGTTTAACCATTTTCGTCCATAACAACCATGGGCTTCGTCTGATCGGATTGCCAGGATTGCAGGCACAACTAGATACCAAATTGGATTTTTGTGTGAAAGAACGGCACAAAGGCACAAAACGGCCCGGACAGGGGATGGCAGATGAGGGATGGGGGTCGACGGACGGACACTACAGGTTTGGAATCCCCATGTCTTGAAACGTAATGTATCAGATTTTGAGGGGGAGGGGGTTGTGAAAAATTTTTCGTGACCGAAAACATAGGGTTATTATTAAGAATGAATAATGAACCAAAAACTGAATTTGCCTCCTCTCATCACACTAACAGTCAATGTAGAGGAAACGCCAGACACGGGTCTCTACGATCCAGGCGCAAAAATCACAATGGTACCCAAACATTTTTTCATTTTTATTGCGCTGCTCTCGTCATTTTGCCTCATCACATGGGAATCTTATGATATTCTTAGGGGAGGTGGTGGTTAATTGGGGTTCGACCTTTGAGAGAACAAACCTAACAAACGTCCACGCGCAGAAAAGCGCAATCGTTTATTTCAATTCAGGAAGGGCGGTTAAAGTAAATGAACCTCGACAGTGGTGGTACGGTCGCGGATGACATCGACAAAACATTTTTCTGTCTTCTCTCGCGGTTTTATCCAGAAATTCGGTTTTGTTTCGTTCGGAAAAAGGATGAACCGGCCAACGTAACCTCGACGAATATTAATAACGCAGAAAGCGGCAGACTCCAGTCACTCTTCGGCAGCCTGCGTTGATCCCTTAGCTCTTGAGAGAGCATCGAGTGGAACCTTCGCGTATATTTAGTTCCTGGCTGGCGGCGGTAGACTCGCATCTGCGGCTCACAGATGACGGCGCGGGGTGTGGGCGGGGGGGCTTATCCTACATGATTTAGTGACTCGATTTCCTGCGGGAATGTTTATAAGGGCCCCTAGGATGGAAAAGGGGAAGGCTGCCGGAGGAGCGGGAAAGATGAACTCTGGTAGAGCAGGTGTTGAAAGCAGACGGGAGGCCGGAGGGGGATTTACAAGGAAATCCTGTTGCAAAATTCAGAACTCAGAATCTGAGCGACACGGCTGCTTCGTCGGGTGCACTGGGTTTCCGAATGGAAACCAAAGCGCTTCTCGAATTATCATCGTTGGAGGGCACGAGAGGAGCATTGCACATACGGGAATTAACCCAGGAATCATTTACAAACTGAACCTCGAACTTACGGAGGAAGGGAAATGATACGGTAGTCAAAAATATGTTGCTGCTACTCGGTAACCGCACACCCCGCCTTGATACACTATATTGACAAGGTCAGGAAATCACTACTCATCAAACCTTTGTTCTTCACTTTACCACATCTTCGGTAATTATTGAAGTGTCCCTACTTATGCCACGGCCATTATTGGACAGTACCGTATTGAATGTGGTAGAAAACTGGAAGCACTGCCAGAAGGAAAGACCGCTCCTGAAGCCCTAAAACTGTTGGGCAGTCTGGGAGGATGTAAGAAGGTTTTTTTGAGGGTGAAGAGGACAAGAAAGAAGAGCTGCCATTCCAGAGAGGCGTGAGAGCCAAGCTGATGCAATGTGCTAAACGGTTTCGCGTTGGTTCTCAATAAGAAGGAGTACATTCATGAAGCACCGAAGAGCAGGCAGCCCCCCTTCGTTATACAAAACAAATTACCGAGCAGTCTTTGTCCAGCAGATCTGTTTCCTTATCAAATGACTTCCTGAAGTCAAGGAAGTCGTAGTTTCGCTATCATGCAAGGTGCCCCTAGCTCAGCATCCACCGAAACCAGACCAGTGGAGGTATGGCAGGTATTTGGTCGATCACCAGATCCCTGTTGGAGACCTGTTGCCCACCTTCGCCCGCGCGAAGATCCACGATCTAGCTATTTACTTGGGTGGTAAGTTTCAAGGGGAGAGATCAACTTCGACCACGTTTCTTGGCCATCACCTTCTCTGCAAATTCGGCGAAACAGTTATTGGCTTGCATTGAAGCAGTCAATGCCGCTATGTTTGCTAAATTTGTCTGCTCTTCCAGCAACCACCCTGCTCTGTTGTAGCAACTACAGTAGAGCAGCACAGGGTTTCTTCTTCCCTGTGCACTAGAGGCGCAACACGTGCAGGAGTCTTAGAGAGAAAAGAAAAGAAGCTGTGTCCCGTAAGGAACTGGCTCAGCCAGTGGTCTGGCCCAACCCACTTTCTCCTTAGACGTTCACAGATGTTGGGGGAAAACTCGTTTGTGCGACGTCCCTTTGACGAGGACTCCATCTGGCTTGCCATTTCTCTAACACCCATTCATCGATGGCAGCAAGTTTTCTTTCTGAGGTGAGGTCCTCACAGAGTTCAGCCCGGAGTGGGGAAAGCTCCTGTTTCACTTTCGCTTTGTCAACCATGCACTCAATGGCCAAGACAAACCAGTAACTGACCAGCGATCACTTGGAGTGCTTCTGTTGATACAGTCTAATACTCTCTTTCGAATGACTGTCAGCTTTCCACCCCAGACAACCAGAATCCATGGTCTTGTGCATAAGAATGGTTTCGCGGTAATTCAAACCCTAAGTGGCCTTATTAACTGCACGTAGTGAGGCAAACCTTGCAATGGGAGAGCCTTTGAGGGACTGGAGGTGTTGACTGAAACACCACCTCGGCTCAAGAAGGAGCCTGTGGGCGCCAAAGCATATTGAGGGTCGACTATTTAATTTTCCCTTCAAGAGGAAAAGCGCTTTTTCCTCAGCCACCTACATGTTGACATGCTTGCACCATTGAAGTGCATAATGGGGTTTAGCCTCTATTTGGATGCACGGATCAGAACGGTCTGGTCATCTAAATGGGCGTACGGCTCGCAGTCTTCATGAGCCTCCTGTAAAGAAAACGCCGCTGGAGATTGTCCACTCAGTCTTTGTATGCTCTCTTGCGGAGCACTGAAGACAGTATAAACATTTCCATGACTTTTACCGGTGTCTCTCCAGGGACGTTGTACCTCAGTCGGATGGCTGACAAGCATAGTGTCTCCATGTTCATTCTGAGATGGGTATGTAGAAAAGAGGGGTTGAGGCTGAACGATTGGACGGATTTCCCCGACGCTATAAGTGATACCTGTCCACTCTGCAACTCGGGTGTCCCAGAAGATATGTTACAATTCGTAGGACAATGTACAATGTTGGGTGGCTCGATAAAAGCGAATTTCCGTGCCTCCTGGCTTCCAAAGACTGCCATTTTCGATTGCCCTTGGCCGGATTTTGTAAGCCTCGGCAAGAGTGGCAAATGTCGTTCGTTGCAAGCTACGCCACCACAAAATCTCTTGCAACCGCTGTAGACTACGCATCACTAAGCATATGCTCTGCTGGGAGTGCCCTGGCCATAGGAGGGATCTCCTTCCCCTCCTCCCCCCCCGTTCAGGGTTTGCAGCAGGTTGAAGCAAACTGGGCGCAATGCTCGTTGCGATCTACACCAGAACTCTGCAAACGCTAGTATTACCTAAATTAGTACATCGAGGATCCTGTCTATAGCCTACGATCATATGCCGGGTGCTTTCCGCTCGAGACAGCAACCAGGCAGCGTCTCTATGGATTAAAATTAATTTGGCAGTTGATAAACGATTTAATTCACTGATGAGTCACGAGTTATGGGTTACACGGCTTTCTCAGTCAAGTCGGGTCGGGTACTTCAAGACAGGACCCCCTGAGGAACGGTCGACCTGTTTTCTCGACTCTGTCCGGTAAATCCAAATCAAACAGAATTACGACTAGGCATAAATCGGTGGGCGCCCATAACGTAACGGGGCCCTATTATATTTCGAAACCGGAGTCGTAAACATTGGCCGGTTGTTTCCTTCGTTATTGGGCCCTCGCCGCCGCCGGGGCCAGTAAATCAGCGGATATCAGCTGTCATTGCAGATACCGGAAGAAGGGGTAAAGTTGACGTTCGTTAAGGCCGCGAATCAAACGCAATGTCGGTGGTCCGGTGCCTGGGAGGAGATCGTAAATTTAATGGCGAATGAGGGGTGGGTGGTGGGGGGTCCAGGAGACGAAGAACGGTCGATATTTTCGGTACAAACGCCTGTCAGTGTGCCTAAATGTGAAGAGGGCGAGTTAGATGGTCGCCTTCACAGAGTTAGGATATATTGCCAAGGAACGACGCGTTCTGAGCTGAGCTGGCTGTGCCTGACCTTCTGAGCCTTTCCATAAACATCACAGAGGCTAGACGGACTACTCACCCGGAAACTGAAAGCCCGTGAGGCGGTCTGAGCCAGGCAGGGATAAGACCAGAAGATTGTAGTTCAACCCTCGACCAGGCACCCTCCTTCCCTAAAACCCACGGGGTGAAACAATGGGTACTAGTTAAACAACTGGTAAGCCGGCAATACACCTGGTAAACAGGAGATAGGAAATGGCGTCATCTGGTCATTGCTACTGCCCCTGTTAGCACAGTTTCTACTGAATCCCTGCATTCATCAGCCTGGAACCCCACCACATCTTTTCTTGTTTTGTTTGTGACCGTATCGGCTATTTCTACCGATGGTAAAGGATCAAAGTATACCAAATACTAAGGTTTTTCGCATTTATCCATCAGTACTCAACTTTTGTGGTCCATAAATATCTCTATGAAAACCCGGTGAACAACGATATAGGCCTATGAAGCAAAACCCTGCAAATGATTACACAACGGTTTATTATTCTCATGAACAGCTTGACCTAGTATTACTCCGAGACCCATTTCATTCGATTCAGCATCGAAAAATACTAGTAAACCATACGAAACATGACCTGACTACAATGGAACTACGAAAACTAAATATTCCCCCTGCGCCAGGCGCCAGTAAACGTCTGTAGGCATTTATGATCTGATGGAGGGGTGTGCAGAGGAAGTGGCCCCAACCTTCCTTTTTGTCCCCTAGGGCAAAAAGAGCCAGGGAAATGAGAACGGGGACTTCCAGCGAACCCTTGGCAATTGGCACAACGTTGCGAGTCAGGCGGGTGGGTGGTTTTGAGGAGACTGGAGGGAGGATGGAGTACTAACGACGAAACGTTTACTTGACTCTAATAATTACTGTAATTTCCCTATACGCACTTGTACACGTCTGATACTCATTCCACTCGACCCAGGATGTACAAATACCTTGAAAATGATACGAAACACGGCGTATTTGCGATTATACTGCGTTTTGTCGATTTTTTAAACCATTTTTTGTCCATAACAACCATGGGCTTTGTCCGATCGGATTGCCGAGATGGCGGGCACAACTAGATACCAAATGGGATTCTTGTGCCAAAGAACGGATTTTTTGGACCACGTTAAAGGCACAAAACGGCCGGACGGAGGACGGACATTGCAAATTTGGAATCCCCATATCTTGAAACGTAAAGAATCAAATTTTGAGGGGGGGTTGTAAAAAGCTATTCGTGACCGAAAACATAGGGTTATTATTCAGAATGAATCATAAACCAAAATAGGTTTTTTACGCTTATTGGCCAAATTGCTTCAAGGATTCTCACCAAAAGCACAGCACGTTTTCAAGTAATTGATACTTATATGTGATGAAATGAGGAATCCTTTTACATATATACTGACCTACCGATCTTATACCATCGCCAATCATTGTGTTTGAATCAAGTTATCGATTTATCACTCGAATAACACATTGTGTCATCACTAGCTGCTCATTCCTCCCCTCGCGGCTCAAATCCGAACTAAGACCAAGTAGAACTAATTGTAATTGTTACCTGAAGGGTCTCTCGTGAACTTACCGATTTGTTTCGTTTAAAATTGATTGTGACCGTCGAGGGGGAGTACGCTTTTTCGAGTGTGTCAAGTTTCTTTTTTAATAGACAAGTATTGTTATTAGGCTTCATTTATTTGTTTGTGAATCGTTTATCCTATGGAGTCTGATAGAGAAGAAGGACAGCTATGTGAGGATGAGGGGGACATCACATATATATTGTTCTGAATTAATGTTTCCCTCAATGTCTATTGAACAGAGATAAAAATGAACGCGAGTACCACTGGCTTAGGCACTTCTGGGTGGATTGACGTCTGAAGATGTTAAATATAGAGTACCCCAGGGTTCTGTACTTGGCCCGCTCCTATTTTTGATCTACGTCAATCAAATCTGTGATGTAACGCTGGACGGGTCGATTTGTTCCGACGCGGACGGCTATTCGTGTTTTCTAATGGTTCATGGGGCTGAGGTGCAGAATGCGGCAGTAAAGGGAACTAGTATAGTTAACAATTTATTAAGATTGCATTCCTTGACAGTCAACATTGGGAAAACGAAACAGATAACTTTTTCACTTAATTTGGCAGGTCAGCCTAAATATAATACATTTATACTCAGAATACATGAACAGGAATTCTGCAGGGAGGATTGTGATCGCCCTTAGAGAATGTAATCTCTATAAAATATTTAGGAGGGAAATGACAGAGCGAAACCGGAAATGATGGTTCTGGCTCAATTTTGAGTGGGAGAAGAAAACCACGCCTCGCGCTATAGTACGAGGTTTTGGGCCACACAACTCGAACAATCACGTTGTAGTAAGTCATTTTTATCCCCCCACCCCGCCCCATTACTCCCTCCACCGTAATTATCAACCAATCGCACTGTAGTACGACCTTTTTTACCCCCACCTCCTGACCGAATTTCAGGAAGTTAGTTGTCCACCTCTCCCTCAGTTTGCCCCTCCCACTAACTAGTCACGATATAGTACGTCATTTTTACACCCCCCCTCCCCAATTACAGTCTCCTTTCACTAACGAATGTACTATAGTAGGGGTACTCCCCCCCCCCTAACAAAAAAACCGAGTGTTTGGATGACATAACTTTTGTACCAATTATGTTATAACACGTCATTTTTACACCCCCTCTTCCTTCCATCCAGCCTTCTCCCACGAGCCTCCTGTACTTTAGTAGGAGAAGTTCCCTCCCTGGGATCGAACGCAGCACCTTTCATATTATAGTTGGACGTTCTATCCAATAGGCTACCAACGCAGCGTTGTAGTATAACTCAAGGTTTATTGGTGGCTCATTGGATACAGTGCTCAACTATAGTACGTGAGGTGCTGCGGTCAATCCCAGGGAAGAAACTTTAGTACAGGAGGCTCGTAGGAGAATGCTGGATGGAAGGAGGAGGGGGTGTAAAAATGAACGTCATTGACCTCTCAGAAGGTTCAATGATGGTGGTAGGTGGGGGGTTATGACGTCAACTGGGTGGTGAGGGGGATAGGCTGACGTCAAACTGTCCAGAAGTGCCTAACCCTATACTACTAATGTGTGTCAAAAATGGATGGTTTTCATAATTTACGGAGTAACTGCGTCACTGGACTTATGAAGTGCCTTATAGCAACATATACCTACATTTTGTTCTCTGCAACTATTTCTATGTGTTAAAAGGATATATACGTCATGACAACTCGGAAAATCAGATTTATCGAATAACAATTCACCGTTTTGGTTTATTATTCATTCTGAATAATAACCCTGTTTTCGGTCACGAAAAATTTTTTACAACCCCCCCTCAAAATTTGATACTTTACGTTTCAAGACATGGAGATTCCAAATTTGCAATGTCCGTCCGCCGTCCGCCGTCCGGGCCGTTTTGTGCCTTTAACGTGGTCTAAAAAATTCGTTCATTCGCCCAAAAATCCGATTTGGTATCTAGTTGTGCCCGCCATCTCGGCAATCCGATCGGACGAAGCCCGTGGTTGTAATGGGCAAAAAACGGTTAAAAAAATTAACGAAACGCAGTACAACGCGGGAGCTACAAGCGTTTCGTCGTTTGAATTCCTCCCGCTCGCTTCCCTCCCAACAACTCCGCCTCCCGCTCTCCACTCAACTCGCCTTTCGCTTCGAGCACCCCCGTTCCAATTTCCCCGACGTTTTGGTTTTAATACGATTCAATTTTTTTAGATTCTTTCGTTTCATTCTCATTTTGTTTTTTTTTTCATAGATTTTTGGTTAAATTTTAATATTAGTATTTAGCGTGCATGTTTTCATATTAAAATTCAGTTTTTTCTAGATACTTTCGTGTTTTTTTTTGTTTATTTTAATATTACGATTCAGTTCTTTTCGACCTTTTTTTGGGTTTAATTATGATATTTTTCGTTGCTGAATCGAACAGGATGGGTCTCGGAGCATTATAGCTAGGTCAAGCTGATTATCCAAATAATAAACCGTTGTGTAATAATTTGCAGGGTTTTTCAATTTTCCCTAAAACGGCTTTAACGATTTCAATCAAACTTATGGATTACTCTCAACTAACTGGTACTTACATTTTGTTATGCAAAAGTTCGTGTAGAAATACTTTGAGCGAGAATACAGCACCCGTATATGTAGCAGTTCATCGAATTTACGGGGGTTGCGGAAAGTTGTGTGTTGCTACGCACCAGATATTTTGTGCCTTCCTCAATTTTTTGATATAGTAAATGGGGGAAACATATAATTTAACGTGGTAGATTAGGTTTTCAAAGCTTCGTATGAACTGAGTTGAAAACATCAAGTTGGTTGAGATGCTGAAGAATGTTGTGAGGTGCGTCGCATCAGATAATTCCCAAGGGCGCTTTCAATTCTGAATGATGATTCATTCCTGTCGTTGCCACTCCGTTGAAGTTTCACGCTCGTAAAACCTGGCACGAGCCATCATCGCCTCCCCACAATCCCACTCTCGAAGCCTTTGACGAGAACCGGGAGAATTACCATGTCGTCGAACGATAGGCGCGAATGTTATTCGCCTCCCACGGCTTTTGTCTCTCGACTCTGCAATCAACCTGACGAGGCAGTGGGAGCCTCGTGTCTTCGTCTTGTCCAACATGAAATCCCGAGCCTCTAGTCAACGGTCGAGAGTACAATAAAGTCTTTTGAATTCGCTCGACCCGACCAATAAAAACCTGATTCAAGGGCCCCGCTTTTATTCTTCGCGTGCGGGCGGCTGTCTCGGCAATGAATTCTGAAATACGGTATCTTGAATGTCCTTCGTGAATCCCTCCCAGTCGGTTGATAATTATGATTACGACGCGGGTTGGCTTTAAATATGAGAACCGCTGGAATGAATTCTTGGCGCCTGTGACGTGCCGTCACAATTCATATGCGCTTATTTGATTGTTAGCATGCACACGTTTCGAAAAGTAACGACATCATCCAGGCCAGTCACACACAGTCCGCAATTTCATAGCAATTACGTCGAATTTGGTACCGTTTGTCAGGTTTTTTTCAACGCTGAATCGAATAGGACAGGTCTCAGAGGTGTAGAACTGCCTCCATATGGAAAATAGTAAAATCACAGTAAATACTGCATTCTTGAAGGGATTAGCGGAACAATATAGCGAAATTTCCTTCAGCCTACATTCATTTATCGCACTGCCTCCCGTCTCACTTCGACTATCCGGCAGTTCGACGCATTACAAGGTGCCAATTCGCCTAGACAAGTCAATTTTCATTGTTCCGTTGTAGTCAGGTCATGTTTCGTAACGTTTACTTGTATTTTCAGACGAAGCATTGAATCGGAAGGGTCTTTGGAGGTGTGAGGCTGGGTTGAGCTGGATAAAAAGGAAATAAACGAGAATATAAATGCATAGTATGGTAAGATAATAGTACAGGTCCCAATGGCGGCAATATCCACCAGCACTGATGTTGAAACTGGCGGGTCGAGTGACTCCAGGACGTGGATGTGAGATGAGGTGGTTTTCCAATGTCCTCCAAATACCTAACCAGCCATAACGACCGGAAGAAGCCTGCCTGATGGAGGACTAGGGCCAATAAACATCCTGTACGCAGATTGTTCAGGAGTTATCAGAGGGCTGAGATGATGCAGGGTGTATCGATGACCTTCATCCAGCTGCGTGGTGGTGAAGGGAGGCCACGGGTTATCTGACGCACGACCCTGGTCCAGAGTCATCTGACTGAGGCCCCTGGCCCAGGTCTGGACACTCCCAAGTCCTGCAGGAAGTGGGCAAACCAACATGCGAGAAGCAGAACCCACGTACTGTATTGTGTAGTGGAATTCCAACGCGATCCCTCACATTCTCCTACAGGGCATGAAGAACATGATGTAGCAGGCGTTTTCGACCACCGCCGGAATAATAGACGGGCGTTGAATACTCGTTACCGGGACTGCAAATGTGGGACGCCAACACTTCACGTCCAGTCAATCTCTGACTGATGGCATGCATGATGGTTAGCAAGTGGCAGGCAGTGGTTCCCCTGCATCGCACCTTGCCTGTCATTGTTCCAGTAGCCAGGTGCTGGCGGTTCTTGGGAATTGTCTTTCATCGTAGTCTTTGCGAGCATCTCTGAGACCAAACTTGCCAGTGTACTTTGGTACGACGCCTGGCCCGACACTCCAGCAAGTGATCCAGAGGTGGAACCCTTGAGAGGAGCTGCAAAGCAAGATGCAATGTAGTGTGATGCACCAGGAAGACCACTAGCATGTCGCCTTGGAGCGTCCTGGCACGTTGCCTAACCAACTCGGGTGGCACAATCCACTAGGTCGCTGCTGCATACTGTGCCCCAATAGTGCTGTACAAGAGAATAGTAAATGGTTTGCATGGTTTGTTGTTTTATTTATGCAGGCAGTACTCTTGAGATTATGGGGGGGGGGGACCTGCTCACCCTTGGAGCGCACAAAACCCGACCCATCCAGCTCATGGGCCTGCATTCATTCTCTACCCAAAAGCAAAGTTCGATCAATGGTCTGTCTCCCGTGCTGTTTCCGATCCCTATGGAGTAACGACGCACCATGGCGAATGCAGAGGGTGGCGAGCGTGCGATTAGTGGCGCTTGTACCTTAGCTAAGCATTAGATTGATATACCCTTCTTACATCCTAGTTCTACAAACGCTACACTTTCTGGTGGATAACGTACCAGAGTCACCTCGACTTCTCTTCTCAGCTTTACCAAGGTTCTAACTTCGAGTCCATCCTCTGAAGCTACTGCACTCATCTTAATATCACCAGTTCATCACTCATAATCCGGCCTCTGGAGACAATGATGCTGATCTCTTTCAGTCATCCTATCTTGTTTTATCAGGAGAACCGTATACACTGCAAGCTGCTGTTATCAACCATTCCTCAATTCCGCCAGGACAGTGCTCGGCCGGAAGGAGATGGAGCTTGCCAATCCAGGGCCAGTGTCTCGTAGGAATCAAGAATGAAGATATAGAGAAAAGACCGCTCATGAGCCTCTTCAACTGTTGGGCAGTATGGGAATGGCAGCACGTTGCAAGATTCTCGTGAAGGCGAAGAGAACAAGAAAGAGAGGTGTGAGGCCCAACCTGATGCAAATTACTGCACAGTTCTGGGTTGGTTCTCGATACCCAGAAGTAAACTCATGGAGCCACTAGGAGCATTCCCTTCTTGCTACGTCCCTAACGACGTTCTCTGGAAAATCATGGGTTAAGGCAATCACAGGTAAAGCAGTATTGACGTTCTCTCAACGAGAAGAAGGACAGTCTGAACTGCACGTCCAGTTCCCCCGAACCTCGGAGCGGGGCTGCCCGTTTACGTACGGAATAATCAAAATGCAAATGCGGCCTGCTAGATAACTTAACGATTTGATTGGAAATTATTCCTGCGTGTTATTTTAAGGAAAAAAACCATCCTACGTCCACGTTTTTTTTTTCACGACCAATGATTCACTCTTTTCTCACTTAAGACGCGTTGTTTAGTCAACACGAAGCCGTGCGGCTCCCGAACGAAGATCTGGCTTGATTTAAAGTGGACCGTAAAACCTGACGAAAAACCGTTTTTACGGCGGCGAGTTGGTTCATCCGTAAGACCGTTTCGTGGCCGTAAATCCAGGAATAGGTTCGTCGGTGGAAAGAAGCTCGTGAGTTTCACGACAGGAGAGTTACAGCGGACTTATTTACGGAGTCGTTTACACAGTCTCGAGCACCGTTTAGTTATCTGTGGGAAATTTACAATATTCCCATGATGCACCGCCTGCTGCTCATGTTGCGACATGTTCCGGTAGTTTTCATGTTTCATTTCTTGAGTCAGGCGCGTCGCTATTTTATTGACACTCGCGTTCATTATGCGAATTTTCCTCCCACAAGCGTCAGTTTTCACCAAAATAACAATAACTGTCAAGTTGTTGATCTGCCGAGCGGATCTGTTCAAAGACTCAGGAGCTGCGCATTGAAGTCGCCATGTCTCGTAAGGAGCTGTCTCGTCCACTGATCTGGCTCAACCCATTTGTCCCCAAGACGTTCACGGATGCTGGGGACAAAATTGTACGTGTCATGTCCTTTTGACGAGGATTTCCGTCTCGCTTCCCATAATCTAGTGCGGCAAGTTTTCATTCGATAGGGAGGTCTGATCACAATTCTCCACGCGCTCTACAGCCGTTTCAAGACCAGTGTTCTCACGGAGGGTATTGGCCCAATACTCTTTTGGTTGATTGTGATTTGCTACCCCAGACAACGGGGCAGCAGCCAATACGTCTTGCTAGTTGGCCTTACACATGAGGATATCGTGGTTGATGGCATGATAGCTAGCAAGTGACAGGCAGTAGTTCCCCTGCATCGCACCTTGCCTGCCACTGTTCCAGTAGTCATGTCTTGGCAGTTCTCGGGAATGGTTTCTCATCATAGTCCTTGCAAGCATCTGTGAGACCAAGCCTGCCAGTGTACTTTAGTCCAACGCCTGGTCCGACAGTCCAGCTGGTATCCTGATGCAGAGGGCTCAAGAGAAGCTGCAAACCAAGGTGCAACGTAGTAGCGTGCCACCAATACCGTGTCACCTTGGAGCGTCCTGGCATGTTGCCTAACGAGCTCGGGTGGCATAGCATCCCACGCCCCAATAGGGAGGCCTGCAGTCGTTCGTTCGTTGTCCTATTCATTCGATGGGAACGTCTACACACAGTTCAATTCACCACGCGCTCAACGGCCGTTTGAAGACCAGTGTTCTAACGGAGGGTTCCTTGGAGCGCAGCTATTGGCCCAACACTCTCTTTTGGTTTACTGTGATTTTGCCACCCCAGACAATGGGGCAGTAGCCAATACGCCTTGTTAATTGGCCTTACACATGAGGAGATCGTGGCTGACGGCATGATAGCTAGCAAGTGGCAGGCAGTAGTATCTGTGCGACCAAGCCTGACAGTGTACTTTGGTCTGACGCCTGGTCCCAAAGTCCAGCTGGTATCCTGATGCGGAGTGCTGAAGAGAAGCTGCAAAGCAAGGTGCAACGTAGTAGCGTGTCACCAATAGTGTGTCGCCTTGAAGCGTCCTGGCATGTTGCCTAACGAGCTCGGGTGGCATAGCGTACCGCGCTTCAATAGGGAGGCCTGCAGCCGTTCGTTGTCCTATTCGTTCAATAGGAAAGTCTACAACGCGCTCAACGCCGTTTCAAGATCAGTATTCTCACGGAGGGCTTCTTGGAGCACTGCTATTGGCCCTATACTCTCTTTTGGTTGACTGTGAGTTTGCTACCCTAGACAACGGGGCAGTAGCCAATACGCCTTGGTAGTGTCTCGGCAGCAGATCCCTCAAGAGGCCTTTGAGAGAGCGTAAGCAAAAGCGCCACCTCTCACCTTTATTGACTAAGTACTCGACTTGCTTCTCAAAAAGCCTGTGGCCGTCGAAGCGCACTGTCGGTTGGCTATTTACTACCCAGTTAGAGTGTTAACTGAACTACTTGCTCCAAGAGCCGCAAGTCTAAATTCTTGACAAATAATTTTGCTAATGAACGGTTTATTACCTTCAAATAAACACTCATTGTCCGCACCCTAATTGTCGCCGTTCGTCGTTTTAGCGGCAAAAATGATCGTTTAAACAACTTTCGCGCATCCCGAACGGCTCGTAATTTGAGACTCGACGGCTAGTAATTTCCGGTGATTGAAAAAGACTTTCGAGTAAACAATCATAAATTGTGATTAGGGGCCTCCAGACGGCGACGAAAGACTCCTCCGATAGAAAGGCTAAATGGATTTGCATTCCTCAGACCGGTTCAACAGATTGGACGCCTCAAACGCGTATTTAGAATGTGTAAGGCTCCTCTTTTTCATTCGCTATCGAAAACCTTTTAAGCCTCCTCGATATATTTACGGGCTTTTATTCAACTTTCCTTCTTTGTCTTTTGCCTTCGATTGTCGCCGTTGCTCAGAATCCTGAATATGCAGATTTTGGCGAGGCTTCGGAGGGATTGATTTCGCATCGAATTTTGCACCAAACTTATATTGTTAACTTCAACCAGCCAGAGACCCGTTGGATGGGTGGTCTGGGAGACAGCGATAAAGTGAGCCAAACGCCATCTACACACTGCCAACCGCTCTAGGCCAGAATTGAAGCCATCCTCGTCAGCCGCACGCTGCAAAGATCGTTGAAGTGCGCGTGAGCTACTGTGACGCCAGACCGAAGACATGAAGACGTTTTCCGCCCCCTGACCAGTGGTCTCTCATGCCACGCTCACAAAGCACCTGCATTTACCATTAAAATGTCTGCGTTTAGTGACGAAGATTGCGAAAATATTTAGTGTCAACTCCAAGTATGAGCTCGAAGACACCAACGGACGGTTCTTCGTACAACTCTTCAATAACTCCTGCTAAACATGAAACTAATTTATACACGAACCGTCTCGGCCAATCGAAATTACTTTGGGCGACGAATTTGACCTATCAGAAATTGTACAAACCTGTACTGTACCTTTTTGATGAGCCCATCTCCTCTGGCTGGTGAGATACTGTGACCGAACGCTTGCAATGTAAAGACATCATTAGCTGTTGAGTCAGTATGTTAGTCGTGGTATTATACATGTAATCTTCTGACTGTAATCCACAATGGTGGGATGTGCACCAAGGCCAGATGGCCTATTGTGCCAGTCCTAATGTCTTACAGATCGATGCTTACCTTTCTGAGGAAAGCCAGGTAGTTCCTGAAGGAATCCTCGTTGGTATCCATCCTGGGAAAAGTGATGCCAAAAACCAAATGTCGCTCCCATCCAAGTCTCCGGCACTGGGCCAGGACGTGGTAGGGAGTTTCCTCATCCGTGCCACACCACCTGCATCGAGGGGTGTCGACTATACCCACAACATACGTGTGTTTGTTCATTATGCAGTGCCCAGTTATGATCACAACAATCTGCCTCAAGTCCTTCCTCTCCATCCTCAGAAGGTTGTGTCTTATCTCACTTGATTGCTCTGAGACAAAGCGTTTGGAGTGTCTTACTCCTGCAGCGTTGCAGATTGTCTGATTCAGTCTTCTGGCGTGTTCTCTCACAGTCCTTTTTACTAGTGACTGAGAAATCCCACAATGGGGCGGTGGCTCAATAGGTACTGTAGACGAACCGCGTCTGGCCAGATGGTCCGCCCTCTCATTTCCAATGATCCCCCTGTGTCCTGGAATCCAATACACATTAACTCTATTCGCACTTGCTAAGGAGTTAAGCCACATCCTGCACTCTCGCAACAGTTTTGGCGAGACATATTGATAGTTCTGTTGCAACAGCCTTTCTCATGCATTAGTATTTCCCCGGCAATAATAGCATGAATCTCTGCTTGACAAACCGATGGAGTGGGGCCTAGGGCAATGTGCGCCCCTCTCCTTCCAGAGCCACTTAACCACACCCCGGATCCTGTTTCCTCCGTAGTTTTCGATCCACCTGTGAAGATTTTGATGCCATTGGGAGGCCGAAACTGGCGACTCTCGCTGTTCCATGGACCTCCCAATAGCTGAACATTATATTTCCTCTTGAACTCATACTTGGGCACAATTGCGTCCGTGATCATGCTGAGCTCCTCAAAGGTCTCCAAGTCCCTGAATATAGCCAGGTGTCCATTAGTCGCCTGTGGCACCTTAGTTATACCGAGCTTGGTGAGTCTGTAAGCCACCTTCATCGCCTCTGCCTTGACATAGATGTCCAGGGGGAGGAGGTTGAACAGTCTCTCCATGGTGATGGTGGGTGTAGTCTTCATCACCCCCGCTATAAGTAGGCACCCCAGCCTTTGTACTGTGGCTAGGCTGCTGCCATGCACTCCAATGGCAGCTCTATGCCACCGCCCGATCGACCCATATGAGATTATTGGTCTCACTATGGCTTCGTAGAACCAGCAGGCCATTCTGGGCTTTAGGCCCCATGTCCTCCCGCACATTCTCTGACACGTCCAAAGGGCCATTCGCCTTCCTGGTCACGTATCTGATGGGCTCTTCCAGACTAGTTTCCGATCTAGATTTACAACCTGATACTTGACTTGCTCGGTGAGCTGAATTTCTTTGCCCATCACTAACTGCGGCCTCAGTCCTGACCGTTGGCTCAGTCTTGTGAATGGGTCAATGACCGTCTTGGCTGGATTGATGGATAACCCCGTCTCCCCACACCACAGGCACACCATCGGCAAGGCCGCCCCCATCAGGTCTGACAGCACGCTTTGCACCCTGCCCCGAATGAGCACAACCACATCATTAGCGTATCCTTGGGCGTAAAACCCCGCCGCATTAAGTCGCCTCCCTCACAGTCCTCGCCCTGATCGTGCAGCTTCCTAGCGTAGTCTGGATCTCTATGCAATCCAATACAGCGATGATCCACTTTATTGCATTGCTATGTACATTAAATTTGATCATATCTATGTCCAGAAATACCCCCAAGGCAATCTCCTTATTACCCATTGGCTCTTCTAGTTTCCTAACTTGTTTTGGCCGTGATCGTCTGTCTAGTGGTTAGGACATTGCATTGTGGTCGTGGTCTTTATATATGAAGAGAAAGGTAAACGAGATGGTGGAGCGTCGAGGAAGGATAATGGGGGGAGGAAGGAGGCCATGCACCTCCGGGTAAACCCACTAGAGGTGAAGAGAAAGGAATGTAAGGGCAGTTTTTGTATGTCCTAAATAGTCTGTTGATTTTTTATTCTAATTCTTTTTTGTTTACGGTGGTCTGTACCTTCAGTTTGTTATTTTCGTTTGTGTGGTGTTTTGAGTAAGGTAAATATGGTGTCGAATTTTGCGTTGATTTGTTCATTTATGATCTGTCCATTGAAGTTCTTTAGTTTATAGATTTCCATGTTTTCTAATATGTTCAGTTTTCGTTCTTTGTATTGTTTATGTAGTAAAGTAGTGCAGTTCATGTCCAGTTGTCTTGAGGTGGTTAAGGACATCCAAAAACTGCGTTTACATCCACTGAGAGACTCACCTTGTCGCCTGAACGTAATGTTACTTTATTCGAAACCTTTACGTCAACGGTGTATATCTAGTGGTCGTTTCCTACCAATCCGTTTCCTCTGGCTGGTCTGATTCATCAACCATATCAACCTTCGCCTTATTCGAGTTCTCCTCTCCCCCAACCCAATAGGACCATTGGAAGAGCCAGTTCTTTACAAGACGCAGGGCTCGCTGTCACGTATGTCAGCATAATAATCATGTTACTGCGAGTCATAGTGTGTATCAAACGCCTATTCATATTAAAAGTTGAATAGGGGCGTACTTCCTCAATGTCATTTACATTCCCAATTTGCTACAGTCTACTGGAGGGCCTCAACAAACAATCCCGCGTCAAGCGAACCCGCCAAAGTCGTCTCCTCGAGCCAGGGAAACAGGTGGTTCAGAATAAACGGAGTCGACGAAACTGCTGGATGGATGCCGAGAAAGAAAAATTCGCAGTCTTTGAAACGTTAAGGGGGTTTGTGAAGGGAGGCGCAAGGGGGTTTTACAGGGGCGAGCCGACGTCAAAGGAGCCCGTCAACCTTCTTAACGAGAGCGGGGATATCTTGTTACCCCCCGAGGATAAAGTGGCATGATATAGGTAGGAGATGGAGAACCTTTGAAGTGTTCCTGATTATTACTGCTATATCCCTAAAGGAGGTCTCGTATGTCAAAAATCTTGGTCGTTTACCTTGAGAGGGATTTTAACGAGTGATCTGAAGTCAACGTACATGAAACCGCAATTCACCTCATTCACGTTCCATGGTCAAGTTCATCATTATGCTTAAGAACCTGTCCGCCGAACGCAATCCGTTCGTTCCTCCCTCCGTTTAGGAATTATTTAAAAATATACCCTTCTTGTGAATGGTTTACCTAGTTCAATCAGGAACGATAAGTATCGCTGGCTTCCATGGTGGAATGGATGGAGTGAGATAGACAGTGTGTCAGAAAACTTTCAAGCAGCCTCTGCATCTGGTTCGTCACGAGGACATCGTGAATTGGATTGGCCGTCATACCCCACGTGGAGTCAGGCCACCGGAGACCTGAACTATGCTCCTCGGGAGAACCAGGGATTCGTGTCCATTGGATAAGCGATCACAACTGGGTGGCCTACTGTGTAAGTTCAGCCTCCTGTGGCAACAGTTTTCTCGGCAGACAAGGATTCATTTTGAGCGTTTAGTAACTGGCTGTTGGGGGAGAGTGCCCTGTGGCCAATACCTATCCCCAGCCATACTCTATTTAATGTTTAGGGAAAACTCCCAGCAAACTGCGGCCCCCACGAGGCCAAACTCAGGCTTCACGACTGGCAGTGCCGCGTCTAAAGCTCCGCGCCACCGACTGCTGGCAGAAGCCCCCGGGGTACTCGTTTTATTTAGCTGCGGCTTGAGCAGCCTAAGGACCTGAATGGGTGGCCAGGCCCTGGTGGTGGAATTGCCAATAGGCGTTCTACTGGCACATATGCTTTATCTCCATCAGGATTTAAGGGATTGGACTTGCCCCCGTCCTACACTCAGAGAAAGGCGCGATCAATGTTCCCGCGTGAACTTCAATCCCTTTACACTCCACCTGACACACTCGCCATATTACCTATCCTATCCTAACACTAATCCAGGACAGATCGGCACAATAAACACACTCAGTCTTTAAATAAATACATTCCCGTCGGTCCAGGGGCGGTCTACTTGTTAGTCGTCTACCCCCAGAACACTAATGTATACTAACCCCCCCAACAATTTAACACGCACAAAGACACACTCCCCTATGGGGCTCTTGGCACCACTCCCCCCAACCTAACACCCACCCTACGCTTCAATACCCCCTCCCCAAAACGCCTCCGCCACCCAAAAACCCCCCTCCTCACTTACCACTGGCCAATCCCACTCCCCACTCTCCTGAACAACCCCATTCCTTGCCGTAGTCCTTTCCCTCTCACACACCACGTGTTTGGCAGTGCCCATTCCACCACACTCCCAAGTCCCATCCTCTATCAGCCCGAAACCAAGAAATTTGTCCCTAAAACCCCCATGTGCCGTAAATAGCTAGGTGGGGTAGTAGTTATATCCCATCCACCCAGCCTCCATCCTTTCCCTAACATTAGACAACCCCCCATAAGTAAACCTCTCTTTTGTGCTTCCGTGCCACCTTTTCTGCCAGTCATCAACCACTAGTTTGTTGATGAGGGCTAACCGCCGTCCACCAGTAAAAATATCTGGTGCGTTGCAACACACAACTTTCCTTAGCTCTACAACAATTCACTTTGTACATGGCTAATTCTATTTAATCAATTCATTTATCACTCAGTTAATTTGAACTTGGTCAAACAACGCTTTACGGCAGCAAGAAGCGGTAGCGCTTACAGTTCCAGATTTTATTGTGCTGCTCGTACTCAGTGCAGGACCATTATTGAGCAATCGGTACACAGATAATTAATGAGGCTGTAAACATAAATTTTTTGAAGAAGGATAGTAATTACTTTTGCAGAGTTATTGGTTAAAAATGTTTAGAACTGGCAGTAAGCGAAACGGCAGTAGTTGAAATTCAGGAATTTCTGGAGTGAGCCCCATGTATCTCATGAACGTTTTTAAACAATCACACTTCAGGTATTGGATTGGACTACAATACCAATTTTTTTAACATTCTACTAACATTCCAGCGGAGTTTATAAGGAAAAAACTGCGCTAAAAACGCTTTTGGTCGAACATTTTGATAATTTATTGTGCTGCTCTCGTCATTTTCTCCCGAATGGGAATTTCATGGTATCATTGCCTTATTGAGAGCTATCAATGTAAAAAATTTAATCAAAATCGTTAGAGCCGTATTTGAGAAACAATATATTTGGTGTTTTGATCACTATGATAACTATAGTTAAGTTTCGGTGGATTTTGTTCATACCCTTATTTTGGCGTCCCATGGTAACCTGCGGGCGAGATATCAAGTTTGAGCCGTTTTGGTACGGTCGTTTTCTCTAAAAATCGTTCACAGACGCACATACACACAGACACACGGACACACAGACCATTTTCCCAAATAGTGTTTTTCGGACTCAGGAGGAGATCTGAAGAAAACTCAAAATGTTTTTTTCAGCCGATTACATAACTTTCCTTTCTACTTCGTAGAGCCAAGGAAAGTAAAAAGGATGGACAGGGGTTCGTCAGTCCCTTGCCTACACAGCGTGTTTCCACCTAACGGTGATGAATGTTACATTCGACCAAGGATTAAATGGACGCCAGCCGATGATTAGGTTAGCACCCATCGCCTCCGTGAAATGTCGTTTCAAGCACAACTCATTGTTATTTTAGCGAAGAGACACGAAACACCTCTGAAGCAAGCTGGAAGTTCTGGAAGAGGGAACTTGCCCACTATCATTGAGTTGTCTTAGAATACATAAAATTGCGCTCATACTACTCAGTACGAGCGTATGATTCAAGAGTGGACGGAATATTCGAAATAACCCTTGCAGAACGTTGGTTTCACGTCCGGAGAAAACCATTTCTTCGCATGAACCGAGTAGGAGAGAGTTATGAAGCGGTTGGAAATGTGGTGGTAGCGGTGGTATGAGGAGGGGTGAAGGGAAAATGTATGACGACCCATTCCCAGGTTCCCAGCATCTCGGATCTCGGATGTAGAGACTTTACGAAGCTTTGAGCCGCTACCTGAAACGCTCACTTATTCATCAACCTGACTTCCCTTCCTCTCACTCTACTCTTCCGTCGTCCAAACATTTGCCAATCGAAGCTTTTTGAAGGGTGACTTTTTTTCTCTCTCTCTTTTTTATCTTCATTCCTCTCTGGAACCACACCATTCAAATTGCTGGGAGGATCAAGGTTCAACGAAGTAGCTCTCCACGTATACCCCTTATCCTTTGAACCTTAAATATAAATAGACTAGACGATCTGAAAGCGTTGGCAGCCCCCAGCGCGGTGAGACGGTGTCACGACGTAATCACACTAACTTAACATGGATTGGTTAAGAGAACGACGTCAGACTCTGTTCGGGTTCCACAGATCTAATGAGCTCACTCCTCTTCATTGAAGTACGCCTTTACGATTTCAAAATTGGATTTGTGTAACGACTCACATTATGTAACGTGAGTGCTCTTCTGTCGAATTTGAGGAATAGAAGTTGATGTGGTTGGTGGGGAGCGACGGGCGCTCACTATTATGCTGCCCACATACCCGCACTACTTCGTACATCGCTGTACAAGTTTGTTTGACGCAAAGCGTCGAAGTTGTCTGGGTCTTCGACCTCGGGCTTCCCCGCGTCATTGTCTCCGTCCGCCTAATTGTCTCCAACCGTTTCAATAACGGACCCTAACCTGTGGGAATCCCTAAGCTGCGGGCCCCCAGCCCCCTTTTCTAGGTTTTCCCCTTTCTTCATTTCTTTCTCCCAATTTCATTTTCCTATCGATGACAGAGCTCTTCCAAAATCATTCCGCTTCCAACTATCGCCCCAGTAACTCCTCACTCTCTCCCACGGTCGCCAGTTCACGCGTTCAGAGTACTGCCCTTGTGTCGCCCAGTTGTACTCCATCTCACCTCAATTTCAATTCTACTCAATTCCGTACGCACGTATAATACAGTCCTCCTCACGCTCACAGAGTTTCAGTTTCATTGCTATCCTCAGCTCCCCCATTCTTGCACCCACCAAGTTCTTGCAGGAAATCCCCCACTGGATCTTCTGCTGCAGCTTGTGGTCCTTCAGTCTTACATCCACCATGGATACCTGAAGGGGTTTTGAGGAGCGTTGTAGTCCTGATTCCGGTGCCCCTCGACCTGTAGGTGGGACGGGGGCTTCACGGTGCATCATTTACATGCCATCCTTTTATCTGTACGGTACCCCAAGCAAGTGGTGCAGCGATGCAGCTCCTCTCTGTCCTACACTTTTTTAGGCGTTCAGTGACTGCTCATGTGGGGCTGGGGCTAGGGAGGACGCCGGCGACGTCCTGTTTCTTGCCGCCCTCCCCAGAAGTGGCAGCCCCCTCACACCAACCATGCCAGAAGTGCAGGTCGGCATTACCCCCTCTCAATAATGGTGTCGTGATAGCTCGCATCACGGGGTAGAAGTAGGTATCTCCTCAATTCTCACAATGAGCCAGGAGGCGTACATCGCCTGGCTTGTTCCACCCATTGGAGGGGAAGGGACGACGAGGACGCTAATAAAAACGAAAAAGGTCGGAAGTTTCAACAAAGTGTTGTCTGGGGATCCACTAAGTTAGTAGCTCGAACAAGATGCAAGTAGAACTGCTGTCTTTCTTGCTTAAAGAGACAACTCAACTCGAATTACCTGCAACGAAAAGAGAGAAACTAAGGAGGGGCACTAACACTTATTAAGCAATGCGAGCTGAAACCCATTGACTGTTGGAGAGGGTGCCAAAGTATTCGACCAATCTACTGTCAACACTGTTAATAAACACTCTCCGTTAAAACCACAACCTTCACGTTTTCAACACCTCAGCTTCGCTGAATCTGTGCCTAATGGCAGTGTGCCTGTGGCTGTGTGGATGGTGCCATTTTAGTCGGCAGTGGCTAGAGCAGCATAGGAGCCTGAATGGGTGGCAGGAATTGCCAAAAGGCGCTCTTCTTGTTCCTACACTTCTTTCCTGTGGAGATTCCGAAGAGTGCTCTCCCTACCCCTCGCGCTTCACATGGGAAAAGAAGTCGACATAGTCAGCTCAGACTCTTTCCATGGGCGACAATACCTCGCCAGCGATATCCATTCGCCACAGCCTCTCCAGCAGGGGCCTTGCGAGGACATCGTCTTGACCAGTACTGGCCAAGTCGAGAGGAAATCGCTCCCCTAGTCCTCAATATATTCGAGTATCCGGTCCTTCGCCAGCAGGGAGAACTTACAACTTGCAGCTGCTTTTAGAGCGCCACGTCCTTGGCCGTTTTTAGCTTCTCCATCTCACATCAGGCATCAATACTCCGAGCATGTAGCGAAGATAAATTCAATCGCAAGGGTTTCTTCGTCCACTTCCCGATCTGTACGCATCTCCCGGTTCCCTATTGTTCCTGGGGTGATGAGAAATAAGCTCACCACGGTCACGACCTTGTCATCATTCCCTCGTTCAAGACTTCAGTTCTGCAATTGCAGATTATCTTCGCTAGTGAGAAACTAGATCATGGAGTATGGATGGAGTGGGCTGGCAGAGGACAGTCAAGGAGGAAGGCAGCTACAGTAATGCCAACCAGCTCCTTCTCGCAAAGTGTTCCAAACTGCGGAAGAGGCTATTGGGATTCTGCAGGCCATTCCAAGGCAACGACTTCTCCCAACGCTGCGCACACCAGTTGGTCTTAGTTTTGTAAGCTAATGCTGGCACTATTGCTGGACTATCTTCCATTTGTTGGTAACGCTATCTCTTTCCTGCTACACTTCATGCTGAGGTTCATTCATTCATTCCCCCAGGAAGAGATCAGCACCAAGTCCGCCCTGAAGTCTGCCTGCTTTGTGTAAATAGTAGACACCCGTGAACCCATAAGGTACAGTCTATTACCGGAGTAACGGTGTCAGATCCTTAAGTAGGATCTCAGAAGAGGAATCCAAGACTTCAAAATCATCCAAGCAATTGAACGGGAGAACGGTCCAAAGAACTTCAATTGCACAGCTTTCCTTCCGACTTCCGGTTCCGTTGGCAACGAGGGCGGAAGCCACTTCTCGAACAAGAAATAACGATCGTTAGACTCCCGTCCCGATATTGTTGAAGGAAAAACTGGAAGGAGAGGCTGTGAAATTTAATGATGCCCGGGCCGTTCCTCCGCTTCCCCTCGTTCACCTGCTAGTCCGGTTCAGTAACCCGGCCGTTGAAACTTAGTAAATAGGAGAACGGGGCTCGTGTTTACCATATCGATTCGTTACCCCCGCTCGTACCACCGCCCCCAACCCTAAACCCACCAAACCACCACCTGATGTAATTAATATGCGCGGTATTAATTTAAATTGAGAGGAGACGATCGAGTTGGTGAAGGGGGGTAATGGCATGGTTGTCGGAAGGGGGTGTTGAAAAGGGAACCGTATTTCTCTCGATTCTTTACAAAAGCTCGCAAACTTCTATTTTCTCGTTAGTTCGGCGGAGTAATTACATCTGCCCTAAGTAATTAACCCTCTTATCCGGAATGAGAATATTCGCGCGCTCGACCCGAGAGACTGCGAACTATAGTCGTCTACGACGTAACTTTTGGGTAAGGAGTGGTATAGCGCCAATCAAAATCGTTTCAAAGGGGATACGGGACAGAGCCATTCCTGAGGACCCGAGTGACCACAAGGGATGAAACAGGCTCCAAAAGATCGATCAGCCATAGAACATTCAGTAACATACGCAGCAGTTGCACCGAAATCCTCAACATGAATTCAAGTACCTGTAATCGTTTGGCTCAAACTTCTTGGAACTGCTCTTGAAGTTGATGGAGACAATTTTAAACGGTTCAGTTACGTATTGCCAGATTTTCAGACTCCCGAAGCCAACCCCTCGCAGCTTAAAAAAAATTTCATTTGGGACGCTGGAGGGAAGCGGCTAGGCTCGTAGTGGCTCCATGAGTTAACTTCTGCTGCTGATCCGGGGCAGAAGTCTCGCAGGGAACAAGAATGAGGACATGGAGGAAAGACCGCTCCTGAACAACCTAAACTGCTGGGCAGTATAGGAATGGCAGCATGCTGCGAGATTCTCGTGAGGGTGAAGAGAACAAGAAAGAAGAGCTGCCATCGCAGAGAGGCTTGAGGGCCAACCTCATGCAATGTGCCAAATGGTTTCGGGTGGGTTCTCAATAACTTCATGGGGCCACAAAGTCATCCTCTTACGTCTCAATAAAACAAAGTCTTCAGAGCCCCGATAACGACAAATAACATCTTTTTTTTCTTTTTAAACATGAAACGGTGGATGCAGGTGCTACCCTCACTGCAGCCACCAACGGGCCTATTGTAAGGGCCTCACCTGCACCACCCGCAGGCCCCACGGCACTGGTCTCACTTGGTGTGACGTTCCTATGCGCCCCCCCCCCCACCCCGTACAAAGCGGAGGATATCTGCAAGTTCTGCCTTCGCCAACTCTTCTGGCTGAAGAAAGGGCCTCCCAAACACACAACGGCGCGATGCCGCGAGTCCATTGCATACGCACAGCATATGCTCTGCCGCCTCTAGCCCTACCTCACAGAACCTGCATACCTGTACTTCGCACTTGCCAATACTCGCAAGGCGGTACCTCAGCGGACAGTGCCATGTGAACAGGCCACATATGATCCTTATATCCTTCCTCCCCAGTGCAAGAACCTCCTTGGCCCTCCCTCCGGAGAGTCGGATGAAGAGTTTTGACTGCCTAAGGCCAGACAGCCCTGCACCTGTCCTCCCATTTGCCAACCTCTCTACGTAGGTGGCTCCTGGTAGTCCCAACAAAGGGCTCAGGGCCAATAGGGATCTGCGTGGTTCCCTTCTTAGCCAACCTATCAGCCCATTCGTTTCCTTCTATACCCTGATGCCCTGGCACCCAAAACAGTGTTACACTGTTGTCCTCGCGGGCCTTCAGTAGAGTCAGACACTCCCACACCTGCCGCGATGTAAGACGGTATAAGGCTAAGGCCTTGAGAGTGGCCTGACTGTCCACCATGATGTAGATTCTCTGCCTCTTCAGTCCCCTCTGCAGCAGCCGTTGCACAAAGACCGTCACTGCAGCCACCTTTGCCTGGAACACCATGACCAGCGCCCCCTATGGGATCGCCGCTCTGATTCTCAGCCCAAGGTGCCTGCCCCTGCAAGGCCACGCTGCACCGAGCCATCAGTGTAATATACCAGGGCCCCAGCTTAAACATAATATACAGTTTATGTCCAGGTGGGCACTATTCGAGTTAAGAGTAGTTAGAAATAACGCAGCGCCTCATGTTAGCATGTAATATTCAACACCCAGTTTCTACCTCACCTACGACATTCCAAAAAACGCTCCAAACCATTCCTAACCGGAAACAGGTGTGTCGGAATTAATAATAAATCAAAAGTGACGGTGTGACACCGTTTTACAGATTCGCTTCGAAACATTTTGTCCCTCGGCGCACCGCACGTTCAGTAGATCTGACTGAGCCGCCTGAAAATCCCATTGTTTACGAGAACAGAGCATTTAGTTGAGACGGATTGGATTTCGTGTTAATGTTTCCGTAAACTATGCGACAGACAGTAAGCACGCTTCGCTGAACGGTTCCCTCATCGGCCCGACGTCAGTGCCCCTCTTTGATATCATTTCACGTCAAAAGCTCCAACGCGGCCTCTCTCGCTCCCTTCCGCAGTTTCTGGTTCCGAGGAAACTGCCTCATTTCGTAACAATAACAGAATTATTCGGGCGTTAACTGGAGAGACGTTCCGGCCTTCCAGAGATGTCCGAAACTGAACGCGACGGCGTAATAAATAAACTGGTTAAGAGCGAATCTTGATACTACGTTTCCGTTCATTGGGTCAAACTCCGAAGCACTCGAAGCTTTTCCGTTCATTAGGGCTGCCTTTGGCTGCTCTATGAGAATAGTCCGGGAGCCGAAGGCTAAAAACGTTGACACATCCGTTGAAAGTTGCTTACTGCTTTGTTTGATAGTTCCCGTGATGTTTGGTAAAACCTGGTTCTCTGCCGGGGTATGAACTAAGATAATGGCGGCTGATAGTTACAATATGTACCAGAGTTTCCCCCTTGTAAACGCGTTCTGAACCTAATGTGGACTAGCAAAGCAGACGAAGATGAACCAGCAACACCCCCAACTGATTATGGATGGCGCCTTTTGGTTTATTATTCATTCTGAATAATAACCCTATGTTTTCGGTCACGAAAAATTTTTTACAACCCCCCCCCCCCTCAAAATTTGATACTTTACGTTTCAAGACATGGAGATTCCAAATTTGCAATGTCCGTCCCCCGTCCCCCGTCCAGGCCATTTTGTGCCTTTAACGTGGTCTAAAAAATTCGTTCTTTGGCACAAAAATCCCATTTGGTATCTAGTTGTGCCCCCCATCTCGGCAAACCGATCGGACGAAGCCCATGCTTGTTATGGGCAAAAAACGGTTAAAAAAATTAACGAAACGCAGTACAACGCGGGAACTACAGCGGAAGTCAACGTTTCGTGGTTTGTATTCCCTCCCTCCCCGCCCGTCTCATTAAAAAACCACCCGCGCTCGCTCGCCTCCCAACGACGCCGCCACTCAACTCCCCTTTTGACTCACAACGGGTTCGCTCGCTCGAAGCGCCCCCGTTCCAATTTCTCCGACCCGACGGGGCAAAATCATCAGACGTTTTGTTTTTGTAGTTCCATTGTAGTCAGGTCATGTTTCGTATGGTTTACTAGTTCGATGCTGAATCGAATGGAATGGGTCTCAGAGCAGTAATACTTGGTCAAGCTGTTCATGAGAATAATAAACCATTGTGTAATAATTTGCAGGGTTTTTTTAAAATAAGTGGGCCTCTTTTTAGGTGCATATCCACTATAATTCCACAGAAATGTTTATTGAGAACCAAAGTTGGCTATTGATCAGTGGTGAGGGTGGGGTGGGTGGGGGGTCGCTCTTGAATATGGCTGCGTTGTCGGAGACTAATATGGAGGGATAGCTAAAAAATGTTTTCTAGGAGTAAGATGGTTGATGTAGATCTGAGTGCATCACGGCAAAGTCGCACCTCTGCCCATTTTGACTTTGCGTCAATGCACATCAGCAGGAAGTGGCCTTCTAGTGGGCCAGCATAGTCCTCATGTACCCTTTCCCAGTTTTCATTGGACTGGTCCCAGGAATGTACATGAGCTTTATGGGGACACAGCTCTTTACAAGTTTATCGATTTCCCTATCAAGTCCCTCCCAATACACATATCTTCTGGCCAGTTGCTCCATCTTGTGACTCCTAGATGAGTAGCATGAAGTTCATTTAGAATTGAGGATTGGAGTGTTTTGGGGATTACAACTCTATCCAATCGGAACAAGATGTTGTCAGATATGGTGAAAGGGCTGTCTCGAGGAGGGCCGTCTGAGGTCTTGCGTCAGGGTTTGAAGCTCAGGATCATTCGCTGTCTCTTCTGCAATGGTTCGCGAAGTAATTACAGAACTAGAAATATGTAGTAGGGTTTCAGCAAAGAGGGTTTTGACTTCACTATCTATTGCCAGTCCAGCTGGGTTGTTCGGAGGCAATAAAGCCCGAGACAAACAGTCGACATTGTCGTTCTCTACACCCTTTTTACACCTAACTGAGTAATTCAGTCCGCTGAGAAATGAGGCATACCGCAAGAGACGTGCTGATGTCATCTTTGGTAGTGGGCGGTCTGAGTGAAATATCCGAGATAAGGGTTGATTGTCTGTGACTAGAACGAAGTGTCTGCCTAAAATATAATTGTAGAAGTGAGTCGTGGCATTGATTATGGCCAGAGCTTCCCTATACAACTGGCTGTAATTTGCTTCAGCAGGGGTCAGACACCGGGAGGCATAGGCGATCCGCCTTTCTTCATCATCGATTTCATGGCTGAGGATGGCTGCTATTCCTGTTAGGCTGGCATCGGTGGTAAGTATTACTGGTTTTGTAGGATCGAATGGTGTCAGAACTCTGTCATTGGATAACTCTGACTTGAGATGCAAGAATGCAGCTTCTGCATCAGCTGACCAGGAGAACTTGACATTTTTTTGCAGCAAACGGCGCAAGGGGTAAGTCTTTGATGAAGAATCAGGAATAAATTGTGCATAGTAGGTGGCTAACCCAAGGAATCATCCCATCCTCGTCGCCAAACTTGTTGTGACTCGAGAAGACCACAGACAAATACTACATTAACGGACTAACTTTTATTTCACTGAGTGAGACATTATAATATAAGAACTGAGACATAATACTGATACGAGATGTTGCTTAATGGAGACTAACTAACTGACTGACCATTGAACGAACTGAAAAACAACTGTGACAACAATGAACGGTTACTACAGGGGGGTTACGTGGGGATTGTTACTAGGGGGGTTTGGAGATGTTTGAAGGATCCGCTGACTCAGGCGAAAATTACTGCGATCGTGAGGAGCTCCGATCCAATAAATCGACATTCGTCAGGATTACGAACCATTGTCTTAACCACTACACCACGATCGCCTGGTGCCTTTAATTGGAGTCAGTCAGTACACATGACAAACGTAGAGAATTGTGACACTTCTGCTCTTGCAGTGAGAAGAGCGTTAACCAAGTTCTGTCCAAGAAGTCGTGCCTTGACTTGTACATCTTGGTGGAGTGGGCAATCAATAAATGTTCTTCGTTTTGAACATAAATAAATGAACGTGGTGAGCGTGAGTGAGGTCTGTATTACACTTGACAGAATAGCGATATCAGTTGGTGAGTATATAAACGCGAGCAAGGGGGCTCTAAATACACGTGAAATAGTTGCGTGGGAAACAAGTTGAGAGAGTTGAGTTGTGAGTAACACGAGCTGAGAGTCGAGTGAGTCGTGAGAATTGAGAGACAGATGAGTTGGGAGAACTAGGAGATGGCTGTCATTTGCGAGGGCTGATTGCTAACTGATTGTTGGAAGGAGCTGTTTTTTGGGGAGATAAAAGTACCAAGACCGGTGGGAATATGGGAAGGGTGGTCCGTTGTCACTTGGAAAGAACTGAGGAGCGGGACTTCCCACAGGTACAAACAAAAGGGGTTGGTGCTTGGGGAAACAATGACTAAGGTCCAAGTGCGGACCGGAGGTCAAAAAACCCAGCTCATCGGCCTGCGCGGACCCGTTGAAGATTCAGCGCCATCAAAGTAGTTTAACTACGACCGCTTCATTTGCAAGCAATCCCTGACTGACGGAGGTGGCACCGTGCTTTCAGTGCTCCATTGCTCCTGCCAACGATCCAGTACAGTAACGGGCCAGTTTGAGTTCGCGCTCGTTCACGCTGCTTGGCCGGGACTATGGCTCGCACAGCCCCTTCGTACTGTGTTCCAGCAATTTGTCTATGTGTAGGATGGCGCTACTGCAGTACAAGGTATACCCGCGAGATGATTCTTACCGATTCCTACCGCTCAGGTTACTAGTTTTCCACTCAGTTCATGAAAACTTGATGTTCTGATTATGAACTAATTTCTTCAAGTCACACTATGGCAACAAAGAAAGGGCTTGGATCCCTTGCATACGATATTAGCCTTCCCGACATAATTTACGGGTAGCTCGATACCCTAACTATACGATGGAAGTTAAATAAATGATCATTAGATAGCGAGCAGTGAGGAAGGATGACAGAGAGCGTGAGATTGTGGGGATGCTCGACTCTATCGAACCTGCTGGTTTTCCTCCAAGACCACGAAATATTATACGTTCGAGTAAACATTAATGCGCGACTCGGCTGCCAACTCTTAATCCGCTGTGACGCTTTTACAGCAGCTGGGAGCAGCAATAAATCAACCCGCAGAATTTAAAAACAACGCGAGGAAAAAAAGGGCGTTTAGGTAAACTAGGCGTTCAGGTGACGATGGAAGGTGGGGTGGAGTGGGGGTGTTGAAGAGATGGAAGTAGAAGTTGGTACTCGGTGGGTGTGACTAACAGTGAGATCGTCTGGTTATAAATACCAGGGAGGACGCGGCTGAGCTCATCTCGCGACACGAAAGTCAACAAAACATAAATCCTGACATATGAGATCCGCCGCTTTCTTGAGTTTCAACTAAACACAAATCATCAACTCGAGAATCCTGCGTATTATTAGAGCTTTCGATTTTATGGGTGCAACTAATCTGTCCGAAAGTTTGCAACAGGGAGAGAGATAGTTTAAGGGTTGGTGGGGGGTGGGGGGAAGAGAGAAGCATATTTTACTAACAGGCGTGAGGCTTTCTGAGCCAGGCGGGGATAGAACCAACGGGCCCTGGTTCGACCGGGCCCAAACCCAGGGGGGTGAGGCAATGGGTGCCAGCGGCGGCTGGGGGACTGAGCTGGTCCCCGACCAATAGAATCGTAGGGGAGTTGGGACATGAGCCCACCATGTGGCCACGACGAAATGCCAATGATCCCGCTGCCTCCCTGATCTCTTCTCTTCTCTCTAGGGTGGACAAGGATCTGTAACCCTCAAAGAGAGTGGTACTGGTAGAATGTCGTGGAGGTTTTGCTTGCCTTTCACTCAGCATCCACCGAACCTGGACCTGCAGAGGTTTGGTCATTTTGCCAGTCTCCCAATGGGGAGGTGCGGTCTGTGCTGATGACTCCTAGGGAATTCCGTACCATCTGGGAGGAGTTCTTAATGTGGTTTCCCACGTGACCTAACTACTTACTTGGGCAACTCGAAGGATGGGCTTACACTATACCGCCGAACCGGTCTACACAGGACAGGACAGGATGGTCTTCCTGTTTAACATTTCCCTCCTTCCTGTCCCACATCTACCACCCCACACACCATGAATTGTTGACACAACAACCTAATATTTACTCTTCGCCGTTATGAGTTATCAACAGTAATCCCAAGTAACTCAACACTAACTCAAGCACACTACTGTGTGATACGATTCATTAATTTATTATCAATCCACTTAAATTGTTCATTGTTTTCAGTTCTTGTATTTAAATTCATTAATCGAATGTGTGGCTGGAAAAACGTTGCATGTAGCAGAAGTGGAATGTGACAGGAGAGTGAATTATGTTCAAAAATCAATTAAAACTACAGCTGGCTAACTGAAGAGCAACATACAACGTTTTTCCACTAAACAAAATTCAGTTGCAACAACATACTATTCATTGTTATGTTTTTTCATTCAACAACAGCAAGATTAAAGAATGGGATGTTTGATGGGGGGGATAAGAATTGAAGAGGTTAAAACGATTTTTTACTGACAGAAAATTAACAAACTTTGGGAAAAACAGTAACATTTGTGATTAACTTCAAAACTGTGAAAAAAAGGACACTTATTACTGATCAAAACATTAAAAATGAGTGCTACACTGAGCTTGCACAAAAAGACCACTAAACATATGGGAGAGTTTCAAAAACAGTCCTGTGGTCAGGGTCTGTGAGATACCGAGCCATATCCATAAGGTTTTTCTTCTTCTCTTTTGATACGGGCAGAAGTGTTGTGTAGGTTGGGAAGATCCTTAACGTCAAATGGATTAATCCTGGTTGGAAATACCGGTTCTGAGATCCAAGGGCGCAATATATTGGGTGTTTCTCTCCCATACAGTGAAACTGGGTCTTCGGCAGTTACCTTCATCCGGACATATTTTGTAATGTGAATTTTCTTTCTAGGTTTTTGTGGAGATAGCGCTTCAATGTTTTTGAAATCAGTTTGATCCATATCATGGACTAGGAAAGATTTGTTTAGTTTTGCACCAACTATCACGTGTTCCCACGGGTATCAGTGTTATCAGGAAGACGCGCGAACAGCATGAAACGTTTTTCTACCGAACCCAAGCGACATTCCCACCTTTCTAGCGCATCTTTAAGCTATCTAGCGGTTTGAAAACCAACTACTTCATAGTTGGATTCGATCAGGCAAGCGACAAAGAACGTTGTACCATCAAAAACCGAGTTTGTGAAAAAAAACCTTGCAAATTATTACGCAACGGTTTATTATTCTCATGAACAGCTTGACCTAGTATTACTGCTCCGAGACCCATTCCATTCGATTCAGGATCAAAAAATACTAGTAAACCATACGAAACATGACTTGACTACAATGGAACTACGGAAACTAAATATTCCCCCGGCGCCAGGCGCCCATAAACGTCTGTAGGCATTTAAGATCCGATGGAGGGGTGCGCGGAGGAAGTGACCTCATCGGTCCTAACCTTCCTCCGCCCCGTCGGGCAAAAAGAGTCAGGGAAAATGGGACAGGGACTACGTCCAGCACCCTCGGCAATTGGCACAACGTTGCGAGTCGAGCGGGCAGGTGGTTTTGATGAGACGAGAGGGAGTACTAACGACGAAACGTTGACTTCCGCTGTAGTTCCCGCGAGTTCTTTCAATTAGTTGACTCTAATAATTACTGTAATTTCCGTATACGCAGTTGTACACGTCTGATACTCAGAATGAATAATAAACCAAAACGACATGCAACGTTTTTTCCAGCCACCCATTCAATTGTGAGAGAGGCTCAACGTGACCACCGACTCGAACCAGCTGTTCTCACATTTTGTAAAATTATTATTGTATTATTTATCATCATCGCGACCTCGTGTGTGCTTTTAACGATCTCTGCACGCCTGCGGCTTTTTCGGCGTCTTGCATCTCGCCCGCTCGGTCTTGTCGGACTCCCGAACATCCACCAGGGAAGACACCGGAGCAAGTTGCAGTTCACGTTGTGAGCAGATTAGAGTTCCCAGCTGTTCGGACATTGGAAATGTGAGTACTTGATCATTTACTCTTTTACCGCTTCCCTCATTTCAGTTTACAGCCAGCCTCATAATCTCAATAAATAATATAAATGCTCCTGTTTCCTTTTGTATCTGGCTATTCAACATGTGTGCGGGGCTTTAGCCAAACACCCAACGGCAGGCCCAGAGCACACTCAAACGAAGGGGACAGATCAACTGTGACACGTAGTGACACGCTGCGTCTCCTCGAGGCACCACAAATGTACAAGATAAACATCTTTTGAAAATAAATAAATGAATGATAAAAGTGTGTCGCCATTGCGCTCAGAAAGGCTTCCGAACCCAACAGAGCACACCCCCCATTGAACGAAGAATCTATAAATAATAAAGACCGACCAAACTGCCGTTTTATAGCTTTTATTTTCTTCAATTACATAAAAGTATGAACACGTCTTGAGAGCGGTTGTATAACCGGGACGGAGGAGGGGGACCAAAGAGAGCGAATAGGAAGTCAGGGGGTCTCTCCTGGAAAGGAAAGCGATGGAAACTGTTGGGAAAGGGTTTTAGAGGAAGTTGGAGGTGCCTTTCACCCCTCGAGCTGTGACTGGAATCGCTAAAGGCTTGGAAGGATAGGAACAGGCTCACCCTTTCTCCAGAAGAAGGAAGACCTACAGAATCCCTAATCTTCCTTACATCTCTCTCCCTCTCTCGCTCTCTACCCCCCCCCCCCCATAACCAAGCCGCAGCACTTTTGTCCCTAGTTGTTACTTTTCCTTCTCCCGTTGTCGCACAGTTAGGGGAAAGCGAAAGGAGAAATGCGAGGCGAATATAAAATAATATTATCAGACGGCGATGAAAAGACATTGGTGAGGGTGGGGGGGTGGAGAGAGAGAGAGAAAGGTCGTGTAAAACAACGACGAAGGCTCATTCTATTTGCGAGATATTCTATTCAACGGAGGCTGTGGCAAGTGAATGATTCATAGCTCTAATTAACTATTAAAGCCTGTTTAGACCCACAGCAGCGGTATTCTCTTGCCGTAATGGTTATAAAGTACGCCCGGGAAAAGCGTGGAGGAGAAACAGTCATAAAACGGCATGGCCTATGGATTGGACGACAGTGCAAATGAGGAAGAAGGTGGACAACTCTGACATTCCCTTTCTAATGAATCGTCATCTTAGAGCCCGTACGACCCTTTTATTCTAGCAACAATACTTTGTAGGTGTCATAGTTTGTGGGCAGTTGGAAGTTTAAGGAGACGTACGATTCACGGAAGACATACTAGAGACAATATTGTGAATTATACTTCGTATTTTTAACACATACATATTTTTGGACTTTCAATCAAAACGTTCCAATTGTCACGCTTCGGACAGGTTAGAGTGCATTTTGTTTGGTTGACAGCAGCGCTTAGTTTGCAGTACGCAACCAGGGCCTACTATTTTCGTGAATTCAAGGAAGGATCGATATAGTATCCGGGAATAAGCAGGTTTGCAGTAAAGGTGATGCGGCAGAGTGAGGCTGGTGCATTTAATGAGTGAGAGAAAACGGCGCCGCAAAGATTTCATGTAACATACAGCCAGGGCATGGCGCACACATACAGGCCTGAAGAAGGGAAGATCTACACAGCCAGGAAGAATACATTCTCTCTCTGCAAAGTAGACATATCAGGAATTACTCAATCGTCGTTGGCTGAGAAACTTTAATGGCAAAGTCCAATGAACCTCACGACACACCCTAACCAGTTCAATGAAATGGAGAAACTAACCAGGTCAGGTCAGTCCTAGCAGGGAGTGTTGTAGCAGTTCTTCTTGTTTGACGCTGCTCCGGGTAATCACGTGAGGGAGGGGGGAGTTCGTTCCTATGCGCCTGCTGCATAAGAGACGCAGCCCGGTGTTGCTAGGTTGCTCACTCTTGAGCAAAGGTCACAAACCTGCAGAAAATCTGCCAGAAAGAAGCTTGGCAGCCCTCTCCATGGTAGGAATCTGCGCCTTCGCCAGAACCCCCGTAGAGGGGGCAGGCGAAGAGGACGTGGACTACATCCTCTGAGACCCCACCTTCACACAGGCAGTTGGCAAACTCTCAGCGCCTGCAAAAGGAGTCGCCCATTAAAGGCTCCATGCCCATACAACAGCCAGTGCCAGTAGTTCATCGGCAGGCAGTCCTGCTCAGAAGGGGGGATGGCGAGCAGATGCCAGGCAGTGGGGCCAGCTTCAGAACTAGCGTGTCGGGGGGGGGGGCACCACAGTAACTATCCAAGGTCCCTCATTTGATGCTGCACAGTAGGGCAGTGAAGTCCAGCATGACATCCAGTGTTGGAGCGCCCAATGAACCCGCTCGAGTGTACTGTAGAGAGGAGGCCAAAAGACTGAGGCGTACTCACGAACCTGAGGAACCTTAGACCCCTAACAAGAGCCACACGGTCGGCAAACGACAATCGCGGGTCGAGAACACCCAAGTCAGGTATCTCGAGTTCGAACCAGTCGCTGATTCGTGGAGTATGCTTACGTTGGTTCACACCAAGTTCCTTCGTGGGTTGGCCACACAATTGATACTTAACACTTAGGAATGGAAATCTACAGCTTGTAGCGTCTTTGTACTTTATCCACCAATGCAGTATCAAAAAATACAAAAAGCGACGAAGAATGAGAACATCACAGCAAATCCAAGCAAAGCCATAACGAGGTATCCGAATGATCTGAACAAATTGACGTTCATCAGTAAATTTTCCATCTGAATGCGGTAGCAGCCTCTTACCAACAATGGCGTGTTGGGATTCAAATCTGTTATAAGCATGGCGTTCGTTTTCCAGGAAGAATTAGAGAAGCACGATCCTGGCAAGTTGCAAACCGAATCGCGTCCTGGTGCGTCGGAGGCGTTTGCATTGGCACACCAGTCACCGTAGCTGACGACGCCGCAACACTCCAATTTCCGCTGAATCGCGTCCCAGCGCGTCTTTTCGGACGCGTCGCCAGCAGCAGCCGCTTGAATGGACGCCACCATCTCGCTGGAGACATTCCGAAAAATCACCGCGTTGCTCGGCAACCGGACCACTGATGCGAACAACATGCACGCGAAGAGAGAAGCTCCGCAGATCCCAAATACCAAAAAACTGTGTTTGACTTTCGGGCGAAGGAGCAACCCCGTCAGACTCATAACGAATAAGCAGAGACCCCAAATGCCCAAAATGAACGCAACGTGCGCAAAACCGGAGGCCCCGAAGAACGTGTAGGGATCTGTCACGTGGTTGAACAACAAGATGCTGATGACGAAGAAAACGAGGCCCATGGACACATTGACGATGTTAATCGACCGAAAGAAGAACTCGACTCTGCTTCTCAGACCAGGCCCTTCAGGCTCGTCAGCCTTGTCTTCCAGCCTCCTTCGCTCTGCTTCCAAGTTGAGCAGTTCGCCCAACTTGGGAATGTCTGTATTGTCGTGAACGTTGTAATACAAATGCATTTTGCTTTCCCGGTATAATCAATGCATTGGCGATTGACGAATTGACCAAGTACGACATTTACCCAGGTAACACTGTTGGCGTCGTAATTTACCTGGAGACCAAGCGTAACTAGCGCCAGAATAGCAGCAAAAATGGACAGCACCTAACTTCCTCAATGTAAAAACTGCACAATAGAAGCCCTAACCAATTCGGTGACAATTGCAATCCATTTTGTAAGGAATCCCAACCCCAACTTCCATCATTTGCTTAAGACAGTACGGGGTTTCTTGGAAATGTGACAAATACGATGTCCATGCCCTGGATTCGCTAACGAAACAAACTTTTTCAGTCGAACTTGAAAGAACTACAACGTCCACAGTATGAACACCCACAGGAAGCCAAACGGCCAGGTCAAGCGGCGTCATGTCCTCACAATACTACGCTGGATGTACGCCAGGACCAAAAGGAATTAGCCAAACATCACTCAGAGTACTTCACGCTCCTTTCGATCAGTGCCAGAGGCAAAATGAGCAACCCCAACTCTGCTAACAATAGCACATCCTTTGACAGAAGCAACAGAATACCTCCTTAACTCAATGTTGCTCACAAAATTAAGAGCACGTGAACTTAGACGTTAGGTAAAAGCCGAAAATCGGCATGAGGGCAGTTTTAACCTGCTCACCCTTGGAGCGCACTAAACCCCACTCATTCACCTCATGCACCTGCATTCATTCTCTACCCAAAAGGGAAGACCGATCAATGGTCAGTCTCCTGTGCTGTTTTCGATCCCTATGGAGTAAAGACTCATCATGGCGAATGTTCGAGATGAGTGGCGAATGTAGAGAATGGCATGGGCGCAATTCCTTCTCCTGCTTGTACCTAAGCTACACGTTGGGTTGATATACCGTTTTCACATCCTAGTTCAACAAACCGTACACTTTCTGGTCGATAACATTCCAGAGTCACTTCGAATTCTTTACTAGCTTTACCGTGGGTTCTAACTTCGATTTCATTCTCTCAAGCCACTCCACCCATTTTAATGTTACCAGTTCGCCACTCAGAATCCAGCCTGGTGAGACAATGATGCTGATCTCAAACAGTCTCCCTCTCTTGTTTTTTTTTTTTCAGGAGAACCGTATACACTGCAAGCCAAGCCGCTGTTATCAACCACTCCTGAATCACGACAGACGCAATGATGTCCATTACTCCAACACTCCACACTTCAATCCAATCAGAGCACAACTCAACTCACCTTAGAGGCATTCGTCCGCTCCATGCTGCATTCAGAGGAAAACTGGAGGTACATTGCTCCGTTTTGGCCAGAAGAGGATGGAGCTTGCTGATCCAGGGCCAGTATCTCGCAGGGATCAAGAATGAGGACATGGAGGAAAGACCACTCCTGGACCTCCTAAACGGTTGGGCAGTATGGGAGTGGCAGCATGCTGCAAGATTCTCGTGAGGGTGGAAGGAACAAGACAGAAGAGCTGTCCGCACAGAGAGGCCTGATGGAATGTGCTCAACTGTTCCAGATTGGTTCTCAATACGCAGGAGTAACTTCATGGAATCACTGGGAAGCATACCCTTCCGCTTACGTCTCAATAAAATAAAAGGCTTCTTGAACCCCGATGAAGACATACAGCATAATATGCGGTCTGTGTCCAAGCGAGCCCAAATCGACGTTAAGACAATATTGTGTGGGTGAGTGGTTCGAAATAACGCGGCGCTAACGTGAAATTTTTGATCTCCAAAAATTACTCCACTGTTACACAACAATTTCGACGATAACCTGCAGTTATGTGATACCTAACTAGTTATTTTCTCGATAGTAACTGTTGGATGCAAGAACGCAGATGAATAAGTCGAGTGAGAGAGGAAACTGTATTTACACCTGTGTATGAGAGAGGTAAAGAACATAGCAGAGCGTTAGAGACACAGACCTCACTCATGGGGTCTTTGGATATATGAACTGGCACAGGGACAAGAGCAGAGAACGAGTGAGTAACTGGATGGGAACGAATAATCAGCTGTCTGTTTGAGATTCCAATCCCTAGGGGTGAGGTGTGAAATGTCTGAGAGGAGGTAACAAAGTGAGTCCTGGGAATTGTCGGTGGTGGTGGTGGGGGGGGGATCTCTACTGACATATTGGAAGGTTTAAAGCCCGTTTGTTCCATTGTCGGCTTTGGAAATAATCTTTAATCCTGTTTCCAGCAGGAGAAGCTAAAATTACCACAGTCCAATAGACAGGGAATGCTCAAGAAAGCTCTTCTGATCTTTTGGTCCGTTATAGCCGGCTCATAATGTGTGGTCTTGTGAACAATACAACGAAAATAATTGTTGTATCATTCACACTGCTCACCATCTCTCTCCATTGCCTAAAGGCGCCTGGAACATATAATTATGTTGTAGCCAAGTTATGTTTCGTATCGTTTACTGGTATTTTTCGATGCTGAATGGAATGGGATGGGTCTCGGAGGTGTGAGACTACGTCGAGCTGTGCAAGAGCTTTTCAACAGTACGCTCCTCCCTCGCCACTTACTCACCATTCACCACTTACTCTTTTACCCGTACTCAATTCACATCTCCCCTCCCCCTTCTCTCTCAATCAATCACTCTCTCTCTATCTCTCTCTCCTCCTGTCCCTAGCACCTAACAGTGACACAGATCATCTCTCTCTGAAACATTAAATTATTTTTTAAAACTGTGGATTCTTAGTGTTTTTGTCTATTGTTGGTATTTATTTATATTAGGACGTTACTAACATTACTGGTTTTTATTACCATTATTAAATTTTCATTAGTATCAAGTTATTTATATTTTATACGTTATTATCGTTATTATTTATTATCATATAACAGCTATTAGCGTCTTATTTATGACATCTCCTGCTAAAACCTCCCCATCCTACAAATCCCATGACAGACTGACACAACTCTAGCGGCAGTAGAGGGGCTCAGGGCAGGAAGATGACAAGTAACGAAAAATTCAGCGGTTGATGGAAACAGCAGTAACCAGAACACGTAATGGGTAGCTTGAACGTACTGGAGAGGGTTGCCTTGGTAGTTGCGCAGCTACACGTTAACTCATCTTTATTCAGAAAAACTAAATGAATCGATTTGTACAGCGCTGTTTGATGATGGCCGGGGGGGGGGGGGAGCGTGGAATCAGTTAATAAACTCCCGATTGAGAAGTGAGCAACGAGGTATTGCCAACTTATATCAATATTCCCTCCCCCCTTTCCTTTTGAAGGTGTTTCAACGAAAAGTTTTTCATTTATTCGTATTGCGACCAATCGACTTTTTATACGTTTTACGAACAGCAAATGAGATTCGAGAGGAAGTTACCGGACGGATGAAATACAGTTTGATCAATAAGCGAAAACGTTTGAAGTACCAAGTAATGGATTAACGTCTAGGTCCTCGAGGGGCTTCAAAGGGAGAACTGCCGAAGGTGGAGTGAGGATGAAAATGGTGGGGGGGGGGGTTCAGTAACAGGAAAAGGAAAGATCGGAGTTGGAGAATCAGAAGCTCGTTTTCATCCGCAGCTTCCAACTTCACTTGCTTGGAAACGTTGAAATTCTCGCTAAAGTTGAGAAAATTTATGTTACCATTTCCGTTTACCGTATTCAGAGTCGACAGATGGAGAGGGTGGGGGTGTGGAACTCTTCCTGTTAATTTCCAGAGCTCGGGGGCCTCTCGAGAGGCCGAACTGATCTGTTGAGTCGTTTGCGGTGGCAATCGAATCGTTGAATGGCCTTTACCTTCGTTCCGGGATGCCCATACAGGAGGAGAGGACGGAGCTCTCGAACGAATAACTGCGGGGAAGAGTCGCGGGGTGACAAATGGAATTGGGCGGTTTTCGCTTGAAAATGCTTTGAGGGGGCCGAAGAGTGAACGAAGTAACGTACGTGTGGTGCGAAGCGTCAGCCAACTTTCCTCAATAGAAAGATGCCATACGTTCAAAATGTGCGCACTAGATGCCTGAAAGTATCCTGTGCGTTTCTTTCAACATAAAGTATAGTTTTTGTGTAAACCGATTTCACTGGTGTGGGGGCTGCGTTGACACAAGTACAGAATGGGGTTGAGCGTGTCACGTTTTGTTCCCGCTCTCTTTCCTTGGCAGAGAGAAACTATTCAGTAGCAGAAAAGGAGTTTTTAGCTGTCATCTACGGAATAGAAAAGAATCGCCAGTATTTGGAAGGAAGTGAATTTCAGGTAATAACCGACCATTCGAGTCTGAAATGGCCGCTTTCTTTGAAAAACCCTGCGGGACGACTAGCCAGGTGGATACTTCGCCTACAAGCGTATAACTTCGCTGTCATATATCGTAAGGGAAATTTAAACCACGTAGCAGATGCGTTGTCACGAATACCAATATTGATGGAACCACCCACTCTTGCAGCTATTACCGCTCCATCAACTTCGCCTGCATCAAAATCAGATTTGACGCCTCCGCCAGATCCTTCAACAATGGCCAAAGATGAATGGTATGAGAGAAAGGTATATCGTGTTCGTAATTATCCAAAGGATCACCCTGACTGGAGATGGGAAAATGGCCATCTTTATTATTTTCGCAAATCGTTCATAAAAGGTGAGATGGAAGAAACTAGTGATGAGTGGAAACTTGTGGTGCCCTGGAGCCATAGGCTCTGCATTCCCCAGGAATGCCATGGTAACCCTCAATCGGGATATCTGGGCTTAATCAAAACGCATTGGAGGATTGGTAGATTATATTACTGGCCTGATATGTACCAAGACATACCAAGATATGTTAGTCACTGTGATGTCTGCCAGAGAGTGAAGCCGCAGAATCAGTCCCCAAGAGGTTCCATGTACCCCTGATATCTAACAGGACCTTGGGAGGTTCTTTCAGCCGACATCATGGGGCTCTGGGCTTGAGCGGCGGCGTTCGGCGTAGGGCCTGGTTAGGCATTTGCGAAGAGCGCCCCACGTTGGGCGCCCATGTTATAGGTAAGATTCAGGCGTCACACAATAATCAATACTTCCTTCCAATAACCAAGGTATCGTGTAATCGGTTACGTTTCAAGAAATAGCCAAGCCACAGGTACAGATAGAAAGAGGAGCGAAGTGGTGCTGCAGGAGTCCAGAGGAGGAATCGCGTCGTCGCACGCCGCGGACCCAATTTTCCTAACCTCTCGATCGCGACAATGCAGTCCCCCCTCTCCCTGTTCTTCGGCAGTTTTCTTCCCCTTCAGATTTAATCGGAGCTGCTTTGAACTGCTCTGCTCGATAGAAGCGGCTCCGGCGTTCCAAGTCACAGCTTAATTCGATCGTGCCCCTAACATACGAATGGAACCTGAGAAACGTAATGAGATGGCGGGCTCCTCCTGGGAACGCCACCAACTGCTAAGTCGAAGTCAGAAGATGAAGTAGAAGAGCGGGGCCTGATCAGATTCTTCAAACCTTGTGCAGGCTATTGAACAGAGCGGACCTTACTAGAGTTGTATCTCTACTATTCAAAAAAGGGGCCTAATTGTTATTGTTGACCTAAAACACACACTGTGTAATGGTTTGCGGCGGACTGCCAAAGATGGCAACACTGTTGCCCCCACCCGTGCAGTTCGCCTCGGCTTATATTATCGGAGGAGCCACATTTTAGGATATAACGGCTACCGACATTGCTGACGAATCTTCCCCTTTTTTAAGCCAGTGAACAAGTATTTAATGTCCCTTTAGATTGTGTGGAGTAAAGTAAGCGATCAGAGCTAGGTGTTTCATTTTCATTGTTATTTGTTTCATCCTAAAAGAAGTTCATTTCATTTCATTTCGAGTTTTTCCTGATTTAAATATTATTAGTAACAGTGACAAATTGGTTCTAGGACATGCTGCTTTGCTTGAGGCTTGGAATTACTACAGGATATTGGATAAGAATGTCATTAGTACTTAATAACTGGCTGGGTAACGAATTTATTGTTAGCGTGTTATGGAAACCTGTCGTTTTGTTTCGTTGTCTTCAGTATGGACGTTAACTCATTTGTACCTCCTGGTGTTATACAAGTGTAGTCTTTCATGTACTCTGACTATATTTTATTACTCTCTTATTATGTGTCATTCATTCTCTCGTTTGATGCCAACTCTTAACCTCAGCTGGTTATCTCAGACCCATCACACCTACTCCCCTCACTGACGCAGAATTACTACTGCAACTAACGCATTTCGTTTCCAAACCCTGCGACAACCAACACCCAATCGCTCCACGCCACACAACAACCAGTGCCACTTCCAGACAATTACCCACATCCACAAGTACACATTCTCCAAAGGGACTAAAAGGATCTCCCTCGTCAAGGTACGCGACTCAATGCCTCGTGATGATGAAGACATGGTCTTTCTACAAGGGAGAGAGACGTCATGGGCGCGATTGGGATCTGAGAAATGGACTGAAACAGCAGGCCCCACCCAGGAACATTATCAACTGCACGGTCGAAGTTGGAAATGAAGCAGAGAGGTGGAGGGGGGCTGCAACAGAAACGACCACATCGATCGGTTATTTGAATCTTGTACATACTGTTAAGGGCACGATCGGATTAAGCTCTGACTTGGAACACCGGAGCCGCTTCTATCGGGCAGAGCCATTCAGAGCAGCTCCGATTAAATCTGAAGAGGAAGAAAACTGCTGAAGAACAGGGAGAGGGGGGACGGCATTGCCGCTATCGGGAGGTTAGGAAAATCGGGTCTGCGGCGCACAACGAGGCGATCGGCCTATTCCTCTTCCGGACCTCCTGCGGCAATACTTCGCTCCCCCCTCTGACTGTCCCAGAATTGGGATGTCCTAGTCCTAATGTGCTGCAGGTCCATGCCTGGCTTCCTGAAGAATGCCAGGTATTTCCTACAAAAGTCTTCTTTGCTGTCGATCCTTGGTGAAGAAACTGCTCCCTCTAAGTCTCTATCATCTGTGCTGCACCTCCTAGTGTTGTGGGGTACCTGTTCATATTGCAATGCTTCACAATGATCCCCACGATCTGCCTTAGGCCATTCCTCTCCATGCTCAGAAGGTTCTGTCTTATCTCGTGAATTTTCCCTGAGATTAAATAGGGAGTGCCTCACTCCCGCGGCATTCCAGACTTCCTGATGCATTCTCCTATAATATTCTCCCACAGATCTCTTGACTAATGAGAGAGAAGTCATAAGCGGCAGGCCTCAAAACGTGACGATCCGAAAAAACTCAACTTTTTGCACAATTGCAAAGGTAGTGGGGAGTAAACAAATCGTGCTGACAGTTCCATAAAGCCGTGACATAATCGAGAGCAATCAAATAAATTCGGAGCATTAAACCCTACCAGGTTGTATGTATATGGAGCGTTTACTTCTACGTTCTAGTAAACAGAGTGAGGAACAGAAGGGATTATATTGTAGAGCTATAAAGATCGTTGAAACGTGGGGCTGAGGAATGATGCGTCGCACCATGGAATTTTCTACGTAATCCCTTTTGTGTTGTCAACTACGCCTTAATTGGAAGCAACAGCTGTGACTTGGGTTCGTCCCCCCCCCCCTTCCGTATTGTTCATTTTGCTACTCACTGCGCTAGTGCAATGCTCTCAGGTCTCTCATGATGGAGAAGCTCTGCAGCTGATGAAGAGAATAGATCCATAATATTCTTCAAAAGCTGCAATTGAGTGTACGTCACACGTGATGGCTGTGTGAGCATGTCTATGAATAGGTCAATGCAGGCCACTGCCCTCTTGACTCTCGTTCTTGCTCCAACCACCGCTCGTGCCTGCGATCCCTGACGAAGGGTTGTGGAACCTATGTCTGGGACTTGTATGTTGGAAAGGCTGCAGTGTGTTTTGAAAACCGTTTCCAGCTACTCAGTAACAACCGGGTAACTCTTATTAGTGTAGTGCTGAAGAACTCGAACAGTTTTTAGCTTATTGATAGTCGACTCATGACTCCTGGAGGGCAATCGAATGGTGCGGCGTGAGTCTCGTGTAGAGTGCCAGATGTGCTCTAGTTTTCGTTCAGTCCTGAGGGGGTCGTCATGCTTACGATCATTACTGAGGTGTAGCTTAGCGTACCAGGCGCACGCCACAGGTCTCACGAAGACATTCGTAGGTCTGCATGGGGGCTGGGTACTTGCGAATGACGCACCGCGCTCCACTTCTCTCCATCATGCACGTCTTGTGCCTCCAGCACACAGGAAACATTGAACCACGTGCTGCTCCACCATAGTTTCTACAAGGGGATCAGGTGGGAAACCAGATTAAGAACCCCCCCTAGGTTGTACGGGATTTCTCAGATGGCCAGACCCTCGCGCGGTATAGCATGGGCAACAGATCTTCCCCAGGAGAACAGCGAACGACCAAACACCCGTCACACCTCCGCAAGTCTTGGTATGGCGGATGCTGCGCAAGTGGCCGACCTCTTGCATGATAGCGAAACCACAACTTTCATGACAATAGACTGGAACAGTCATTAGATAAGGGAACAGAGCTGTACGTCAAACATTTCTGGTGCAATGGCGTACATTACACCGGATCAGCTGCAGTTTAAAATTAAATCGGTTTGGAACGAAATATACATTCAGAAGCAGACGTCTGAATGTTAAGGGGTCGACGATCCTCTGGGATCATTTCTTCGGTTCGAATGGTAATGCGACAACGATTTCAAAGTCAAAGTAGGAACCAACTCAGAAAACTACAAATAGAAACGCCGTCCTCCTCGACCGGATGGGGAAAGACTTCTTTTCCGCCCTATTGACATCCCAGGGAGGTTCCACAGCAATTAGTACCGACTCCGAAGGGACATTATCACGTTGTAAATCCTTCACGGTCCTCTTCTTCCTTCGCCCGCTCGTTAGGCGATATTTTTAAACGTCGAGTTAAGAACTCCCTTTTCTCGGTTCTGCTGGAAGGTTGAGATCATTTGTTTAGGTCGTAACTGAGTCCTCTGAGTCTTTGGAACGTTGGAGGTCAAGAAGTCGAGGAGTTGTTTCAAGTCACTCGCGCTTGCGTTGCCTCATTTATCTCAGCACGCCTCACCTGCCCCCCAAAGGATTTTCCGAACGTGAGCGCATGGTCGACATTTCATGCAGATTGATTCAAATGAGCTTGTACGAGCAGTTGGGGGACTTGTATGATGATAAACTACCAAGTGCGGTACATTTGAAGCAAGGGTACGTCTTGCATGAGACGTGAAGTATTTCATCCAACAATGGGGACCCGAGTGAATGATCCTTTACTAAGGTGTTCAGACCAGTCAGGCATTCCCAAACCAGCCCTCACGAAATGGTATATGGGGGGCAATGGGATGGACTCTGCACTGTAACATACGAGCTGGTAGTCGTCACTTTTGTCATGACGTCAGTGATCAGCTGTGGCGAGCGTTCCCGCGTCCGAGTGATCCCACTTCTCTCCCTTCCACTCACTCCGACTTCCCTTCCCATCTACCTTGCCACCTAGAAAGCACCCAATCTAAAATACAACAGTTCGATATACACGATCAAACCGAGTGTTAATCAATTCCCTCTGCTGATATAAAGTTATATCACATGGTGTCAGGTAAAAAGAAAAACCTACGTTGCTAAATACAGTGGTGTCCGTATTCGCGGTAAGTGAATCGTTTTTGCAAATTACGATTCATAAGAATCGCCCTAATAAATAGGGATAACGAATTTCCCACGGAAGTAGACGGACCTGCTCGCGACCGAAATCGAAAAAAAATGGCGACTGAAACCAAGCCACCCCGGAATTTTAATTTCGAAGCAGAAAACCAGAAGAAGGAATGGAGTGAGTGGATGCAAAACTTCTCGATTTATTTAATAGCCAGCAAGAAAAAGAGAGAGAGCGATGAGGTAAAAATCGCGACTCTTCTCAACCAGCGGAATCGATAGAGGAATCGAAATATATAACACGTTGCGCCAGGACGCCATCATAAAGATAAAGGAAGAAGCTGCTGACGAAGCTGCGATGAAAAAAGCCGAGGAACAGGCTCTGATAAAATATGATGAAGTGGTTGATGCTTTCACCAGGTATTTTGCGCCTCAAAAGAACATATTGCACGAAAGATGCAAATTTAATAAAATTGGTTACGAATCAGGCCAGTCACTTATTGAATTTATAACAGCACTAAAAACAGCAGCCGACTCATGCGAATTTCACGATCGCAATGAGATGATCCGTGATAGATTAGTTGCTCAAATAACTGACAACCAACTACTGAACAAGATGTTGGACGAAGGTAACGAGCTGACGCTGGAACGGGCAAACGCCGAGCTGTGTAAGCGATTTGAGAACAGAAAGCAAGAGATCGTTGACTTCCGGGTGAGAAGAAAGAAGATCAAAAAGTCGATGGGCTCCATAAGAAAGGTAGATCTCAGCTGAAAGGTACGCCAAGTTCTACGCAGAAAGGTACGCCTGGTTCATCAAAATTCACAAAAAACAAGAATACGAGTCAATTCAATTCTACGTATTTGTGCAAAAAATGTAATTATGAACATGTTGCATATAACTGCCCAGCATATGGAAAGGAATGTAGTTATTGCAATAAGAAACATCATTTTACAAAATGCTGTCCTGAACGAAATTTTAGAAAAAATAGATATGTTAATCGTCGGACGTGTGCTATAGAAGAAAAAAGTAGTGAAAGTGACTCGTCAGCTTACATAGATTCGCTAAAGCTGGAAGTTAATAAGATCGAAAAAAACGCAGAGTGGTCTATAATAGGTAAAATTAGAAAAGTAAATATTAAATTCAAAGTAGACTCCGGAAGTCATGTGAATGTAATTCCGTTAAGAATCTTTAAAATACTGGACGTAGATCAAAATAAAATTGAAAAATGCACTCTTAAATTATCAGGGTATAATAATAATAAGTTGAAAATAGAGGAAAAGTAAACTTAATGACTAAATTCAAACATGTAACAGAAAATATAGAATATATAGTAATAGACACGGCCGATAAGCCAATATTGGGTCTGGAAACAAGTGAAAAATTGCAAATAATTACTAAACTTGAAGAATTAAAATTAGAAGAAGTAAACACATTAGAATCTAAAGAACAAGTGATGAATAAATTTAAAAGTGTATTTACTGGTGTTGGTAAATGTTCAGGAAGCCATACTCTATAAAATTGAAAGAGCATGCTTCACCTGTTACTTTTTCGCCACGCAGAATTCCTAAACATTTGCAAAAGCGACTAAAAAAACACTTGGACAGACTAGAAGAGGAGGGCATAATCTCTAAAGCGAAAGGGCCATGCCTATGGCAACATCCTCTTGTTATTATTGAAAAGGATTGTGATAAACTAAGAATATGTCTAGATCCTAAGCATTTAAATCTGCAAATTTTAGATGATAAGTATCAAATACCAACTCAAGATGAGATATTTGATGATTTGAGCGGTAAGAAGTATTTTCAATATTAGATTTAAAGGAAGGATTTTATCAAATCGGTATTGACGATGAATCATCAAAATTATGTACAATTGCTACTCCATTTGGTAGATATAGGTTCCATAGACTTCCGTTTGGAGTGAAAATATGCAAGTATTTCAAAATGAATTATGAACTTTTTGGAGACATAGAAGGTGTCAAAATATATATAGACGATATAATAATTGCAGGAGAAACAAAACAAGAACATGATAAAATTTTAACAAAAGTATTAACAAGAGCGCAAGAATCAAACGTAACATTCAATAAAGAGAAATTCAAATTTTGTGAAAAAGAGATTAAATATTAGGAAGCATAATATCTAAGGATGGCATAGGAATAGATCCGAATAGAATTATGGCAATTAATGAAATGCCAGAACCTGATAGTAAGAAGGCACTTTTAAGGTTTTTAGGTGTCGTAAAATATGTTACATGCACTCTCCAGCCCCGCCTCACACAACCTGTACACCTGTCCCTCACACTTGCCAATATTTTCAAGGTGGTAACTCAGCGGACACATCCGATCCTCATATCCTTTCTCCCCAGACTGAGCACCTCCTTGGCCCTCCCTCTGGAGAATTGAATAGTTTTAACTGTCTCAGGCAGCCCTGTACCTATCCCATTTGCCAACCTCGCTATGTAGGTGGCTCCTGGTGGGGGGCAATGGGATGGACTCTGCACTCTCCAGCCCCTGGTGATTCCAACAAAAGTCTCAGGACCGACAGGGACTTGTGCCAAACCATTCTTCATCTATTGCCTGATGATCCAGCATCCAACACAGGGTTACACTGTTGTCCTCGGCCAGACAATCCCAAACCAGCCATGACGTAAGGCAATACGAGGCCAAGGCCTTGAGAGTGGCCTGACTCTCCACCATAATATAAATCTTCTGCCGCTTTAGACTGTCACTGCAGATTCCTCTGCCTGGAACACTGTAGCCAGCGACCCCAACGGGACAGCTTCTTTAATCCTCAGCCTGAAGATGCCCGCCCCTGCCAGGCCTCCATGCACTGAACCATCAGTGTAATATACTACGTGCTTAGATACTCTTCACTGATCCTTCGATCTAGTATACCATGGCCCCAACCTCAAGTGTGGGACCACCTCCTTCCCATTTGGATCATTCACGAATAAGACTATAGTTCGTAGTTATACTTCATCCAATCAGAGTCCCTAATGCGTGGAGCAGGTCTCACCAAACCCACCCTGTTCAACATTTGATTTGGGGAGCCCTTCTACCCTGCCTGATAAAGCGTAGTTCCAGCGTACATGCCAACTCTCTCAACATATATTTATGAGGTGCATGATCCAGCAGGACCTCCCCACTCTTGTCTCTCACAACTATGCACTATCGTTTGGGAGTTATTTACTTTTTGGAAAGGTTCGATCAAACAATACTTACTCACCTCTCTCCTTTCTACCTTACACAACAGTTCGTGACTACCCCCCCCCCCTCCTTCCCACACAATTTGTCCAGTGCAGTACCAAGAAGCTTCGCTGCCCAATTTACTGAATTTACAGAGACTAACATATTTGTGAAGTAAACATAGATTGCTTTATTCCTTTATGAATCAGCTCACATGCACACGCCCACGATGTTGTGACGTTTTGTGCTGGCTCATCGCAGTCCATGATACATTCTCAGACTCCCCCTGCCACGATGTGATTCTTGGCTCCCCCCCCCCTACCTTGAAGTTAAAACAGGACAGAGGAATCGATTACGACACAGGAACACGTCTAAACGCGGTGAAGATCATCGGTATTTTGGAATGATGCGGCAAGAGGACAGAGCGTTCCACATTCCCCGGCCCCTCTCCGACGCTTTTCGAAATTACGACGAACCTCCGAATAGTTCAACGTCAGAAACCAAACAATTCACGAACTTCGGGGTATCACAAACAAAATTAACGTTTCTCGCCGAGTCGACCGAAAATGTCGATTGTTAAGGAATTGAATTAGGGATCGGTCGACGGAACTTTTGTGATTACTCAGAGCCAAATGTTTCTGCGTTATGTTGCGCCGGGTTTTCGTGTTTTTGGCAAACGCAAACAAACTCATTTCATTATGAATTGTTCAAACGATCCAACTTTTCCAATTACACGAGACATGTTTAACTTCAACCGGCGGAATGAGCGTCGGATTTTTACAGGGAGAGTAAATTTGAATCGCTGAACTTCTAGAAACAGAACAACCGCCCGAACTCCGGAAATCAATTGCGATATAAATCTCCCTTGCTTTTAACCTAATCGCAGGAAATAGGGCGTATGTTGCGCCGTTGACCCTTTCAGGTTACTCTATTAAACGAGTACAAAGTGGTTATATTGGATAAAGAAGGACGTCCTGAGAAGCAACATTGCAAAGACACAGAACCCACCGTCGTGACACTAAATGCGCAACGCCTTCAGAAAACCGGGCTATCCCGCACTGGCAAACTCATCGTAGACTTCCAACCAGGTCGCCCGATCCTGGACAGTACAGATAACAGCCCCCCTGGCGTATTTTGGTATAATATGGTACATCAAACGGGGCCCCGGGTCGTGTTCTTTGTGTTGCTTTACATTTTTTATCTTTTCACTTTTATCTTATCCTTTGGATCTACGAAGCAAGAAGTAAAGTAATGAACTGCTCAAAAACATGCCAATGACGAGAGTGTAGTGGAATAAATTATAAGAATGCGGACGGAGCGCGGTTTTACTGCAGTTTTTCCAAGACATATCTCGCTCATGAAGAATGTCTGCAGGATGATAGTTTGACACGGGCGAAAGATGATGAAGAGCAACCTCTAGGATTGTAAATGAAACTGTTCAACTCAGCCCATGGCCCTGAAAGAACATACCTGTGGGCAGGTTCCCCAACTTTCAACAGTAGTAGCCAATCTGGGGATCCCAGTGCCCCCTGTCCACCAACTGTTTGACATTTCAAGCTCAGCCAACGCAATTTTGCGACCTGAGCTGACATGGTATTTCCCCTCAACCACTTCATCAACACACTTCTCGGCCCTTACTTCAAACTCTTGTCAAGAGTGAACTATCAGTTCTTGCTCAGTTACACTCGCCCGCTCTCACTCAGTTACAGGTTTGTTTTCTGGTCAATATGGCTGTTCCTGAACCCAAGGAGGGAGTTAAATCAGTCGACTGTACCGCCTGGATCCCATTGTAGGCACTCCAGTGGTCGTAGTCTAGTGGTCATAGACGAAGATTCATATTTCGACGAAAGTTAGGCATTGGATCGGAGTTCGGGATCTCTGTAAATTTTTACCTGAACCAGCAGTTCTCCAAACATTTCCAAACCCCTCGTAATACTACCGTCAAGGAGGTTGCGGTTGAACTAAAGGCAAGCAACTCGCTCAGCATCCGCCAAACCCAGACGGGTGGAGGTACCGCAGGGTTGGTCACTTTATACATCGCTCTGTTGGTTGACAGCAGTTGCCCATCTGTGTCTAAATGGTCACAACCACGAAGAATATCCACTGGGCTAGATTCAAAGAATTTTGGATCGGCTAATGGATAGCTCAAGTGCTGGCATGGATGACTGTAAAGGAGCGAAATGGTTGGTAATGATGATGTTATTTCCTCAACCGCTAAAGGCAGTTGTCGACAAGATCGGAGCAATTCGACTGGATGGCAAAATGGGGACTTCACCTTGAAAACCATCAAATGCAATCCGTCCAATTCCGGATGTCTTCTAAGAACAACTAGAGACCTCGATGACTCGTTCGAACAAAGTTCATATGAAATGAGCGAAAAATAACCTAAGTCTTGTATTGGGATTCGGGTGCAACCTCTCCAAAAGTCTAGGCATGGACCAGTGGGACTGGCAAAGGGCTTTAGGTTGCGCTGCCAAATAAGGAACAGCAAAACAAAACGCTGCAAATTATTACACAACGGTTTATTATTCGGATAATCAGCTTGACCTAGCATTAATGCTCCGAGACCCATCCTGTTCGATTCAGCATCGAAAAATATCATAATGAAACCCAAAAAAAGGCCGAAAAGAACTGAATCGTAATATTAAAATAAACAAAAAAAAACACGAAAGTATCTAGAAAAAACTGAATTTTAATATGAAAACATGCACGCTAAATACTAATATCAAAATTTAACCAAAAATCTATGAAAAAAACATAATGAGAATGAAACGAAAGAATCTAAAAAAATTGAATCGTATTAAAACGAAAACGTCGGGGAAATTGGAAGAGTAAGGCGAATGGGGAGAGACCGGTCGTTGGGAGGGAAGCGAGCGGGAGGCCGCACTCGCTCGCCTCGAGAGCGGTTGGTTTTTAATGAGACGGGCGGGGCGGAGGGAATTCATACGACGAAACGCTTGTAGCTCCCGCGTGGTTCTGGGTTTGGTTAATTTTTTTGGCCGTTTTTTGCCCATTCCAACCACTGGCTTCGTCCGATGGGATTGCCGAGATGGCGGGCACAACTAGATACCAAATCGGATTTTTGGGCGAAAGAACGAATTTTAGACCACGTTAAAGGCACAAAACGGCCCGGACGGCGGACGGCGGACGGGGACGAGGACGGGGACGGGGACGGGGACGGGGACGGCGGACGGACATTGCAAATTTGGAATCTCCATGTCTTGAAACGTAAAGTATCAAATTTTGAGGGGGGGTTGTAAAAAATTTTTCGTGACCGAAAACATAGGGTTATTATTCAGAATGAATAATAAACCAAAAAACGGAAACAACCAACTGACGGATTTACGGACCAACCTATACAAAAAAAGACTAAGAATTGACAATCAACAGTCTATTTAAGACATACCTTACATTCTTTTCCCTTCACCTTTAGCAGGTTTCCCCAGAGATGATGACCTCCTTCCCCTTCCTTCCATGATGTTCCCCCATCCCATTCACTTTTTTCTTCCTATATAAAGACCACGACCAACTAACTGACTTCAGTACTGAATTAACGGCCGGACGATGATGTCTTCACATCAAAAGCGCTCCCCCACAGTAACTCACAAGCCAGAGGAGACGGACTCACCAAACACGTACGTTAACTTTCCAAAAAAAAACTTCCCTACAAAAGATTCATGCGAAATCGTAAGAGATATTTTCAGAGAGAAACATTTGGCGCTTTGATGGATCACTACGGCAACTATTTGAGCCCGTTCAGCTGATACCCTTATTTCGGCGTCTTATGGCGACCTGCAGGCTGAATTTGATTTGCACTCAAACTCGTCCCCAGACACACTAACTGTTTTCCCAAAGGTCGTTTTTCGTAGTCAGAAGCCCTTGATGTACAAAAACTGATTTGTTTGTCAGTCGACTGTACATCACTATCCTTTCTACTTCGTACTTATAAGGCCGATAGACCAGGGATGAAGTATGACCACCACTTCATGACGAATGCGAAAGCGACTCATCGGTGCCCGCGTGTATAGTGTGGTCGATAGAAATGTGGACGGTAACGCAACTAAACATAGTTTCAAAGGACGGTAACAAGGAAATGAAGTTATTCAACTGTACGTTCCTTTGACGCTTCAATGAAGTTGTGGCCACATCTTCATCTCTCCTGGAAAAGCACTCTGCGTTCTCCTTTATGCCATTACAACAACAAAAAAAACGCAGGGTAGGAAAGGCGTTGCTTTCCCTTGTTTTTCTCCTTGGTTTGATTCAGCTAGGAGAAAAGAAAAATATCTTCCTTCTCCAGGTTGGCACTGGAGCTGACAGGTCTCTGTCAACCAGCCCCCTTCATCGAGTCTGAGGAGAAAGGAAAAAAGAAAGTGGCGGTGGAGGGGGGAGAGGGTGGAGGAAAAAAAAAGAGAGAAAAAAAAAAGTTTCCACCGCGACCCCGCAAACAGGTTTATCCGTCCGGAGACGACAGGATGTCAATACGTCTTTGGTTTCCCTTGCAGACTTCCCGCTTGGAGAGGCATCGCTTTCCTCTCCGCCTCCCGAGGGTTGAGTTGATATTTAAATGAAAGGCGCCCTGACGGTAAATACGACGGAGACGGAAAACTCTGAAAGGAAAGTAAAAGAAAACGCCGACCTGGGGAGGGGATTTAAGGGCAGTTTTGCCAACGACCTAAATTACGTAAATTCGCCAAACTTGGCCCTAAATTTTGGCGAACTTAGATGCCTCGAGCCGCACAATATTAAATCTATCATAAGCCAGGTAGTAGGTCGACTTATGAGAAGGAACTAGTGAATGAGGAAGACCTTTATGGGAGGTATAAAGAACTATTGGGGAAGTTGCTTCAGCAACGCCTGCAGGCAGCACTGGAAGAGACATTTGCGCGATTACAGGTGCTCACCACAGACAAAAAGTGCGTTGCGGGGAGCTGAAGTGGGTTCCTACAGAAATCGAGCGTACGGGAACTAAATAAAAACCCTCACTCAACACCCTGCGGTATCTGCCACCTAAGTTTGACATATCAAGTAATGAAAACAATAATAGGGAGTAACCCATTCAACGCGGATGAGGTAATATTACTCGTACCTCATGACACTTCACTCCTCTTACGTTTGAGGTAATATTACCCCAAGGCCCTCTCGCATCGCTCTGTACGTTTTCGTATTCGAAGGAATTCTTCTACTTTAGGGGCTGCAGTGGGATGGGATAGCCTTCATTATGATTTTCTGATGAATGATGACCGTTTTTCCGTACCTCTTATACAGGAGCCACAATACACCAGAAAAGTGCACACTCGAAAATCCTGTTTTTTTTCTTGGTAAGTTGTTCTGCGCAATCTTTAAATGTTTTTAGTACGATTCATTTGTCATTATGTCTCACAAATGTTTTAGTAGGGATTATTTAGTATAAGAAGTTAATCAATGGAGCACAAATTCATACATTTTTGCTCGTTTTTCATCGTAGCCACTGCTAAAGTTACCTCCTTTTCACAGTTTATTTTTGTATATTGTCTGACTTATACTTCTACATCTCTACAGATCGCTGGATCTGCCTCTTAGTCAGACCTGAAATGGAGGACTTGAAGGCGAAAACGAACGGAAAACAAAGTGCAAAAAGAAAACTGGACTTGTACTCTTCCCATAATTCAAGTAGGTGATTTGTTTTCTCTTTTCTGTTTCAATTTTAGAGGTTACTGAATTAATCCAACCAAATTTATAGATAAATTAATGAACCAAATTTATTATTTAGGCTCTTCAGTAGACAGCGGGGTTGTATCTGAACCAATACCTGGTTCAAGTGGCGTCCAGATCAGTAGCCAATGCCCCACGACGAATCAACGTGAACCACTTTCCCAGCATTCTGGAGGTACAGGCAGGATCAGGAACCGAAAAAAAATACCGGCAGTTGGTGTGTAGAGTGTGCTACGTTAAAAACATCACTAAAAATGTCCAAACATACTGTAGAGGGTGTGGGGGCAATCCTGGTCTATGTCTGAAAGACTGTTTTTTGGAGTATCACGAGAAACTTGGTTTCGTCTTGTAATGAACTACCTAGTTACCTTCCTATTGTGATTTTTCAATTTTTTATATTATAATGCTTTGGTATATTCTGTATTTTTCTGTATTCTCCGTTATTATATTAGTCTCATTGAATTCCAAAAATTACTGTTCTTGTTACGTGATATACCTAATAATTATAATTGTGTTATCTTCAATATGATGTATTGTACGTGTCACTTATAATAATTACATATTTTTTCAAATTTCATTTCTTCATCTCCCCTCCTTCTTCGCTCTACCTGCGTGCTTTCCATAATGATATAAGTTATTTTCATAGAATAACCATGTAATCATTGTGAAAACCAGGGATAAAATAATATTACCCGAACCGTAAGGAAGAAAAACCCGGTGTTTTGCAGGTTTGCATATCCAGTTTCTCCTCCTCTACTGATGAAGTAATATTACCTCATGTGAAAAAATGTACTAAATACAAAAAATTTGAAGCAAGGGAATGTTATAGTATAATTTAGAATTAGAATCTTAACTGCAATATGAATTTATTTTCAAAAATGACTTCAGTAGGAGAGTGTAGAGCGCTAGGAAGGTCCCGAATTGAATGGGTTAATGAACCTTTTCCCACCTACACGTTGGCAAATGGCCTGGTAATGCGCGAGGCACGCTATACCTCAAGGAGCCACACTACGAGACCCATCCCATTTGACTCAGCATCGAAAAATACTAGTAAAGGAAACGAAACGTGACCGGGCTACCTTGGAACGACGAAAATTGACGTTTTCTAGGCCATCGGCACGAAATGAGTCGAACTGACGGGTAGTTGTAGGGCGACGGGGAGTAGCGTAGGCTGGCGAGAAACGATAACTTTCGCTACATTGTCCCAGGAGTTCCTTCAAGCCGTAGAACTTGCCTTGTTGGCGATCTAGACGCAATCACACGCCTCTAGACCTCCCTGTATTCAACTCAGTATCGAAAAATACCAAGAAAATGATACCAATCACGACGTAGTTGCAATAAAGCGGCTAAAATTTTGTTTCTAGAAAATTTTGCACAAGAAAACCATTGGTTTTGGCAGATGGGTATTAAAGGTTAACTCGATCCCAAATGGTATTGTGATCTTCACCACCATCATTAGATCAACCATGACCTACGCTGCCTCTATACAATACTGCAGCCTACTCCCACGTATGGAAGGTACGAACAACCCATAACAAATGCCTTTGCAACGCACATGAACCAGTGTGGCCACCCTGAACAGGATGCGCGCTCTGGAAATGCTACCACAATTCACGCATCAGCTAGCTCACTCCTTTACTAGCAAACTCATCTCAACCTACTTCTTTATGTGCCTTATCCGGCTAACCGCAATCACTGCGGCAAGAGCGTCCCGGTCCTCTGCAGTCCTGAAAAGCTCCTCCGCACGCTGTATACCCGTCCACTTCCTCAAGTTATTCAGCCAGGAGAATCGTCTTCTTCCAGCACCGCTTCGACCCTCGATCTTCCCTTTCATAATCAACTGAAGTAACCGATACTTTTCTCCTCTCAATATGTGTCCCAAGTATGCAACTTTACGGCATTTCACCGTAGCCAGGAGCTTCCTCTGAACCGGAGCCTGCTGGAGAACTTCCTCGTTTCAAATGTGGGCTGTCCAAGGGATCCTAAACATCCTACGCAATTGCCACATCTCAAAGGCTCCTATTATGCTCAGGGTGGCAGCCTCCGTACTCAACCTACTAGTGAACCAAATTAACAGGGCATCAAATCGATCAGGCGGCGGATGTGCACGCACATTTGTTATTCAATGTACAAAAATGCGCCACTTTAATTTATTTCAACCCATCGTTTAAGGTTTTGTTTAATTGTTTTTCCCCTACTTGGTATAAATCCTCTGAATGTGGTCCACTTATACGTAAGAACAAATGAAGCAGCCCCATGCTGGTATTGATTCTTTAACCTCTTCATTATTCCACCTTGTTATGTTGTACATAATTCCTAACAACAAATAATCTGGTTCGTGTTCATACTCGTAGCATACTCGTACACCGTCCCAAATAGGGTTCAGACATCAACATGCAACCTCCCATCAACTCGCAAGAATTACACACCACATAAAGCTCCAGATATCCCAGGCCAAAACTACTGCACTCCTCCTATTGGACTCTGAGAAAGCTTTCGACTCAGCCTTGGCAGAAGGATTAATCACCCGCTTGTACAGATCCAACATTTCCTTGGGTTATGCAAAATTATCCACTCGTACCTCAAGGACAGACTCATCCTAGTCCAAGTCAACAGGACAAGCTCATCCAAATAGGGAATCTGAGCTGAAGTACCGCAGGGCTCTGTACCATCACCGGTACTGTTTAACTTGTACATAGCAGACGTGATCAATGATCTACCATCCCATGTCCACATTGCGGGCTTCGCAGATGATCTCGGACTGTACACATCCAGTACCTCACCCAACAAAGCCACAAATAGACTGCAAAATGCTGCCCACGTGATTATACAAAAGCTGGAGCACAGGAAAATCAAAATTAACGCAGCAAAAACCGAGGCCATATTATTCACGGCAAGGCGTAAGGTCCCCAAAAAAATCACGATAAGAGGGGTAAAAATTCCATTCCTACCATCTGTGAAATACCTTGGTGTCTACTTAGATAAGCTACTAACGTTCAGTACGCACATCAAAACGGTGAACAAAAAACCCTTACACAAACTCGGTAGATACTATACTCTACTGAAAGCACAAGCTCTAAGCACTAATCACAAGCTACTCATATACACAGCCATCATTAGACCAACCATGATCTATGCCGCTCCCATATGGTATACCGCAGCGCTCACCCACCTACAGAAGCTACAAACGACACGAAACAAATGCATACGCACGGATGTGGCCACGCTACACAGGACTTATACGCTGGAAATGCTGTCGCCATTCATCCACCGACCAGCCTACTCGTTTACAAGCAAACTTAGAACGGACCTTAATCCGCTAGTAAAACGACTTAACACCCCCCAGAAACCCTGCTGGAAGCAAAGACCCGGAAGAAGGCGGATTTAAGTGTTTTTTTTTTTCTCCCTCCACATGTACTGGCAAAGACCTAGATTTAACTCATAATATATTATAACCCTCCGTCTTAAAGTTTTGTTCAATAATTTTTTCAATTCATACTCGTAGCCTAAAGGATAGAGCGTCCGACTAGAGTGTAAGATCCCAGGGAAGGAAATTTTTATAAAAAGTAACGTCATCCATCGCTCTGTTTGAAGGGAGGCAGGCTTCTACAAAACTACATCCGCTTCCACTAGGAGTGAGAGAGAAGTCTGCAAGCTAAGCAAAGAGAAGAAGGGAATTCTTCAACACATACATGTTGGTGTTGTATTGTACAATATAAGTGCTTGATAATTAGTAAGAGGGATTAAAAATGACGTACTACAACGGGAGAAGTGTGAGGAATGGCCATTTATAACCCAAATAGTTTTCTTCCAAACTCTCATATTTTACTGAGTCGTGTTTCCTGTTCGGGGCAGGCCGAATTAGTTGAAATCTTGACCTTAGGGGCTCTCCAAACATCGAATCTGACTCTTTCCGATGGGAGGCACAGGAAAGTAGCGCCCATTGGCATCGCCAGCCACGACTAAGATAGGCGAAAAGGCTCATTACGCCTTCTTGTCTAAGAGCGAAGGCAGTGCTGACACTCTCGAGATAGGATCTGGGAGTTAAGATTAGTTTCCTCACTGGACACTGCCCACTTCGGTATTATCTCAATAAGATGGGCATCTCAGAGGCAGTGGAGTGCAGATTGTGCGGTGAGGACGAAACGGCAGAGCACATCCTATGCGACTGCCCTGCCTTGGCAGCCAGGCGCTTTGAATACTTTTCTCAGGGACTTATTGAACCATAGTGGAGTCTGCTGTGAAGGACATACTCATCGGTATGTACTGCCTTCTATCTGTCTACTATTAAGTAAGGGATAGTGTTACATTAGGCCCATTTGTGGCTGCAGTGACAAAGAAACTTTGTCCCGTATGCCCTCAGAACAAAAAAAACCCTGAAAATTATTACACAACGGTTTATTATTCGGATAATCAGCTTGACCTAGCATTAATGTTCCGAGACCCATCCTGTTCGATTCAGCATCGAAAAATATCATAATGAAACAGAAAAAAAAAGAACAGAAAAAAGTCGAATTGTCGAATCGGTCGAAAAGAACTGAATCGTAATATTAAAATAAACGAATAAACGAAAGTATCTAGAAAAAACTGAATTTTAATATGAAAACATGCACGCTAAATACTAATATCAAAATTTAACCAAAAATCTAGGAAAAATCCAAAATGAGAATGAAACTAAAGAATCTAAAAAATTGAATCATATTAAAACCAAAACGTCGGGGAAATTGGAACGGAGGAGCTCGAAGCGAAAGGCGAAAGGGGAGTTGGGTGGCGGCGGGTGTCGTTGGGAGCCAAGCGAGCCTCGAGCGCGGTTGCTTTTTTAATGAGACGGGCGGGAGCGAGGGAGTTCAAACAACGAAACGCTGTAGCTCCCGCGTTGTACTGCGTTTCGTTAATTTTTTTAACCGTTTTTTGCCCATTACAACCACGGGCTTCGTCCGATCGGATTGCCGAGATGGCGGGCACAACTAGATACCAAATCGGATTTTTGGGCGAATGAACGAATTTTTTAGACCACGTTAAAGGCACAAAACGGCCAGGACGGCGGACGGGGGACGGGGGGCGGCGGACGGACATTGCAAATTTGGAATCTCCATGTCTTGAAACGTAAAGTATCAAATTTTGAGGGGGGGTTGTAAAAAATTTTTTGTGACCGAAAACATAGGGTTATTATTCAGAATGAATAATAAACCAAAAACACTCTTTCTGACCTGATGCCTTTGTCTGCAGTATCGGTAAAGTCCGAACTGTCCATTCAATGGGTTGCTCCTGCCAACAAATGGCTTAAGTTGGTTTCCGAAGCTGACGACAGACTTTCCCTTTTCGGACTTTCCAAGACATCCACTTCACACTGCGGGGTTCATCCCCTCTTCAACTCACTAATGTTCCTAGACTCGACCCCAAGACACACACTCGTCTCTCAGCTCTCAGGCTACTCATCCCTTTACAGCTCTCCACTCTTGTTCCCTGCGACAGTTCCCTTGTTCAGAAACACCTTGTTCGCGAAGGTTAAAAACTCATTCAAACTTATATCCAACGTGTTAATACAGTCCTCACTCACGCTCTCACGTTCATTAATGTCTTCCTTTTACTCCATGTCCGCCTTCTCCTCTCATGCCCACAACATTTACTGTATACTGGGATGTAGTTCTGGTGGTGGTTGCAAAGCGTCTGTTTTTTAAAAGAATTTTACATAATAAATAACCATTTTACTTATTGTGTTTATTAATTTCCCATAATGAGTTATGTGTAGTGAGGATGCATTAATTCTAGAAGGGAGGGTCCTAAAGCAATATGAATTTGTGTGCATTTTGTGCGTTGTGACTGAACTAAGGCAGGAAATGTAGTAATTTCGTATTGTATTTCTCTCCTCTGTGTATATATATTACATCTTGTCAATAAATAATGAAAATAAGTTAATGATTTCGACTGACAAGTTGACCGGTTAAAGGACTAGTTTTGCTACCGCTCGCTCGTCGACCACTTCACGGTCTCACGTTGCATCAATTTTACTTTCCTTAGCCCTGCGGAGCAGGAAGGAAAGTTGTTCTCTGGAAGTACGTTTCTAGAGCCGAGCCCGAAAAATACCGTTTGTGTGTCACAGACCGCGGATGAGAGGAAATGGCTCTATAACTGGTCCTCCTCAGGTAGTAGGTTCGTGCTGAGATTTTATAGCGATAAGTATTAGCGGTTTTGCGGTGATCCGGCGTTTTGACCGCGATGCACGCGGATGTTTTCCAAACCCGACAAAATTTTCCTTCGAAAGGAAAACGGAGGGGAAAAAAGGGGACGCTCTCCAGCAAAGTTGAAGCGTAAATAATTGCCGTGGGAAACGCAGTCGTCTCCGCCGTCGCAACTTTCCTTTCAGCCGGTTATGAAATTTATATGTTCCTGCTGAAAAGTTATTTTTAACCGCAACGCTCCCCACAACTTTCAGCCCCTCGTATCCGTCAACGATGTCTCTGTGTCGGTGAAATATTCATACGCTCCAATAAGAGAGTTCAAACATTTCTCCTCCAAGCTTTTGACGGTTGGGTGGTTGGCAATCGACTAAGACGGAGAGTCATCCTGATAGGTCGCCGGTTGATCGGGGGTGATTCCGGAAGGACCTTGAAGCATGAGTCGGCGAAGAACGTCCTGGTTTTCGAAATATAACTTCGCGAGGAGACATTGAGTCCATGACAGCGAGCAGAGGAGTTCTAACTCAATTTGGAATGGCTGGAGACGAGACAACCCCCCACTGGCGCACTTATCCAGTTGTCCGTCAGAAAATAAAGCAGTTTAAATTGCCTCAAAAAGTATCTGGTGCGGCTCATCATAGGTCAATACGTAGGAATAAAAATTCATCGGGCCACTAGGAGCAGACCGACCTTCCTACGTCCCCACAAAAATCCTCAATTTCCGGTCATACGGGACAAGGTCTCTCCGAGGGCATACGGGACAAGGTCTCTCCGAGGGCATACGGGACAAGGTCTCTTTGTCACTGCGGCCACATATGGGCCTATTGTGACGGTATCCCTTACTTAATAGAAGACGAGTACATACCCGCTTCCCCTTAAGAAGCTGAGTATGTCCTTCGCCGCATACTCCACAATGGTTCAATGAGTCCCTGAGAAAAGTATTCAAAGCGTCTGGCTGCCAAGGCAGGGCAGTTGCATAGGATGTGCTCCGCCTCCTCTTCCTCCTCACCGCAATGTCTACATTCCACCACCTCTGGGATGCCCATCTTGTTGAGGTGATACCTGAGTGGGCAGTGTCCAGTGAGGAAGCTAATCAAGACTCTCACATCTCTTCTAGAGAGTGTCAGCATCGCCTTCGCCCTTGGACAGGGTGGAATAACACGCCTTTCGCTTGTCTTACTCGTGGCTGGCAATGCCAATGAGCGCTGTTTTCCTGTATCTCCCATCAGATTCAGGTGACTCTTCGTCATACCTACGTAGGTTTCAGGCCCGATGGGTAGGGATTTGGTGCCCCTTTTCGCAAGGTGGTCAGCGTTTTCATTGCCCTCGTGCCCCCTGTGAGCCGACACCCAGATAAGGGAAAGCCTATTGTGGGCACTGAGCTGCTTGAGTGCATGCAGGCATTCTAATGCCAGCCTGGATCTAAAGCTATAGGCTGCAATGGCCTTTAATGGGCTGTCCGAGAATATGTAGATACGCTTGCCCTTGAGTCCTTTGGTCGGGATCTCTTCCGCGCCGATCTTTATAGCTAGGATTTCCGCTTGAAATAACGTGACGTACTCTCCCAGCGGCTTAGCAAGACCGTAGTTGGGCCCTACAATGCCCAGTCCAGCTCTGCATACCATAGAATTGCCATTCGTGGGAAATTCACGAGACCAGCATAATAAATTACGAAAAGCTTCAAAGAAAATCAATTTTAGCGCGCTTTTTTTATAAACTTTTCTGAAATGTCACTATAATGTTAAAACAAATAGGTGTAGTAGTCCAACCCAATACCTATATGTTGCGTGTTTAAAAACGCTCATAAGATATAAGGGACTCACTCGAGAAACTCTGGAATTTCAGTACCGCCGTTTCGCTTGCAACTAGTTTTAAAAGTTTTTACGCAATAACTTTGGAAAAGTGATTACTATCCTCTTTAAAAATATCTGGAGCGTTGTAAAACCCAACTCTACTAAATCAATTCATTTACCACTCAGTTCATTTGAACTTTGTCCAACAACACTTCACGGTAGCAGGAAGCGCTTGCAGTTCCAGAATCTATTGTGCTGCTCGTACTCATTCCAGGACCATCGAGCAATCGGTACACAGAGAATTAATGAGGAAGTAAACACAAATTTTTTGAAGAGGATACTAATCACTTTTGCAGAGCTATTGGGTAATAACTGTTAGAACTGGTAGTAAGCGAAACGACAGTAGTTGAAATTCAGGAATTTCTGGAGTGACCCACATGTATCTCATGAGCATTTTTAAACAATCACACTTTAGGTATTGGATTGGACTACAATACCAATTTTTTTTTAACATTCTACTAACATTCCAGCGGAGTTTATAAGGAAAAAACCCTGCAAATTATTACACAACGGTTTATTATTCGGATAAACAGCTTGACGTAGCATTAATGCTCCGAGACCCATCCCGTTCGATTCAGTTTGAAAAATATCAAAATGAAACCCAAAAAAAGGTCGAAAAGAACTGAATCGTAATACTAAAATAAACAAAAAAAAACGAAAGTATCTAGAAAAACTGAATTTTAATATGAAAACATTCACGCTAAATACTAATATCAAAATGTAACCAAAAATCTATGAAAATATCTGGTGCGTCGCAACACACAACTTTCCTTAACTCTACGTCAATTCACTTTGTACATGGCCAATGCGATTTAATCAATTCATTTATCACTCAGTTAATTTGAACTTGGTCAAATAACGCTTTACGGCAGCAGGAAGCGGTAGCGCTTACAGTTCCAGATTTTATTGTGCTGCTCGTACTCATTGCAGGACCCATATTGAGCACAGATATTTGATGAGGCTGTAAACACGAATTTTTTGAAGTGGATAGTAATCACTTTTGTGGAGTTATTGGGTAATAACTGTTAGAACTGGTAGTAAGCGAAACGGGCGTAGTTGAAATTCAGGAATTTCTGGAGTGAGCCCCATGTATCTCATGAGCGTTTTCAATACCCACCCTTTAGGTATTGAATTGGACTACAATACCAATTTTTTTTAGCATTCTACTAACATTCCAGCGGACTTTATAAGGAAAAAACTGCGCTAAAAACGCTTTTGGTCAAAAATTTTGATAATTTATTGCGCTGCTCTCGTCATTTTTCCACAAATGGGAATTTTATGGTTTCATTACCTTATTGAGAGCTATCAATATAAAAAATTTAATCAAAATCGTTAGAGCCGATTTGAGAAAAAAAATATTTGGTGTTTTTATCACTATGATAACTATAGTTAACTTTCAGTGGATTTTGCCCATACACTTAATTCGGCGTCCCATTTTAACCTGTAGGCTTGACATTAAGTTTCAGCTGATTTGGTACCGTTGTTTTATCTATAAACCGCGCTAAAATCAATTTCGTCGAAAATTTTGGTAATTTATTGTGCTGCTCTCGTCATTTTCCCACAAATTGGAATTTTATGGTATAATTGCCTTATTGAGAGCTATCAATATAAAAAATTTAATCAAAATCGTTAGAGCCGATTTGAGAAAAAGAATGTTTGGTGTTTTGATCACTATGATAACTATAGGTAACTTTCGGTGGATCTTGTTCAAACCCTTATTTTGGCGTTCCATGGTAACCTGCGGGCGAGATATCAAGTTTGAGCTGATTTGGTACGGTGGTTTTCTCTAAAAATCGTTCACAGACACACAGACCATTTTCCCAAATAGTGTTTTTCGGACTCAGGGGGGTCTGAAACGTAAAGATCTGAAGAAAACTCAAAATTTTTTTTTCAGCCGATTACATAACTTTCCTTTCTACTTCGTAGAGCAAGGAAAGTAAAAAACCAAAAAGAGAATGAAATGAAAGAATCTAAAACAATTGAATCGTATTAACACCAAAAAAAAAAATGAAACGAACGAACTATTAAATAAATAAACCAAAAATAAGCGAATAATGAAAAGTTCAATCGAAGATAACAGATATTTTGCTAACGGAAATAGTTGAGATGGAGCGAAGACGAGAACAAGGCAATCAGACAATAAAGGGACAAATCGTAATGCCAAAGGTTATATACGAAACACGAGCACTTCCTAGAGGAAGCAAAAAATATCTGGTGCGTAGCAACACACTACTTTCCGCCACCCCTTTAAGTTCGAACACCATCTACATAGGCGGGCGCTATATCTTCGTTCAACGCATTTTTACAGGAACATTTATACGGAACAAAATGTAGGGACTAGTTAGCTGAGAGCACTCCGAAAGTTTGATCGAAATCGTTGGAGCCGTTTTTGAGAAAATACGAATACCGATAAATTAATATTCGACAAATCTCCTTTTCTGAGTTAACGTGGCTTATATCTCCGTTCAACATATATATACAGAAATAGTTATGGAAAACAAAATGTTGGTATGGGTGACTAAAAGACACTTCATTAGAATTTATCACATCTGGTGAAAAAATTACCCTGGAACTTTCGGAAATGTTCGAAAAAACGTTATTTTCAACACATTTTCATTTTTATCTCTGCTCAATGGACTTTCAGAGGAACATTTATTGAGAACAATATGTAGGTATTAACTATTCGAAAATATCCTGAGAGTTTGATGATAATCGTTGAAGTCATTTTGCCAAAAACTTAAAAAACCTATTTTTGCTTCATAGGTCATTATCTCCGTTCACCGTATTTTCATGGAGATATGTATAGAGAAGAAAAGTTAGGTATTGATTAGGAGAAGATAATTTGAAAGTTTAATCAAAATCGTTAGAGCCGTTTTCGAGAAAAATGCGAAAAACCCTAGTTTTTGGTACATTTTCGTCCCTCATGCCCCGTTCCCATCGGCCGAAATCGTCCATAACCTTATTTTGGTGTCTACAAAAAATAACGAACAAAACAGAAAAAGAACCAGCTCAATCGGATCAGCCGTTCTCCCGCAAATCGAACTGCAGACACACACACACACATACACACACACGGACCACGCGCCGAAATTAGGTTTTTTAGACTCAGTAGGGTCTGAAACGTAAAGATCTGAAGAAAACTCAAATTTTTTTTTTTGGGCCGATTACTATACTTTCCTTCCCTTCGGGTAGCGGAAAGTAAAATATCTGGTGCGTAGCAACACACAACTTTCCGCCACCCCTTTAAGTTCGAACACCAACAACATATGCGGGTGCTATATCTTCGTTCAACGCATTTCTACAGAAACATTTATTCAGAACTAAATGTAGGGACTCGTTAGTTGAAAGTACTCCGAAAGTTTGATCGAAATCGTTAGAGCCGTTTTTGAGAAAATTGGAATTCCGATAAATCAATATTCGACAAATCTCCTTTTCTGAGTTAACTTGGCTTATATCTCCGTTCAACATATATATACAGAAATAATTATAGAGAATGAAATGTTGGTATGGGTGACTAAAAGACACTCCATTAGAATTTATCACATCTGGTCAGAAGTTACCCTGGAATTTACGGAAATGTTCGAAAAAACGTTATTTTCGACACATTTTCATTTTTATCTCTGTTCAATGGAGTGTCAGAGGAACATTTATTGAGAACAATATGTAGGTATAAACTATTTAAAAACATCCTGTGAGTTTGGTGAAAATCGCTTGAGTCGTTTTGCCAAAAGCGTAAAAAACCTATTTTTGCTTCATAGGCCTATATCTCCGTTCACCGTATTTTCATGGAGATATGTATAGAGAAGAAAAGTTAGATATTGATTGGTAGGAGATAATTTGAAAGTTTAATCAAAATCGTTAGAGCCATTTTCGAGAAAAATGCGAAAACCCTCGTTTTTGGTACATTTTCGTCCCCCCCCCCTTCCCATCGGTCGAAATCGCCCATAACCTTATTTTGGTGTCTACAAAAAATAACGAACAAAACAAAAAAAGAACCAGCTCAATCGGATCAGCCGTTCTCCCGCAAATCGAACTACAGACATACACACAGACATACACACAGACATACACACGGACCTCTCTCCGAAATTAGGTTTTTTAGACTCAGTAGGGTCTGAAACGTAAAGATCTGAAGAAAACCCAACTTTTTTTTTTGGGCCGATTACTATACTTTCCTTCCCTTCCGGTAGCGGAAAGTAAAAAGACGAGTCGAAGGGGCTTCCAACGAGTAGAGCGGGTGGGCGAGCGTTGCCTTGCGAGGCGAGGACGAGGTGGGTAGTTTTTTTATTGAGACGGCGCGTTTTGGCGTCCCATGGTAACCTGTGGGCTAGATATCAAATTTGAGCCGATTTAGTACGGCGATTCTCTCGACAAATCGTTCACAGACATTTTTTTTTTTTTTTTTTTTTTTTACCCGAGGGCGTGTGGGACAAGTCCCTATGTCACTGCGGCCGCATATGGGCCTATTGTGACGGCCCTTTCTTAGTAGAAGGCGTCGTACATACCCGCCCCCCTTAGGAAGCCGAGTATGTCCTTCACCGCAGAATCCGCTATGGTTTGGGGTTCAGTGGTCCCCTGACCGAAGTATTCAAAGCGTTTTGCTGCCAGAGCAGGGCATTCACATAGGATATGCTCTGCTGTCTCATCCTCCTCACCGCAGAGTCTGCATTCCACCGCCTCTGAGATGCCCATCTTGTTGAGGTGATATCTGAGTGGGCAGTGCCCGGTGAGGAAGCTTATCAGTACTCTCAGATCTTGTCTGGAGAGTGTCAGCATCGCCTTAGCCCTTTGACAGGAAGGCGTGACAAGCCTTTTTGCCTGTCGTAGTCGTGGCTGGCGATGCCAATGGGCGCCATTTTCCTGTATCTCCCATCGAGCAACCAGACGGTTTAGGTGACTCTTCGTCAATCCCACGTGTGGCTCAGGCCCGATGGGTAGGGTTTCTGTACCCCTTTTCGCAAGCGGTCAGTCTTTTCATTGCCCTCATGCCCCCTGTGAGCCGGCACCCAAATGAGGGAGAGCCTGTTACGGGCGCCGAGCTGCTTGAGCGCATGGAGGCATTCCCATGCCAGCTTAGACCTAAAACTATAGGCTGCAATGGCCTTCAGGGCGGCCTGGCTGTCTGAGAAAATGTAGATCCGCTTGCCCTTGAGTCCTTTGTTCAGGATCTCTTCTGCGCAGATCTTTATGGCTAGGATTTCCCATGGTCCCATGGTAACCTGTGGGCTAGATATCAAATTTGAGCCGATTTAGTACGGCGATTCTCTCGACAAATCGTTCACAGACATACACACACACACACACACACTCACACATCTTCAAGTTTGATTTGAGATAATTGGTTTTTCATTTTTTGTTTGATTCCCGTTTCAAATTCAAACGCAACCCCCTTTTTACAGCGAATAACGGACAATGAAATCCCTTTGTTACAAGTCGAACGTCCTGGCAATTCATTAAACCCGGTGCTTGGTTTTTCATGTTTTGTTTCTTCCTCTCATGTCGCCTAAATCCTCACATAAGAAGACGGCTCATGTAAATCGCCACGTCCTCTCATCCTCTCAACGCACAATTCCCCCGTGAATTCGCCACTTCTCTTTCATATTTCACAAAAAACTAATCATCTTGGACGTCTATAGGTGTAGAACTTAATGGAACTTTCGGGGTTGAAAAATGGTCTCCGCCGACCCGCCGAAATCCCGGGAACGATTCGTCAATAAATTATGAGCAAAATGAGTCTGCGGAGGCGTTAGGCTTCTAACGGTCCTCGTAATGAACTTTCCCGATTTGCATCAATCTTTTGTTTCTCACGCGCGTTAAAGGCGAACGGATTCACGTTTTGAGCAATTTTGGGGGAATTCCGGACGAAATGACCTTGCAACTTCGCACTGTTTTAACCGGCGCTTAGTGCGACGCTTCACGCACCACTCCTCGGCCCTTCGAAATACTAATCTCATTATTTTCTTCACTCGGTATTTTCGCTCTTCTCAATTTCGACTCCTCTCCACAAGAGACGACTCCTTACAACTTAGCCAGGCATTTACATTTAATATTATAGACCAACATCCCGAGTCTATCCAATGAAGCTTGCTTGGTTAGCACGTTGCCCTGTATTGAGGGCGAACGAGTAATTTGACAGCAGATCAGAGTGCACCTTTGAACCAGGTACTGGTCGCCAAAGGGAATTTACAAGATTGTCTGCCTGATGCGTCAAACAACTGGTAGCCCCGTCAGCTGCTATTTAACCATCTCAAACGTGTCCAAGCGGAAGAAAAATAGCGCGTGCAATGCCAAAATGAAGGCTTTTCTCGCCCTCGGAAGAATAATGAACAAAAATGTTTGTCTTCCCCCGCTTAAGAGATTGATGGAGTTCCACGCGCTTCGGTAGTCGCGAAAAGAGGCCGAGAAAGGAGTGAGAAATCCGTGGGAATAAAATCGTTGGGGGTCGAAGAAGATGAGACCAAATCAGGTGCTCATCAATCACGCTGGAATGCGAACGAAGTGTTTCTCAGCTGGGGACGCCCTATCCGACGAGTTGAATTCGTCGATACACCATTCGTGCCAATGCCAGGGAGGAAAGAGCGAAACAATAGGAAAACAGTGGAGCTGGGATTGGAAAGGAGGGCAAATGCGTTCCTTTTTGCCGACGAGGTCTGATCAGGTGGCACTCCTGGGGGGTGGTGTTCGCCTATAGGCGGAGGCTCCTGGACAGTTTGAGCGGGTTGATGTTGGCTAGTTTTCTTACACTGAACGTATCAATGTACCTGCTGGAGGGCAGGGGTTCACCACCTCTCAGCTTTAAGGTGAGGTTCCACGCAGGGGGCTCGGAGTGTTTGGAAGCCATGGACCAAGTGTTGGAATCAGCAGCTTGGCACACCCCTCCTTCTGGGCTGCGTCCTGCTCGTCTTGCTACCTCCCAAGAGTCACAGCCCTTATTCTTCTCTTCTGGTGGCCGTACTCTGGTTAGCCTTTTAAAGGATACAGCACCCTTCTCCCGGAGACTTGACGGTGGATTGGGATAACACTCGCCACAAACCAGTACCACCTCCTGAGACAGTGCAGAACGAGCAAGTAATGGGGAGGGACCACCTCCGGAGCACTGCTGTTGTCTGCTTCCTGTGGGGTTGGTTGTGCCTCATGGTGAAACCAATACGGAACGAACTCTGAGGAGCCTTGACTCGAACGCACCCACCCCTGATAAACGAAATACATCCCGCTTACTATCATTGTCATCGCAAACACCGACCGCGTTGTTCTCTTTTTTTCCCATTCGCTACATTTTTCAAGTTTTCCTTCGTGTAACCATCAAACCAAGCTGACAGCTCGCCAAATAAGTTCTGGCAAACGATACTTGAAAGACGCGCAACGTATTTGTCTCGATCTCACCGCTGCACCGACCACAGAGCGTCAAAGTCGTAAAATCGAGGTATAACTCCCTTCCCATCAAATCCTTCTCATCCTCACCTCATACGTCCTTTCATCTCAGACACATGTACCACGGTGTGACAGCCCTCAAGGGAAGTCCATACGTGCTAGCTACCTGTATTTTCGGTACCAGGATTTCTCGAAGCGTAAACTCAAAGCCAACGCTTATAAGCACCATTCCTTGGCTATCTCCTAGATAAGCATGTGATTGCCCAAGTAGCTTCTCATTACCTGTAGTAAGCATACAGGTACCTGGGCCCCCAGTACGCCTTTCCACTGTACAGAGTTCACACCCAAGGTGACCAACAGCCTCACACTCTGGAGGACCCAACACTTTGTGTTGTCAAGGGCCTGACGGCTGAGTATCCCAGTCTGAAACTATTCTGAATGCGCTGACAAGTCATCCCTGGCACTCTGCAGGCATAGCAGCAGTATCATCTTCTTCCCATTCCCTGCAATATGCAGGGTGCAAAAGAGTAAGCCTGCAATGAGCACTTGGTGAGTACATTAACATGTGCAGCCTGAAGGGCCGCCAATTGGCGTTCTGTCGAGGCCTGTTCCATTATATTTGTTTACAACCTGGATCTTCCAGTCCTGATTTCAATCTCTACACCGTTTCCAGGCACCTTCAGGAGCAGTTGCCTCGGGATTCAGCTATTTCGTACGTACTGTTTTTCTTACTTTTCTTGTTTTCTAATATATTTTTAGTAATTAAAAAAAATCCTCTTCATTCTAAGGTCATTGTTCGATGCAAAACGCCAAATCAGTATGGGTTTTTTGACCACGGAACCGCGCACCTGCCTTAATGAGACTACCTGGCCCTTAACGACAAAGTCATTGTTTCTCCAAAGACCTACGAAAATTCAACCTACGCGGTTATTTCCAACAGCAACAGATTTCCCCCTGAACTGGCTTTTCCATCTTTCTGTTCCCACTCCTCGCTTTCACATTCCTCTCCACAACAGACAGCTTCTCCCAAACTCCCCCTACATCCTGCTCATTCCCCTACAAAGTCTCGGGAAAGTCAGTTGTCTCTAGTTCTCCCAACACAGTCATCTAAATCGGTCTAAGTCCAATTCTCCCAATGGACACTTGTTCCATCTCTCATCAACATCTAATTCGGAGTTTCACGCCTTTAGAGCCCTCCATTGTTTGTGCTTATATACTCAAATCTTATCTTGTTCAAGTCGGCTCTTCTTGCACATCCAAGTCTTCAAATCATGTGATATACAAACTGTTCAAATTACAAGTTCATGCTCAACTAAAACCCATTTCCAAGATTCATTGAATTCTATCCTGGACGAAACAGTCATGGCTCTTAGTTCTATCGGCGAAGCCCCTAAGCGCAGGGTTTTCCCTTACCTCCTGGGAGTTCAATTATCCTTCTGCTAACAAACTGGTTCAGGGGTTCAGTTTTTCTAATACACAGCCGACAATGGACTTTCTCCACGGTGGACTTTCCAAAATATTCACTTCCCACTTCTTCCCAAATCTCCTTATATCCATACTCGCAGCGCTTCCCAGACGCAGCAAAAAAGTGGACTTATGCCAGGGCGTGTTTTAGACAGTTTATGGTTGTAAATAAATTATTGATTATTTTATGTATTCATTAGAGCTACATTAGGTGTGTAGTATGTGAGCCTATGTGTGCGTATTTTGTACTTCTTAGCTCATTACACTTCTTGTAATAAGTGTAGTCTTATTATTTTCAGCCCTAAGTTAGTATATACCAAAAAAAAGTCCTTATTACGTATGTCGGTGGAGAATTCGTACAATACTCTTTTTCCCACTATTTCATTTAACAAGGTAACAATATTATTGAGAACTTAGTTAACGCTGTAAGATTGGATTAAGCTCAGCTCTGAACACAAACACATTTCGTGTCGTCTATGGACGCTTGAGAATATCTACCTACCTGATAGACTTATTTCGGATTCAAAAAGGTGAGGATTGAAGCCCCCCAACCCCTTCGTCAAGGCCCTTGGAATGGGGGGGGGGGGAGAGTTACATTGGAGTTCTGCCCGGAGGAGGGACTCGGACTTGTAGGGCAGTTTTATGAAGGGAATCGAATGTTCATCAAGGTGGGGGGGGGGAGTGATCCGGGTCTGATGAGCTGACTTAATTGATCGATAATCATTTCAAACACATTCAGATTTGAAAAGTGCCAATATATAACTACAATTTTCGTTAAAGAATTTCAAAACTCCTTCACCATGGGTGACCGTCTGGATCCTGAAGAAGGAGAAATTCAGACCCATCTTTTTTGCCGTCAAGTTTTAATTTTTGTCTTTATAAAATAAAAATTGTTTTTTTTTTTTTTTTCAAAATGCTTTGTAGTGTTCAATCCTCCCTTTCCTTTTGGTTTATTATTCATTCTGAACAATAACCGTATGTTTTCGGTCAGGAAACTTTTTTTACAACCCCCCGTCAAAATTTGATACTTTACGTTTCAAGACATGGGGATTCCAAATATGCAATGTCCGTCCCCCGTCCACCAACTACCGCCCACTGTCCCCCGTCTGCCGTCTCCCGTCAGCCGTCCGCCATCCGGGCCGTTTTGTGCCTTTAACATGATCTAAAAAAACTGTTCTTTCCCACAAAAATCCCATTTGGTATCTAGCTGTGCCTGCAATCTGGCATTTTTACATCCTGGGTCGTATGGAATGAGTATCAGACGTGTACAACTGCGTATAGGGAAATTGCAGTAATTATTTGAGTCTATTAATTGCAAGAATTCGCGGGAACTACAGCGGAATTCAACGTTTCGTAGTTAGTACTCCTCCCTCCCGTCTTATCAAAACCACTCGCTCGCTCGCCTCGCAACGCCCCCTTGACTCGCAACGTCGTGCCAACTGCCAGGGGTTCGCTGGAAGTCTCCGTTCCAATTTCCCCGACTCTTTTTGCCCGACGGGGCGGAGGAAGGTTAGGACCGCACTTCCACCGCACACCACTACATCGGATCATAACTGCATACAGACGTTTACGGGCGCCGGGAGAATATTTAGTTTCCGTAGTTCCATTGTAGTCAGGTCATGTTTCGTATGGTTTACTAGTATTTTTCGATGCTGAATCGAATGGAATGTGTCTCGGAGCAGTAATACTAGGTCAGGCTGTTCATGAGAATAATAAACCGTTGTTTAATAATTTTCAGGATTTCTAAGTAGGTGATCTGGAAAAAAAAACAAAAAATCAAGACATTTCGGTGTTGCAGGTTTTGCTAACGCGAATGTTCTTGGGCCCACAGCCGAAAGAGCGCCCAATTTAACATTTTGTGGTGTTCAAGCGACGAAAAGGTGTTTTGGAGAATAGGTAAAATCAGGCTCGGGTTGAATGTGTTAATTTTGTTTTTTAAATTGTTAACACCGATTCATGTGCCGCACAATGCCGTTCACGGCCCTAATTCCCCAAAATAATTCATTCATTTTTTCCTCGACTGCGCCACTGCGGAGATCTCAACATTTAAAAAAGGGGTTTATTTTCAAGTTGGTACGGCTAGCCAAGAGAAACTGCGAACCCACCCTTCGGTTCAAGCACAATTACGGAATAAAAAAACGTCTTTTTTTCGTTTTGAGATTCAAAAACGGAAGTGAAACGGGAGTCAACAGAAAGTATAACAATCATGAGAGGGTTTTTTTTTTTTTCAATCAATTCCGTAACCTTCTAGAAGTAGAGTTTGAAGAGGAAAGGGTGGAGGGGGTAAAAAAAGCCGCGGTCATATTCGAACCGGACTCGTACTAAAGCGATCGCTCAATTGTTTACCGGACTCTCGAATCTCATCCCGGATGGCAGATTCGAGAGCCTTTTTCCCGTCAAATCGCTCGGAAAATCCCGCTTAGAAAAAAGGAAGGAAAATGGAGCGACGGGAGCAGCTCCTCAACGAATATTTATTACTAAAGTTAACGTACCTGTTAGGTGAGTCCGTCTCCTCTGGCTGGTGAGTTACTGTGGGCAAGCGCTTTCGATGTAAAGACATCATCGTCTGGCCGTTAAGTCAGTACTTTATTACACCAAATGAAGCGGGCGAGTTTTCAAATAATTTCATCGCGTGTGTATCGATCTGAATGACAGCGGACTACTATAAAAACCCCGTTCCATTGTGTTGAGCCGTTCTCTTTTCTTTCATTGAAATCAATTTTCGTCGAATTGTCCCTCAAAATGAAATTGCAACAAAAACGCGTCGTCCATAAAAGAGCCTTTAAGAGGAAAACTTAATTATTTAGGACGCAATGAAACAAAGTCGCTTTCGATCCAGCAACGCTGGAGACGAGAGACATTGAGCAGCGACAGGTGCACATGACAACGCAACTAACTGCTCATTAAATAAACGACCTCGGCAGCTCACCTTAGTGATCAACCATGATAAAAGTAAAATAAACAGCTCTGAACTCTTTGCGCAAGGAGGGTTTCGCTTGTAAGGACAACAACAAGCACGCTGTGTTACACAAGCATGTTGGTTGAACAGGCTCTCAACATGCCCAGTGCACAACGCTACAGCTTCCTCCTCTCTTTGGAGACAGCTTTGACTGGAAGATCGAATTAGAATTTACTCTGGAGTTCGGCTACAAATTTGCGGGAAAACCTTGCCTCAGCTTCAACCAATCGCTGGAACTACGGAACAAGAGTCTTCACCAAACGTGAATCGATTGTGGCTTGGTGACACTGAAACATCCTAACGGGCGAAATGGGCCAGGCCAATACCGGCCTACTGGCTCTTTGGTGATGGGCAGCTTTGGCCGTGGATGTCCCAGAGGTTTGTCACTCTGCAGGCGTCAATGCCAAGCTCCTGTCCTGTCCAGGTGGTAATTTATTGCGTTTAAGTTTAAAACTTTCAATGTTTTTTTGAAACCAAACTTACGCAATACGAAGCAGATATCCGAATAATGGCGCGTTCACACCCACCAACCGATTCCATTCATTTGTGCAACCACTACAAGCCAACCAGGCTCCAAACATTTGCGTTATCAGATTATTGGCAGAGTGGTTTGATAGGACCGGACGACTCTCACACTGCTGCCAACCCAACCAGCCCTCTCCGCCAAGACATCCCTCCTCAATGATTCTTTTCCGGCCTTGTCATTGTTTCTTCTTTGAGCCATGCTCGTGTTTTGCATTTTCTCTAGCCATTATTAAATAGTATGGTAGTTGACAGCGGAAGTCAGCATTCATTTATAACCAGAAGCTGTGCTTACAAGTTAGGGTTACCTCTTTCCCAATTCCGAGGAAAGATTGCAGGAGTTGGCTACACTATCTTCGAGAAAGCCAAGTGAAAGCCAAGGTGAAGTGGCAGTATCTTTAAAGCCAAAATATGCCACAAAACCTCTCACCACAAAAGCCATAGTTGTGAACGAAATTTGCCCTTACCTCCCAACATTTACAGTTCCAGTTTCCATCAGAGAGAAATACTTTGCCTATGATCTTTCTGATGATAACTTTTGGAAGCCTGGTCCTGTCGACTTTCTGTTAGGGAGTGATTTGTTCACAGAAATTTGGACTGGACCATTTCTATCAGTTAGCGCAAACTTGCCTAAGATAAGGCCTTCTATTTTTGGTGACATCGTAATAGGAAAATGTTCGACTAAATCTGTCACTAGAAATTCTCCTGTAACTTTGTTTACTTATGCTCAAGAGCCTGATCTCAGAGAAGAACTTAGACGGTTCTGGGAGGTCGAAGAACCAACAGTCATTAGCAACATGGAAGATCCAGAAGAAACTTCCTGCGAAGAACATTTTTTGAGAACACACAGAAGGGATTCTGAAGGCAGGTACATTGTACAACTTCCTTTCAAAAAAGGAACTCCTCCTCGTTATTCTTTATCTGATGCTGTTCTGAAAAGATTTCACAATCTGGAATCAAAAATTCAGCAAAATCCTGTTTTGAAGGATCAGTATCATGAGTTCATTCGCTCTTACATCACCTTGGGTCAGCTACATCTAATTATTTAATTCCTCACCATGCTGTTTTAAAGGAAGATCGTGGTCAAGTCAAACTTCGTGTTGTCTTTGATGCGTGAGGCGGTCAACAGAGTTCCGCCGCTGTTTCCAGGTGCTGTCACTACACAGTCGACCTCACAGACGCCAGAAGCCAGACGCTGCGTTAAATATAGTTGCCTGCGCCGGCTCCTGGCAACATTCTTGGACTGTAGTAGGCATTATAGGCCGATTGCCCAAGTAGGAACGAACCTGCATACAGTCAAAGTAGAACACGGTGGAAGGCAGTAGCTGTTGTGTTAGTCTTAATAAGTCTGCCTTCATCACGCCAACAGTCAGCTTTGCATTAAAAGATCCATGCCAGGAGAGGAGTTGAGTGAGAGGGAAGGTGGGGTGCCTCCAATGCATGCTAAGGCGTGGAGTGATGAAAAGTGTCTTGGCATCCAAGGGGTGCAGTGTCCCTGTACTGTCCCAGGGACCTCACACCGCGCACCTCTATAGTCAGCTATCTTAAAGGGGTAACGAGCCAGGCCAGTCCTGGCCTACCAGCTCATGGTGTGAAGGGGGTGAAGCAGGTCTTTAAGACCACCCCTCACCTAGTTGGCGCACCTCTAAACCTCTGTGCAAGGAAGAGCACACAGAGCCCAGCTTGGTGCCCTCAAGGAGGTGATTGAGCGGGGGGTGGGGTTGTGGGGGGGGGGAGTGGCCAAGTGAGTTGGGGCGCAAGGCCTTCCGAGCCAGGCAGGGATAGAACCAGCGGACTCTGGTTCGATCCCCGACCAGGCACCCCCCTCCACCAAACCCAGGGGGATGAGGCAATGGGTACCGGCGGTAGCTGGGACACTAAGCGGGCCCTCCAACTGGCTCGCTGGGGAGATAGGACATGGGCCCAATGTGTGCCACGGCGAAATGCCATTGGTCCTGCAGCTCTAGCGGAGTCATATGGCTCGCAGCTGCTTCCCTGATGAGTGAGTGAGTGAGTGGGGTTGTGGGTCAGCCACAGTAGGGAGAATCCACCACGACTCCTGCTCAACCCATCGAGCTGCCCACGCTTGGGTAAATATGGCAAGCCCATGGCAGGCAGACTCGCTGGAGAGAGGCACGGCGGTGTCTTCGAGGGGGGAATGCGTGCCCTGGCCTGCACGTCCTGGTAGAGGGGGCAGAGAAACAGGACGTGCGATGCGTTCTCAGCTATCCTATCTATTAACTTTCCAATACAATACACCTAATCATTCCTCTGCAGAAGTGCCACAGCTGTTCAAAGTAATTTTTTTGCCACCCATGCCCTGCCAGGTATTACTATTTCATGCCAGTCGCTGATTCTGGAGTGAAAATAGAAGCCAAAATGAGTGAACATAAAATTCGCAAGATTCGATTCTGGGAACAATATAATTGATGAAAGATGCTTAAATTCTAATGCAGCTGGATGAAGAGATTTAAGGTTGCCTCAACATCTTTACGACTAACCAAGTGACTACGTAGAGCTATAGGAAGTAACAGATTGCCCAGAAAACTCAAGTTTCGTACGCTTTATAAGGAAGTAGTAACCACCTGCACTTTGAGTGCACGCTCTCTCGAAATACAAAGAGTTGATGTAAATAATTACCTTACTCGTACAGTTCATGCAGCATGAGCTCACCTGAAACAACGGAAAAACGTGTGGATTAATAAGGATATACATCGAACGCATCAAATCTAATGCATAATTCAGAATGCAGCGCCAGTCGGAGATTAGTAAAGCGATCGCCACTGCCGTCTCAAGGGCCTTAACGTCCTCCCACGTCGTTTGTTGCGCCACACGCGTCGCTCGCCCACGTTACCCCTTCTCGCCATTAATTAATACGTTTAACGTTTTAATAACTCGGACACACATCGTACGTCAGGCCTTCAGATTGCTGCTTCAGATTTATTAGGGCTTTCTAAACACTCGGGGGCCAAGCTGTTTTATCTCCAACCGCCATCAATTAACGTCCATAATTTGTGGCGACCCGTCTGAGAAGCTCGTTTTTGTGCTCGGACAAGAAGTTCTTCACAGTTCTCGTCGCTCTTTGGTGAGAGGAACGGACATTTTTAAAGCCACTAGAGAATGACAACGCCAGCTACTTCAGTACCTAAGTTCGATTTATTAATTTTTTTTCGAGCTGTATAAGTCTTGTGACGCAAGTGTGAAGAACTAAGTGTTGCGTAAATGAAACATGAACAGAACTGTAGAAACTGGTCTACTGGAGAAACCAAAAGCGAAAGCAAACGGCACATGAGAGGCTCCAGGGTGACCGCTCCAATTGGCACTGGCACCGCAAAAAAATCCTTAATCTCTGATTAGTGTATGCAGGGGTAGGGGAGGCACCCACGGGGCTGAGGGATGCTCGGAAGAGGAGCAACTGAAGCAAAGGCTAAGGGGTAGTAGTCAATGTCATCTCAGTGTGCTTATTTAGAATTCGAAAAAGACACTCATCAGAGAGTTATAACAGTCGAATGTGATGGAGGTCAGTAGCATGTGAGAGCACGGGCTCTGAACTCATGCCTGGGGAAGCACGGTAGGTTTTGGTCTTTGCCAGCCTCCTGATCCTCGAGAGCTGTAGCCCGTTTGTTAACTGCGCGGAGGAATGACTCTGGAGAATCCACACCTGATATAACTATGTTTCAAAGGGACAGATCAACTGTGACATCGTTTTGCCACGACCTTCTTGACAAACTGGGCGAAACGGTTATAGGCTTGTTTTGAAGCAGTCAATGCTGGTAGGATGGACTGCTCTCCCATCTACTGTCGCTGTCTGTTGTATGAACTACGATCGGGCATCACGACAAAATTGCTGTTAGTATCCCCCCCCCCACCATTCAGCAGCATCAATTTGGACTATCCTCAACTGGCAATCGTGCAACAGGGTAAACAGGGAGTTTACTCAGTCTAGAGGTATTTTGCTTGTTCGGTAGTTGGGCCTCGTTGCACGACGTTCATCTCGGCGTCAACCTGTCCTGCTCCTTCCTGTCCATCATCCACCCCTCCAGCGGCGGGAGGCTGAAATTAGTGCTTACCACGCCTTCTTCCGCCTTGCACCTACGCTGTGCTTTTCGTTCTTCCGACATGTCTTCCGCAAGACCAAAGCTTCATGGAGGGAAGGTAGGCAATTCCTGTCATCAATAGTATTTTTCTTTCCAGCCGACAGTCTCGCAACGCTTATTTTATGCAGCTCAGTATGTACAGTCTGTTCAGTTTAGACGATCGCCACTTACAACTATGTCACAGGGGCTGGTTGGCTCCGTCAATCAGTATATTACCCAACTTTGAAAAATAACAACCAGATCTGTTTCTTTATTTCATGACTGTACCTAAACCCTCGACGAGGGTTATATCAGTCATAGAAGTTGCGGTTTCGCTAATATGCAAGAGGCCGGCCCCTGCAGCATCCACCGAACTCAGACCTGTGGAGGTACGGCAGGTATGTGGTCGTTAGCCAGTCTCACCGTAGAGAGCTGTTGCCCGTGTGTTACCGCGCGGAGGTGACCACCTGAGGAATCCCGTACCATCTGGGAGTAGTTCTTAATCTGGTTCCCTACCTGATCTTACTGTTTACTTGGGTGGCAAGTTTCAAAAGGACTGATCAACTATAACCACGTTTCTTAGCCATTACCTTCTTTGCGAACTTTGCAAAATGGTTATAGGCTTCCTTTGTAGCAGTCAAAGCTGCTAAGTTCGTTTGCCCTCTCAACAACCGTCGCTCACTGTTGTAGAAACTACAGTGGAGCAGCACATGGTTTCTTGTTTCCTCCGCACTGGAGGCACAAGACGTGCATAATGGAGAGTCTTTCAGAGAAAAGAAGTGGAGCCGCGCATTGAAGTCACCATGTCCCGTGAGGAACTGGCTCGTCCAGTGGTCTGGCTCAACCCATTTTCTAGAAAGACGTTCACGGATGTTGGGGAAGAACTCATACGTATCACGTCCCTTTGACGAGGATTCCCATCTCGCTTGCCATTTCTCTAGAGCCCATTCATCGATGGCGGCAAGTTTCTGTTCTGTGGTGAGATCCGCACGGAGTTCAGCCCAAAGCGGGGAAGCTCCTGTTTCACTCTCCACTTGTCAATCATGCACTCAACAGCCAAATCAACTGGTAACTGACCAGTGATCACCTGGAGTGCTTCCGTTGATACAGATCTTGTAGGCCTTGGTGATCCACAGGAGCGCGGCTCTCTGGGATTGGGCCAATACTCTCTTTTGATTGACTGTTAGTTTGCTACCCCAGACAACAGGGCAGTAGCCAATCACACCTAAATAGATGGCCTTATACATGAGGATGGTGTCGTGGTAACACACACCCCAAGTGGCCTTAGTAATGGCACGCAGTGAGGCAAACCTTGCAATGGTACTGCCTTTAAGGGACTGGAGGTGTTGGTTGAAACCCCACCTCTCACCTATATTCACTCCTAAATACTTGACGTGCTTTTCAAGAAGGAGCCTGTGGCCGCCAAAGCGTACTCGTATTGTGGGTGGATTATTCACTTTCCCCTTCAAGAGGATTAGCTGGGTTTTTTCCTCAGCCACCTGCATCTTGACGTGCTCGCACCATTGGTTGACAGTGCGGAGCACGTGGTGGGTTTTTTCTTCAATTTGGCGGACTGACTCTGCAAAGATCAGCACAGTCAAGTCATCCACATAGGCGTACGGCTCGCAGTCAGTCTCCATGAGTTTCCTGAGAAGACCTTCGAAGAAGGCATTCCAGAGTGCTGGTCCTAGGACCGAGCCCTGTGGGCACCCCTTCTCAATCTTTCTCCGGACGGAGACATGCCTACTTTCGATCGTAGCAGTTCTGTCTGTCAGGTAACTTCTGACGAGCGAGTACAGGTTGCGGGGATTCTACCTTTGAGTTCATTAAGGAGCGCTGGCCACCAAAGGTTGTCAAACGCTCCTCTGATGTCAATCAGAACTGCTACGACGTACTTAGCCGGTGCCAGCAGGGAAACACGCCGAATCTCGACAATGACATCCTGCGTGGACCTTCCTTTGGTACACCCGTATTGCCTGCCTGTGAGGTTGCGGCCAAAGACTCCTTCGAGGGACTGCAACATCAAGATTTCTAGTGTTTTGCCTAATATGGAAAGAAGGCTGAGTGGTCTCCATGATCGCGGGTCCGACTGATTGCGGTCGCCTCCCTTTTGAAGAGTGACAACGCGCGCAGACTTCCACTGAGTGGGGAACTGTCCGACCTGCAGACAGTCATTAAATAAATTAAGGAGACCGCTGGAGATTGTCCGCTCAGCCTTCCTTAGCATATTGCTTTCTATTTTATCTGGCCCAGGAGATTTGTTGGGCTTTAAGGTCGCAAGAGCCCTGCCGAGGTCGCCTGTTGTCCACAATGGGATGTCGGGCTCGTTCGGAGGGTCCATGATCAGCTCCTTGCTGCCCTCTGGGCTTCAGTGTCTCGAGCTAGTTGGTCATCTGGGAACGCCTTCTCAAGGAGGGTTTCCAGTGAACGTTCGATACTGCAGGCCCAGCCTGACTCATTTTGCATCGCAGCTAAGACCTGCTCTACATTTGCTTTTCCTATGGAGGACTTGTAGTGTCTGCCCCAGGGGTTCTCAGAGCTCTCCGCTTCCACAAAATTTCGCCAGCCTTGCCGTTTGGCTCGTTTGATGGCGCGGTGGAAGGCCTTCTTCTCTTGGATGAAGGCAGTTCGGAGTGTTGCTCTGGCATCAGGGTCACGAGTGTTTTGGTACATCCTTCTGGCTCTATTTGCACTTTGCTTGAGGGGATTAAGTTCCTCAGTCCACCATGGGACTTTGATCGCCCTGTGCTTCTGTTGGCCAAGTACAGAGAGCCCAGCAGAGTGCAGTGCTGTGGTAAATGTGTCCACTTTGCTGTCCACCTCTTCAGGTGTGGATGCTTGCACTATTAGGTCGGTGTCTGCGGCACGCAGTTCACCTTCCAGTACCCTAAAGAATTGCGGCCAGTCAGCATTTTTTGTGCGGAATCGCTTTTCACGCGAGTCTTTGCAGAGGATGTTATCATCCGTAATGGCAAAGTCAATAACCATGTGATCGCTCTGCGTTGCAGCTGGTACGACTCGCCAACCCTTCAATTTGAGTAGCAGGGTGTGGGACACGGCTGTGACGTCTATACACGACCTTCCTCCCGGGCCATCATAGGTCGCCTCAGTCATGGGGTCGTTGGCAACAACCAAGTTGTACCTGGTGAGCAGCTCTATATACGCCTCGCCCGCCCCATCCAGGGTTGGGGATCCCCACAATGGTGATCTGGCGTTTGCATCAGCACAGACTACGCAGGGTCGTCCTGATAGGCCTGCTAGAGCCCGCTCGAGTGGTTCAAGGCTGTTGGCAACTGGTGCGCCAAATTGCCTGTAAATGATATTACAACCAGCTCAAAGCCACCGGCTCGGATGAGCACAGCGGCCAAGTGCTGGCTGTTCAGGTGAGTGAGTGCGAGCATGTCAATGGACGGGTCGATGCAGGCTACTGCTGCCTTGGCTCCCGTTCTTGCTCCAGCCACCACTCGTGCCTGCGATCCGAGACCAAGAGTTTTGGATCCTATGTACGGTTCCTGTATGGCGAGGACACTGCAGCGTTTCTTGAGTGCATTTTGCAGCAACTCAGCCATAACTGGGCAACTCTTATTTGTGTTGTGCTGAAGGATTCGAACTGTTTTTGACCTATTCATAATCCACTCGTGACTCCTGGAGGGCAATCGCTCGCTGACGAATGGTACAGCGTGCGTCTCGTGTAGAGTGTGCGACCTGTTGGATTTTGCGTTCGACGCAATTGGCACACTTGAGGGGAGCATCACGCTTGCATTCCTTACTCAGATGTGGCAAGGCGCACCAGGCGCACACAACAGGTCTTGTACAGGCCACTGCCAGGTGGCCATAGCGCTGGCATTTGTAGCACTGAGTGGGGGCTTGGTACGTTCGTATGGCGCACCGCTGCCAGGCTATTTGGAGGTGCCTTGCCCCCTCTAGTTTTTTGTACAGGCTGGGTGATACCTCAATCACCCAATCCTTCTGTCTGCCACGCTAGCCTGTAGCGATGCCACGTTACAAATGTAAACAAGACAACTTGGAAAATTGTTAATGAAGCTATTGGTAGAGCACAAGGAAAAGCTTCGATAAGCTCGATCAAGATTGATGGGAACACTTTAGAAACTTCCAGGGAAGGGAAAATGGTAAAAAATGTGTTCAATGAGCACTTTTCGACAATTGGAGAAAGACTAGCGAGTACCAGAACTACATCCACAAAATTAGTTACTTCAAAAACCACAAACCCCAACCCGTTCTGGAAAATATCAGGGGAAATAGTTGAAAAAATAATAAAGGGAATGCGTGGGGGATCTTCCCCCGGTTTTGATGGCATCACCGTTGATACGATTAAAAAAATTAAGAACCATATAATTATACCCTTGACTTTTATTATAAATCTTAGTTTTTCTTCTTCAGTGTTTCCGCAAATTTACAAACAAGCCATCATCATACCACTATTTAAATCCGGGGACCCAAAGGATATAAACAACTATAGACCTATATCACTATTACCTAATTTTGCAAAGATAATAGAAAAAGCCCTCAAAATTTACTTTACTAGTTTTTTGGAAGAAAAAAATATTACTAAAGTTAACGTACCTGTTAGGTGAGTCCGTCTCCTCTGGCTGGTGAGTAAAAAAATATTATTCCTATGCATCAATATGGATTTCAATGAGGAAGAAGCACGCTTGATGCCTTAATGTTTTTGCTTGAGAAAGTAAACTTAGCCTAGGATAACGGTCAAAGGGTTTTGGTGGTGTTTAAGGACATGACCAAGGCCTTCGACACGATTCCTCACATGGGCCTTCTGGAGACACTCTCAGATCTGAAATTCGATCCATCATTTATCGAATGGACTGCCAGCTATTTGTCTAACCGAGAACAAAAAGTTAAAATAGATAATCACAGGAGTGATGCAAGAACCTTCACCTACTCAATTCCCCAAGGAACAGTACTAGCTCCGATTTATTTCATCACATATATCGCTGGGTTACTCCGTTGTGATATACAGGGGGACATGGTGTGTTTTGCAGATGACTCTGCCATGATTGTGACAGGAAATTCTTGGGATGAGGTGATTTCAAAAACATCGAGTAATATGTCGGTGGTAAACAACTGGTTGTCATCAAAGAGCCTTATGCTAAATTTTGCTAAAACAAATTTCATGGCGTTTTCATGGTCAACAAATCAAATACCAGCTATTGGGCAAATTGTTTGTTACGTACAGGCAAACTGTGCAGAAAATTGCACTTGCCCCTCTATTGTTCAAGTTGCCCAAACTAAGTATCTAGGAGTAACTATTGATCAATGATTAAAATGGGACCCACACATTAATAATTTGAACAATAAGCTTCGGAGACTCATCCCTATCTGCCGGGAAGTCAGAAATTTTATGTCGCAAAAACTAAAGAGTCAATTTTATTTTGCTTTAATACAGTCTTTGATTATTTATGGAATTGTGGGTTGGGGCACTGCGCATAAAAATAAAATTCAACAGATTATAATCACCCAAAAATTGTTGATTAAAATCCTTAAAAAATCTAGGAGATTCCCTTCCGACGAATTATTTAAAATATTTGAAGTAATGAAAGTGGAAAATTTAATTGAAAAGACAACGATAATTTACACGCACAAAAAGGTTTATCCAGGGGAAGATAAAAAGAGTTCGCTCTCAAACGAGAAGTGGTGAAAAAATTATGTTAATAGCGCCGCCTAAATACTGCTGCGGCTCAGAGGTTTTATTTATCCAATGGGGTCTGCTTATATAATAAACTATCTAAAGAATTTATATCAACAAAGGTGACACTAGATAAGTTCAAAAATAAACTAAAGAACTATTACTTTCAGTGTTGATAATTTATGCCGTATGCTATTTATATTATAAATTATAATTAATTTATAAGCTGTTTACTCTATAATTTGTATTTAATTTTGTTAATACAACAAGGATATTGACCCGAAGGTACTCCGCAGCCCAGCGCGGGTATTAACCAAAGGGCTGCGTAGCATATTGATCATTTAACGTTGTAAATGTGTAAATAAGTATTGTTCAATAAATGCATTTTAAAAAAAACCACCCACCATTCAGACGATACTGTTGGGAGCACAAGAGAGAGAGCGTCAGTTCAGAAGTAAACAAACGTGATGAGTGAGGGCTGCATTACACTTTAAATGAACAGTGGTATGAGCTTGAACATATAAGTGGAACACAAGGAGGCTCTGAATACGTGAATGGGTGGCAAGAGTCAGTAGAGCTGAGAAACGAGTGGCTATGGTGAGAACAGCAAGACGAATGAGACATGAAAAAGCTGTGTGTTGAGGACAGGAAATAAATATGCGGGTGGGAGGGGGAAGAAGATATTTTGGAAAGTCCAGAAAAGGGGAAAACCAGCCGCATAGGAATAACTGAAAGGCAGGCTGGACTTCCCCGCACCCGCGGACAAACGGCTTGAGGCTCAGAAATATCAGTGGCCTTGTTTCGGGCCTTCCCATTAAGGGCAAGTGTGGTAGTTCTGAGCTCAAGACCCAACTAATTCGGCCTGCGCTGAACAATGGCAGTACAATATACGATCAAAAATCGGGTTTAGCTCTTTTTTCAATAAATTTCTGTCAATCGAAAGTAGCATTGTTACAAACACCGTTTTGGTAGCTCAATAACACAGTGGAAGTCCAATCGTGCTAAAATCGGTTTTCGTCGGAACTTTGGTAATTTATTGTGCTCCACTCGTCATTTTCCCACGAATGGGAATTTTATGGTATAATTGTCTTATTACGAGCTATCAATATGACAAATTTAATCAAAAACGTTAAAGCCTGTTTTGAGAAAAACAATATTTGGCGTTTTGATCACTATGATAACCATAATTAACTTTCGATGGATTTACTCATACCCTTATTTTGGCGTCCCATGGTAACCACATGGTGATATCAAGCTTGATTTGGTATGGTCGTTTTCCGTAATAACTAGGAGTATCCAACTACCATAAATTTTGCTTGTTCTGTCATGTGTAATAGTGAATTAAATTTCGACTAGAGTGCGCTAAATCAGATGGTGATCACGATTAATTTACAAGGAAGTAACAGAGTGACTGATTAGCACACAAGAACAGTTATCATGGCAAGGTCGAATAATCACACATTGAAGGAGAGTACAGCAATCACTTGAGGGTTTGAGCAGAAAAGTAGAGGGACGTTATTCCCCCAATATCCTAACACACAAAACCGACGCAAATCGCTACGACGTCGTTTGTACCCGCCACGCGACAAAAAGCCACGACAGTCGTTACAATTCAAATTCAATATTGAGCTGGAGGTGGGAAGAGGTTAAGGTGAAACGGATGATTTGGCGGAGAAGAAGGCGAGGGAACCGGGTGGGGGGGGATAAAGGCCATTTATGATGGATCACCTCAGGGTTGCGGTGGGAACGTCATTACCTTTTAAAGACGGCGATGTGAAAGGGGAGGGGGGCGGAAAAGAGAGGGGTCGTGCCACGTGGCGCGCTCTTTCAGGGAGGACGGAGGCGGGAAAAGATAATGTTGAAATATTGTGGATGGATCCCTTGAGAGATTAGATGGAATATCCCTGTATCCGGAAATGAGAAGCGCTCACCGGAAAAAAGCCCCAATCTGACTCGAAAAATACGATTAAGTACACCAAATATTGACAATTCAATGAAACATTTTTTAGTTTTTCCTCGCTGATCTTACAATAACTCGCCCTTTACGTGATGCTATTCACAACTTCTCAAAATGCAGACAATCACATTCAACAGTTGAACGATATTTGTACCTCAGTTATCGTCGTGAAAACGCGAGTCTGAAGAACCTAACGCTACTAGTCTATTTTAAAGCCACAGTAAATTATTGAGAGAGTAGCTCCCGTATTGCTGAAACTATGGCTCATTCCAACACCATTCTAGTCCATAATTGGATTAACCAGAGGCTTTCAGTTTGAACAGCAACTGAAAGACACGGAATATATGTTAGGCCTGGGCGTATTAGCTGAAATCTTGAGCTCGAACCTTCCAAGCTTGCTCATAACCAGAAGTCTAACCTGAAGCCTGTTGTCCGCAGCAGCGGGAAAGTCCGGGCAGTCCGTTGTGAGGATTCTCCGAATTATAACTCCCGGAGAAAAAGGTACTCACTTTGATTGACATTGAAAATTGATAAAGTAAAATAAAATGGTAAACACTTTGATTAAAACAACCACACCCTGTTGTGCAACAGACGATAAATCGTTTATTGACGCGGAAACTGGAGGACGAGATTGCTGTCCTCTCAGTTGTGTTCTGGCACACTTCTTCGTTCAGCCTCGGAGCCGTACGGCCCCCGCAAAGGTGTCAGTTCTCGTCCGTCCGCCTAATCAGTCGGCATCTTAGGGAGCGGTCCCAAACGTGGGCGGGTGTGTAAGCCTGACATCAGCCCCCTCCTCAGGATCGACAGCAGACCCAATGGGGAGGAGAAGCCAGGTGAGCTTACCACTGTGTGGGTGCTCGTTGGACAGTTGAGCGTGTGAAGAAGGTATTGTACAGAGACAGAGAATAAGGGCAATCATAGATGTGCATGAAGAGATGTCAGGCTGTCGGCCAGTGGGTTGTCGTGCACTGGGTGAGATTATGACGTGGTCGCAGTGCAGTGGTCTTGGACTAATTTGAGCTGCAACAGGGTTGCCACCATCGGCAGCTCGTCGAAAACCATGACAGCTGTGACATGTGGGCTGACCTGTGTACTGAGGTGCTCGTAAGATCTTGCAGTAAATACGTCACGAAGGCTTTGACTATCAGATACGGGCCGCAAAAACGAGGAGCACGCTTGAGAGTCGTTGCTTTTGCCTTATTTGAGAGCATGTGAGTTTTTAGGTACACATGATTCCCAGGGGTATACGTCGTGCCGATGTGTTTCTTGTTATACTACCGCATATATGCTTGATGTTGGACGTGTATGTTTGTGATAGTTGTTTGCCAAGTCCCTGGGAGTGCCAAACGTTCCTCGTGGATATCCCCCGCAAAGTGTAGTGGTGTTAGAAGATTGCGCCCAAGAAACAGCTCGACGGGGCTAAATTTGGTCGTTGTATGCCAAGTTTAAGGAAATTTGGTTAAATATAAATTGTTAGCCCATTTGCTGTGATCGCTAGTGCATGTTGACCGGAGCAATGCTTTCAAGCTCTGAATTTGTCGTTCAACTAGATTTGGGTTGTGATCATGAGGGGGAAGGAAATTATGTTCCGTGCCGATAGAGAAGATGAAGTCCCTGAATTTCTTAGAGGTGAAGCAGCAGGTGGCGTTGTCTCCGTCCAGTTTATTTCCGAAGCTGTCAACGAAATTTTACTTTTGGACTAAATTATCCACTTCTTCCCCCCACTCGATTTACTTCTTCCCCTACTCTCAGCTTTGCGCAGACCCGACTCAATCACACATTGCCATCTTTCAACTCTCACTCTACTCACCCACGCTCCACTCATGTCCTCACAACCGAGTTCACCTATTCAGAGATCCAGTTGTTCACACTTAGAACATTCACTCAAACTGTTATCGTTAATACAGTCCTCACTCATGCTCACTGCTTTCATTTATTTATTTTGCTCCAACTCAATATCCCCCACTGCGCCCAACAACTCGTAGAAGGGATGGGAGCGAAATTGGTTGTAATTCAGGGTGTTGTGATAGAAACGAGACCCCAGTTCCGGCATTTGTCTCGCCTGTAGGCAGCTCTCTTTACACATATGTAGAGAGGTGCAAGACCCAGCAAGACCTCTAGCGCAGCTGTTGGGGCTGTATGCACATGCAACCTGTCACAGCCATCAGGCCGTGCGCCGCAGTTACACAATCTTCTTTCCTGTCCTGGTCCACAAGACCAGGGCACCTCAGGTAACCTCAGGCCAAACGATCGTGCTGTATATTCTCAGGACTATCTTCAGCGGCGGTACCCATGTCTTGCCGACCATTTTCTGGATGAAGCCCTCCGTATCGCTCTCTTTGCGTGCGTGCCTGTGAGCTTCCTGTCTAGGAAGACTCCCGAGTATTTCAGTGTCACCACTACCCCCCCCCTAGCAGGAGTTCCTGCATTATAAAATTGCGTTTCCTGGTGAAGGGCACCTATTTTGTCCAGATTGACATATAACTTCGGTCTTGGTATAGTGTTCATAGCAAACTTCATACGCTCACCAATCACATTTGCAAATTTTTCTTTGATAATCATTACCAAGTCACCTGCGTATGTTGTTGCTTTGCAGCCCTCTTCCTCTAACATCTCGAAGAATATATCTGCAACAAGCAAGAGGGAGAGTGCACTACTTTGGGAACACACCCTTCACTGATCTCTGCTTTCCAGCATTTCCTTGGTCAATGCGATCAGGTGGGCGTAATGCTTAAATTAGAGACTCTATTGACCATTTTTGTATAGTACATTGAACGAAAATACAGCTGGAGCATCTGGAATTCGCAAGAGTTGATGAAATCGTGTGATTCTTCGTACCATTCCACCTTCTAACGCTGTAGAAAGTAAAATAAATCCTAGGACTCACAGAATAAAGCCATTTCTAAAACCGTCGGGATTCACCTTGTCAGACATCGTAGCACTTCGCTTTGCAGCCGCGTCAATAGCTTTACCAACGACCAGCGCCGTTTTGAACGGCGAGAGATCACGAAAGTTTCACAAGAAGCTACGTCTCCTTATCAATCAATCGGGCGGCTCTTTTTAGAGCGGCTTTTTTTTCTATTGTACCGCCGAAGCTTCTTATCTGAAGCAGAGGCTTTGGGAAGTCCCTCTCTCGGTTATATTAACTCTAGAGCCGCCGTGAGAAGGGAGGAGGGTCTGGGGAAAACTTTAGGAAGCTCCCGTTCACAGAGCAATAGGAGCGGGATCGTCTGGTTGAGCGGAGTTGGCGGCGGCGGCGGCGGCTGAGGAAGAGGAATTCTTGATGAAGGACGGCTTCGGAAGAAGAAACTTTATTCGATGGGCTCTTTAGATTGAAATTCTCCTTTCGGGGCCGCGATAAGAGGAGAAAGAAAAAGAGAAAGACCTGAGGAAGAAAATTTCAAAGGAGCCAACGAGTAAAGTTCAAGTTTGGGAACTCATGAGCAATAATTGAAACAGGAAAAGGGGAAAGCTTTTTCTTCCCTTTGATGATCATTCGTCGATGAAAGAGGCTCTTCTCTCTTCAATCGGTACATATCTCATCGGCAATTTAACTTCCAAGAATAAAACTCTTAAGACGCCGAAGAGAGAAATAAAACTCCTGTGATCTTTTCCAGTAACATACGGCTTCTCTCCTTCACTAAGATCATCTCATGAGTTCATCTCATTCGTCCCACCTGTCCCATTTTGAGCCCTTCCAGGTCGTCAACGTAGCCACCTGCACTGCTGCTGTGCCACAGCGAACAGTGGGCAGATGTGCACATTATTTCATGCATTCGCCCAGCGTTTTTACTTAGCTCTGCAATGCGCAGTGAAAAGTTAAGTTATGAACTGAAGATAGAACGTTTTAACGGCTACTAGGTCTGAAACTGATCTGTGCCTGCGTGCATGAAGGCCAGAGAAAGAAGATGAACCAAATCAGCTCAAATATCACGAGAAATCACAGGACGGGGTTGCCTTTTCACAGGCACTCGCTCAGCATCCACTGAGCCCAGACCGGTGAAGGTGCAGCAGGTTGTCATTTATCCAGCCTCTCTGTGTGCCATAACGCGCAGGTATGACACAGGGGAATTCCTACCATCTGTCAAAAGTTCTTACTCTGGTTTCCAGCCTGATATAACTAATGCGACGTGTTAGAGATTTATGCTCGCGTAGTTCGTATTCGGGCCCAATATAATTAATCGGACTAACCCTCGAAACTCATGAACAAACAAATAACTTTTCTTTAGGAGAAAATAAGGAAAAGTAAGGAAATGAAGTTAATGAAACGAACCTTATTTCTTGAATCGTGAATAAAGACAATAACGGGACAAGGGGTTAATAAATAGGGATTTGCTCACCTTTATCCAACAATCTTCCAGCGAGGGGAGAGGGAAAACTGAACTTGAATCCTGGCTGATAAGGGGAGTCTCAACTAGAACGTCACAGGACACGTGAAAAAACAGAATGAAATCATAGCAATTCACCTATCGAATAGCAGAACTCGCCCCCCCCTGATATGGCAGGCATCGCAAAGGAAGGAGAGCCGGCAGTAACATATGCCATATCCTTCACACTGTTTACTTGGCTGGAATGTCTCATAAGGAGAGATCAATTGTAATAACTTTTTTGCCATAACCTTCCTCGCAGGCCAGGCGAAACGGTAATAAGCTTGCTTGGTAGCTGCCAATGGTGGTAGGCTTGGCTGCTCTTGTAACAACTGTCACTGACTGTTGTAGGAACTACAGTAGAGCAGCACGTGGTTCTTTTCCACGGTGCAAAACGTGCAGGATGGGGAGTCTTTGAGAGAAAACCAGTGGGGCATGTAAGTCGCCATGTCCCATAAGAAAATAGACAGATAGCCTTGTGTTCGACGCAAGTGCCGAATCCCTCCAGGTTTTTGACCTCGGAATTTCCGCTCCTTGCCCAACGGGCACCTGTGGCAAGGTCATTGTTCCTCCAAAGGTCCTTGCACCTATGGAAATCGGCGGATATTTCCAACGGTGGTTTTCCCATCCTTCCCCTCTCCTCCCTCTCAGATTCCTCTCCACAACAGATACCTTCTCCCAACAAATCATTCTGCTGCGAAGTGTCGCCGAAGTGAGTCGTCTCCCACCAACACTTGTTTTCTAACACCTCTCGCGATACGGTCGTCTCCAACTCTCCCAACGGATACTTCTTTCACCTCTCATCGACTTCTAGTTCGGCTTTCTCCCACCTTCCCAGTACAACCAGTTTTCACGTCTTCAGAGCCCCCTTTGTTCGTCCTTATATACTCAACCATAAACTGTTGTAGTGACCTCTTTGTACATCTAAGTCTTCAAATCTTGTGATATACCAGCTAACCAGTTTGTGCTCAGGAAATACCCGTCTCCGAGTTTCATTCACGTCTATCCTGGTCCAAACACCTTTTACATCAGGATGGTGTAACAGTAAAGCACTCCCCAAGCGGCCTTAATAACGTCTCCACGACGAGAAAAGTGACGCACAGAGTGAAAAGGTTGTTTATGGAAAATAGAAGGCACACGAGGTTGCACAATTGATGAAGCGATGTCGTAGTAAGCTGGGGGGGGGGGGGGAGTACCCAAAACTTCAGTGCACTACTTTGCCCTCAAGGAACAAATGAAAGTTCTCTCCTCATAATGCGTCTTCGTGAGATGGCTCCAACGTCCAAAACCAGACTAAGTTCGGTCAGTCTGTCCACCAAGTTACATCCCGATGGCCACGGTCACAAGGGATCGATTGGGACCGGCGAGACGAATATGGATGAGAAACAAGACCTTACTCCCGCAGTTAATTGATCTCAAGTTGAACGGAACTGTCTTGGGGTTAGGAGGAGGGTGAGGGGGGGGGGAGAGAGTGAGAGAGAGAGTGAGAGAGATTTCCTCTCAGTTAAGTCAGCCACCTCCTGCTTATTGAGATTCTGCTGACACCGGCAAGTTGGCGTTGAACCTCTCCCCCGAGCGGATGGGCTATTGAAAGCTCAGTTTCCCTTGTCAAGAAACGAACTCCCTTCCCAAGTCTTAGACCATAGTTTACAATTCGGTCTGGTAGACAACGTGCGAGAGGTTTGTTGCTAATCGGGTAACGTGTATGGTTCTCCCAAAGTCGGATGAAGGGGGTGAAGTTTCTCGAGCAGAATGTTTGTTTGAGAAGGAACAGATGGGAAGAGAGTTTGCCGCTTAGGGAAACTTTTCCAACAAAAGTAACTCAAGACAAAGCTCGCCCATACTCACCGAGCCGCGACAACATAATACCTATAACTGCATACCTGAGATTCAGAGGATGCCGCGAGGAGCGGGAAAGTACATTACGTTGCCGCTAACACCTGCCCGTAACGCCCTAACCCATTTATTACCGACCAAAGATTCGAGTTGAAACTTTCGGTTCGATCCTTTACCCATTTTCCCCATAAAAACGTCCCCGCGCACGAAAACTTGAGCATTTAAGGATTTGCTCGGCTCATCTGGAGAGGTTTCGAGGCACAAATCTAACGAACAAGTAGCGGGCAAAGGACCTGGAACTCACACACCTGTCCTAAGTGATGATCCTAGCTGGAGAAGAAGTACATGCGAAGTGATGAAGCGCTCCACGATTTAGGGGTTCGAAGAAAAAAATCTTGTGCTACGCATCACACAACTTCCCTCTGCTCCAAGTTCGTTCGGCAATTTTTATCACTTTAGCAACTAACCAAATCTGTTTACGACTCAGTTCATATGAACATAGCTCAACGCTGAAGGCGCTGAAAGTTTACAGAATTTATTGAGTTGCCGCATACGCCACGGCTATTATTGAGTAATCTGTGAATAGTTGATTCCAATCCGTCGACTGGGTTCTGTTGAGAAGGTGCGCAGAGAACTGTTTTGGAATTACCAGATTAAATCCGTGAGGGAAGCTGTTGTGCGAAACCGCAGGGCTTTGAATTCTGGAATTTCGATGAGTAGGGGAGAAATGGGGGAGCAAAACTGGAAATGGGGGTTCTATCCCAATTGGAGTGGGGGAAGAAAACCCCGCCTCGTACTATAGTACGAGGTTTTTGCCCACACCCCCTGACCAATCACGTTGTAGTATGTCATTTTTTAAATGTTCCTTCCCGGGGATCGAACGCAGCACCTCACGTTCTATACTTGAGCACTATACCAACTGAGCTACGAGGGTATACCTAAAGAATAACGTAAACTTGTGGTATAAGAGGGACAGACGTGACATCCTCCTTGTGGGACGCTAGAGTGGTCACATAATCATTCAAGGGCATGACGCAATAGCAGCTGCCTCAGGCTACTGCGTAGTATTCTCAGAAATGGTTAATAGGTTTCAATAGGTTTTAATAAAAAATGACGTACTACAACGTGATTGGTCAGGGGGCGTGGACAAAAACCTCGTACAATAGTACAAGGCGGGGTTTTCTTCCCCCACTCCAATTGGGCCAGAACCCCCATTTCCGGTTTCACTCCCCCATTTCTCCCCTACTTCGATGTTCCACGTTAGCATTTTCCAGGTATTTATCTTCCACAACTACACCCGCTCAGGGGTTTGTTGTCATCACGATCCTACGGATAGGAAGCCTTTAGTGACTTTATTATGCAACCTCCTACAGTCACATCTCAATCCCTGAAGTCCACCCTACCTCACTGTTGCCGTAAGTCTTACTGTGCACCAATGTATGTCCGTCTTTGTCATATATCTACTACGTTGGAGCCATGTGCCATATTCTGTACACCACCACTTGACAGGTGAAGGTAGGGATATCAAAGGCAGGTTGACACCCACCTGATATTAGGCTGGTCAACCATCCACGGACCACATGCCACAGGCCCCTTCTTGTGAAGCAAGCCTCACCTCCAAGTCCTTACTAGTAAATCGGGTGAGAGGTGGCGTTTCAGCCAACGCCTGCAGTCCCTCAAAGGTTCGCCTCATTACGAGCAGATAGCAAGACCACTTGGAGTGTGTGTTGAAGTAATACAATCCTCACGTGCAGGGCCATTTACTTAGGCGTGTTTGGCTGTTGTCCCGTTGTCTGTAGTAGCAAACTAACGTCAATCGAAGGGGCGTATCGGCCCAATTACAAAAAGCTGCACTCCTAAGGAACATTGACGTCCGTGAGACCGCCGAAGCATCGAGTGGAGAGTGGACAGCTAGAGTGAGAAGTTTCCCCAGTTCAGGGAACAAAAGCATAAAGATGAATGGGCATTAAATGTGAGAACGTCTTTGGAGACAGTAGCTTGAGTCAGACCACTGAATGAGCTAGTTCCTTATGGGACAGCCTCCACTTCTTTTTCTCTCAAAGACTCTCCATTGTGCACTTCGTGCGCCTCCAGTGCAGAGGAAGCAAGGAACCACGTGCTACTCCACTATAGTTCCATGGCCCTCCAGCCAGCTTATTCCGAATACCAGGCCCCTGCCACGCACGTCACTATGACCCAGGACCCCTCTTCCTATAGATGGTGGCAGAGCCCCTCTCCAAACCCCCCAATTTTCCCTCGCCATGCTAATCACTCCGAGAACCTTTTCCTAGCCCTCCCAACCCCACAGTCCACATGCCTCCCAATCCTTAACCCTGTGTCCCATATCACTGCCCTCCCTCGAAAATAGGCGTGGTGGCCTTAATTAAATTTCCCTTTCAACGTCATTACCTGTGTTTTACTTCCCGACAATCTCTTTTAGCTCTCCCCACACCAATCTCATACTAACTCCAACCCCTTATTCCCACATGCTTCCAACTCTACCCTTGAATCACCCCAAACCACAATCACACCATCACCGGCGTATGCCGCCCCATCGCCCCCTGCCACGTATATCACTATGGCGCAAGGCCCCTCCTCCTTTAGATGGTGGGTCGAGCCCCCCTCCAAACCCCCCAATTTCCCCCCGCCATTCTAATCACCCCGAGAACCTTTCCCTGGCCCTCCCAGCCCCACAGTCCACATGCTTCCCAATCCTTAATACTAACTCCAACCCCTTATTCCCACGTGCCTCCAACTCCACCCTTGAATCACCCCAAACCACAATCAAGCCATCATCGGCGTATGCCGCCACATCGCCCTCTGCCACCTCCAACTTGCCTATCATCCTATTCATCACCTTTTTCCACTCAGCCTCAACGATCGGAGTGCGGGAACGAACAATCAGAAGCTTCGTCTCGATTGAGCTCAACTCCCTCGAGCGGTGGAAACTACAGTCCTCTGCGAACGGCAAAAAAAGAGTAAATTGATTAAAAAATACATACATAGGGCTATAAACACGAAAAACTTGGAAATACAAACCGTTCAATTTACGAGCAATTTTACAATGAGTGCTATTTTCACTTCAATGCTTTACTCACGGGTTCAAACCTAAATCCAATTTTGAGAATAACAAGTGGGAAGTCAGATTAAGAACCCCTCTCAGATGGTAAAGGATTCCTCAGGTGGTCGAAATCTGCGTGGTAGAACATGGGCAACAGCCCTTTGAATGATAGCGAAACCACAACTTCCACGACAGTACATGGATATAACCCTATTGAGGAGTCATTTGATAAAGAAACAGACCTGACCCATGAATGTACTCGTACGTATTGACTGTTTAAGCACATTGCATCTGGTTCACGCCTCTCTTCAATGACAGCTCTTCTTTCTTATCCTCTCCACCCTCACGAGAATCTGGTAGAGTGCTGCCATTCCCATACATCCTATGCCCAGCAGTTAACATCCCTTTGCAGTTTGAAAAGCCAAGGAAGATACGTCGAGTGATGAACACAGGTACCAACGAACTCAACGAAATTCCTCCGATGCGCACGAAAGAAACCTTTACACAAACGGTACCGCCGCCGCCGCCGTCGCTTAGAGTAATGGTTTGCTTTCGTACAAGTACGCAACCACTAGGAACATTTTGTCTTTTATTTTTGTTTTTTTTTAAATGCAAATCATCTTCGAAAATAGCATTAAGCTTTTCACTCTTTACACTATAACTAAGATAACAATAAACGACACACATTACATTTCAAATTTGTGTATGAGGTACCTTATAAAAACGCATGCGGGAAATCATATTTAGGTTATTCTGAGCGACGTGGACAAATGGAGGATATACCAACGCAAATACAGCTGTGAAGCGGCAAACATGAACCCAAATAAACCAGACCTTACTGCCCTAACTACAGGACACAGTGTTCATCTGGATACGCTAGTAACATATTCAAGTTAGAAATAAAAGAAATGATAGCGATAGAAAGATGAAGCAAGAAACAAGACTATTCGAAGGAAGTACCTTGATGTTAATGATGCTCATGTGGTACTTCCTGTTGAAAACAGCTTAGAGTAATGGTTTGCTGGATGACCTGCGGACCAGTATTACTTTCTCGCGGACGTACAAGCAACCCATTCTGTGACTTGGGAATCTAAACTGTTGCTCACACGCTTTTGTTGTCTCTCGGTACCTTGCTACTTCTTCACTCATGGATCACTTCCCGTTCTGTACCTAACGATCCACTGGCTTCAGCGCAGCATCTTTTTCCTGCTCTTGGTGCCATAACCGATCTTAAAACTTGTCACTCAAGTAAAAGACAGGAAAGCGGTTTGATGAGGAGAGTAGATCGGTAAGCCAACAAATTTGTCGTGGGGGTGTACGAAGAAACTTTTCTCTCAGTTCATTCGAACTACGTAAAGTACAGCTTTCGTACAAGTACGCAACCCCGAGGGACATTTTATGTCTTTTTCTTTAAAACATCAGTTAAAAACTACGTTCGATTGAGCTCGTTGATGGTTTCGATATAATGGCCACGTCAATTGCAATTGACATCATCATTTGGTCACTGAGATTATTAAAAGTGTGACGTTGCCAAGCGTTATATTAAATTAAATTAAAATTTGACATAAAATGTCAAAAACACAAAATAATCGTAACCCTGGCAGGACTCGAACCGACAATCCCCGGTTTAGTATACTGATGCCTTATCCGTTAGGCCACAGGGGCTGTTGCTTGCAACTCGGGTTAAAAATTTCGTTACGCTTCTCCGTAACACCGCCGGCGTTACATTTTCGAGTTTATGTGGCAAAGTAAAGACGTAAAATGTCAAAAGTTGTGGGAGGAGTCACAAGCCACAAATTGATGGTGGAAAGTGATTCGAGTGGTGGAAGTTCGCAGCTTTTGAAAGGTTTCATCGTTCCACGGTACCGAATCGAACGCCTAAATCAATCGGTACTTTTTCGCCCTTTTGCGGCGAAAATAGGGCAATCCCTCAATACGGAGACCAGTTAATTCCTCATTTCGGTCGGGAGCAGCTACTCGGAGGAGCAAAACCGAGAGGTCGGAAGCTGTTGAAGATGGACGGAGCAGATGGTGCGAGAGAAGACGGCATAAATAAATGACTTATTTGAGACGGCCCGAGAGATGAAAATCAACAGGAGGAAAGATACCATTAATCGACGCGTTGCCTTAGTTTTCGTAGTCGACTCGAACGAACGGGTATCTGATGTTCTTCAAACCCCAGCTTCGGAACCTCCCGGTCTCTTCGGTCGGATATTTGTAATCTGAACGCGGATCTGAGATGGCGGTAGCAATTAGAAGCAGTTCGTCTTCGCGAAGGAGCCTCCACAATCTCTGGGAGCTCATCTCTTTTCAGCTATTGTGCCTTCCCGACCCGACCTCTTCTTTTAACCCCCAAACCGACAATTACGACTTATGAAAAATTACTCGTCTTTCTTTTTTTTTCGGTTCGACCAGAATTTAGAAGGTTTATTGGGTGAGGGGGAGGGGGGGTTCCATATGGTTCTTCGCGCCGTGTAGCTGCAACGCCTGTACGGAAAGGTCTCATTAGGTTCATTAGTTCATGATTACAGATAAACATGGCTCCTGTTACAAGAAACAAGAAAGCAAGAGCGTGAGCATGGCTCCTCACGGCTACATTGGCGTAGGCCCAAAGGTGATAGTATTCAACTGTTTGAACTGTATGAGCCACCTACTATACAAGCACAAGTTAAACTGTGAAAAAGCAGGAGCCGGAGTGAACAAAAAACTCGTACAGAGAACAGGACGCGAATGAAACACGAGAATTCGGGGGCTGTAAAGGTAGGAAAGGCCCAAAAGAGCAAAAGGTGGAAGTGGTGTGTGCGAAGTGGTTGCCCTCACCTTTTTTGGCGCGGTTATTATCGTACGAGTGAGACGAGGAAAAGCCTGCACTAAAACCACTTTTTGTTTCGTCCGAAATGCTCGATAATTTATGTTGGTGGTCATTCGCCGAAGGATTTGTTGTTCAGAGCTGTCCAGGCAATACATTTGATCAAAATTTGGTATTTTGTCACGATGATAACTATAGTTTAGTGTTGGGCCGATTTATTTCGGCTGAATATCAAATTAGAGCCGAATCGGTTCAGATATTTACTCTCAATCTCAGGCAAACTCTCACACCTCTCCCGTATATTTCTTTAATTTAGTTGAGGTATTTATCTATTTATTTAGCCAACCGTCCACAGGTCACAGGCTCTTTCTTGTGAAGCAAGCCATGTCCTTAGGAGTAAATGCGGGTGAGAGGTGGCGATTCAGCCGTACGCCAGCAGTCCCTCACAGGTTGGCCTCATTACGAGCAAATAGCAAGGCCACTGTTAAAGTGATACAATCCTCATGTGCACGGTCATTTACTTAGGCGCGATTGGCTACTGTCCTGTTGTCTGGGGTAGCACACTCCCGCCTACAACATCACCGAAGCTAACCAAGTTATCACCGGCCAGTTACTCATGGACTTGGCCATTTACCCTTTGACTTGGCCATTTACCCTTTGACTTGGCCATTTACCCTTTGACTTGGCCATTTACCCTTTGACTTGGCCATTTACCCTTGTCTTGGCCATTAAGTACTCAGTGGACCACTGGAGAGTGACAAGGAGGGAGCTTCCCCTTCTCTGGACCACCCTGGGAGTGGGATGAGCATGCGCCTCCTCAAACGTTTTGATCTCTAACCCATCACCAGTAATAACGTTGAGGAAATTTTGGAGTTCAAATGCCTATCCACGTTCTTCCCTCAATAAAAGAGATGGTACTGTAAGGGCCGGTTTATCAATGTCATTTGCTAGCTTGACTAAAGGTTGACTAAGCGAAATCGTTCGTTAACTCCCGAAGACGCGTCCATCAACTCACTTTGACACCGCGTTAGCGCTACCTGTTAGTTATGTTTTAACTCGTCTCTTCGTTCGTTAGTTATCGGATAACGAACCGTTATCGGCAGCCATTTTCGGTTGTGTTTCGCTAGCCTCGTTCTGTTTTCGTTTGCGCTTTCGCGATATTCTTTTCTATTGGGTTTTCGTCACATAAATTTTAAATAATTTTATTAACAATGGAGTTCGACTACGATCTGTCTGACTCTGATTTCTCCGACGAAGAGGTATACGCGTTTCTTGAGTGGGAGAAAAGGCCGCATTTCAGGTCCGTCCGAGAATGGAATATTTTGACACACTCGACGACGTAGATTTTCATTCTAGGTTCCGGTTGTCGAAAGAAACAACGGTGTTTGTACTTTCGCTAATTCGAACGCGAATAGAATCGAAAAGCAAACGCAATTACGCCTATGACGAAACTCCTCTTAACGCTCAGGTTCTACGGTCTCGGTAAGTACACACCTAATATTTTATCGACCTACCACGTTACTTATGTGCATAACTTATATAACTTACGTCAAGTTCGAAAAGTAATTAAGAGCTTTCATCGAATGTTTACGTTTCAATTCTATTAGTCCAAATGTCTGGGTTCGACTAATCACGAGTTCTCTAGTCCCCTCTTACGTTCAGCGCAATACACTAATAATGCAGCATAGTGCAATGGTGTTCACAATGTGTACGTATAAACTGATAAAGAAGAACGTCGAGGAATCTATAGTTATACCTAATTACGTTATGTCATTGTTTGAGTAACCAATAATGAGTCACGTTTGACGAGACCATGCCAAGACGATTATGTTGTGGGAAGTTGTTTTGATTCTTTTGGAATTAGCTGTTTGAATGCCGTAATTTGGTTGTTGCTGATTATGATTGAAATTCTATTTCATACCTTATTGGATTCCCAACACGAATTTGACGTGAACGATGGCGGTGATAATTATGCGTTTTGACCAAAATGAAAACTATAATTTTGTGTACCCGTCTAATGTGGGTGTGGGATCGTGAATATCAAGCGTGAGTTGGCTGGTTCAGTCATTCTCTCTCAATCGTGTCCACAATCGCACACACCATGTTCTGAAATGGGGGCTTTGAAAAATTTTGAAACGTCAATATCTGAAGAAAACTCAATCAAATTGTCTTTTTTGCCAATCACGTAGCTCTCGTCCTACTTTAATGAGGCTGTATAAAGAAAATGGGCATTACAATTCAATGCGATTATTCGTATACATTTTAGAATTATGTGGTAGTAGAGCACGTAAATAACCATTTTTGTTTTCTTTTTGCAGGTTCGATGCTATTAGCTGTAGGCGACTTTTGCGGCGTTAGTAAAACTCCTGGCTCCCTTATTGTGAAACTAGTTTCCCAGATCACTGTTCATTTGCCCCTACTTTCTTAAAGGCGATATTCGGAGAAGAAAAAATCTCAAAAGCCCGAAGGGCGTTTTACCACTGGTGTTATCGACTGTACACACCTGAAAATGTCAATTTGAGTGAAACACGCCGCACATTTGGTGTTCAGAAGCATCATGTATCATTTTTCAAATTTTTTAAAGTTGCTTGGTGTATGGTTAATTTTGAATAATACACGTGACGTTTTCTGAAGGAACATTTTTTTACTTATGCTTGCCCCACTCACGACGGAAAGTTATAAAATCGACGGAAAAAATCACGACAAACACTTTACAAAAATAATCACAATACGAAAAATGAGCTACACGAGAAGTAGAGGAGTAAGAAAAGAATGAGAAGTAAGAAGATAAGAAAAAAAAGGAAAAAAAGAGAAAAGTATGAAGTGAGATCACAAATATATTATTTAACAATTCTGCAACTGATATTTTGGGTATTCGAGTGACAATGTCAAGTAATGAAATCGACAGACGGCAAATGAAGGTGGCCCAATGGTACCAACTCTCCAACTCATTGTTTTGGAGGAAAACTCGCCAAGTCGCCTCTTCGTTCGAGGGATTCTCGTTTGAGCATAGTGGCAGCCCTTTTTCCCTGCGTTAAAACTCTCGCTAGCTATTAGTCAATTGCCGATTGATAGACACGATCCGAGCTCGAGAATTTTTTCACTCCATGATTATCGTTAACAGATCGCTACCTAATCAACGTTTTAACTAAAGAATTGATAAACCGGCCCTAAGACTATTGGGCGAGTCGGCATTAAAGAAAAAAGGTTGGCGGAAGGTTTTTCGATTAAACTGTGGATGGGTGGAGAAGATGAAATGACGGGTCAGTTAAATAATAGCGGCTGTAGCGCATAGGTTAATGAGATTTCTAAAATATCCGAATGAGCACCCAATTGGAGGATTGGTGATCGGTAACATAAACACCCGTGTACTTGCAGGATATGGCACCCTCGGAAATAAATAACCGCTTCTTGGTGATGGGTTGATGCGTAAATGGACGTTTATAATGAACAGCGAACTATAAATACGGCCAAATATGAGGTTTCTCGATATAGTCTCTCTGTTCCAGGCACAACACAAAACAAATAGATGGTTTAAAGAAACCGGGATTGGGAATTAAGGGCCGTATTCACCAACTGCGTTGATCTCGTTTAGAGTCGATTAACAGCACCTATACCGCTCCGGCCACAAAAACGGCATTCACCAGACTGGGTTAAGCTCTAGCCCTGATCAAGCGCTAACCCCAAAAAATTGTGCGTTTTGGCCCGGTTAGCTCTTATCTTTCTTTATCATGTTCTGATATTTGTCCGCCATTACCTCGCACTGCCGAGTATTCGCTTCTATTATTGTGAATAATTTACGTATATTTTGGAATAATGATAATAAACAAAGATACTGTTTACTAGTGCTCAGTTATTTCAGTTGCTATTCCACTACGATGATAATCTAATATGTTGGGTTATCGTCATCTCACCCGGCGCCTCAAATGGCTATGAGCAGGATCCGACGACTTCTAGAAGTATGAATTTAAATTCTGTTGCGAACAAAAGTATTACGATCGTCGAAAACAAGTTGTTGTTTGCGTGAAATGTGTGCTGAGCAGTTTCTGAAAAAACCAGTCGTCATATTGCCGTGTTAGAAAACACAAACGGCTTACCTCGGTGGATTTAGTAGCAGATAAGTAGGAAATGTTAAATAATACCACGCTTTTACAACATTAGTATATTAAACACGACAATTCTCCCTTCTTTGTTGAAGTTCCTTGCTTGCAAAAGTTGTAACCTCATAATTTGAGTTTTTATTATTTCTTGCTCAGTTCTCATTTTCTTGTAGCGCTTCCGATTTTTCCTACACGCACAAAGCATTTTCCCGGACTAATTTGGCTTATTCCTGCAGCTCTTGCAGTTGTAGTACGCGTATTTTCACTTTAAGCTCCTCACAAAATTCAGCTTCGGCAGAGGTTAATGCGGCCACTTTGGTGTATGACAATAAATAGAAACAATAATTTGGTCAAATCCGGATTATTGAGGATTGGGCATCTACGGGATACACGGTTTCGCGGCCGTTTACGTTTACATGACACTTGTTTACGGGACAAGATGTTGAACAGACGTCCAATGTCTTTACTTTATTGAAACCTCATGAGTCCACTGCCTTCTCGATATGGCTTAATCGCAGCGTAATCACGTCTATGCTAACCGCATACCACAGTGATCTCGGCTAGCGTGGTGGGCGCGAAAATGACTAGCCTAGATCAACTTATCTAGCCCTGATCAGTTGGATCACGATCAGCGGCGTTTTGGTGAACGAGACCCTAAAAGGCTGCGGAGCGCACGGAAACACGACGTCGGGGATCGATCGCAAAAACGGGAAGAAGTAACTAGGAAGGAAACAACAACTACAACGATAATAATAAAAACGAAAAGGACGGGGTGAACAGTTTGATATCGCTGCTCCTGGTTGTGTTTAGAGATGAGTGCGGTTTTGAGTGAGTTCCATTTGCTAAAATATACGACGGAAACAGTGGCACTTGGGAATGCGTATAGAAGGGAGAACGGCGTCTTGGACGTCGATAGCATAACGTCACAAACGATACTTTTGGAGAAAAAGGCAATACGGAAGATGGAAGAACGGGGGGGATATCAGGTGAGCCGCATCAAACAACTTTCCTTAGCTCTACGGCAATTCGCTTGCGTGAATTCTGGAAGCCCCTTATATAATCTAGAGGTCGGGGCCGATGTATCTTACCCAAATTTGTGTAATAAATCTCCTCCACTCAGAATCACCATCTCGCTCCGTTTGAGCAAGAGCAACGTGAGCTGCCATCACATTCCTTTCTGTTCTTTTTTAAAAATTACGTTTATCTCTTTTTTTAGCCCAATTTGTGTTGTTAGAGGGTTGCATTTGGAGGGCTTCATTTCACTTATTAGTTTCCCTTTTGAGGAGCCAGTGCCTGGACGTGTGTTCCGCCTCCCTGTCCTGAGAGGAGGAGATGTAGGGAAGAAACGATCGGCCCCGACATAATCAATAGGTCAACCCCAGAATTTCTGGAGCGGCCCTTACATATCCTATGATACTCGTAGTTCTTCAGGTGAATGATTGGGCTACCACACCACTTTTTGTGAAGATTCTAATAACATTGCAAAGGAGTTAATGAGATAAAACCAGCGCTAAACTCCATGTTCGTCGAAATGTTTGGCAATTTATTGTGCTGCTCTCGTCATTTTATGGTATTGTCGACTTATCATGAGCTGCCTATAGAAATTATGATCAAAATTGTTACGATGTATTGTATTTGATTAAAAAACTATTTTGTTTTGATCGCTATGATAACTATAGTTAGTTTTGAGCGGATTTTGCTCATACTCTTATTTTGATGTTCCACGGTGATCTGCAGGCGAAAAATCAACTCTAGTCTAGCGTGGTTAAGTAGTGTTCTTTCAATTACACGCACACAGAGGGTCTGTTTCCTTATTTGACGACTGTTCCTAAACCCTCGACGAGGGTTATATCAGTTATGGAAGTTGCGGTTTCGCTAATTGCTTTCTATTCTATCTGGCCCAGGAGATTTGTTGGGCTTTAAGGTCGGAAGGGCCCTACTGACGTCGCCTGTTGTCCACAATGGGACGTCGGGCTCGTTCGGGGGGTCCATGATCAGCTCTCTTGCTGCCCTCTGGGCTTCAGTGTCTCGAGCTACTTGGTCGTGAGGGAACGCCTTCTCAAGGAGGGTTTCCAGTGAACTTTCGATGCTGCAGGCCCAGCCTGACTCGTTTCGCATCGCAGCTAAGACCTGCACTACGTTTGCTTTTCCCAAATAACTGAGTAGGGTCTGAAACGTGAAGATCTGAAGAGAACTCACAAATTATGTAACTTTCCTGACAACTTCGTAGAGCCAAGGAAAGTTAAAAAGTGTTGTCAGTGGCAGAAGAAAGCCGATAAGGCTAGTCTGAAGACCATTCGATTCGTGAGGAAGACAAGAGGTTTTGATGACGAGTTGTGTAGATAGGCGAACCTTGGTTCAGTTGCCCAAAACACAACCCGTTCGACAACAAGCGGTCAGAACTAAACATACGTCGTTTACCTTCGGCGAAGCGAATTCGAATGAAAACGACGTCTTTGGCTCCAGCGGCTATGTTCGGGATTTCAGGCAAATGGTCGTCTCTCCAAAGGGCAGCGAAAGGAGTTTTGAATGTAGAGAAGGGTGTGAGGAAGAGGTCAGGGCACGGATGTGGAGGGGGGGGGACTATTCAATCATAATTAAAGCGTCGTTTCGAAGCTGTGAAACAATGGTTAATTCAATTCAGTTCAACGGCCAGCTGCCCGCACAGCTGATGTCTGCCGCCCAACAGGCCGCCGCTGGCTTTCAGATAAGACCCCCAGACCCGCCGTAAATTATTGAAATGCGTTTTGTGGGGAATTAATTCGAATTTAACGTCTTCCGAGTTATAATTAAACAATTTGAGCGAACTTCGAGCTGTTGGAGGGCCCCAAATCGACAGTACGTTTTCTGTGGTCTGTTTATCATTCAGTTTGTACGAAATCCGTAGCAGTTGAGGTACCAGAAGTTATCGAGTTGCTCCTACTTAAGAGGGAGAGTCGGCCCCGTGAAGTGACTCCTGCGTTGGCCCTCATGCCTCTCTGCGATGGCAGCCCTTCTTTCTTGTCCTCTTCACCCTCGCGAGAATCTTGCAGCGTGCCACCATTCTCATTCACCCTACCATACTGCCTGCTTTCCTCCTGTCTTGGAGGGGGTGGTAGAGTGTGGGTGTGTGTCGGGCATGGGTGTGTGGCGTCCTGCTGGCCTCAGGGGGCGGTAAATTCCCCTTGGGGCAGATTTTGGGCGCCTTGGTTGATTTTGTTGTCATTCTGTATGAGTTGTTTGGTTTATATTTTTGTCTACTTTTTATTGCCAATCTGTTGATTTTTAGGGACTGTCCGGAACCCCAAGCATTAAGAAGGCCCAGAGTAACAGGTCCCTTGGAGTCCACTAGGCTCGAGGCCAGCTGGGTGTTTCGCCACCCTCACCCAGCAGGTAGGAATGGGGAATGGTGGATAGACGGAGTATGTATATGAATTATTGGGTGAATGATGTTTAGGTTAGAGTATGAAAAAGTGAGTACGAATGTAATTTATTGGGTGCCAGGTGGGGTGAATGGGGGAAGGTGCGTGGGTGGGCAGGGGGACTGGGAATGAATCCTAAACCGCGAGGGGACAGAAAACTGGCATTTGCAGGGCTCGGACCCCCCTCCCATCCAAATACTGGGCAGGGCTGATTGGGGGAGGGCACTTGCTTACCTGGGACCAGAGGTCCTCCGGCAAAGAGCGGCAAGTCCAAACCCCTCCAAGATGGAGGTCCCCGTAGCTGTAAGTCTGCACTGAAGGTTAGATCCACATTACGTGGATGCCTCTACAGGGCGCTAGGGTGGAGGTAGCGGGTGGTTAGGGCCGAGAAGGCCGGCACTGCCTTCGCACACCCCTATATCGGAACGTAATTGTTTTTCCTCCATGTCTTCATTCTTGATCCCTGCACGATCCTTGGCGGACGACGGAGCCGCGCCTTGGCAAATTGATAACATCCAGTCAGCATATCGTGTGGGTTGAAGAATTCGTCCTAATAAGAGTCCTCGACGTGAGTAATGCCATGAGTGAAAAAATGGTCAAGATTTTAGTGATGATTGTTTTTTCCCGAAGACATCGATCGAGTGCGACACTTTAGTTGGCAATACTAGAATCATTGGGGGTTTCAGGGAAAAGGCTGCAATGGCTCGGCTTATACTTTAATTTATGGACTCTGAGCACAGGGGAGTTGTCTAGGGGAAGTGACATTCCCCGGGGTTCTATGCTACTCACAGCCTTTATAGAATAGCTGGTTCGTCTCTTCACGCAGTGCGCTTGTATGGTAACTGCAGATTCCCTACTGGTGTATACAAGTGTACCATTGTCCTGCTTGACAGAGGGAATCCGGGTCATGAGTTGGCGCGTGTAGTATCAAGGTGTGGCAACCCACATGACAATAAATGCTTTCAATGATCCTAGAGACGGATTTTTTCAAATATCAAAATGACTGTTCCTTAACACTCATAACAGAGATATATCAGTCGAAAGCCATGGGGGTTGCGATTTGGCATTGTGCAACAGCCAAGACCAAGACCTGTGCCCTGTGCATATACGGCTGATTGTAATTTAGCCAGTCCCTCAGTGGAGAGTTGTCACATATGCGCCACTACGCGGAAGTATGCCCCTGGGAGCCGTTCTCAATATGGTTTCCCACTCGTTCTAACTATTTACTTGGGAAGAAAGTTTCAGTAACGAGATCAAATGTGGCCACGTCTGTCATAGCATTTTTGACAAACTGGAAGAGACGGTTATAAGGGGTTTAGTTGCTGTCTAAGCTGGAAGATTTGGCTGATCTTTCAACAACAGCTCACTGCCGAAGGAATACTGAAGACCAGTTTGCGATTTCTTGCTTTCCCCCGTGCTCGTGCTAGAGCGAAAAACGTGCTGAAGGGTTTGAGAGAAAAGAAGTGGAGCCGCGCATTGAAATCGCCATGTCCTGTGAGGAACTGGCTCAACACACTTTCTCCTGTGGCAGTCATCGATCTTGGGGAGAAATTCATACGTGTCACGCCCCTTTGATGAGGATTCCCATCTCGCTGGCCATTTCATCTAGCGCGGCCAGCTTTCGTTTAATATAGAGGTACATACCAGAGCGAGGGAAGCATCTTTCCCACTCTCCACATGTCCATCATGCACTGGACACCGATCGCTAGGAGTGCTTCAGCGGATGCTGTCTCGTTGGCCTTGGTTATCCACTGGAGCCGAGTAAACTAGTGACACAATATGATGCAATGTGGATCCCGGAAGGGTCCATTAATAAATAAGAAAGGAATATACGTATCATGCACGTTATCATGGTCGCCAATGTGAAGCTCTTGTGCACGTACAGATATGCCGTCTGCAGAACGACCGAGGCTTGCCAATAGCTCTCACAGCCGCAATAACCAGCACTTTTTCGGTTAGGACTACAGTTTGATTATTTGGTCGTAGCTCTTGATGGCTTGATGTTCCCACTCTGCCCTTGAAAAGAGTGGAGGCATTGCTCACGAGGCCAAACGATACTGCAGAAATAAAGAGCCATTCACCCGACAGATTCGACGCATAACAGACAGCCTCACGTTTCTCATAAATTCCATCCGAAAGCCGTGAGTACAAAACTACATTTGTTCAACAATCAAATGAACGAGGTGAGCCGCCCAAGGAGTTTATTTGATTGACTTTGAATTGTCTGTTTCATTATTTCCGTCTTTCGTTTTTCATTAGGTTTGACGAACCAGAAGAGAGTAATCGTGCATTGAATTCGATTGAATAGCGTCGACAAGAAATTGTTTATTTGGTTTTCCGGGGTAAGTTTGTTGTTTATTTCATTTGCACTTCAGCTGTACATCTCCCCACCCCTTCACTGGTTCCAAACCTCAAGATGCGCTTTAACGTCACTCACTACTGCAGTAACGTCTCGGAATGTGACATAGTGAGGTCCCCGTCTGGCCCACCGTAGTAAGGCTTCATCACGTGCCGTCATTACCCCCTGCTCAAAGCACCTAGCATCCTGCCTGACCTGCGTCAGGATACGGAAATTCAGAACGCGATTGAATGCCCACGAGGTTATTTCTTCGCTCGAAGGGCCGAACTCCCCCCCCCCCCGTCACCACTCTCCTCAAGCCATTTCATCAACTGTCAACGGGGGCGTACGAAATTAGTCTTTCGGCCTTCAAAGAGGCTTCAGAGAGGACTCTTAATCAGCGCGTAGGCCTGTTTTTCGCAGGAAGATCACACGGCGGCTTGTTTTTCAACTGACCCCCCCCCCCTCGCCTGGTCTTTTGAAGCCGTTCGCAACGTCGAGCGACCGGACATCAAATGATTCTGGGGAAAAAGGGTGAAGATCAAGAGCCGGAGTGGGTGGGGAGGGGGCTGCCAATAAAACCGGAAAATTAATATGAAAGAAATACGCACGTTGCACGTAAAAAAGTATTTTTTCTTTTATACGACAACGCTGAAATATGAGGGAATTTCATCAAAGTCTTTCGTACGTATGAAAGAGAGTGGTGGATAGTATTCTCGACGCATTTGAGAACGAGGAAGTACGCCATGCGGTGTTCTTGGACACAGAAAAAAAATCGAGTTTGGACGCAGGAGTTTTTGGTCGGATTCGATATATATATACATATTAATTCGCGAATCAAGGAAAAAATCATACAAATTACGCCTACCTATAATTTGCCTAAAATAAATTCATACTAGATTATTATTACGCGTCTTGGTTGTTAATGAAATGGATTTCAACAATTTATTCATTTGAAGAGGGTGATTAAATAATTTCTTCTTTTAATTCGAAGGATGCAAATTATACTCTTTTGTTCCCTGTTACCAATAAATATTTTCTCCAAAGTTGTGTAGCATTGAGGAAGTTGAAAACGAGTCGGAATCAGATGCTGCTGGGAAGAGCTGTATGTGTTGGAGAAGGAGGTAAATCGACGGAAGGAAGGACATTTTGGAAAGTCCACTAGGGGAAATCTGTTGTCGTTGGAAGTTAAATCGAACTCAATACCTTTGTCTGGAGGAGAAGCTGACCAACCAGGCAGTTATTGGCGGCATAACATGAAAAAGGACGAACGCACGTGGGAAAGGCCCAAGCTTATGATTCCAACTACTTCGGCGCATGCCAAACAGTTTTTGTTTGTATTAGTTAGGTTAGTTCATTCGCTGCTTAGGAGAGGAGAAATATATTAGCGCTCGCCCCTCTCTCCTGGTGGATAAATAAACGCTTTAATCTCTCGCCCCTCTCTCTTTCTCTCTCTTCTTAATTAAAGAGTCAAATTCTTCAATGTTTCCCCTAGAAATCAAACAACTAAAGACACACCTAAATATCAAAAAGTCAGTTAAAAGGTATTACCTCGTTCCTGAGCGTTAAGATTGGAAATTATTGGCCTTCTATCATGGTGTTCATCGTGGAGATCAACTCTTCCAAGTCCAATGGGGTACTCGAGGCTACTTTCACGACTGAATATTGAAGAGCTCCCTTGAATAGAAGTGAATGGTATGACTCCCCATTATGAGGCATTACTGAAGAACCTTCGCTCGTGTGGAGCTCGCTGGCATGTAGTCTCCAGGCAGGTATATAGTCTTCATACCCGTCGGTTCGCAATGAACTCAACTTTTCCAGTTCACGGTTATGCACGATTTTGTGTTTTGTGTGAGTCTGTACGCCCGTGGTATCCCAGAAATTCCCTGTACACTGCAAGCAGTGGGCTGTAGCTTTGCATGAGTAACAGCAGATATGTCTACAAATGTTATCCTGTAAGCATGATCTTGGGCTCCAAATGTCTTTGCAAAACAAAAGGGGATACGAATGTTACTGGAATGAATGGGAGTATCGGACTCCGCACTGGCTGATGACGAGCGGCAACATTAACGAAGCTAGGTCATGTACCGGAACACATAGAGAGAAAAAGGGGAAGGAAGGGGGAGGGGCTTTTTGTTAGGAGAGCCCCTGACTCGGCAAAAGTTACAGCGATCTTGAGCTCCGATCGAATCCCCGAGTTTCTTAATATGAATCTTCGTATTTGACCACTAGACTACGATCACCGAGGGGCTTACAGCCGCACCTTTCGTACATTTTTCCGCCTAAAGCCAAGGCTTGAGCCTCATTGAGAAATCCATCTCGTTCCAAGTAATTTATCGGTTGAGATTTATAGGTCTTTTATAATATTTTAGCGATATTACTCTGAAGGTCGATAATTGCCAGAATCCCCTCTGTCTCTAGCTTTGTACTGAGGAGTTATTGTGGAAACCTTACAGGTTGATGTACTCCTACCTGAACAACAGAACTTTTGCGGTTGGGGGTTAATAACTCGCTGTTCTCCCGTAAGAAAGATAAAGGCAGGTGGTCCACGAGGAAGTGTATTCGGGCCCACCCTTTACACGTTCCACGTGTTCGACCTTCCCGAATCTCCCACCCCCACTGTGGCAGCTGATGATCAGGCGATATTATCCTTCGGGTCTGAATAGGAATCACTGAGCTGCACAATTATGATTACCAACTCGAGAAAAGGCGATACATCTGGAGAACAAACCTAAACCCACAAAAAACCACGTTTTTACAGTTCACCTATAAGAGGAGGGCAATTATCGTATTTCCTCCAGCTGAATAGTACACCCATCTTCACAGAGAGCAAGGCACCGCATTCGGCAACCATACTTCCAACGGAATAGCAAGTCCCCAATGCCACTAAATCGTAAACGCCTAATCTATATGATGTGGTACAGTGTATGGTTGCCTGGTGCTCAGCACCTCAAACTCACAGGTTGAGAGAATTCAGAGCGCTAAGAACTATCTCAGGCACATTGTGGCACCAAAAACTCCATCTTACGTCAGTGAAGAGCTATATACCACTGATCGAAAACCACACACCACTATGCATTGCATGTATGAGAAACCCACCTCTTCCAAGATCCTGCATTCACCTGGGAACTATTTTGGATCCTTATTCAAGTTTGCCGTGGGGAAACCTCCCCGAGAACTGCCCGTTCAGTCGGTTTCTTTCCCAAACAAAGGAGTTTTTTTTTTCTTTTTACACGAGGGCGTGCGGGACAAGTCCCTTTGTCACTGCGGCCGCATATGGGCCTATTGTGACGCTGGCCCTTTCTTAGTAGAAGGCGTCGTACATACCCGCCCTCCTTAGGAAGTATGTCCTTCACCGCATAGTCCGCTACGGTTTGGGGTTCAGTGGTCCCCTGACCGAAGTATTCAAAGCGTTTTGCTGCCAAGGCAGGGCATTCACACAGGATATGCTCTGCTGTCTCGTCCTCCTCACCACAGAGTCTGCATTCCACCGCCTCTGAGATGCCCATCTTGTTGAGGTGATATCTGAGTGGGCAGTGCCTGGTGAGGAAGCTTATCAGTACTTTCAGATCTTGTCTAGAGAGTGTCAGCATCGCCTTCACCCTTTGACAGGAAGGCGTGACAAGCCTTTTCGCCTGTCTTAGTCGTGGCTGGCGATGCCAATGGGCGCCATTTTCCTGTATCTCCCATCGAGCAACCAGACGGTTCAGGTGACTTTTCGTCAGACCCACGTGTGGTTCAGGCCCGATGGGTCTGTACCCCTTTTCGCGAGGCGGTCAGCCTTTTCATTGCCCTCATGCCCCCTGTGAGCTGGCACCCAAATGAGGGAGAGCCTGTTATGGGCGCCAAGCTGCTTGAGCGTATGGAGGCATTCCCATGCCAGCTTAGACCCAAAACTATAGGCTGCGATGGCCCCAGGCCGGCTGTCTGAGAAAATGTAGATCCCCTTGCACTTGAGGCCTTTGTTCAGGATCCTTTCTGCGATTTCTTGGGTTTTATCTATTGTTCGCGGCTGCTTATTCAGTCAGCATGCTGACCTTATTCACAGCTGGCCGCAGACATGCCCCTGGGGACAATGCCGTGGCCGTTCCACTATCCACAACCCGTGGTCGCGCCTGGTAGCATAGGCATGCTCCTGGGAAGATAACCCAGAACCAGGAACGAAGGAGTTTGGTCCGAAGCTACACAGGTTTTCCCCTTTTTGAACTTTCTAAAATATTCTTCCCTCCCCACGATTTACCTCCTTCTCCAACACACACAGCTCTTCCCAGAGACACTCCCCTCCCAGTGCTTACTACAGCAACTCCACTTTCAACTCTCGGACCAATCACAGCTCCACTAACTCTCTCTCTATCTCTCTACTCTAGTTTCCCGTGCAACCAGTTCACGCGTATCAGAGTCCCCTTGTGTCGTGCTTATATACTTAAACTCCAATCACTATTCATTTAACGTGTAATACAGTCCTTCTCTCACGCTCACCGAGTTCCCTTTCATTTATCAACTCCGTTATAACATCCCCCTCTCGTAAGCCCAACAATGATTAATTCATGTACCCAACTTGCTCAGCAGAACAAAACTATATATAAACTGTACCTATTCTCTATTTATATGGTACAATGCTATTATTGTAATTATTAGGGGAGTGTCAGTGGATAGTAACGTACATCATTGTTTGCGTGGAGTTAATCACTTTATACTACGAGTGTAGTACTTAGCACTACTCTATCATAATGTAAAAGATATTAAAATAAAGTTGACTCAACAATAAAAAAAGGAGATAATCATAGAGATCACTCTGTTTTCACTCGCTCGGTGGAATAGACAGGATTGCCGTGGTTGATGGTTTGGAGGGGGATTCGAGGGCCGGATGGTGAGGAGGAGCCACGAGGATTTCATGGCTGATAATAGCGAGAGTAATGTCAATCGATTAGCATAAAAGATGTGGATCGAATCGGAGGATGGGGGAAACCTTGCCAATTAGAGAGTCATTATTCACGCTAGACAATAGCCGCTTTTATCACAAAGCACCAACCGCTGGGTTTTCTATTAAACCCACAGTATCTCTCCCGGGCTTCCGGAGCGTTACCTTTTTAATAAGCCGAACCGAAACGTTGACGTTGGTTCATCAAAACGATGGTTTACAAAGCGGAAATACCTACGATCGTTGAAAACAAAAGCAGTCGCGAATCGTGTTTAGCAATGGGAGCGGAGGGCGGGTACAGTTGCCACGGCCGTCATCGGCTCAGTGGTCTTCGATGTGTTTATTTTGTTTACTCACTGACAAACTTAGTACATCCTTGTCTCTGTGATAGAAGCGAAACAATCCCGGTATAGCTCCTTTCTTAACACCACAGTGCATTCTACCTCCAGCATTGCGTTTGACCCACCCTGCAGGTTCCTCGTCTGCTATTGTAAATGGGTACGTGTAAGAATACAATTTAAAATTTGGAAGCCTACCGAAGAACACTATCGGCGGTTAGGACTCACCCGAAGACCCCACACACTGCCAGAATCACTATCACGTAACTTTCGTGATGACCACGATGTTGGTCTGTCAATTTTTATGATGATGAGTTCGTTATGTTGTCGCTTATAAAGTTTCGATATGATTTAGAGATTTCCGATTTGTCTCTCGTAATTATAGCGAACTCAGCTGCTTTACCATAACAACTTTTGCCCTACGTTATACTGCAAACATTTGTCAGAACGCCTTTGTAGCAAAATTTTAGTGTTATTAAAGATAATTTTAATTTTTTCAACTCTTCATGAAATAGACAAACCGTCCATTTCGATCGTTGTTACATCACTGTACTCTTGGTGCAACGATAACTAACTAATAGAAGGCTCACGACAGCCATACACGTGAGGAGTACTGTTAGGTGCGAGAATGGGGGAGCTGAGGATCGCAACGAAACTGAAACTCGGTGAGCGTGAGGAGGACTGTATTATACGTGCGTGTGGAATTGAGTAGAATTGAAGTTGAGGTGAGATGGAGTACAACTGGGCGACACAAGGGCAGTACTCGGAACGCGTGAACTGGCACGGGCAACTTTATGAGAAAGTGAGAAGTTACTGGGGTGATATTTGGAAGCAGAATGATATTGGAAGAGCTCTGTCGTCGATAGGAAAATGACATTGGGAAAAAGAAATAAAGAAAGGGGAAAACCTAAGAAACGGGGCTGGAGGACCCGCAGCTGAGGGATTCCCACGGGCGGGGGGCAGGTATTTAAATAGTTGGAGACAATTAGGCGGTCGGAGACAATGACGTGGCTTTGCGTCGAACAAGTACTACATTTCTAGATCGTGTTATGTGCAGTACATATGGCTGAGAAGACATGAGGACTACGGCTAAACTCGGTCCGGTGGAGGTACAGAGCGATCGATAGACCTGTAGTCGATAGGACCTAGAAATCGTTCCTCTGATTCTAAATTCGTTTCGCATTCATGGCTGCGATCATTCAAGACAGATTGATAAACATACTCAAACCGTGAAAGAAAATTAACGCAGGTCGTGGCGAACTAGACGTTCAGGAGACTCTTCAGTGACCTGCCGATCGTCACCGTCGTCGAAAATAAGGAGCGTAGGTTAACAGGCGTCCTTTTGAGGAGTGTCCCCTCGAATTCGAGTCGGGTGTACAAAACATTATTTTAATAACAGACGTAACGTTCAAGTGTTGGTAGTTTTGTTTCCGGTTGGGGTTCATTAATGTCATTGGCTAGTGCCTTGTCTGGGGTGGTAAACTAACAGTCAATCAAGAGAGCGTATTGGCCCAATCCCAGAAAGGTGCACTCCTGTGAATCGCCAAGGTCTATAAGACCGTATCCACAGAAACAGTCCAGGTGATTACTGGTCAGTCAGTGGTGTAACGGGACGAACGAAACCCTTCGATTCAGCGGAGGCTCGTCCAGGGCATTTATGCTGACTGGGCACCCCAAATGCCCCGATTCGCTCGAGTCTTCGCTGCCGTCAGTTGTAACCGAGACAGCGTGTTGCCCGAGCTCGCGTTCGCTCCCACTCTCTTAGTGCAATACCGCTTACTATATTAATCCCTACGTAACATTAGCGCCCAACTAGTGGTGAACTTCCCCTACATTTTTGATCCCCCACCTTCAACTTTTCTGCACTACTGATGTGACCTACTCCCTTGCCCGTCATTATGTTCGAACGTTGTCCGTTCTTGACGAACAGTTGAACACAGCTTTGTATGCAATCGACGACGGCTGCTTGGAGGAAGGCAGGACAGATGTAAAGGAGCTTCTGATCTACTAGCATCTCGCGCACATCTACATAGAAAGCTCAATGCTTATCTTGCATCGCAGCAGCATAAACCTACTAGTCAGCGGAAACCAACCGTTCATCTCACAACGACTCAATCCCCCATCATGCATCAATCGACATCTTCGTGTCTGTCCCTGAACGACCTGTCAAACAACGCGCCTTCAAAATGGCCTGGTGAAGACGAAGCTTCATCGCCACATCCCTACCCTATCTGCGGCAAACATCATGGAGTAAAAAATATGCCCACGTTTCCTCAACTCCAGCCAGGAGGCTCGAAGAACCTACGTGGAAGTGCACAATCTGTGTACGAATTGTCTGGCAGCCTCACACGAGCTCAAGACACGACTGCCACTCAACGTACACGTGTGAATGCTGTCAACACAGGCATCACATCCTGCTACACCCCATGAGCCAGGACGCCGCACTTGTTTCCAAAAGTGCAACTAACCAGTGCACGGTAGCAGCATCTTCGCTCTGCACTACCCCATCTGGAACACCTGAGGGCAAGTGTTCTCTGAGGAGGAGGGAAACTCCGACTCCCCTTACTCAGAGAATCGCCTTCTGCCAAGAGATGGACCGATTCTCTGTACCATGGATGTTGCAGCTGTGTGGGACGAAGACGTCCACACATCCGAAGATGTGTAGGTCAGAGACATTGTGAGGTGACTGTTGATTTGCAGTGATTCAATACTCCCACCACAAACATGAGCACCACAGATTTTGGAACTTTAATCAAAATTCTCTCTCACTCACTATGCTCAAGATTAGGTTCCCCTTTGTTGGGTGGACAGCAACGCCCTGCAGTGTTCATGAGTGCCTGAGGACAGACACTTCATCAAGGGCGGAGTGGTATACTGGGACAAACCAAACCCCTCCATTCGCTGCCGTCAGTTGTAACCGAGCCGGTTCCCTCGTCGCCAAGTCGCCCGCGCTCGCGTTCGCTCCCACCCAGTTCCCGGTTTGTAGTGGTAAAACATCTCCGAATGTAATTGAGAATAAAACTCTGTTCCAATTGCATTCGGCTTGATATCGTACTAACTCCCCCAACTCTCTTATTGCGATATCACTTTCAATATTAATCTCCCCCCTAACACGTAATTACGCAAATGTCCCAGGGTATTCTCAACCATCCATCGAAACAACGAAAAAACTACCGATTAGTAGAAATAGTAAAAACCTCGATCCCCCCCATCACCTCCACAACGAGGGGCATTTCCCCTTCAAAAGACGATTTTGTGGTACTTTAAAACCGTTCGGTGCTGTCTACTCACAAATCAAAATAGCTAGAGCAGTTTTTGAGAAACAAGAATTTTGGCGTTTTGATCACTATCATAGAGAAAGCGTGATGTAGAGAACCAGAACGGCATCGTGATGACCATAAGCCGCGCTGGGATGCAACAACTCGGTGAACGTGCCACCAAAACCTTATCCACTCTTGGATTACTAAAGTTAACGTACATGTTAGGTGAGTCCGTCTCCTCTGGCTGGTGAGATACTATGGGCGAGCGCGTTAGATGTAAAGGCATGTAAATGAGTGATGAGCGAAACATTCCGTCCACCTTTCTCTTCATAACCACGACCAACCAACTGACTTAACGGCCAGACGACACCATCGTCACCATTTTGCATCGAAAGCGCTCGCCCACAGTATCTCACCAGCCAAAGGAGACGGACTCACCTTACAGGTACGTTAACTTTAGTAATTTATCTACTAGAAGATCTAACCCAATTACCTCAATACTTTAATAAGTATGTCCAGGTTTTCTGTAACATCAAGTTTGGAAGGTGTACGAGCTGCTAAGGAAGTAGAGCGGGCTACAGTTAAAATTAACGCAGCTTTAATGAAAGCCTACAGTGCTGAAATCCATTAATCAAACAGATACGTTTCACGGTGTAACAAGGAGCTAGGAAGAGATAATAAAGCTATGAAGAGGGCTAAAGGACTATCCTGGCAGAGGGCTCTCGCAAAGGAGTACAGACCAATGACAGGTCTTATACAAAAGACAGAAGGAGCTTACAGCGGGGGCAGTAGGGAGACCCAATTCTCAACGATTTATCGTCTTTCAGATTCGAGAACACGAGCAAATTTCCCGAAGGCTCCACGAGGTAAGAAAACACCTCTGTAGCGAGCCGAAAGCAGGAGAGCGGAAGATTGGCTTCAAGGGTGTATCGGCGGTTCTGCGCGGCGCCCGCATCTATAAAGCTTAATCTGGAAGTGTCTGAGCCGCGGCGTTACATGGTAAATGTAGCGGAAAATATGGAATACCGCCTTCTCGTTTGAAGTACAACCCTCCAGAAGGCTCATCTATTAACATGTCAACGACATGATGACGACCTCAGCCGTCACAGAAGATCCTGTTGTAATATATTGAAATATACCGTTTGAATTACGAAAGTAAGGGAAAAAAACACAATACGAGCTCATTAAATCTCCTCAGGGCACCGTGAAAACCAGCCATCACCAATAACCAAAACGTCGCCCATTTTCGAAATCTCCCATAACCAGCCCGGTTTGAAACTTGTCCAAGATCTTTGATTTCGTCGTTCCCCAGAACATGGAACGAAACATGCTCGGAATTAAAGCACCCAGCCCTAGAACCCATCGCATTCAAATCCTAAACAGGTAGGAGGTGTGGGGCTGCACTGTGTTCTTCGAGCAGGCTTTATTTGCTGGTGTTCACTTGCGTGGGCCCGAATTCGCCTTTGTTTCTTCAACTCGGCCTGCTCGAAGAACACAGTGCAGCCCCACACCTCCTACCTGTTTAGGATTTGAATGCGATGGGTTCTAGGGCTGGGTGCTTTAATTCCGAGCATGTTTCGTTCCATGTTCTGGGGAACGACGAAATCAAAGATCTTGGACAAGTTTCAAACCGGGCTGGTTATGGGAGATTTCAAAAATGGGCGACGTTTTGGTTATTGGTGATGGCTGGTTTTCACGGTGCCCTGAGGAGATTTAATGAGCTCGTATTCCTTTTTTCCCTATTCGCTGCTTATAATAGGCGACAGGAAGTTGACTGAGTACCACTGGCTCAAAGGACTGAGCAAAAAAAGAGAGAGACAAGGTCCCTGATCACAACTAAGCACACTACTGGCAACGGCTCTTCCCATCAGACCGTGCCATGACTCTTCCCGTCAGAGCATGCCACGACTCTTCCCGTCAGAGCGTGCCACGACTCTTCCCGTCAGAGCGTGCCGCGACTCTTCCCATCAGAGCGTGCCGCGACTCTTCCCATCAGTGCGTGCCACGACTCTTCCCGTCAGAGCATGCCAGGACTCTTCCCCTCAGAGCGTGCCGCGACTCTTCCCATCAGAGCATGCCACGACTCTGCCCATCACAGCGTGCCACGACTCTTCCCATCAGAGCGTGCCACGACTCTTCCCGTCAGAGCATGCCACGACTCTTCCCGTCAGAGCGTGCCGCGACTCTTCCCTTCAGAGCGTGCCGCGACTCTTCCCATCAGAGCGTGCCACGACTCTTCCCGTCAGAGCGTGCCAGGACTCTTCCCATCAGAGCGTGCCACGACTTTTCCCATCAGAGCGTGCCACGACTTTTCCCATCAGAGCGTGCCAGGACTCTTCCCATCAGAGCGTGCCAGGACTCTTCCCGTCAGAGCGTGCCACGACTCTTCCCATCAGAGCGTGCCAGGACTCTTCCCATCAGAGCGTGCCACGACTCTTCCCATCAGAGCGTGCCACGACTCTTCCCATCAGAGCGTGCCACGACTCTTCCCATCAGAGCGTGCCACGACTCTTCCCATCAGAGCGTGCCACGACTCTTCCCATCAGAGCGTGCCAGGACTCTTCCCATCAGAGCGTGCCACGACTCTTCCCATCAGAGCATGCCACGACTTTTCCCATCAGAATATGCCACGGCTGTTCCCGTCAGAATGTGCCACGGCTGTTCCCATCAGAGCGTGCCACGACTCTTCTCATCAGAGCGTGCCACGACTCTTCCCATCAGAGCGTGCCACGACTCTTCCCATCAGAATATCCCATGGCTGTTCCCGTCAGAATGTGCCACGGCTGTTCCCGTCAGAGCGTGCCACGACTCTTCCCATCAGAGCGTGCCACGACTCTTCCCATCAGAGCGTGCCACGACTCTTCCCATCAGAGCGTGCCACCACTCTTCCCATCAGAGCGTTCCATGACTTTTCCCATCAGAATGTGCCACGGCTGTTCTCATCCGAGTGTGCCACGACTCTTCCCGTCAGAGCGTGCCACGACTATTCCTGCCGCAGCGCGCCTATGTCAATGTGGTGGAGGAGGATCTGTGAGAAGTTAAGGCTGACCTGCTGTGCTGCGGACCAGTGGGGAGACGGGTGCACCTAGGCCTCTTTTGTGGTCCATAACAACCCGTCAGCACTTCAGTGACCTTACCATTTGCTCGCCCTTTTGTTAATCATTCACTGCAAGAACGCTTTCGTCTTGGCAGTGACGCACCTTCCGGCATGCCTGGGAACAGCGGGCCCCCCTGCCCTCCTGGCATCAGTCATACATCTTGGTATGTCCAGGCTGGACCTTGTGGCGGAGCCAGGTTTTGATTGGCTGAGACGGCGATTCTCAATCATTTATTATTGTTTCATTTTTACTAGGGCAGGGGCAGTGGTAAGGCACAGAGTTCGTTGGGCTACGTAATCTGCTCCCTCTTCTTATAACTGGGAGTTTTCCTATTTTTGCCTGAACTATTCGGACGTCCGACCATGTGGTCTGCTCCGGTAGTTAAGGCTGACCTAGTTTTCATTTGTGTTGCATGTATTACCAATGAACTCAGATAATATCGAAAATACCTTTGGTTGTATAATCATCAAATAATGGCCCAAGAACGAAATTTGGAAGAAGTGATTCCCCCAAGAATTTTCCAACACATACACTACATTACCTAATGAATTAAAAGTGTATATTATCTGTGATACACAACGATATTTCAATTGTTTAAGCAGAATTGCCAGTATAGAAAAATGACGCCGCTAACCTAAATGACCTCTAGATTAATTTCTGAGTCGAACCTGCAGCCACAAATTGGTTCGTCACTCATATCACGCAGAACATTTTCGTTGAAACAAGGAGCATTTCCTGGTAATGTGCCTAGACATGATTCTGCCGTTGATGAGCACCACGCTCCAAAGAACGGATTCATCTTGTAAACATAAAATCAAGTTGAACGTTTATTTCTCCAGCCCTCTCAAATGCTGTACAGCACGTCAGAATCAGATGGCTCCCTTGGAAATGAGGGTTTCTCACAAAAGAGAAGGCTGGTAGTGGTCTGGTCTGAATTGTATAGCCGCAGGTGCGAAGAGAATCAAGACGAGGTCATCAGTCACACCCGGGGAAAAATTCCCGGAGGAGTCAAGGGCCATTTGTTTTTATATCTCGCTCGGGCTCTGAAAGGATGATAGTGGAAGGGGAAGAGATGAAAAGAGTGGAGAGGGAACGACACAGAGACGAGTGGATGGGTAGGGAGCGGCAAGGAAAGTGGTACGGTCCCAGAACAGCTCTCCCTTTTTACTCGACAGAGTTTGATCGAAGATAAGGAAAAGGAGGGAAACAAGGGAGGCTTGTAAGCGCCTAGACTCAGTCCATTCGACCCTCTTCTGGGGCAGTTTCCCCGCGTTAAGCCGGGGATTTATACTCCGAACTTTATAGGGCCCTTCAGCCTAATTTTCTTTAGGTCTTTAAGCAGTTAGTTACAGCTTTCCGACTGTCGAGGAAGAAAAGGGAGAACTTACGTTGCTCTAAGTAAATCGTAAATGTTATTGGTCGGCCTTGCAGGAGGTGCCACCCTTTTGATCGCCCATCAACACTCAGCAATCTCCTGAATCTTTTCCACCGCTGGACCGAAGAACGCCCTTAACGGCATTCGCCCGCCTTGCAACAGCGGGGGAACCAGCCCGATTGAAAATTTAGAATCAAGTGCTATGTGTCTATAGACTACACTTGTGCAGACCAGTTTCCTGACACTGTGGCATCCTGAAACGTAATACGTAATTAGGTTCAAGACGACGAACGTACGGCGATTTCTATCCAGGTAGGTACGCAAGAAAGAATTTGTGAAGAAGCCCTCACAACAGTAGAAGCCCATTTTAGCTTTCGTTAGCCTGACGGAGTAGGAAGGAAAGCAATGTAATTGGCTAGAAAATGAGCTAAACGACCGAATCGGCTGAACTATGATATATAGTACTACCTCTCCACAAAACATAGCTCTGTAGAAACTCGCCTCTTAGTTTTAGCGACAGACACTCATTTCACTCCTCTCTGACAACCAATGCGAACTTCTCTCTCCTTCCCCGTACAACCAGTTCACGTATTCAGAGCCCCCTTGTTCAAGCTTAAATACTCAAACCCAAAGCTCTTCTGACGAAGTAAATACAGTCCTCGCTCAAGTTCACCACGTTCATTTCTTTCTTACACTCCAATTCAAGCTCCCCCTCTCGTGCACCCAACACATACATTGTGCTCCCTATTCTAACTCATATTTGTACACAATTAAAACAGTGACCATAGGTTTCTAAGTTCCTGAATATGACCAGGTGCCTATTTCTCGCCTGTGGCATCTTGGCTATTCCAAGCCTGGTAAGTCTGTAAGACACCTTCATAGCTGCTGTTGTATATATGAAGGGGAAGGAGATCAAAAATGTTCTCCGTGGTACAGGTAAGAGTGGTTTTCATCACCCCCTGCTATTAGTAAGCGCCCCAGCCTTTGTACTTTGGCCAGGCTGCTACAATTCTACCCGCATGAGACGATTGGTCTCACATCGGCCTCATGCCCTGCTTTGCTTCACTTCCTCCAATCTCAGTCCCGACATTTGTCTTTGTCTTGTAAATTGCACTATGACCGTTTTAGCTGGGTTGATGGACAAGCTCACCATCTGTAGAGGGGCCCCCATTAGGTCAGACAGCACACATTGCACTCTGCCTCGAGTTAGTTTGACTCGAGGCCAGGTGATGGTTTTATGCTACCCTCAACCCATAGGAGTGTATTGGGTGTGCTTGTATGGAGTGTGTATGTAATTTATTATGCAAACGTGGTTAGGTTAGATTGTGAATGTAGGATAATTGTTTCCCACCCCCCGAGGGCAAAGTCCCTTTGTCACTGCGACCACGCATGGGCCTATTGTGACACACTGACCCTGTCACAGTAGAAGGCGTCGAACATACCTGCCCCCCATAGGAAGCCGAGTGTGTTTGTGCCGTAGCAGATTACGCTACAATTTGGGGTTCCGTAGCGGGTTCCCGCTGAGCAAAGTATTCAAAGCGTTTGACTGCCAAGGTAGGGCATTCACATAGGATGTGCTCTGCCGTCTCACTGCAAAGTCTGCATTCCACCGCCTCTGAGATGCCCATCTTGTTGAGGTGATATCTGAGTGGGCAGTGCCCGGTGAGAAAGCTTATCAGTACTCTCAGATCTCATCTAGAGAGTGTCAGTATCGCCTCCGCCCTTACACAGTAAGGCATAACAAGCCTTTTCGCTTGTCTTACTCGTGGCTGGCGATGCTAATGGGCGCTGTTTTCCTGTATCTCCCATCGAGCCACCGGACGATTCAAGTGACTCTTCGTCATATCTACCCCGGGGATTCTGTACCCCGTTTCGCAAGGCAGTCAGCCTTTTCGTTGCCCTCATGCCCCCTGTGAGCGTGGCACCCAAATAAGGGAAAGTCTATTATGGGCACCCAGCTGCTTGAGCTGCTTGAGTGCCAAGGGCATTTCATTTTAAGGTGGCCTAGTTGTCCGAGAATACGTAGATCAGGATTAATTATTAGGTGGGTGTAAATTATTGGGTGCTACGTGAGATGATGGGTTGGTTGTTGGGAGAGGGGAGGAGGGAATCCCAAATGTCTAGGGGGGCTTCAAGAACCGTTGGAGTGGTAGCCAGAAGCATTCCTCCCAGAACTACTTATCCACACCCCAGAGAGTTCAATATTTTAATTTTTTATAATTTATACGTTAATACTTGGTGTGGCTGTTCACATTTCGGATGGGACCACACATAAGGTGGCAAATTAGGAAAGAAGAAAGTATTTTATTTTAGTTTCATAAGGGCAAGCAAATGTCATCGATTCTCTAGACTCCCCCGACGAGAACCATCCAGAGGAGAAACCTTCCTTTTCGGTTTATTATTCATTCTGAAATTTGATACTTTACGTTTCAAGACATGGGGAATCCAAATCTGCAATGTCCGTCCGCCGTCCCCCGTCCCCTGTCCGGGCCGTTTTGTGCCTTTAACGTGATCTAAAAAATTCGTTCTTTCGCACAAAAATCCTATTTGGTATCTAGTTGGGCCCGTCATCTCGGCAATCCAATCGGACAAAGCCCATGGTTGTTATGGACAAAAATGGTTAAACAAATTAACGAAACGCAGTATAATCGCAAATAAGCCGTGTTTCGTATCGTTTTCAAGGTATTTTTACATCCTGGGTCGAATGGAATGAGTATCAGACGTGTACAACTGCGTATAGGGAAATTACAGTAATTATTAGAGTCAATTAATTGAAAGAACTCTTGGGAACTACAGCGGAAGTCAACGTTTCGTCGTTAGTACTCCCTCCCTCCCTCCCGTCTCATTACAACCACCCACAACGTCGTGTCCCCGTCCCAATTTCCCCGACTCATGGTTGACTAGTATCTTTCGATGCTGAATCGAATGGAATGGGTCTTGGAGCAGTAATACTAGGTCAAGCTGTTCATGATAATAATAAACCGTTGTGTAATAATTTGCAGGGTTTGTTTTTATCATTGTATCCATCATCGCCGTGTTTTTATATCTCCTCATACCTACCGTTTTTCCCTTTCTTTTACCACCACCAAATTTAGTCATCAACATTTTTTATTTCCGCTTTCTCCAGGATCAACCTCGTACGCAGACCTATAAAAACTCTACCGGCTGTCAGTTATCTTCAAAGCAACATTTTATTTTATTAATTTATATGTTCTAACAGAAGATGGAAGTGTTTTTTTTTTCATTCCTGTTCGATTACATTTTTTCATTACAAAAGCCGTATTTGTTTTTAAATGCTGCTCATCAGGACAAGACTTTCAATAGCCCATTCAATACTTTAATATTTTATAATAATTTTACTTCCTACTACTTACACAATATCCAGACTACAGCAGGAGCTCTTAGGTCCGCCAGTACCGTCAAAATTAACGTACATGATTGGTGAGTTCGTCTTCACACACCAATGCAATATCAACCAGGTGAAGACAGGTTCATCCAAAAGCTACGCTAACTTTGACTAAAGATGTTCCACCAGTTCAACATCAGTGACCTACTGAGTCAATTAAACGCCGAGCTTTTTGGATTTTCCATTGAGGACTATTCCCACCCTGTAATGTCTGCAAGATTCGTTTGGAGCGACTCATTGGTCATCACTGTTCCATGAACTTGGGTTTTGACGCACTCGAGTAGTTCGACAGACAACTTAATGGAGGGGGGGGGGCTAATAAACAACGCAAAAGTCACTATGAACTGAGTAAGTTCATCTCTTAATTTGCATGATAGCGTCGTTCCATTTCGAATCTCCCTAATTAGGGTAATCTGTATTCAAAACAAGACGGGAAAACTCGTTCCTGCGGCGCGTCAACTATACTTTACGCGGCGGAGAAGCGTTTGAGGGGCCGTTGGAACGTGACCAGGCAAAGTCCTTTCTAGCGAGCGAATCGCCGGCGGCTGCGGAAGGAACAGCGGCGGTAACGGCTCTGAGGAGAGCGAAAGTTGGACTGTTCCGATCGAGTTTTTCGTTTCGCTCCTCGAGGGGCTGTTCCTAACGAGCTTCCGATTATGAATAATTCAATGAGCCCGACGGCGGGGAATTATCTTCTTCTGCTCGCGGAACCCACAAACCTCCAGCCGGGAACGAATCCAGCCATCATTTTCCGCTGCCTTCGCGCGCACACACACACAACTTTGGGATGTAATTGCGGATGAACGCGGAATAAATTAGACGCCGCGACCGGCGCCTCGAGCTCAAAGTGAGACGCTGGACTCGCGTTCTGAAGCGTGTACACGAATCAATTGGCCAATTGCTTGCAAGCTCCAAACAGGCGTTGGACGTTCCAGCAGGAATTGCTCGGTCACGCTTCGCCCCAGCCTGGTGTTTTATCAAAGAGCTGAGCAGTCAACACTCAAACCCTTTCACACCACCTAAAATCTGTTTGCAAATTTCGCACATGGCCCGCTGGCAAAACGTGGAACTTAATTTCCACACGCCATAAATTCCCCCGAAAACGCAGAGACTTGGTGCATCAGAGGCAGGGCCAAGTAACGGGTTGCCTCTGCAGGTGCTAGTGTAAAGGAGTAATCCAATCTTAATTGCCACTCCCAGATGGGGGCCCTGCAGTTATCACGACGGTTGAGGTTTTGTTGGAAGTTGGGGTTTTTTCATCCCCCGCATTCTTTTTGTCACATGGGACAGGGGCAGGTAGAAGCTGAGAGGCTGGTACTGCCTCCCCACACCCGGTATATCAGAAAGTAAATGTCAATCAACTCTTTGACATTCCATTTCCCCGTCAATACAAATTTATGACCCGAGCCCTTTAACGGTTTCCTCAGTGGGGTTTTCCTCCAACCCCTTCCCTCATCTCACTTCTGAGCTATTACTCCTAAAGTGTCTGAATGAACGTTTTATATTGTATGAAAATTACTTTAATTGTACGAGAACATTCTACCGCTTTCAACTAACTAACTGGCTGGCGATACCAAGAGGAGTTACAATTTCAAGCAGCTACTGTATTTCTGTAACTGTAAAACAATTGCCAAACTGAACTTGATGACGGAAGTGAACCTACGTAGCTTGTTAATTGACGCACGCCACATGAGCTCACCGCAGAGACCGAGGGTCAGTGAGACTGAAACGAACATGACGGCGTGGCTGGAAGTGGGAATGCAATGATTGGGTCACGATGGCGGTGAGGGTAGTGCGCTGGAAGAAAGGCTGGCTTAATACGATCCAAGCTCACTGGTTTTTCTACGCCATTGAGCAGAACTGTGACGTTTTTCTCATCCCAGTGCAGGCCCAGGGGACACCTGCACGACAATTCTTGAAAAACTCTGCAAATTATTACACAACGGTTTATTATTCTCATGAACAGCTTGACCTAGTATTACTGCTCCGAGACCCATTCCATTCGATTCAGCATCGAAATATACTAGTACACCTGATCCGGATCCATGCCCTGACTACAATGGAACTACGGAAACTAAATATTCCTCCGGCGCCAGGCGCCCGTAAACGTCTGTAGGCATTTATGATTCGATATAGGGGTGTGGGAAGGAAGTGCCGGCTTCATCGGCCCTAACCATTCGCCACCCCATCAGGCAAAAAGAGTCGGAGAAATTGGGAGGGGGACTACAGTGAAGAACCCTCAGCAATTGGCACAACGTTGCGAGTCGAGCGGGCGGGTGGTTTTGATGAGACTGGAGGGAGGGAGGGAGTAGTAACGACGAAACGTTGACTTCCACTGTAGCTCCCCTGAGTTCTTTTGATTAGTAGACTCTAATAATTACTGTAATTTCCCTACACGCAGGCACAAATACGTTTTTCCACGCCATTGAGGGGAAGCCCAGAGTAGGGTGGCTCCAGGGGACACCTGCTTGACAATTCTTGAAAAACGAAAGGCGATTGCGTGCTGTGTCTAGAAGCTGGTACAGGACGAAAGCGAGCCATCTGATGTCGATGGCGAGTGACTAAATTGCCCAAGTCGTCGAAAGGCGGTGCTGAACTCAGACGGTAAGCGCAAATGTTCGCCATAAACCAACTCTGCTGGCGAGGCTTGCACATCCTCTTTCACCGCACTGCGTAGACCAAGTAAAACGAGTGGTAACGCCTCCACCCATGACAGATTAGGGTGGCAACGAAGACTAGCCTTGAGGTTTCAGTGGAAAATTTCGACCAACCCATTGGAGCTCAGATGGTAGCCACACGCGCTTTCACGCGGGAAGGGAGCAGGGAACAGAAGATAGGAGCGAAAAATGTCGACAGGAACACGTGCCAGGACAAATCTGATAAACGGAAAAGAAGAAGACCGCCTAACCTTCCTTCAGAAACCGTCCATGGGCCTTCGTTTCTGACCAGGTTTGTTCCCAGCAGCCAGGACGGTTCAAAGGTTTTCGTAGTCCGAACCCCGAAACTGTTTCCGTCAGATTTCATGTCACAAAGGTGCCTGGAAGAGGTGAGCTTTGAACTGCTTTCCTTGATCCGTGGTGAAGCTAAGTAGCTTGTAAATTGACAGACTCCACACTTCCAAGCTCTTTTGGCAATCAATTTTCAATTGCTTTGTTTCTAACTTTTCACAACAAACTGAACCACGTGATTTCTGTCCCTATTCTGTCATCTACATCTATTCTATCGTTCACCAGTACAACAATAAACTCCTCACATTTCTTCCTGCCAGGCACCCAACAGGTCCTTGCAATTTGTCGGGAAATGCAAGAAAAATTGTTTGTAACTGGAACAAAGACTACGTAACCTAGAAACACGTGTGCAAGATCGACTTTAGTCGGAGCGTTGGGGAGTTAGGTTCACTAGAGCTCACAAGAGTTCACTAATGGCGTGCACGAAAATGACCAGTCTCCTGGCTAACTTTCAACTTTCTCGCTATTCGATCCTCTTCTTGATATTATTCCTCGAGCTATTTACAATAATTTTGAATTCAACGAGAAGAGGAGCCCCGCCCTGAGAGGGTTATTGTTCCGAGCCCGAAACGCCCAAGGGTGCGACATGTGCATAGCGCGACGACTGAGGGGAACGGACCATTTTCTGAAGAGGTCGGTCAAAACAAACAGACATCCCGTGACAAGTGCATTCTCTCCCCTGAGGCTCAGGTCGAAGGCAGCAGCTGAAGAAACAGCCGCTTTCCCCCCTCTATCGGTCGGCCCCTTGAAAGTTTAGATTGCTCCGTCAACACTGTAACAAGAGACAAGTAAGGCTGTCGGGGGGAGGGGGGGGGTGTAGCTCTTTTAAAAGATATTCGGTATAATTAGTTGTCATAACTCCCTCACATTCAGGAGAACAACAGTCAGAACCAAGAACACCAAGTGCGTCGTTTCACCAAAAACTGTTCACGAAAAGCGAACTTGGGTGCTTCCTTAAAAGTGGTAAGTTTTCCGTGTGGCAGGGGGATGGAGGAACACACAGTAGGTAATCGCCGATGTGTTAGTCAATGTGGAGGTTAAGTGATGATACACCAACAGAAAAGGAAGGGCTAATGACAACCAACTTTATTGCGCATCTGGGATTGAAATTACTAGTTGGGAGTCAATAGTTTGAAATATACAATTGACGTATAGTATAGTAGTCCCTGAAGGAGGAGAAACACATAATGTATGGACACAATACTACTAAGCTTTTGGCATGACACCAGCATCAAACAGTGAACAGTGGAGTGGGAGGAGCAGATCAAGAACGGATCGTATCGTAGGATGGTTGAGTGGTGAGTGGTGAAAGGTGGCGGTGGGGATGTCATAGATGTAGGATTCAATAAGTTTGCGGAAGGAAGTGTGTATCTGTTGTGAGGGGGTTTGGAGATGTTTGGACTGCTGACTCAACCGGATGGACACAGCGGACGGCACGTTGTGTTCCGCCGTGTGAACTACCAGCAGGACAGGGAAAGAGCCAGGAATGAGGTGAACGGATTAGGAAAAGAATGGGATACGTCAATGGTAAGGAATAAGGAATGCTACAAATGGTGGAACTGGTTCGGAGAAAGGACGTTAAAGGAAAGAGAGGAAATTAGACTACGAGGAAATGCGCGCAGGGCCATAGGAGTAGGAGTAGGGGAATAGAGGTTGTGTTTGTGTTTGTATTTGTGTTCGTGTCTGTGTGTGGTTTTGAGTGGGCGGTGCCAGGGATGGTCGAATATCAAGTAGCCCATCCCTGGACCGTCGGTATGTCTGTATTTAAGAGCTGAATGTAAATATGAGCGAATGAGTGTGAATGTATGTGTTGTGTTGTGTATATGTATGTTAGGATTTAGAGTAGGTTAGTTAGGTGTAGGGATGGATCCAGGGGGGATGAATATCGAGTAGTCCGCCCCTGGACCATCGGGAAATGTGTGAATGTATTTAAGGGTTGTATGGATGTGTGAATGTGTTAGTCGGTTAGGTTAGAGTGTGTTGGGTGGGAGCGCGGGCGAGGACGGCCGAATATAGAGTAGTCCGCCCTCGCCACTGCGGAATGGGGATCGCAGTTCAGGCCATGAAAGACGGCCTGACACCCTTCTCCATGGCTGGTGCGGGGGCAAGTCCAATCCCCGCACCCCTGGAGATTAAGCGTAGGTGCCGGCAGAACGCCTCTTGGCAATTCCGGCACCGGGGCCTGCCACCCATTCAGGTCCTTAGGCTGCTCATAGTATGTTACACAGATGGATCAGTGAGAGGTGGCTGAGCAGGCGCAGGAGTTTACGTGGCAATACCAGTGGGTGCGCTGGCAACAGTTTTTCGGCCAAAGCTCTTCGCAGTGATGGTGTGTGTGCAGCACCTCCTGCGCATGGGGCTGAAATGTAAACGGATACACATTATGTTGGATAGTCGCTGCACTTATGGCCCTGGCTTCCTATACCATCACGTCGGGGCTGGTTTGGGAATGCCTGACTGGCCTGAAGACCTTGTGAAAGGAAAACACATTAACACAGTTTTGGTTGCCAGGTCACACAGGAATAGAAGGGAACGAGGAGGCCAATAAAATGGCAAAGAAAGGATCTGCGCTTCTTAGGCTGTTTGTAGGGCCCCCAAGGGCCAATTGAATAAGGAGATTGGCAAGACTGAAAGAAGTGCAAGGCTGCTTGTTGGTGGAATGTGCCAGGCCGAAGGCAGCCATGGTTGTTCAGTAAACTCTCCGAGGAGGGAACGAGAGAGGTCCAGAGTCTGAAGAGAGAAACTATATGGCCTGTTCAAAACTTGTCGCTTGAGGTATCCCGTGGCTAAGACTTGAGTTGCAGATTCTGCAACGTCAAGTAAGGGTAGCTTGTGAGGGGCTGGCTGCATGAGCCTCAGAGTGCTTGGGATTACTCAGCTGTGGCTGGAGGACGATGCAAGGATGGACCTCAAGATCATGTAAGTGGGAGGACATGAGGCTGCTACGAACCATCCTGGGTTTAATAGTTTTCAATGCTACAGAGGGCTCATTGTGGATGTTCAGTCATCTGATGTCAATTCACAAAATATCTATTTTGTAACGTGCTTCAGAATGAAAATCGATCCTGCAAGAACTTCGTTCCATAATTTTGTGCCCTTTCATACGTTCTGAGAGACTTGCCAGGTTCCCTTCATCTTAGGTACTTCATTAGCGAACATATTCAGCTCTTTAGAATCCTTTCGACGCTAATGTCACTTTAGTTCGTTACTTGGTTCGTGGAGCGAGTGATCCCCAGCTCCCTCGCTCCACACTCCTCCTTCCCCGCTCACGTCATCCACTTCTTTCAGACCCTTTTGCAACCGCAGATTAAATCAAAAGGCTCTTTGTCTGCGATTAGAAACCCCGTCTCGTTTTCAAAAGCCGCGTCTCGCTAAATAATTCGTCACTCGGCGCCGCAGTTTAATAATTCATTCAGAATTTTCTTCAGGCACGAGGAGAGAGAACGTTTGATTGGTGGTAACGAGATGGATCCAAAAAGCCGCTTTGACGAGGTGCCTCGCGGCATACCCTGCTCGAGCTCCCGCTCCACATTTATCAGCAAATTTTTGAGTTCTACCCTCCAAGTTTTCACTTCCGCTTTCAATTCTTCCATTTAATGAGACAAAGAGGGGGGCCTGGAAGGGTTTACGGTAGAATAGCTCCCGACCGTTCCACTCTGCTCTTTCTCATCCACTTCTCCCTCTCATCTCCGTTTTCCACACAGTTTCCACCCCCACCCCCCTTAGACAGTTCATATTTTCATAACACGAGCCGGTCCCTTCGACCCTCACTCAGGATCACCCTCAGGATTTCACACCGACGGAAACCGCTTCGCTCAGCCTGTTCCCGCCCTGTCGTTCATCCTGATGAAGTCGGTATTAAACTCCTCTCCCGAAGCCCTTGCCGTAGACTTGCCTTTAGCTTCGCAACGGTTTTAGCCACAACTGGCGCCTTCGACGCCTTGCAAATCCGAAGAGTGAGCCGACCCAACTAATCCACGACAATCATTTCGAAGCTCTTCCCACCGAAGGGGAGGATTCAAGGGCGTAAAGCTGAAACCTAAGAAATTGAGTTCCCGTCGTGAAGCTTGTCGGTGCTAACGTTGCGTCGGTGTTTCACGAAAATTGACACCTTCGAAATCAATTAAAACGTATCTAGTGCGACACATTGCACAACGTTCCTCAGCTCTAAGAATCCTCTTTGCAGGCATCTTGGATGGGTTGTCGTACGCGTTGTGCTTGGTCTTTGGGTTCATGCCTGGTCAGGATCGACTGCGGTGGTGTGACATGGCGACTACGTCTGCCCCTAAGCTTAATAAACATTCGGACCTTGCGGCAGCTCTGGCTGCTCTGTAGTGTCATGACTCCCCCGACTCTCGGGAGTAGGCTTCAGAAGGCATCCATGGAAGGTGTCTCACCAGCCAGAGGAGACTCACCAAACAGGTACGTTAACTTTAGAAATACCGGTACTCTCACGCCGTTCGTGTGGCGTCATTGCCTACAGAGGTGAGGTGTACAAGAGGCCAGGATCGTAATATTGAGGATGCTCGCTGTTGTGCCTGTGGTATCCAGTTTGAGTCGCTGAATCATGTGGAGCACTAGTGTCCGCATACTACATTACAGTAGATTGATATAACTCTCTCCAAGTGATCAGGAATAGTCGGTTTGGAACAGACCTGCGTCTGGTGCATTGTCATGCAATGACTGGAAAGCGAGTGAGAGTGGCACTACCAGGTTGTCTCTGGAGGAGGCCTGACATCGTCGCTGCTGGCCCCAGACAGTCTACAGTGATCCTGGATGTTTAGGTAGTGTCTCACAGGCAGGATCTTGCACTAACTCCGCAAGCCGAGAGGCGCATATCACAAGACGGATCTTTGGATGGCAGTATCGGATGCTCGTGGAGCGCAGGCAGGTAGCATCAGGGTTACAGTAATGTCTGTCACACTGTATGGTGCAAGAAAAGTGCTGAGGAGATGTGTCGGTTGGGCGTGCCCCCAAGGTCCCCACATATTGGTATCTAAACTAGTGGTCGCTGTTTCCTTCCCCGTCGCAATCCTTCTGCAAAAGCTGGCCCCCAAAAAATACATAATACATGAATACCCCTAGATGTAAACCCATTTCTTTCATCTTGAAATTTAGGAATTGTGAAGAGTATACTGACGAAGTGAAAATCACGTAATTTGTTTAACAGTGTTGGGCAATAATGCGTGGTTAGTCTTATTCCAGCTAGAGTCGACAATTGGGGATCCCAAGCAGAAGTCAAATCCAGGGGTTCCCAAGCAAGAGTCGAATCCAGTGGCTCCCAAGCAGGTGTCGAATCTAGGGATTCCCAAGCAGGTGTCGAATCTAGGGGTTCCCAAGCAGGTGTCGAATCCAGGGGTTCCCAAGCAAGAGTCGAATCCAGGGGTTCCCAAGCAGGAGTCGAATCCAGGGGTTCCCAAGCAGGTGTCGAATCCAGGGGTTCCCAAGCAAGAGTCGAATCCAGGGGTTCCCAAGCAGGTGTCGAACCTAGGGGTTCCCAAGCAGGTGTCGAATCCAGGGTTTTCCCCCTGGGCAAAAAACTCGGAATCAATGCATTCTTTGGAAACCTCTTCAGTCGTTGAACAAAGCCTAGGATATTTCCTGAAGACATTCATCGCATCCCCACCCTCTCTGTCCTCTAACTTCACAGTTGCTCCTTAGTCAGTCCGTCTTTGTCGGTTCACATTATCTGAAGACAAAACCTTGTAGACGACTCTCTGGACCTCTGGACTCTCTTTCACAAATCCACGATGAATGTCACATGAAAACGTGTTGTTTGACCATACATATTTTCATAAAGTGGTGGTTCGATCTTCTCTGGCTGAGATATCTATAACTTAATAATTAATTAATTTTCCTATTAGCGGAATTAACCCAATCACCTATTTGCCATTCGTCTCAAGTACTGAAACAGCCTGCAACATTCAGGTTACTGTGCGCTACTTCTACTCATTTCAGTCGAGTCACTTGTTAATTAGTTCCCTAACATCTATCTTGGATCCTCCTCTTGGAACTATACAATATGAGCCTTGCTATACAATATGGGCCTTGGCTCTTTTGTCACACACCTAGGGGGTTGCATCCTCTCCATTCCTGCTGAACTTACCTTGCTACCCATTTCTAACGTCACCTTGGCTCTTTTGTCATTCTACTCCCACGTTACCTCGCATCATTAGCTACTCAACTGTCATTATACCTTGACTCCTTTCCTCAATCAATAAAACATCTCGGTTTCCACGCCTGTTGAGAGTTACATCGCTTTCTCTTTACGTTCAACTCACCCGTTACCTTGGCTTATTACTTCCGTTAGCGCTACAAACGACAATGAATATAGTGAGACAAATTCTACTACTTTAATGAACTCATGGGACAATACAGCGAAAGTTGTCGTCCCCCCACCCCCAAGCCGCTCACCCTTTCCCGCAGTCCCACCCATCTCACTCGAACCAGGCACAAGCTCGACTCGTTGCGCCGTGTCAATTGCCTAGCGTGCCCTAGAAAATCAATTTAACCTGGTCATGTTTCGTATCGTTTACTGGTATTTTTCGACGCTGAATCGAATAGGATGATTCTCGGAGGTGCTCATTGTCGTTTGCCCCAGGATGTTAATACAGCCATGTTATATTCGTAATATTTTGAACTTTGGATTGAATAGGTTCGTGCTGCGCAAGAGTATAACGAGCTGTTGCGTAATAATTTGGAGCGTTTTGTGGAATGAAATCCACCATTTTGTCACAGTTTTCTTTTCGAGCTTGATTAGTCTACCCTGCAGCTCCAGAACAAACAACGTGAATGCTCTTGGAAAATAACATCTTGTATTTCTCACAACCTTGGGAAATTGGTTACTCGCGAAAAAAGTAGGGACCGCCCAGTAAATTATGCGCTGCCAGTTTCCATGGGATGTTCCACATGAGCTGAGTGAAAAGTACGTGGAACTAAGAAATGTTTTGTGATGAGTCACTCCTGGAGTTTGTCACACGTTACCTCAGCTCTCATATCACTCATTTAGACTAACTTGCGCTGAAATTACTACACTCGAGTTGCGCGTTACTTCGGCTCCAGTGCTGCTCGATTCGCGCACCAGTCATGGCAAATAGCTGTTGATTTTGGATGAACTATGGAAAGGCGAAGCGACTCGAAGTGTTCCTATCAATTTTGAAAGTGAATTGTTTCCAGAACTCCGCTCCCTCGTCGGAGAACCCTCTTTTCAAAAACCTCGCGTTTCATGGAGAAAAATGGAGAAGCTTCGGATTACAGTTGGGTGGAAAAAGAAGGGCTGAGGGTTTGTTCCGTTCTCTAAGCGGATGGAGGGGAGGAAGGGCGTAAGGTTGATAAAAATGAAAATCACGCCGCGTGAAAACTCTGCGGGGCGACCAAACTTTTGTTTCTAAGCTTCACCCAGTGGAACATTATTTGTGGAAAAAAAAATCCTACTCCCTTTCTAACGTTGTCTCTTCCAGTTTGTTCGGTTGTTTTCCCTCCGTTTCTCTCGCTTCCTCGGAAGCTCCTTCCCCTCACCATCAGCCCCAGAGGTTTTCAACCCTCGCATACCGCTCGACCCCTTAGAATCCGCTCAAGAGACCCGAAGAGCGTCTTCTCCAGCAGCTATTTCTACTTCTGGTTGACAAGAATTGGAGGAAACGGAGCAGAGTGGACCAGGCGATTGCCCACATTACACACTCCCACCATCTTTGCCAAGTTCAAACTGCTGCATTGCCGTTGCAGCGGCGCTACGCAACACGATATCCGTTGAGAGCCAACGAATCTGAAAACCGCTTTGCGACGCGAAATACGTGATAAAACCGTTAACCTGGAGCGCGCCAATGAGCCGGGGTTTTCTTTAGTTATCTTGCGCCTCTAGAATAACTCCGCCGGTTTGTCCTACCAACTTGATTCTGGTTTATTATTCATTCCGAAAAACCATCTATGTGTTCGTCATGAAAAAAAATTGGTTCAACCGAATCAGCTAAAACGTGATATCCAACTTACAACTGAACACAGGACGCCAAAATGATGGTTTCAGCCAAATCTATCCAAAACTGACTATAATTATACAGCAACTCAATACACAATAACAAATTCAGGTGAAAATCTTCCTTATTCATGTCGCCCATGTGGCACTAGCGTTCGTAACAACATCAACATGCATCAGGTGCACTCGGCGATTCTATCGACTCCAGTAACTAATCAAATCTGTTTTTCATCATGTTTGTTTGACGCAAGAGCCAAATCGGTTCGAGTCTTTGACCTCAGACTTCCCCGCCACATTGTCTCCCTCTATACCTGCCCCTCACCTATGGGAACCCCTCAGCTGCAGTCAGTTGGTAGTAACAGCACCCTTTCCCAGGTTTTCTCCTTTCTTTATTTCCTTCTCAATTTCACATTCCCCTCCTCGACTGAGCACTTCCAAATTCATTCTGCTTCCAGCTGTTACGAGAGGGGTGTGGAGACATTTTGGGGCTCTACTGACTCAGGCAATAATTACAGAGACTCGATCCACAATCCTCAACTTATGTCGAGAATACTGTCTTAACCACTAGACCACGATCAACCGCTTGCCTTTAAAGGGAGTCAGGCGGTACATCTCTGTTAGTCGCTGCTCCTGGAGCGGACGACTTTTAATGAACGGATTCTCTCAGGCTCTCTTCTTTTTCGTGGAATGAAGGAGCGTGGACTTGTTCGCATATCGCTGCCACCAATGTTACGAGGGGGGTTTGGAGACGTTTTGGGGCTCCGCTGACTCAGGCAAAAACTACGGCAATCGCGCCGGAGATTCGATCCACAATCCTCAACTTACGTCAAGAATTATGGATCGACTGTCTTAACCATTAGACCACGATCAACCGCTTGCCTTTAGTCAGGCGGTACACAGCTATCACCCCAGTAACTTCTCGCTCATCCATACGGTTTCTCACGCCAGTTCACGCGTTCCAAATACTGCCCTTGTGTCGCCCAGTTGTACTCCATCTCAACTCAGTTTTAATTCAAATCAATTCCGCACGTATGTTACAGTCCTCCTCACGCTCACTGAATTTCATTTTTATTTCGATCCTCAAGCCCCCCTTCTCGTGCGCCCCAACAATGATAAGTTTAGGCGTTTATGGTTCCGGAATTTATTGTGCTGGTGCTACTTGTACCATGACCGTCATTGAGCAATCAGTGCACAGAGAATTCTAAAGATTGCCTGAGAAAGATTGTGTTCACCGTTTTGGAATAACTGGGTACAAACTTTTGAAAATGTTAGAAAGTGAAACGGCGGCGGTATTATCAAACACTTATCATAATGGCACTTTACTCTACTACTGCTTCAATTTTTGTGAAGATTGTAGTAACGTTCGATCGGTTACTATAAGGAAAAAACTGCGCTAAAATCGAAGTTCGTCGAAATGTATAGTAATTTATTGTGCCCCACTCTTCATTTTCCTGCGGATGAGAGTTGTAAGGTATTATCGTGCTATTTGGCGCTCTCCATGCATAAAATGTAATCATGTGACGATGATGTCTTTACATCGAAAGCGCTTGCCCACAGTAACTCACAAGCCAGAGGAGACGGACTCACTAACAGGTACGTTAACTTTAGTAATCAAAGTCGTTGGGGCCTTTTCACAAAACAAATATTTAGGGTTTTGATCACTATGATACACAAGTTTGTCAGTCACAATCGACGGTCTCCCACTCCTCAATTCGTCATGCACATTCGTACGACCGTTCTTAAACTCCCCTTAAACTCCCTTGTACACATTCGTACGATTCATGTGTCCTTCACCATAAATTGTCTTTACCTCATTAAAAATTTCAATCGGGGATTTCTCCTTAACAACGAGGTACCGGATGACCGCGCGGATTTCGCACTTGGCGGCAGAGTCGATCGACATCTTTCACAAGAAATGCTCCTGAGACCACAGTTTTCAACGTACTGACCTCATTTTGGTCTTGTTTCGGAGGGGAGGAGTCACGCTACATGACTGTGTGCCCAGCGTAGCGAAAAAAATTCCCTACGGCCTACGGGAGCTTCAGTACACTTACTTTGTGGATATGCCTCGTAACTTTTTTGGGCGGATTTTGCTCGTACCCTTATTTTTCGCGTCTCGTGCTAACCTGCACGCTGGATATCAAGTTTGGACTGATTTGGTTCCGCCGTGTTTGCTCAATCGCGCCCACAGACCGTTTTTTTCAAATAGTGTTTTCGGACGACTACATAACTTTCCTTTCTAATTCGTGAAGCCAAGAGAACTACGTCCCACTCACCCGAAAATTGAGGTAAGTAGGCCGTTCTTACGGCTTTATTGATATTCAAGAAGGTTTCTTTAATATTTGGCGACGACTTGTTTCGCCTCGTCAAATATATTCGAAGAGGTAGCCATCCAACGCCTCTTTACCCCCACAACCTCGTAAAGGCATCCTCTGCGCACTCACTAGGCTGTTGGTGTGGGCTTCACACTATCAGGGCCGTTGAAATGCAAGGAGTGATTAACTTCTGGACATAAATATATGCCAGGGATCAAACACCAACTGAGGAAACGCGTTCTCAATTGATGAATCGAACCAGCCGGCATGTGCGAATTCGTCACTCGTCGAGAGAGTTCAGCGGGGAAGGCGCTGCTCAAGAATCATGGTTGGATGGAACTGGGAAAGAACACCTGTGCGAACTGAAGATTAGGTAGAATCCTATAACAGCGGCCGCGGGTACATTCACGTGGAGCTTCGGTTCGCGATTCGGAACGTTCACTAGCATCACTGGTGAGCGTAACAGTAGCTGTAAGAGTTCAGCATAGTTCTGTCGTAAAATTTAACGCAAACAACGCGCGCGAAAATAATGCAACAAAACACACATTTACCACAAGAATAACAGAAAAAACGAGCGGTGCGTAGCAACAACCAACTTCCCGCCACCCCCGTAAGTTCGACAAACCAGCTACATATGCGGGTGCTATATCTTCGTTCAACGCCTTTCGACAGAAACATTTAATGAAAACAAAATGTAGGGACTAGTTAGCTGAGAGTACTCCGTAAGTTTGATCGAAATCGTTACGCCCGTTTTTGAGAAAATTGGAATACCGATAAATTAATATTCGACAAATCTCCATTTCTGAGTTAACTTACTATATAATTCCCATTTGTGGAAAAATGACGAGAGCAGCACAATAAATTACCAACATTTTTGACGAAACGGTTTTAGCGCTGTTTTTGCTTTATAAAATCCAATCCAATACCTATAGGATGGGCGTTAAAGAGAGCTCATAAGATACATGGGGGTCACTCCAGAAATTCCGGAATTTCAATACCGCCGTTTTGCTTACTACCAGTTCTAAACGTTTTTACCCAATAACTCTGCAAAAGTGATTACTATCCTTCTTCAAAAAATTCTTGTTTACAGCCCCATTAATTCTCCGTGTACCAATTGCTCAATAATGTTCCAGGAACGAGAACGAGCAGCACAATAAATTGCGGAACTGTAAGCGCAACCGCTTTCTGCTGCTGTAAAGGGCTGTTTGACCGAAGTTCAAATGAACTGAGTGATAAATGAATTGAGTTAGTAGTAAGCTATATGAATTGACGAAGAACTATGGAAAGTTGCGTATTGCAACGCACATGATATTTCGGCACAAACTTCTCAGCAACCGTTCGTACCGCCCAAGGAACGGCGCTATCGAGAGGAAGGACTGTTCCTGAGCATCAGCATTCTCCCCCTAGAGAGAAGGCTTCGCTATCGTTCGTTCTCTTTGCCGTTAACCATATCACCTGCACGAGGAGCGATAGATAAGGTACAGACTGGAGAAACGAATTCGAGGCCTCCATTTCCGTCCCCCGAAGAAGCAGGTTGCCCTTCATTACCTCCTCCGTTATATTTTTCTAGTCTCCACACTTCTTCTTTCTAATCTTCCAGCACCTTCTCCTCCTTCTGTATTACATACCTCTTCGCACCTTTCCTAATTTTCTATTTATTATGGTTAATCCTCCGACCCCTCAGTTTCTGCCACGTCGGAGCGCTCGTTCATCGAGTTCAACTGCCCAATAAATATTTCTGTTTTCGTTTCGCCTTCATGTAAACTCTCGCTATTCTCCTTCAGTACAGTCCAAGTTTTTTAACTGCTGTGCACCCTTAGTGAAATTTGCAAGGGTTAAATATTCAGACCCTTGAAAACAACTTTAATAAGAGTAACTTCATATTCTCACGAATCCCCTTACAGTCCGCCAAGGATATTCACTACAGGCGTGTTAGTTGCAAGGCGTATTTTTGTATGTTTGTCACTCAATTTCCAGAATACGCCGTCTCCCTGTATCCAGGATGGAGTGACAAGTGCCGTTGTTTGGAAAAACTTCCCGACTCCAACAAGGAACCAATCAAAACGCAAACCGAAATCTTACGCAAAGGGCAGTTAATCATCGGAATGACAGGTTGAGAGAAGCGGGGAATGCAGATAACCATCTTCTGAAGATGCTAAGGTTCACGTCGGGACAGACTGGTAACTCACAGAGCGGGACGAGGTCGCCTACACACGCGACCTAAACTCAAAGAGACTAATGCGTCCTCTGAGGCGGCAGGTTAATCTCGATAAAGATCCCCGATAACAAACCAGCCACTTTTGCGTTGATTTATCGCTTCGGGCCGGCCATTAACGCCGAAACCTCCTCACAAACATTTTAACGATTCACTTCTCATTTTGTGCATCGTTAATAATAACGTTGATGATAAATACACAATACAAACACTGCCCCAGAGTTGTTGACAAATATCGCTGTTTTAGAAAGTTAACAATCTATAAAGCATGTGTTTCAAGTTTGAAGAATTTGTTTGGCAGACATCAATCGTGAATTTGTCATCGTCAAGAAAATTGGTCATCGTTATGAGATACAATACCACCAACCGATATAAAAGCTCAAAACTCCACTCAAAGTGAGTCGGTTCATTCGTTTGCAGCACCTAAATATTGTGTGGCGAAGTTTGAACGAGGCCCTACGAGCTGCCAAGACAAGCACCGCAGTGGTCGACCGAATGAGGCGACGACTCCAGAAAGAGCGAAGAAGATCCACCAAGTGGTACCGGATGATCGTCGACTGAAAGTGCGCGGGCTAGCAGACATAGTGGTCATTTCAAAAAGTGCGCTACATCACGTATTATCTGGAAACTATCACACCTGAGATAAGATAACAATCAAAACGACGGACTGAAAAGAGAGAACCGGCTCCAAAGAAGGCGGTGGCTGTTCCATCCGGCAGGCAAGGTCACGGCATGAGTTGTCTAAGATGCGAAGTCTCACTATTCTCCCACTAATAGCATGCTTCAGGGCGTTCCTGTCCACCCAACAAAGGGGAACTTAAGCTTGAGCAGGGAAAGTTCCAAAAGGTGGTGCCCGTGTTTGTGGTGGGAGTGTTGAATAAATACAAATAAACACGCACTTCACAACGTCTCCAGCGTACACATCTTCTGTGGCCGTACGTCTTCCTCTCACACAGCTGCGACATCCAGAGTACAGGGAATCGGTCCATCTCTTGGCGAAAGACGATTCTATCCGTTGGAGGAGTCGGAGTTCCCCCCTCTTCAGAGAACACCTGAACTCAGGGGTAGTTCTTAGCGATTGTGCTGCGTATACTGTGCACCAATTAGTTGCACTTTTGGGAACTAGCGTGGCGCTCTGGCTCATGTTGTGTAGCAGCGGGTGATGCCAGTGTTGACAACATTCACGCGTGTACGTTGAGTGGCAGCTCTTAAGCGTGTGTGAGGTTGAGGTTGCCAGACAATCCGTACACAGATTGTGCACTTCCACAAACTTGCCAAAACAATCACCATTACATGCCACCACTGACAAATTCAAATTCACGTCCCCCTCAAAAATCAGCCAACTCATTTCTAAGATGAAGGGGAATAAGGCACCGGGGCATGACAGTAGAACAATGCACTGAGGAACCTGCCCCGTCGGGGTGTGGTCCTTCTGGCAGCGATCTATAATGCTTGTCTGCGGCTGGCTTATTTCCAATCAGCTTGGAAAACAGACACCATCACCCGTCTAACGAAGCGGAACAAGTAGCCCTCAGAACCTTCACATTACCGCCCCATAAGCCTGCTACCTACACTGTCGAATTTATTCGAAAAACCCTGCAAATTATTACACAATGGTTTATTATTCTCATGAACAGCTTGACCTAGTATTACTGCTACGAGACCCATCCCTTTCGATTCAGCATCAAAAAATACTAGTAAACCATACAAAACATGACCTGACTACAAAGGGACTACGGAAACTAAATATTCCCCCGGGGCCAGGCGCCCGTAAACGTCTGTAGTATGTCACGGGTGTGCGGAAGGAAGTGGCCTTAACTTTCCTCCCCCCCTGTCGGGGAAAAAGTGTCGGGGAAATTGGGACGAGTCGAGCGGGTGGGTGGTTTTAATGAGACAGGAGGGAGAGAGGGAGTACTAACGACGAAACGTTGACTGCCGCTGTAATTTCCGCGAGTTCTTTCAATTAGTAGACTCTTACAATTACTGTAATTTCCCTATACGCAGTTTTACACGTCTGATACGTCTCATACTTTTTTGTCAATAACAACCATGGGCTTCGTCCGATTGGATTGCCGAGATGGCAGGCACAACTAGATACCAAATGGGATTTTTGTGCGAAAGAACGAATTTTTTAGACCACGTTAAAGGCACAAAACGGCCCGGACGGGTGACGGGGGACAGCGGACGGACATTGCAAATTTTGAATCTCCAAGTCTTGAAACGTAAAGTATCAAATTTTGAGGGGGGGTTGTAAAACATTTTTCGTGACCAAAAACACAGGGTTCAGAATGAATAATAAACCAAAAGTGATACTTAGCAGGTTATAGAAAGAAATCACTACCCTCCAAATCATTCCACACTCCCAGATGAGATTCAAACATGAACACGCAACGACACACCAACTAAGTCAAATCACACAGCGTACATCAGATGTCCCTAGCACACACAACTGCACTTCTTTTGCTGGACACTGAAAAGGCTTTCGATTCGGTATGGGTGGAGGGACTCATGAATAGGCATCACGAAAATCGGACTCATACCTAACAGATCGACACATTCAAGTTAAGGTAAATGGCTCAGTTTCATCGAGGCGTTTGATTCCTGCAGGCGTTCCTCAGGGATCAGTATTGTCTCCCTTACTCTTCAACCTGTACATTTCCAAGACCTTTGAGAACTTACCACCTCACGTTCACATATCAGGCTTTGCGGACATCCAGGCGCTTTATATGTCGAGTACGTCCATAAATAAAGCGACAGGCCGACTGCAGATAGGTGCGCACCAGGTCATACAGAGACTGGAGAGATGGAAGGTCTGGATCAATACTGCCAAAACTGAAGCCATCCTTTTCACAGCCAAACACAAGACTCCACAGTTCATTACGATCCGGGGCAACAAAATTCCCTTTTCCAAGTCTGTCAAGTACCTGGGGGTTTATTTGAATAAACGACTATCCTTTAGAGACCAAATTAAGGAGGTCAACAAAAAAGCCCTTGGGAAACTTGGCAGATATTGTAACCTTCTGAAATCACAATCACTGAGCACACCATTGAAACTCCTCATTTACAAAGCTATTATCAGACCCACAATAAGATACGCGTGTCCTGTCTGGCGCACAGCGGCACCCACTAACATACACAAGCTACAAGTAACACAGAACAAATGCCTTCGGATCGCCACAAACAGCCCTTACCGCACAAACACATCACTCCACAACATGGAACGCATATCAGATCACATAACACGCATCACACTGACAAACTTGCCTCACACCCCAACAACAACAAACAAACAAACCTCAACACCTTTAGGAGACCTCAATGGAGGAGCACAAGGCGAAGGCGGCGGATCTGAGCCACTCATGTAAATATTGTGTATGGTCTGTGTGAATGGGTGAATGAAGAGTGATTGTGTGTAAATATTTAGTTGTAAGCAAACTAACTTAAGATTCTAGGTTTTCGCCATTAAAGTTTCCTAGTTTTAGTATTATGTTAAGTATCTACCAATACCACGACTGAGACCTACATATCCCCCATGTATACGCAAGCGAGGCAGCCCTATGCGGAAATTGTAAATTAACTATAGTATATAATTTGATTATTATTATTATTAATTGTAAAATATTATGTCAATAAATTATTTGGATTTGGCCCAGCTAGCTCAGTCGATAGAGCATGAAACTCTTAATCTCAGGAGTTGAGGATTTAGTACAATATCAACCGAATGCAATTGGAATACAGAGTTTTATTATCAATTACATTGGGGGAGGTTTAACCACCACAAACAGGGAACTGGGTGGGAGCGAATGCGGTGTAGGCGACGAGGGAACTGCTCGGGTACAAAGGGAGGCCCCCACATGCGCTGCAGCTGCCGGTCCGGCCACCCACCGGGACTAAGACGCATGAGGGATTTTTTAGCTGCTGCTCAGGGTCAGCCCTCGGCCACTGGTGACGTGGTGAGCGGGACACACGCTATCAGCTGCCCCAGGAACGCTCAAACCTGGTTTTTCCCCCTCCTCATTCCAAAGGCCGCACCGATATAGGGGATCGCTCGTAGATGTTAGTGAGCTACGTCCAGGACTGTCTTTCGCTCATTATGAGTCGTTGCAGTGTTGTTTGTATCTGGGATATGTTGTGTATGTCAGTGTCGTGAGCTTTAAGCCCATTTAAGGCTGGACGAGCCAGTTGTCACCAGCCTCACGGGACATGGTGACTTCAATGCGCAGCTCCACTTCTTTTCTCTGAAAGACTCTTCATTATGCAAGTCTTGTGCCTCCAGTGTGGAGGAAACAAGAAACCATGAGCTGCTCCACTGTAGTTTTTACAAAAGTGAGCGACGGTTGTCGGGAAGGCACACGAACTTAGCAGCATTGACTGCTACAAAGCTAGCCTATAACCATTTTGCAAAGTTTGCGAAGAAGGTGATGGCTAAGAAACCTGGTCATAGTTGATTTGTCCTTTTGAAACTTGCCACCCAAGTAAATAGTTGGATCAGGTGGGAAAGCAGATTATGAACTCCTCCCCGACGGTACGGGATTCCTCAGGTGGTCACCTCCGCGCAGTCACACACGGGCAACAGCTCTCTACCGGGAGACTGGCTAACGACCAAATACCTGCCGTACCTCCACAGGCCTGAGTTCGGTGGATGCCGCAGGGGCTGGCCTCTTGCATATTAGCGAAACCGCAACTTACACTACTGATATTACCCTCGTCGAGGGTTTAGGTACAGGAAACAGACCTGCTCGGTACAACTGACGACAGCGAAGCTTCGAGCGAATTGGAGCATTTGAGGGCCTCTGCTGAATGGAATGGTTTGGTTTGTTCCGGCACAACTATTGCCAGCACACCCAGTGGTATTACTGTACGCTTCCCCTGACCTGTAAACTCCTGCACCTGCTAAGCAGTATCCATCTATAAAATATACCATGCCCTTCCCATCTGGATCTTGTGGTTTCTCCTTACATAGTTTTCCTTCACACACCCGATCCCCGAAAATACGCAAATAACGAATTCTTTCAGTCGTAAAACAGAAGTTGGCGCACACTGTGCGACGTTCCTGTAGGTGCTCTGAGACACAACTCGAACAATAAACGACCACGTCCTATTACCAGATGAATCATCGGTTCTGAGCCGGACATATTAATTTACTTCCCTTCAAAAGAACCACTCTCCAAAAGCGGTGTCAAACAAAAGACACTTTTGTGGACGCCGTCGAAGCCGAAGGTCGGAGGTGATTCACCTGCCAAAATTCATGCCGTTTTATTATAGACGGAGGACAATGTAAAATATGTAAAGGACTCGGGGAGCCATTTGTCGGTCGCTTCGCGAAGAAGAAAAGAGGCCGGGGAGGCCTTTAGTATTAGTACAAAAGACGAAGTGGAACAGAAGCGGAGATGGCAACAATTCAGCCTTTGTGAAGCCCAGGCTCTTCATTTTTAACGAAGACTCGCTCACAGGAGAGACCCCGAATCCGCCGTCACCTCCGAGTAGACGGAACCCATTTTTCCCCGACGAATATCGTTAGCTTTTAACGCGGCTCTTTTGCTGGTAAGAAGAGTCTTCTACTGCCGCTGCATCACTTTTGCCGGCGCTGTACCATCTTCCGTGGCCCGGCCCCATAAGAATCGGAATCCACCATTAATTAGCAGTTCGAGGATGAATTGATGCAGTAGCTCCAGAGTAAGCGATTGCGGCGTAATTTTGGAAAAAATATGGGCGTGGCTGCGTTATGGACAGGGCCGTGTGTTGTATGAGGGTACGTCTCGTGACGGGCAACCCATACTGCTAAGGTAGTTACACAAACCCCTTCAACATGATAACGTGGGCACTCTGCCGGAGTCTTTCATGGAAAGTGCTATTGGTGTGGGGGTGGGGGGTGGGGGGGGGTTGAATGAGGGAAGGTCTGCTCCTAGTGGCCCCATGAATTTTCTCCTACGTGTAAACAGCCCACACAACTCTCTACGATGGCAGGTCTTCTTTCTCGTTCCTTCACCCTCAAGAACCTTGCAGCGTACTACCATTCCCATATATCCTCCCATACTGTCCCGCAATTTGGGAGGATCAGAAGCCGTGTTTCCTGCATGTCTTCATTCTTGATCCCTGCGAGATTCCGGCCACAGTTCAGCAAGCTCAATTCTCTTCTGGCTGAGCACTGCCCTGGTTCATTCGGTAACGCACATCCAGTTTTCCCCTGAGTGCAGTATAGAGCGAAATTCCTCTGGCAGGAGTTGTCTTCCACTGTGTGCTGCTAGCCTGCTGACCTTTGGCACTAGAAGATTGCTTGGGGCAGCCGGTGCAAGTAAGCCCTAAATGCTCCAAGTTCCGTTAGGAACTGATTGAGCTAGAAACCCATCTCACTGTAGCGTCGCTCAAGCCACAGACCAAGTGCCGGAATCAGCCCCTTCTGAACTGTGTCCCTCTCATCCTGCCACCTCCCAAGGGTCTCAGACCTTCTTCTCCTGGAGGCCGTACTCTGGTTGCTCTTTTGATGGGTACAGTTCCTTCCACTCAGCCTGAGAAACCGCTACACTGCTGCCATCTGCTTCCAGTGATAGGCAATGCTCAGCGTATCAGCCCACACCTCCGCCAGCCAGTCCAGCCGAGTGCTTGCTCGCTGCTCCCGGGAAATTATCATCAAGTTGGATCTTAAAGGTGATGAATTGTTCGGATGACTCGGTCCCGTATTGTGGTCATAAACCCACTGTTTAGTCACAAGGAAGAGATTCACCCCAGAGAGCCACGCATCGATGCAGCTTGGTCAATGTGCAGATGGCAGGGCCTTCCCTGGAGTCACTTCTGGGTCGTCGTCCACGTATACTCGTATTCTCTGTGTTTCTGTATTGGTACATCGTAAGTAGCGTTTCCGTGTTCGGAGGGGTGTACTGTTTGTCTCCAAGTGATGTGACTGAATGAAGTTTAGCGTAGAAACGGTGAGCTTCTGAATGTATTGGTTGTCTGAGAGGATCTGATAGTCTTCTCCAACCCACCATGCCTTTTCAAACTTGACGCGGTGTTTCATGTGGGAAAGTATTATTGAGCTGTGGTAAGTGTTTTTTCATTTCTTTGGCTCCAATGAGCGCAGACACGCTGGACGAGCACACACAGCACACTTTTGTTATAATAGCTCGTTGACAAACGTCGTGGTGAAACATGCACTAGCTGCCCAATACGTCTTCATAACGGTCGACCGCACACTCAATGCCTACATAACCCGTTGTCGATGTACGAGCGAGTTGATTTCATCTGCATGATTTCGTTCGTCCCAACAGGCATCTACATTGATCCGCCACTGCATGACGCTATCATACGATGTTTTGTCGGAGCAATTCGATTGCTTTTGAGATACCCTCTCCAACATTACACGATCTTTGTATTTGGATTTGGCATTTCGATGCTTACAGGCCGACAATGTATGGTTCTACGAAGTAATTGGCGAAAGTTATGTGTTTGGCTGACATTTTTGGGATCTCTTCAGATCTTAACATTTCAGATCCGCAAAACACTATTTGGGACAACGGACGGTGTGTGTGTGTGGGTCTATGAACGCGATTGAGAGAAAACAACTCAACCAAATCAGCTCAAACTTGCATCTAGCCCGCGTGGACGCTAAAATAAGGGTATGAGCCAAATTCGCCCGACACTGACTGTAGTTATCATAGTAATTGAAACACCATATTTTGTTTTTCTCATAAACGGTAGCGTCAGTAGGCTGAATTAGTTGGGTCTTTGATCTCTGGAATATTCGCACGGTACTCACTGGACGTAAAGTTATTGTTTCCCAAACAGCTTTCTATCTCAACCCTTTTGTTTGTTCTTGTCGAAGTGCCGCTCCTCAGTTATTTCCAAGTGGCAACGGATTTTTCCCTTTCTTGGACTTTCCCAACTATCTTTTCCCACCCCTGAATTTTAGATTCCTCTCCACAACACACAGCTCCTCCCAAAAGTAAGTCATCCATCCGCGCTTGCGAACGACAGTTACAGTTCTGCATTCGGGGATGTCTGTGGGAGTTCTGACTAGGTGGCCCCCTACCTCCCTCAGACCTGGCAGTTTAAAAACGAAGAAAGGGATAGAATTAGTACCCTCCAGCGACACCACAACCACCGCGATATCCACAGAGCAAGCGCATTTTCCAGCATTGTCAGGCCTTGCCCCGGGCAGGAGTTGGATTGCTCCGTGCTAACTACCTTGTCCTGTGGAGGCAGCCACCTGTCATGGCCCTAGCCCATAATGCACCGGTGGAAGGCCACAGGCTGTGCACTCCTGTGGTACCATTTTGGGTCAAACAACCCTTAAGGCCGGTATGGTCACAGGTCGATGGTACTTACGGCTTTTCCTCATCCCAGGGTGGGACAGCTTGGGCTTGCTGACCTCCCTGAGGTTTGGAAGGACCCCAGTAAGCTACGAAAGAAGTCCCCCAAGCCTCCACCCACTACCTGGGTCGTGAATGACTTGAGCTGCTCACAACTCAACTCCCTCTCTCTCTAGTTGCCCAAGCCACCAGTTCACGTGTATTTAGAATCCCCTTGTTCGCGCTTATATCGCTATTCTGTCAAGTGTCATACAAACCTCACTCACGCTCACCTCATTCATTTATTTCTCAGTTTCAAGCTCTCCCGTTCCTGCGCCCAACAGGCACTAATGGTTTTGATTAATTTTTACTTTCCGCTACCCGAAGGGAAGGAAAGTATAGTAATCGGCCCAAAAAAAAATTTGGGTTTTCTTCAGATCTTTACGTTTCAGACCCTACTGAGTCTAAAAAACCTAATTTCGGCGCGTGGTCCGTGTGTATGTGTGTGTGTGTGTGTGTGTGTGTGTATGTGTGTGTGTGTCTGGAGTTCGATTTGCGGGAGAACGGCTGATCCGATTGAGCTGGTTCTTTTTTTGTTTTGTTCGTTATTTTTTGTAGACACCAAAATAAGGTTATGGACGATTTCGGCCGATGGGAAGGGGGGTGGGGGGACGAAAATGTACCAAAAACTAGGGTTTTTTGAATTTTTCTCGAAAACGGCTCTAACGATTTTGATTAAACTTTCAAATTATCTTCTACTGATCAATACCCAACTTTTCTTCTCTATACATATCTCCATGAAAATACGGTGAACGGAGATATAGGCCCATGAAGCTAAAATAGGTTTTTTACGCTTTTTGGCCAAACGGCTTCAGCGATTTTCACCAAACTCACAGGATGTTTTAGAATAGTTAATACCTACATATTCTTCCCAATAAATGTTCCTGTGACGGTCGATTGAACAGAGATAAAAATCAAAATGTGTCGAAAATAACGTTTTTTCGAACATTTCCGTAAATTCCAGGGTAACTTCTTCACCAGATGTGATAAATCCTAATGGAGTGTCTTTTAGTCACCCATACCAACATTTCGTTCTGCATAATTATTTCTGTATATATATGTTGAACGGAGATATAAGCCAAGTTAACTCAGAAAAGGAGATTTGTCGAATATTAATTTATCGGTATTCCAAATTTCCCAAAAACGGCTCTAACGATTTCGATCAAACTTTCAGAGTACTCTCAGCTAACTAGTCCCTACATTTTGTTTTCCATAAATGTTCCTGTAAAAATGCGTTGAACGAAGATATAGCGCCCGCCTATGTAGGTGGTGTTCGAACTTAAAGGGGTGGCGGAAAGTTGTGTGTTGCTACGCACCAGATATTTTTGTATGGACATCACGAAATATTGTAAGTAGAGCCGAATTTACAATGAAGGTCAAGTGGGTTCCCATCTCAAGCATCCAAAGTTGTGGCGCGCTTCCAATACAAGACAAGAGCTGGCTCAAAATGGTTTACTAAATCACATTCCTTCAAGAGCTCCCTGGCTGAAATAAAAACGTTTTCGTGGAAACATACCTTCAGAATTCGCATTCCGTGTGCATCACTTATTTCAATTTCCTCAAAGAACTTTCAACTTACCTGAAACAAAACAATAATTACGTAAGTAATTTTAGTCATTTTCTCAACAGGTTAATTTCAGCAGAATGGTAACAAATACTGGTTAATGTCGGAGGACTCAGTATGATCTACAGGATGTCCTGCGAATATAACTTCGTTAACATTTTTCTGGAATTCAGATCGTGCTTCTAACGAATCCTCAAACGAAGAAGAAGAAGAGGGAGAAAGAGAGCGAAATATTTTACCATCTGGGGGGATTAGTGCGATGAGGCCCTGTCTTCCATCTGCCCAGGGCCGATCCCCAATCTTCAACCATTATGTATTTACTCTCCTCGTTGCACTACATTCACACGATGCCGACACTCTCCCAACAGACACATCTCAGAATCGAAAGTGGAACCAACATGGTATTGGTTGTGAGAAATTGCTATCCTTGATGATGCAACTCCCTCCAAAGCCTCGTTTGGCATTTCTTTCATTTCGCAAAGTGATATATGAGTTGACATTTCACTAATTTCAGAGGTTTCCTCCGGAAATGACGAAAATGCGCTAGTACTTCGAATTCACCAAAGCAGCCTTCATCAGACAAACCACATAACTGACACGTAACAAGAACTTGATCAGGAGACGCTGTTGGCGAAGAAAACGCTAACAACGAGGCGGTTTAATTGACTCAACTCGGATGGCGAGGGCTCAAAAGTGATCTGCTGTCAGAGGTTTGGATGAGCGAACAAGGGGGCCCTTTGTTTCATCAACGATGATTGCGTTCCCTGTTTGCCAGCCTTCGATCCGCATCAGACGTGACAGGCCGGGAACGTGCGCTGAGTGAAAGAAACTCGCCTCGGACGGTTGATCAATTTTCGTCAGACATGCCGACCTATTGAGCGCGTTTTGTATTCGAAAAGCGACCTACTCCCGTCTGATGAGCCGAGTCATTTTTACAGAGTGGCAAATTTTCCGATGCCGTCGAGCGTCAAGATATTTCGTGTTTGCAGAACCGTCGAGAGGATGGAGTCTCCGTGTTCAAGCGGAAAAGGGAATATCGTTTCCAGGGTCGGAGGACGTGAATTGGATGAGACAGAAGCAGTTCCTCTTTAAGTTAAGCTCCTCTCATACCCTTCCACCCACTCACTCCTTCCTGGAAACGTCATGTGTGGCGCACCGCGCAACTTTCCTTTCTTCTTATCGCGGAACGATCCCTTAAGGAATAACATGACTACGACAAACCTCCCGAAACCATAAAATTTCAACGTCGCTAAAACCTTGGAGTTGAGATCGGGAAGTCGGAGGTTTTAGCGCCAGATATTTTTGAAAAGAATTATTTTATCTGCAAGCATTGCACGCCACAGTACAGTCGCGAGGACCCTCATGCTTTTTATTCATACGCATTCAGCTTCAGGGTCACAGTCAATCTCAAACCTCGACTGGTTCTAACCACCAGAAGCCCTCTGTATATCTTGCACATTCTCCACAAGCGCCTGGATAACGAGTTGATGTCTCCGACTCGCTACAATTCGTCACGTCCAGCCGATTGCCTAGCGCCGCCTAGAAAACCTCCATTTTCGTCGGAGTGCGAAAAACACTATTTGGGAAAATGGTCTGTGTGTCTGTGAACGATTTTTAGAGAAAACCACCGTACCAAATCACCTCAAACTTCATATCTCGCCCGCAAGTCAACATGGGAAGCCAAAATAAGGGTTTGAACAAAATCCACCGAAAGTTAACTATAGTTATCATAGTGATCAAAACACCAAATTTTTTTTTTTCTCAAAAACGGCTCTAACGATTTTGATTAAATTTTTTATATTGATAGCTCTCAATAAGGCAACTATACCATAAAATTCCCATTTGTGGGAAAATGACGAGAGCAGCACAATAAATTATCAACATTTTCGACCAAAAGCGTTTTTAGCGCAGTTTTTTCCTTATAAAGTCCGCTGGAATGTTAGTAGAATGCTACAAAAAATTGGTAATGTAGTAAAGTCCAATACCTAAAGGGTGAGTGTTTGTAAACGCTCATGAGATACATAGGGCTCACTCCAGAAATTCCTGAATTTCAACTACGCCCGTTTCGCTTACTAACGGTTCTAACAGTTATTACACAATAACTCCACAAAAGTGATTACTATCCACTTCAAAAAAATCGTGTTTACAGCCTCATTAATTATCTGTGTACCGATTGCTCAATATGGGTCCTGCAATGAGTACGAGCAGCACAATAAAATCTGGAACTGTAAGCGCTACCGCTTCCTGCTGCCGTAAAGCGTTATTTGACCAAGTTCAAATTAACTGAGTGATAAATGAATTGATTAAATCGAATTGGCCATGTACAAAGCGAATTGACGTAGAGCTAAGGAAAGTTGTGTGTTGCAACGCACCAGATATTTCGATGTTAAATTGATAGGGATGGGTCTTGGGGGTGAGGGGTCCTTCAAACTGGATATCCATACTGTGCAATTGTGTAATAATTTGCATTTTTTCACTCGCGCAAAAAGACTGGGGTTTTGCTTTATTACTCAGAATTAATAATAAAGGATTTAATTACCCTTTGTTTTCGGTCAGAAATTTTTTTACACCCCCCCTTCTGATCTTTCGCACAAAAATCCCATTTGGTGTCTCGGCAATCCGATCGGATGGTTGTTATGGGCGAAAACCCGTTAAAAAAAATTAACAAAAACGTAATTTTATCCGTTATAATGCAAATACGCCGTGTTTGTTATCGTTTTCAAGGTATTTTTAGATCCTGGATCGAATGGAATGAGTATCATACGTGTACAACTGCGTGTAGGGAAATTACAGTAACTATTAGAGTCAACTAATTGCAAGAACTCGCGGGGCAATAACTACAGCGAAACTAATCGTTTCGTCGTTTGTACTGCCTCCCTTCCTTTTCATCAAAACCACCCGCCCGCTCGACTCGCCACGCCGTGCCAAGTGCCTACGGGCTCCTGGAATATTTAGTTTTCGTAGTTCCATTGTAGTCAGGTCATGTTTCGTGTGGTTTACTGGTATTTTTCGGTGCTGAATCGGATGAGATGGGTCTCGGCGCTTGCTCGGGCCAAGTCAAGCTGTTCAAGAGAATAATACACCGTTGTGTGATAACTTGCAGCGTTTTCTACTTAGAAATTACTTCCTTTCTGTTTTTATTTTGTATGAAATCCGTTAACTGTTTTTAGTTGTTGTATGAAATATTAATGACTCTCTCTCTCTCTCTCTCTCTCTCTCTCTCTCTCTCTCTCTCTCTCTCTCTCTCTCTCTCTCTCTCTGTTATATTTGCACTTTCTGGCTTGTCGAATCAGTGAAGCGACGACGAGCCTTTGTGCTTCTATTAGAGCAACCCGATGGTGCCACACTCTGTGCATACACCGCTGTACAATGAAAGAGCGACTGAGTCATAACTCATAATGAGTTCAAGGTCATATTTATACGACTGAGTGGCGCCACGAAGAGTGATTACAGAGAATGTCTGTTATGGACGCCTTCTGAAGCACACTGCACGTAAGTTCCTTTGAATTAACCGAAACACTGAGACTCTGGTGTCGCCCTGGCACAATTTCGCCGTCCTGTTTCGCCCAATACTAACCACTCGTCTTGCGACATCCCAAAGAAAGCAGGCGCGTTGTAGCGACCCTATCGCTGCCACCAATGTAATGCTCTGACGTGGCCGAAACTGAGGGCTCGTAGGATTAACGAAAATAATAGAAAATTAGGAAAGGCTCGAGGAGGTAAGTGATAGAGAAGGAAGAGAAGGTGCTGCGAGACTAGGAAAAATATATTACAGAATTACTGAAGGGCAACCTGCTTCCTCGGGGGTCGGAAATGGAGAGAGACCTTGGGTTTTGGGTGGAAGACTCGTTGGTAGTCCTCCACATTCGTACCTCGAATTCGGTTCTCGAGCCGGTACCTTATCTAACTATCGCTCGATCGAACTATCTGTTGCTTCCTCTCGATTGCGCAGTTCCTTGGGCGGTACATGGTAAAACATGGTTCATGGTTAAATTAAGCATGTTCTCATTCGACCAAATAGGCAGCAGCTGTGGTTAGGCCTGGTTTGTCTGGGCTAGGCAGATAAGTTGAGAGTAGAATCAGAAGAATGGTCTCGGTGATGGACTCCCCGAGAAGGTGAAGTACCAGTAAGATTACCTTGAGGTCAGTTAGCGTTTGCCGCTGTCGCAATCGTCCTCAGGATATGGGGAATCAAATTGGGCAAAATTTTGCAAGCACGTTATGCCGAAATCGAGAGGTAAGCAGGTGCGGAAATTTGGTACATCGTCGTAAACTTTTCATAACTGTTCGAGTCAGATCTTAGGAATAGTAATCCGAAAATAGAATTACGATGACACAACTAAAGAGAAATTACAGAACATACACAGAAATCGAATTCTTAGACACGAGCTGTGCTTCAAGCTTTAATGGCTATTGATCGGCCTGCACATGGCAACTCGTATTGTACCCAAAACGAAAGAAAGGAATAGGTCCAGGAAAGCACAGAGGAGAACACAACACAAAAAGGATGGATTATTTGCTCCCTCCACCTTCGCGATGACTACGTCGCCACATGCATTCTGGTACTGCGCCAATCCGATTCTGTGACTAGCGTACTTTCCGCTGATTAAGTAAGTGCTAGTCCAAAAATAAAGATCTCCGATGAATCACTTATGCACTGCTCAGTAATGACCGTGGCGTAAGTACGAGCTACTCAATGAATTACACAACCTCACCACCAGTTTGACGCAAAACGTTGAGCTACAAGTACGTGCTATCAAGTACATGGAAATTGAATTAAAAAAAGGTTTGAAAAAGTATAGCTGAATTTACGAGGGGCAGAGGAAAGTTCCATGATGCGTGGGTGGGAGGTTCCCACAAGACTACAAATAATGCAATAAATAAAAATGCTCAGGCACATTCACCGTGCGGATTATCGAATGGCCCTAATTTCTCGGGCAATCATCATCGCGGAGTTTTACGTCTTTCCAAACGGGAACCGCTCATCTCCTCGTCGTCGCCGCCATTCGCGATCCCTTTAATTGGCCCCTAAAACCTCGGACGAGCAATTGGCAGTTTGAAGAGCCGTCGGAGGGTAAACCGGAGCTCAAAACTCGATTGCCCTGACGAGTTACTTCTGAGCTCCCAGGACTGTCGGCCGTTTCACTTTTCAGGCGTTGGTCTTCGCGTCGTTCCGTTTGAAGGGCGTTTCCTTTCGTTCGAGCAAAGAGCCAACGGAGGGGCCAATCGATCAAGATGAACGAGTAGTCAGTTTTAATTCATTCAAATCCTTCCGTGAGAAATGTGACAGTTGCAATGCTTTCGACTACCAGTATCAACGAACGTACGAATCATACCACTCATCATCATGAGCACCGCCTAGTAAAGTCCTACAGAGTCAGTCCTACTGTTTCACAAGTACTTCCTATTCGTTGATGTCAACCACAGTCCGATAATCGCTCCCTCTCAAGTCTCTGGCATTGGGGCAGTACATGATAGGAAGTTCCCTCATCTGTACCACACTATCTGCATCGAGGGGTGTCGACAATGTCCATAACATATGTGTTTGCTCAACCTCCAATGTCCCGCGATCTTATTAATATTTAAAACTGGCGGATACCATCCACGTTCAAGTGCACTGGCACATACAGTGGTCTTAGTGTGTCATTGAGATGACCTAGGGTAGATAGTCTGTCGAGAATGTCCTGGAGGGGGGGGAGGGGATGTAGTCATTGAGTAGTAGGACGGGCGAAATCTCCTGCCTGGTTGGTGTCAGTGGAACAGTTGTCCAAGAATCGTGTCATGGCATCTGCTTTTGAAGGACATGGTTTTGCTAAAGTTAACGTACCTATTAGGTGAGTCCGTCTCCTCTGGCTGGTGAGATACTGTGGGCGAGCGCTTTAAATATAAAGACGTCATCATCTGGCCGTTAAGTCAGTACTAGAGTCAGCCAGTTGGTCATGGTCTTTATATACGAAGAGAAAGGTAAACGAGATGGTGGAGCGTTGGGAAGGGGGGAAGGAAGGAGGTCATGCACCTCTGGGGAAATCCACTAGAGGTGAAGGGAAAGGTAAATAATCTGTCGGTTGTCGACATACATCAAACCACCCACAACAACATAAACTAAGTGCACTCAGACACACCATACAGGGACTAAAAACCAAACCCTCTATCCGAACAAAATTACAAAAAAGAACTCGATACTATCAATACTATCACAGAAAAGAACGGTTATTCACAAAAAAAAAGGTTTACAAATTATTAAGACAATATGAGTCCAAAAAACACGAACGAATAACTCAAAATACACAGACTTTGACAAGACGCTGCACATTTACGTACAGAGGAAAGGAAAATATACAGAATAACTAACATCCTCCGGAAGGAAGACATACAAATCGCATTACGTACAGACTACATACTAAGAACCCAACTAACTGCAAATACTAAAAGGACAGACCCATTCGAACAAAGTGGGGTATATAAAATAACCTGTACTTGTACAAACGCATTCATAGGACTGACAGGACGAAAAATACGGGCCAGTTACTCAGAACACATTAAATCTCTTGGTAGGAACAAAGACGATTCAAACTTTGCCAACCACCTCAAGACAACTGGACATGAACCTACCATCTTACTACATCAACAATAGAAAGGACGAAAACTTAACATATTAGAAAACATGGAAATGTATGAACAAAAAATTTCAATGGACAGATCATAAACGAACAAATCAACACAAAATGCGACACCATATTCACACCACTCAAAACTGTGCACAAACGAAAACAACCAACTGACAGATTTACAGACTACCCTATACAAAAAAAGACTTAGAATCGACAACCGACGGACTATTTGAGACGGTCCTTTCCCTTCACCTCTAGTGGGTTTCCCCAGAGATGCGTGCCCTCCTTCCTCCCCCACCCTCACCACTCCTTCCATGACGCTCTACCATCCCCTTCTCCTTTCTCTTAACAAACTAACGACCAGACGATGATGTCTTTACATCAAAAGCGCTTTCCCTCAGTATCTCACCAGCCGGAGGAGACGGACTCACCTAACAGGTACGTTAACTTTGGTAATTTCCCTATTGGCGGATCTAACCCAATTGCTTTAATACCTGACATGGTTTTGATCGCGTGCAATGCGTTGAAATTGGGACTTTGAGCAGGTACCCCAGACAGGAAGTGTGTATTGCCACATTGGTCTTACTAAGAGTTTGTAAATTAAGATCTTACTGTCATTTGAGACAAACGAGGATGATAGAAGTGGTTGTAGTTACTTGGACCGAATTTGAAGTTGGGCGACATGAGGTGAGAAAGTCAAAGTTTTGTTTAACATCACACCTAGATATCGGGCGCTCTCTACTTTTGGGATAACTAATCCCTTGAAGTACACCGCTGGTTCAACAGAACGCCGTTTGTAGGTAAATATGCTGATGGACGTTTTGGAGGCATTCATTTTCACTCTCCATTTCGAACAAGCCAGCTCGTGAGCTTCCTGTAGACCAACCTTCAGCTTTTGAACGTATGTGGTAGTTGGAATATCTGTAGCGTGTTGACTGATCCTTAAATCCACTGGAAGTGTTAGTTCTCGTCCCAGGGCAAGGCTAGCTGGTGAGAAACCTGTTACTGCATGCTCTGTAGCACAGTAAGCAAGGAGAACGCAGGAGAGGTGTCGGTCCAAGTCTTCCGGCTTGTTAGGCCGGCTAATTTGGCAAGCATCTCAATTAGCGTCCTATTTAAACGCTCAACCTGACCATTGCTTTGGGGTCTCAGTGGGGTGGTTCTTGTTTTGCAAATTTGGAGGAGCTTACACGTTTCTTGAAATACTCGGGATTCAAAGGAAGTGCCTGGATTAGAATGAAGCTCACGTGGAACTCCTAACCGAGCGATCACGTTGTCTAGCAGTGCCACTGTTTCAGCTTTCAGATCTGGGGTTGAGAATGCTTCTGGCCACTTTGTAAATGCATCGACAACAACTATGATGTACTGGTTCCCTCGTTCAGTTTTGGGGAGTGGTCCCACAGCATCAATGAATAGTCGTTCAAAGGGGACCCCACTGGTGTACTGGACCTGCCAATAGGCGCTTTGCATATTCAAAGTCGAGAACCAGCAGCTTCCTGCTAACGCGCAAATGAGGTCACCTACCCGAGGAAGCGGATGGGAATCCTTCTTCTTTACATCATTCGATACAAAATCGGGTGCTACCATCTTTTTTCTTGACAAGCACATTTGGGCTCGCCCATGGGCTTTGAGAGGGCTGAATGATTCCATTAGCTTCCATTTCGGCGATAAGTTTGTCTACCTCTTGCATGCGACCCAAGCGGCACTCTGCGAGGTGCCTGAGGAATAGGCTGACAATTCCCCACGTTGATGGTATGGGTGGTTCCTTCTATCCTTCCCAAGTCAGAAACATTTCTACCAAAAAGATCTCGTTAACGGGCGCAGCACGAATGATAAGTTTTGCTTCACAACCAGACGGTTGCTGTGTTGACGCGTAACTCTTGACGACGTTCCTAACAATATGTTGTATAAGAACGGCCCTCAGATGCTTCCGTGGGGAGCTCCCGCTTTTATAGCTTGAGTGTCCAATGGTCGGTCGAGTAAGTTCGTTTCACTAGTTAAAACTACGAATAGGAGATACAGGTTATTAGACGAGAGAGGGCACATTTTATGCAACAGATCTTCGTGCCATAAGCGGTCAAATGCCTGCTCATTGTCAAAGAACGTGGCTCTGCAGATCTTTTTATCGTGGAAGGTTTTTATTATGAAGGAAGTCAGTCTTCGTGTGTTGGACGGAAGCCAAATTGCAGAGGTGGAAGCTTGTTTTCGGTACGAATCAGCAGCTTTGGTAGCACCAGCAGCTCAAATACCTTGGCTAAGAGTGACAACATGATTTTTTGTGGATCATGCAAATTACGGCATGCTTCCAAAACTTGAGGATATAGCCAAGTGTATATCGTGGCAAGGACCGTGAGAGGCTAAGACTTATCGCGTGTGTTGGAACGCCACGCTTCTACACCGTTCCAGACAGTGCGATGCATTCTACTGGCATATTCGCACGGGTACTGTAAAGAAACTGCTTCTGCGGTCCGCGGTGATTCTCCTTACCCACAGGATCCCAATAATCGTTAACAGCATCACAGTTTGCTAAGGAGTTGAGCTGCACCCTGCACTCCTTCACTAGTATTGACACTGTGCAGCAGTTCTTCGACCCCTTGCAAAACGCTTGACTATCAGTCATTATGTCGATACTTTTATCGCTATTTCCTGTCGAACTCGCGCCTGGGCACCGTGTCTGTTATCATGACAAGCTTCGAAAAGCTCGCCAAGTTCCTGAGTATCGCGACAAGGAAGAAGGTGACACATGTTTTTCGTAATACTTAGGAATTTTGGATTGGCAACAGCCTATTTCATGAAACCGCAACTTTCCAAACAGACTTCAACTCTTGAAGCGGCTTCAAATAAACCTTTTTCGAGCATACTCGTTTCTCCGCCGAACCACAGGAATGAGACATAATAAGTAGTGGTCTAAATGTGAGGAAACATGAAGCTGACAAAAAAGTTCAAGTCACTGCCTGACAGACGACAGAGACATTGGTTGAATGAGAGTAGTGATTTTACTATGCATGTTGGAAACATGGCGAGCATTAGCATAACGATGTATCATAATTATTTGTCTATTGATATTCTCCGTTTTGCTTCCAACGAATTAAAAACCTTAAAAAAAGACAAACCCCCTCCGTCCCCCTCCACCTCATTTCGCAGTTTCGATTTCCCCAGAGCCCTTCCTCAACTTCCCATCTCGCTCCCGATCGGAAAGGGGGACGCTTATTAAAGGTATAAATCACGGCGATAATCACCCCGAACCCTTCAGTTCGAGGGAAATTTATCTACGGAGCGGTTATTGATAAACCCCTGTCGAACGAGCGGGAAACGATAGAAGGGAGGAAAAAGAGGCGCGAAGGTAAACCTCTGAAGGTCTGAATTGTTCCCCCCCTTCGACTTGATGAACGGGAATTCGAGAGATTCTTGGGCGGTGTAACATTTAGGGAGTTCGTTTGGTGGAACGAATTACCTCGCACGTGGATGGCATCGACGGCATTTACAACTCTGCAAGAATTAATTTGTTTTTCATTCCGCCTTAATAATCAAATAAAATCGTAGTTCATTATAAATGTAATGCGATATGATAGACTGGAGAAAGGGCTCTCTCAAAGGTTGAACCCGTGCATAGAGAGAGGAGTTGACAAACACACTGCTACTTGCCTACCCATTCAAGAAAAGAATAATGCACCGGGATTAACCAAACCCTTCCATTCAGCGAGGGCTCGGCCGGGGCATTTGTGCTGTGCGGACTGGGCACGTCAGTCGTAACTGAGCGGTTCTCTCGTTGTCCAGTCGGTCGGGTTCACTCCCACCCACTTCCCTGTTTGAGGTGGTAAAACTTCCCCCCGTGTATTGAGAATAAAACTGTTGTGTTTCAATTGCACTCGATTGATATCGTACTTACTCCCCAACTCACATACTGCGATATCGCTATTCAACCGTAACACTAATATATTATTGGGATAATTATTATCATCACCGATCGTCGCAGAAAACTGTTGGTAAGCCTCGGGCAATGAGAGTGGTGAGTGCAGGTAGCTATTCATTGAGCTCAATGTGCTCAGCGATTGCGGCGCTGCAACATTGGAGCTCGCCAGGCTTGACAATGCTGGACTACTCAGGCTAGACGAACTGGACCCATTTGGTGAAACTGCCCCGGCTCCTGTCATAGCTGCCAACGTCACCAAGTTTTGCATTGTCATCGGAGTTCCATTGGCTACAGAGATATTTGCTAATCCCTGAAGTGCTGCTAAACCTTGGAGGTTTGACTGATTGATCTCAACGGGCGGCGTGGGAGTTGATCCGTTCAACGTCGCAAAATTTTGCAAACCTGGGGAGTTGTGGATGAACGGCTGCGTCCCCAATCCAGTAGGCGGCGTGTTGTTCGTCTGGAGGTGTTGGAGCAGTTGAAGAGGCGCTAGGCAGGAGTTTGGATCGCTCTGTTGGCTCACAGGCGTCAAATATGACTGAGGAGGTAAACTAACACCTCCAAAGTTCCACAAATTGGCGTGCATTTGTTGAATCCTCTTTTGATCTTTTTCGGCTTCAAGGGACGGTCTCTGTTTGGTGAAGCGTTTTCTCAACGAATTTCCATGAGCAAAGAGGCTGCTACCTCCAGACGGAGGGTCCCGTGTAACTTCAGGGTTGAAACAGGTTTCGCCAGAGCCGGTCAATTCGGAGGTGTCTATCACCCAAATAGTAACTTTGATTGAATGGTATGAGACAGCAATCAATTTATCGTCCGAATGCCCCCATGAAACTGATTTGGTCGTTATAGTTCTCGCCGGTTCCCATCCGTAAACTCGTAAAAGATCAGGAGCCCCTGAAAATAAAACGTCGCCGTTGTTGCTAAAAAGTAGGCACCTGGATGGAGACGATTCCCTGTTAGTTGAAGACACTAAACTGAAGTGCTCAAGATCCCAGAAATTGACGCTGTGATCTTGGCTGGCTGAGGCCAACAAGAATTCGTGAGGATGGAATTCTACAGCATTTACAGGCCCAGTGTGTTCAGTGAATTCTCGGAGCATCCTTCCCATCCTCAAATCCCAAAGCTTGCCAATGCCTTCATTTCCAGCTAATGCAATCCATTGGCCATCTGGGCTGAATTTCAAGCTATTCACCGCTTTATCGTGGCCTTTGTAGGTGAATATACAGCCCTTTCTCCTCACATCCCAAAGCTTGATCGAAGTGTCTTTGGATCCAGAAGTAAGGAAGTCGCCGTAAGGATGGAATTCAACGCAACTAACAGATTTTTTGTGTCCAGTGAGCGTGCGCATTAAACGGCAGACTTCAAGGTCTCAAACTTTTAGAGCCCCGGCGACGGAACCAGCACAGACAGTATTTTCTGTCGGCGCGAAGCGGACACATGAAATTGGGGTCATATGCCCACTGAGGCCAATGATGCAGCCCTGTTTTCCCACTGCCCATAAGTTCACCTTCTTGACATCCCCCCACCCCCCTGTGACAAGAACGTGTCCAGACTTTCGGCCGAGGGCAAGGCTAGTAACATTGGCTCCAGTGGGCATATGACCCCAATTTCATGTGTCCGCTTACTAAAAAAGAAAATACTGTCTGTGCTGGTTCCGTCGCCGGGGCTCTAAAAGTGAGGAGTGTGTAGCCATTCACCTGAACCATTGTGTTTCGACCAAGATAGACTTACTTACTCTCGAAGACGGGTTTAGTTGAGCACGAACTTGTAATTTGAAGAGTTGGTATACCACAAGATTTGTAAACTTAGATGTACAAGAAGAGGTAACTCGACAGGATATGATTCGAGTAGATAAGGACGAACAAGGGGGGCTCTGAAGGCGTGAAACTGGTTATCCTGGGAAGAAAGGATAAATACGGACTAGATGTCGATGGGAGGTGAAACAAGTGTCCATTAGGAGAATTGGAGACGACTGTGTCGCGAAAGGTGTTGGATGACAGCGTTGGGAGAACTGGAGATGACCGACTTTCGTGAGTATTCGTAGGAGAATGAGTTTGGAAGGAACTGTCTGTTTTGGACAGGGATGTGAGAAAGAGAGGAGGCAATAATATTTCAGAATGTCCAGACAAAGCGGGAAATCTGTTGCCGATTGGAAATAATGGAAAGGGTGGCATTTCCATCGGTAACAATAAGGGGTTGAGGACGAAGGTCTTTGGAGAAACAATGACTTCGCCATTAAGGGCCAGGGAGTCCCGTTAGGGCAGGTGCAGGAATTCCGAGGTCAAAAAAGCCCATAGAGATTCGTCGTTTTGCGTCGAACACATTCCATGTTTGAAACTCGTTGGAAAAGTGTTGAAAATCCTAGTTGGTACATACTAGTACTACATTTTGGCGCATCAATTTATCCTGCACTCTGGTACATTTTGGTGTGACTAATTGCATTTTTTTTTTTGTCTTAATTTGCAATTTGGGGAGTCTTTAGAAATAAATGGCCCACCGTACGAAAGTCAAGATTCTTGAATGATGGTCCTACAAGGTACATTTTCTAGAACCCTAATGAGCGTCTTTTATATTGCAGGATGGACCGTCCTGGGGCAAAATAAGCAGTCCTCAAAGTGGTGATAATCAATTCCTCAAACGATAAAATGTATAAAGTAGCTTGTGTGCTCAGCAGCCATATTATTATTGTGAACATCCCATTTCAAGTATTGATCAATGTATACACCCAAATATCTTATGGATGAAACCTCATCTATCCCAGGACAACGCGAGACGCAGTATGATTCATCAATGGGTATATCATGCTACAGAGTGGTTGAGGTGTTTTATTTTTATCTACCTCCATGGCATCTTCTCTCACGTTATCTATCCTCATATTGCATCACTGGCCACTTTATTATTGTCCTTACCCTCTACCGTTCCCGTGCCCGACACTGACCTTTAACCTTCCTCCTGGTGCCTAATTCGGTCCCATCGTTCTGTGGCCTACACTCTCCGCGGACTCTTAACTACTGCTGTCTAAGCCTGACACGTCTCGTTTCCAAATCCTCTTCTACCTGCAAACCCAATCGCTCCGTTCGAAGTAACCATCAGTGCTACCATCTCGCTTACCAAACGAATCCCCTTGCATTCTCCAAACGGGAATAAGAGGATCTCCCTTGTGAAAACCCACTGCCTCCCCGAAGCCTCCTAATCAGGTGGGAATGATCTTTCTACAAGAGGGAGTGAACGATTGAAACCTGCGGTGACAAAGGAATGGACCGGGGTCTAGCTCATTGGAACTGCACTTGAAAACTTCTGATGGCAAGTTCGGATGGTTGAAGTCGGCCGATAAAGCAGGGAAGGAAACGCAAACACAGACTCCCTAGTCTATTTCCAGACTCGAGATGGGCATCTTGAGTACAGGCTATCGAACTCCTGTCCTCTTGTGGATATATACATCACCGTTTATCAAGGAAGTGGCCCAGATCAGCACAATGAACTATAAAAATGTCGATCTTCAACAATCTCATGATAGTCATGGCATGATTCAGGGCAACTCAATGAGTTCCAGATGGGTTGCCTTGTTCTACCAAGTTGAAATGAAGTAAATGAAAAACAGGTTGGGTTCGTAGAGCCATGCCAATCGCCGATGTATACGAGGCTGAGGTAATTTGTGTGATACCTATGCTGCCGATCCAGCCCTCTGCATACTGAACTTCTACACATATTTCCGTTTGTGCCAGCCTGGGTGAAAGAGTAGGTGGGTTGCGGAGCATTCTGTCAGGTAATTGTAAACGCAGTCGGTTGATATTTCATCAACATCGTGCCAATTTCGGAATATTTCAGATTCAAACGGTGCCGACGACTTGACAACTACAAAAGTCAAACGTCCAACCTCTTGAAACGCCAGAGAAATCGAACATATCGTTTCCTCGATTGTAATTCGATATGTGGGCCGCCGTTCAAATATTTAACAGCTTCCTACGCGACTTGGCCGCGGTTCCAAGGCCTTGGCAACTTTGAAAGAAACGGTTCGAAACAGAAGGATCTGACTGCTCCCTCTGTCGTCATTAAAACATCGAGTTCTGTTGACAGAAGAACTTTCGAGTAGTGAACCAACACGGGGACAAAAGGGGAACAGGCAGACACAAAGCGCCTACGAGATGAATTCTTAGGCGAGTATTATTCCGGCGAGACACGGGCGACAACCAACTAGACGAGTTGTTCCTTTTTTATCAACTATCAAATGTGACTCATGAATATGTACATTGATCAGCTCTTGTCAACGAATAAGTTCATACAATGTCGAAAGGTTCATTGCCACTTTTTGGGGATCTAAATGCTCATCTCCATTTGGTCGAATGAAGAGAAAGAAAAGAAGGATAAAAGGACACGCTGGAGTGATACTTGCACATGTACACGGACCGTTTTTCACAGATGGTTAATCCCGGGCCAGTTTGCTAATATGAAACGCTAGAAGTGACTACACATTGGTTTATAATTTTGTTGCACAGCATGATAGTGACCTATCCTTGTCGGCACCTTCTATTTCAATGAATATTGCCGCCTATGAGCACCTCACGTTTCAATCAGTATATCCGATGATTTCCTAGTTATCCAGCTTTAGTTTCACAAATCCAAGATCCATCCTATTCGATTCAGCATCGAAAAATACCAGTAAACGATACCAAACATGACCTGACTACGACTGAACGGAAAATTGACATTTCCCAAGCAACGCTAGGCAATTGGTTGGACGTGACGAGTCGACATGATGGTGGAGCGAGATGGAAGGCAGTACGGGAAATATGAGCAGCCGGGGTAAAAAACGATAAATTTCGCTGCATTGTCCATGAGTTGCATCAAGTAGCAGAACATGCCTCACTATATTCAGTGTGATTTGACTCTTTTCCATCTAGGCGCAGTGATACTACTCCGAGACTCGTCATATTCGACCCAGCATCGAAAAATACCTGGCAAGTGACACCAAACAAAATGTAATCGCAATAAAAAAAAAATTAAAAAAATGGTGTTTTGGAATAAGCTCCTAATCCGTTGTGAAGAGCTGACCTTTCCCACAGCCACAAAGCAAAGGGGCCAGGAAGGTGGACTCTTTGTTCGAGGAAGGCCCGAAACGATGACTTTCATTAGGGGCAAGTGCGGACATCCGAGCTCAAAATCCAACTAATTCGGCCTGCGCACCAATTCCCCATCTTTATTCATCGATGCGGTACTCATTCCTTCACATAATTGCAGCTACCTCCTCTCTTTCGCCCAATCCACATTAAGGTCGGGCTAATTTATAGTGGTTCTTGCGATATTCTGACTTTTCTCATATTTGGGATGCGCACAGCGGCATGTAGTCCTATTGCGGCAGTCCTAATGTCTCACAGGTGCGTGCCTAGCTACCTTAGGAATGCCATGTGGGTCCTGCACTACCCTTCTTTGATGTCCGTCCTACGAGAAATTGTACCAAATACCAACGATGGCTCGCTTTTCAGTCTCTGGCACTGGGCCAGGACGTGATAGGGAGTTGCCTCACCTGTACCACACCATCTGCACCGATGGGTGACGACTACGCCCATAACATACACGTGTTTGTTCATTGTAGCGTCCCGTTGATGATTCCCACCATCTGCCTTAAGACCGTCCTCTCCATCGTCTTATGTCGTGCGTTGGTCCTGAGATAAAGCGTTTGGAGTGCCTCATTCCCTTAGCGTTCCAGACAGTCTGATGCATTCTTCTGCCGTAGTCACTGTTCTCTTGACTATTGACAGGGATGCTCCACGGTGCGGGAGTGCCTCTACAGGTACGCTATGCTCGCTCCGCCTCAACTCTGCTCTTACACTAATAAATTTCCCGTATACGACTTCTTTATTCCACTCAACTTGGTTCCAACAAGCTCACGTTTTGTCTCGTAGTATCGATTATAAACGATTCGTTAAACGTTCGAGCGTTGAGCGGAAACAATGAACCAAAATTTGATTTTTCGCTTATTTGCTAAACGTTTTTTTGCCCATAACAACCATGAATTTCGTACGATCAGATTGCCCCAAGAACGAGCAGGTGGAACCCAAATTGAATTTATTGCGCAAGAACTGACCACGTTTAAGGAAAAATTTGGCCCGGGGCTGTAGACAGACATTATCGTGCCTCGGCAAAACATGGTTTAACAAATTAGCCAAAAACGAAATTTTGACCGGTTTATTGCAGTTATGTCCCTTTCATGATTTTTTCCGACCTGCACAAGTAAAAAATGGCATGCATCGCTCTACAAGCAGGAAGGCCCCTGGAAGCGACAATATTACTCGTCCCCTGCTAATCCACATACCTAGAAGGACATTGGTATTAGTCACGCAAATCTGCAATGTCTGCCTAAGACTAGGATATATACCCTCCAAATGGAAACATGCTATCATCATCCTCATCCACAAACCAAACAAACCCTCCAATAACCCCCACAGCTACCGCCCAATAAGTCTTCTTCCTTTCCTTTCCAAGATCCTTGAGAAACTACTCCTGCCCAAACTAGTCCACCATCTTGACCCTCACATACCAGCTACGCAATTCGGCTTCCGGAACTCCCACTCTTGCCTACATCAACTGCATCGTTTGGTTGACAAGATATCGGACTCCTTTGAACGAAGAGAAACCTGCATAGGACTCTTTGCTGACACGGAAAAGGCTTTCGATCGGGTCTGGCTCTCTGGATTACTGTACAAACTGGAAAATGCTCTTCCCGACACTTATTACCGCGTTCTACTGTCGTATTTAACGGACCGCACATACACTGTGAGGTACCACGAGGCTATGTCCCGTTCGCGGCATATCCGTGCAGGTGTCCGGGTCCGCTATTGTATCTTGTCTATGCTGGCGACATACCCACCCGTCCAGCAATGACCACTGCACAGTTCGCGGACGACACAGCTTTTCTCTGCAGCTCACCAAGAGGAGAGAGAGCGGGCTAGGAAATGGAGGAGCTTGCATTCGACCTGAACGAGAGGGCACTAAGATGGGAAATGAAACTAAACCCCCAAAAGTCCTGCATCGTGACGTTCACTTATCTACGTTTATATGACGAGCCGAACTCGAGCATTAGCGGCAAAGTCATACCGCCCGAAACGCATGTCCGGTACCTGGGAGGGGTGCTGGATAAACGCCTGACGTTCGACTCACACGCTACATCCACCCTCAAAAGATGCCGTCATCGTCTCAAGCCACTTCTAGGGGTGCTATCCCCACTGTCACTCGATACTAAGCGCTTGATATACCTAATGCTCATTAGACCAATTTGGGAATACGGCAGCCAGGTATACGAGGGGGGTGGGGGGAGCGTCAAACTTCCAGATAAAAGGAGTCCAAACTTTCCAAAACCGCGCATTAAGACTCATTACTAACGCTCGGTGGTACATCAGGAATACCAATATCAACAAGGACTTGGAACTCCCAACTGTCCACGAAGTCCTGCAGGCTACTTAGTCTCGTTTCCACCAAAGACTACACAACCATCCAAACCCCCTAGCAGCTGGCATACTTGATACAGTTCCACCAGACCGTCAAACTCGTAGACTGAAACGCAAACGACACACCGATCTTCTCCTCACGACAAACAGCAACTGAGCGCAGCATCTCAACAAGATCATCCCTTCGACACACCTAACAATGCAAAAAAACGATAAATCAATTAAATCTGCAATAACGTAAACAATCCATTATTTATGTAAACTAATTTATTGTATTATTATTATTATTTATTATTACTTCCATTAACTCCTATTGGAGCATAGGGCTTTTACGAGAGTCATCCATTCGTTCCGGTTGGCGGCGATTCTCTTTGCTTCTTGCCATGTTTTGCCGACCTGGCCTAGCTCCCTCTCTGCAGACCTGCGCCACGTCTCCCTGGGTCTTCCTCTTCTCCTCTCTCCCTGGGGGTTCCACTGTAGCGCCGCCTTCCCCACAGAAGCGTCGGGTTTGCATAGGGTGTGTCCCACCCATCTCCATTTCCGCCTCCTAATTTGCAAGCGGATCAGAACCTGGTTAGTGGCTCTCCATAGCTCTTCATTTGAGATGTGCTCTGGGCACCAAATACCCAAGATTCTTCGTAGGCAGCTGTTCACGAAGGTCTGCAGTGGACGGGTGATGCTCTCTGTGACTTTCCATGTTTCACTGCCATACAGCAGGACCGATTTCACGTTTGTGTTGTAGAGCCGTATTTTCGTGCTCCTGGATAGGCTCCTGCTCTTCCAAACTGGATAGAGCTGAACGTAAGCCCCATTTGCCTTCTTTATACGGCTCTTAGCATCCTCCGATGATCCGCCCCCCTTCATGACCACGCTTCCCAGGTAGGCAAAGGAGTCAATCCCCTCCGGTGCCGCCCTGCAGGACAAGATGGTCCCGGCACCGCTCATTTACTCTCATTTCTTTGGTCTTGTCTAGGTTGATTTTAAGGCCAACACAGCTTCGGCTCAAAGCATCCAGCTTGTCCTGTAGATCGTCAAACCTCTGAGCCAGGAGACAGAGGTCGTCAGCAAAATCCAGGTCTTCCCGTCTTTCCCGCAATCCCCACTGGATTCCGCGTCTTCTCCCTCGAAGTGACGCCCTCGTTATGCTGTCTAGGACCACGATAAAGAGAGTTGGTGACAGTACACACCCCTGCTTCACCCCAGTTTCGATCTTAATGGGGTTTGAGAGCGCTCCTTCATGTACGATCCGGCATTCGTACCTTTCGTATTGGCTCCTTATAAGGTTAATAATCTTGCTGGGGAGCCCGTACCGTTCCAGTATCTTCCACACGGTAACCTGGTTTATAGAATCGAATGCCTTTTCAAAGTCTATAAAGGCGATGTACAGGGGACTCTGCCATTCAATGCTCTGCTCCAACACTATTCTCAGGGTGTTGATGAGATCGGTGCAGCTACGGTGCTCCCGGAAACCGGCTTGCTCTTTCCATAGACGTTGCTCAACTGGCTGTTTAATTCTTTTCAAGACTATTCGGTTCAGCACCTTGCTCAGTACTGGGGTCAGAGTAATGCCTCGCCAATTTGTATTTATTATATTACTAAGCTATTAACTACCATATTTATAATGAGAGAAAGTCATTGGACTTGAACTCCCCAACCTGTGTCATGTTACTGTTATGTACCAATGTATTCCAAACTATAATGCAATTATGCAATAAAGTTGTAAAAAATAAATAAATAAAAAATTTTAAAAAAATAAAAATTGGGACTCGACGGTCTGAGACTGCGTCTAGCTAAATAACCAAGAAATATTGATTGGAACGTTAGGCTTCACGTGTGTGTCATATTAGTTGTCTGTATAGTTGATTCTTAATATTTTTGAAGTTGGATTGAATGGGACTAGGCCCTAATTATCCTGTGCAAGAAAATAATGAACAGGCGTTTTTTGAATTCGGTGAATAAAGATATACAGTCAGTTGTTTCTTTTGTTGTGTAATGCTCAGCGAATTCAATCGAATATCATTTTCGAATTCAAACGAAGAACGTCTAGTCTTAACTCTTTAAGTGAACTGCTCGAGTCGTCTATTCAATTTGGAACCCCCCCCCCCCCTCTAAAGCTGAGAACAGAAGGGAATAAGACCGAAACAAAAGGAAACGATAGCTATTTCGAACAACTTCAAGTTAACTTCAATTTTCTCGTTGACGCCATCGGAAAATTCAATTAAACGAGAGAGCAGAGAACTTTTCATTGTTCACTACTCAGTTTGAGTATCATTTCATAAAACTTTTATGCAACCGGTTGCTTAAGCGCGGGGCGTCAAAACGACTCAGTTTCCTCTGCCACTATTTCAGCCCGCAGCTGCGTTTAACGTCCCTCTTTTCATGAAAAATCGATCATAGTTTTCCCCGGTAAACTTTTCAGTTGCTTCTTGCTCCGAAGAAAGTTTCGTAATTTCACGCGCTTCAATTCCCTTTTTCCGAAGTTGTGAAGTAATTTCATGGCGGGAGGTCGTCACGAAAGACGAAGAGTTTTTTTTTTTGAGGTTTGAAGATTATCGGGGCCCCATCTTCTAAGTCAGATGAGCGGGTTCAATCTACTCGCGGAGGAGACTGATTTATGAGGTTTGCCTCTCTGAGCCAGGGTGGGCAATGCCAATGCCATTGGACTTCAATAAACCCTGCTACTGGCTTCCTCTCGTTGACAAGTGGCGGCAACTTCTATTAGAACGGAACAGAGGTACACTGATTGATCTGGCGTCCATCGCCCGTCTCTTACCTGATGGGCCAGGCGAGGCCAACGAAAGACAACGGTCGCTGTGGTACATAGAAATTGGGCTCCTGTTCGGGCGCTCTGGCAGAGCCAAGCAGGCGAACGGCACACGTTTGACATCATCTACTTGGCTTTACCACAAGGGCAGTTGCTAAGTGTCCGCACTACCTTTATCTGTTTTCTTCTATTAGCTGCTGGAAAGTGGGGACAAGCCCAGGTAAACGTTCGCCACTCAAGACCGCGCCGAAGTTATTATGTAAGGATATCTTGTGTACCGCCTGACTCCCATTATAGATACCCTAGCGATCGTAGTCTAGTGGGAGCAGACGAAGATTCATAATCCGACGAAAGTTAGGCAATGGATCAAAGCTCGCGATCGCTGTAATTTTTACCTGAGTCAGCAGCTCTCCAAACATTTCCGAATCCCCCTCGTAACAAATGGAGACTATGACCACTGGAATGACTACAATGGGAGTCAGGTGGTACACTTGTGCAGATCACGGGGCAACCCTGACATCCTGCAATCTTGCTTCTCAATAGGATCTCTGTCAAAAGCTCAAACCATAACTATTTCTATCTATGGTAGTACTCACTGGCCATTCCCACACATTTAATTTGTTCTTTCTATTTCCACTTTCAGTTCTGGATGTGGCAGATCTACAATAGGGGTGATGAAATTGGTCTCACGATGAAATCCTGTTGGTCTTGCCTGAGGGACGGTTGACTGTAGCCTGCTGATGGCATTGATTTCCATATAAGAAAAGGCCACAACAGATTCCCAAAGACATTGATTGGTGATACTGGGGGCTTCATGTGATGTTTAGCCGATCTCCAGCTTGTTACCACGTTTCCTCCTGAAGCTCGAGTGCCTAGAGATATGTTTTGTACAGTCTGTGGAGTTTTCAAGACATGAACCCCCCAATCATACCATGAAGCTACCCTAGCTGAGTGCTTAAGCGTGCACCGGCCCACCTGCGATTGTGTCAGGATCGCTTCAGCAGAGCGCAGACAGATACCAAGGAGGTCTGTCACAAAAGCCTTAAGTCCCATATTTGTTTTTTTGCCTATTGTGCGGGCGAACATAAGCTCCATCATGACCCCCCAGCTCCCCTGATCCACACTCTTGTCGCACATAACGTAAGACGTCCTTGGGGTTCATCTCTGCAACCTCGCTCAAAATGCTTCTTTGAACACCAAATATCCTCAAGTTCTGATAGGTAAAGTTAACGTACCTGTTAGGTGAGTCCGTCTCCTCTGGCTAGTGAGATACTGTGAGTTCGGACTTAACAGCCAGACGACGATGTCTTAACATCGAAAGCGCTCGCCCACAGTATCTCACCAGCCAGAGGAGATGGACTCACCTAACAGTTAACTTAAGTAATTTGTCTACTGGCGGATCTAACCCAATTGCTTTAATTCTGATTAGTACGTGATTTGTAGATTTGTTATCATGAATGATCTCGATCCGAAGGCTATGAGTCGCTTCTTTTTGAGCACTTACTCTCAGGGAAGCAGGTTTTAATGAAAATACTGCTTAACGAGCTGTATCAATTCACTTTCAAAGATTTGGTAGTTTTCCAAGGTATGTTCCTGTTCCTACCTCACAACTCGACAGTTGTGCATAGTGCAGTGGCAGTCTGCAGGAGGACGTGCTAATTACGTCAAAGCATACAAACGCGCCTAATGCCTCCTTCGTGACAACACGGACTACGTCCCTTGGGAAGATTTGAACGTCTGAGTTGCCTGGGATTGGTTTACAGCTACGAACTGAATTAAAACGCTAATGTAACTGTAAATAAACATTTTTTGGACGCGAGGTCACGTCCTCGAAATTCCGGGCTTTTATTATAATGTAAAAATAAAAGGTCCTCGGGTTTTACGGTAAACGCGTAGTTACATAAAACGAAGCTTGATAATTGCGTTTCACGAGGGGTCCTCCGTTTATTGTGTTATCACGGAGAGAGATTCCACATTCACCGGATAACGACATCCAACCAATGAAATGGAGGGAGAGGAGTTCCCTTCGGGGCGCGGGAGTATAACCTAAGCCCAGGTGCCGTCCTATTTCTGTTTCTCCCTTAGCAATACCTTCATTTCTGTTAATCTGATAACACCCAATCTACGGGAGGTCCCCGCTCTCTCTTCCACCCCCACCCACCCCTCATCCCATCATCCCCTCCGTTCTCCGAAGAGGCTGTTACCGTAAAAATTGAACAGATTCCCAATTTTAGTAGGTACCATAACAGAGAGATAAGGAGGAAGGCGGGAGGGGGGAGGGGTGAGGGAGGATTGGGGACGAGAGGGAAAGGATATTGAATAAGAGAGGAGAGGTGAGGGAGGAAATGGTTTAGGGTAACGAAAGGAAAGTTGGGTAAGATAGAAAGTCGAAAGGACTTTTTGAGATCAGGTCTGTGCACAGTGTTTGTCCTTCGCTCCCTTCGAGAAACCCTCGTTTATTTTTCTTCTTTCTTCTCGTTTTATGGAAGGCACGTGGATTGTCTTTGCAGGAGTCTCTGGAGGTTCGGTGGGTCTGTAGGGGAGTCCCGAATGAACGGACAACGGGAATTCATGAATTCGCAAAGTTGCTTTGGTCGTCAATTCGAAGCCACACGTCGTTTCTGGCAGTGTACTTTTGATGGGTGGACGCATTCGTTCGAACACTCCTCATATTACAAACAGCATTAGTGTGCAGAAGATCGCCTCAACTAGGGCTGGTGCAGTCGAGTGCAGGTTGTGCGAAAAGGAGGAGGAAACGGCAGAGGACGTCCGATGGCGGAGTCTGCGGCGAAAGACATTCCTAAAAGAAGTTGGAATGTACTGTACCTGACTCCCTTTAAAGGCAAGTGGTTGATCGTGGTCTAGTGGTTAAGACAGACGATTCATAAATCTCGACGTAGGTCGAGGATTGTGGATCGAGCTCCGGCGCGGTTGCTGTAATTTTTGCCTGAGTCAGCGGATTCCCAAAAGCGTCTCCAAACTCCCCTCGTAACAGTACGACGTCCTTAATTACGTAAGGGATATCGTTACCACAGGCCCATGTGTGGTCACAGTGAACAAATGACTCAGTCCTCCCATTCCCAAAAGTTACGGTGGACCAAAGTGTGCTACTTGAAAGAACTGGTCGTGCAATACGAGCGAATGTAACGGTTTCGTCATTTGCACTGTCTCCCACCCCACTCCAACCACCCGTCCCTGCCGTGCCAATTGCCTACAAGCGCCTGGAATAGAATGGGTCTCGGAGGTGTGAGGTGAGGGACCACGTTAAGCCGCGCAAGAGAATAATAATTTGCAGCGTTTTTAGTTTGAGCTTCGCGGCGGCCCCTGGCAGAAAATCCTCGGGGGCACGGAGTGAGCCCCTAAAACATCATTACCGTTTGTTTGTTCCAGAATAACAAGCCCTCGTCTGCGAGGCCGGACTTAACTCAAAGTTAAGCACAAATTCCGCTCGCTTTTCGATATTTAAACCTAAAACAATTAAGTGAGGTTTATGTGTCAGCGCGTGAAGTTGAAGCGGAGACTCTTCCACCTATTAGAGGCAGAGTTTTAGAACTCGACTGGAGGCAGGCTTGGAGGGGGGGAATAAGGGTAGAATGGCGGAAATAGGCGAGGGGGTAAATTAGATGTTTTGGGTTAAGTTTTAACTAGGTTTGCTTTACTTTTCTCTTCTCCGCCCAAAGCGGACTAACTAACCGCTAAAACTTCGCCACTTTTGCGGCGTTGAAGTTCATCCTCAAGGCGGGTAATTGGAAAGCGTTTCTGAGCTCGTTCTCTCACCCCCCCACTACTCCGCCATTAACGCTTTTTATACCTTGTATTTAGTTATTCGAAAATGGCGCATTACGACCTCTCGAGACAGTTAATTCAAAAGCAGTAAAAACTCCCCCGAGGGAGAGGAAAACGATCTTATTTATTGGCCATTTAGGGGAAAGGTTTCCCTCAAAAGTTCGAGCCCCCCTCCCTCCCTGGACCGTTTTTAGCGTGATTTGTGGGTTGCAAGGTGTAGATACTGTTGACGATTTGCGTTGGCTTACGATTTTGAAAATATACAGAGATCTTGGAAATAAAAGTTTAAATTACAGATTTCGCGAGACAAAACGATAATAAAACTACAGCTCTAAATCACTTACATCGCGATAGACACATTTTTAAGCCCGCTAGTGTCATATAAGCGAAAAACATCGGTATGAAATGGAAAAAAAATTCCGGCATCTGGGCATGGTAAATGCTGCCCACCGCTATACAAAGATCCATAGTCATGTTGTCGCCTCTTGGGTTGCCCAGTTAGCCTACGACCCTGGCTGCCGGATACTACCTGGACATCTAAGACTCCTGGAGACTGGTCAGGACCAACGGCGACGGTTAGGCCTCAGTCCTTCTCCAAATAGAGCCTGGTAGTGACGCTCCCCCTCCACATTCCAGCTCACAGGTGACAATGCACCAGCAACCTACTTGTAGACTGCTAGATGACGTTTGGCACGGCCTCCGTGAGTACGCAGACTTCCACCGTATGATTCAGTGACTCAAACTAGTTACTGCAGGCACGACAGCGAGCATCCACAACATTACGATTGTGGCCACACACAGAAGGTCGGTTTCTTTATCCATATGAGTGTTCCTGAACCCTAGCGAGACAGTTATATCAGTCTACAGTCATGGGGGTTGCTGTTCCACGATCATCCAAAAGCCCAGCCCAATGGGGAAATGAGCCAGACCTGGCTTGGCCTACGGGCTCGTTGGCCTGCAAAGAGCACTCACCTCTATGCAGTGGCGGTCATCAACTGAGGCTGGAGGCACTGCCCAGCGCTTAGGCGAGGGCTAGGATGTAGGAGTTTTCTCCCTCGTCCTTGCCTCATCAGGTGGGGGGCACTATGTTTCCTGGCCCTTCCACTGGTTCGCCCATGCTTGAAAGGAGCTGAGAGATTATTCACATCACAGAAAGCTAAGCACACTCTTTGGCATTGCTGTAAAGGTGGCAGGTGAAGAGCACATTGGATCTCCTCTCCCCAGCCTCTCCACAGGGGCGTCACTGAAGGAGCGGCGCCTGAAGATGTGCAGTTGTCTGTTGAAGGCCCATTGCCAGAGACCGCCTGCACTCCCCACAAAGGACAGCCGCCACCACGCCGCGACTGTGCCATGGAAGTGCCATGCCATGGGACCCTCGTCCCACCGCCCCTGCCACCTGTTCACTGGGCACACTGCACGGACCACCTCACCACACTGCACGAAACACCACACTTTTGAGAGAACCCAGGGGTCGTCAAACACTGACACGGCGTTCTCCACATGCCCACTTCTGACAGCCACAGGCTGGGCGCAGCGAACCACACCATAGGTTGGCAGCACTGACCTAGCGGTGACAAGACGATTTAATTGTTTTTGTTCTTCTTCTCGGCTCATCCGGGCCAACCGTCATCGAGTTCGTATACCCGCTATTAAAAAAAAAACCAAAGTTGTGTGATTTCCTTGAACAATTGCCGCGACTTCGCAGCTTCGTTGTGGCCAGACCGAGAGGAGGCCTTCCATAACGCTGCCAACTGTTTTTCAGTTATTATTTTTCCCATCTCCAATCTCCTTTCGCACTCTACTTAGATGTCGTTCGTATGGAGGTGGCTCTTCTTACTCCCAAAATCGACGTATAGAACGGTCGACATCGTCCTCGAATGTGGAACCAAGAACTGTCGTCTCGGGTCTACTCTCAACATCGACTTTGCTTAGTAAATAATAACCAAACACGGTGTGCATGACATCAGGTGTCCCTTCTGGGCCAACAACGATTCAAGCGTACCATTCTGACCCGAGAAGTATGTCAACCGATTTGTTAACAATGTATTCAGGGTCTGCTAACTTTAGCCCTTCAACATGTGGCCGAGTCGGCGTTCAATTTTGGACACTGAACAATTATTTCCACATTAACGCAGTTAAACAAGCGCTTTCGATCGTCTGGCCGTTAAGTCAGTACCAAAGTCAGTTAGTTGGTCGTGGTTTGTATATACGAAGAGAAAGGTAAACAAGATGGTGGAGCGTCGGGGAAGGAAGGGAAGAAGGAAGGAGGTCATGCACCTCTGGGGAAACCCACAAGAGGTGAAGGGAAAAGAACGTCTTAAATAGTCAGTCGGTTGTCGACATACATCAAACCACCCACAACAACATAAACTAAGTTAGTCGTGGAGTCAGATTTATGTAGACGAAGGGGAATTAACCCTAAACGAGCCGCCGCATGGTTGGTTTGCCCACGCCGACGTACTTGCGAGATATATTACTGTGGTTTTCTCAGCGTTTCAAGTTTTTTCACTTCATCACGCCAAGTAAAGAGTTACACACTTTTTGCTCAATAAAGGTAGTAACATACGTAGTGGCCGATTAATGAACGGAAAGCACTACCAGTTGAATTATTTGGTTTCACGATGTGTCACGCTAATTCTCTTTCACGGCTTAGCGTCGCTAGAATGTAGACAATCGTCGTATTGTCGCCAAAGCAAAAGCAGCGGAATCATTTCATTTTTCAGTTCTCATTATCCAAATAATATGGGGGGGGGGAAGAGGGAGGGGGCTAAAACTTGTTAAATCAGAGGAACAAAAAGTTATTACTTCGTCTCTCGAGGTATGAAATTACGGAACGGCTCGAGGTATGAAATTTGATTCGTTTTCTCTCGGAACAGGGAACTTGAGCTCTCTCGGAGGCTTCGCGAAAGAAATTGGCGAGACGCTTCTTCCCTCCTTTCCCATTAAATTAATTAGAAGCGAATGTTGGAAGTGGATGTTGGCAAAACGGGTTCAGGTCTCGTCAGTGGGATTTGTAGCGGCTTTCTTCCCGTTTCCTTGACGCCTTAATTAAGTGAGAAATCGTTGAAAATCCCGAAGATATCGAATGACTGCATCTTCTTCGTACGATTTAACGTCCTATCGCCCCGACGGGTAATTGGCGTCTTCTCGATCCCACGATGGAACGTGTTTAGAGCCAACGCAGTTAAGTTCGTTTCCAGATGAGTAAGAAATGAGTTCTCGAAGGAATTAACTAAATCGACTAGACGCGGATGAGGGTTTACACGCAAAATGTTTACGTTAACGATTTGACGATTGCACGGCCTCGCGTTATCGAACCCCCCCCCCCCTTCACATAGCTCCACAAGCCATGCTGTTTAAAGAATGTGACGTGGCTATATCAACGACCAGGGAAATTACAACTCATGCACAAACGACATTGTTTGTTGAGGACCTCCAAGACCCATCCCATTCGATTCTGCATCGCAAAATACTAGTAAACCACATGAAACATGACCTGACTACAATGGAACTACAGAAACTAATCATTCCCCTGGCGCCAGGCACTTATGATCCGATGTAGGGTTGTGCGGAGGAAGTTGCCCTAACGTTCCTCCCCTCCGTCGGGCAAAAAGAGTCGGGGAAATGGGACAGGGACTTCAAGCGGCTAACCCTCGGCAATTGGCACAACGTTGCGAGTCGAGCGGGCAGGTGGTTTTGATGAGACGGGAGGGAGGGAGGGAGTACTAACGACGAAACGTTGTCTTTGGCTGTAGTTCCCGTTCTTCCAATTAGTAGACTCTAATAATTACTGTAATTTCCCTGTACGCAGTTGTACACGTCTGATACTCATTCCATTCGACCCAGGATGTAAAAATACCTTGAAAACGATACGAAATACGGCTTATTTGCGATTATACTGCGTTTCGTTAATTTTTTTAACCATTTTTTGTCCATAACAACCATGGGCTTCGTCCAATCGGATTGCCTAGATGGCGGGCAGAACTAGATACCAAATGGTATTTTTGTGCGAAAGAACGAATTTGTTAGACCACGTTAAAGACACAAAATGGCCCGGACGGGGCACGGCAGACAGGGCACGGCGGACATGGGGATTCCACATTTGCAATGTCCGTTCGCCGTCCCGAGTCTCCCGTCCCCCGTCTGGGCCGTTTTGTGCCTTTAACGTGGTCTGAAAAATCCGTTCTTTCGCACAAAAATCCCATTTGGTATCTAGTTGTGCCCGCCATCTCGGCAACCCGATCGGACGAAGCCCATGGTTGTTATGGACAAAAAATGGTTAAAAAAATAAACGAAACGCAGTATAATCAAATACGCCGTGTTTCGTATCGATTTCAAGGTATTTTTATATCCTGGGTCGAATGGAATGAGTATCGGATGTGTACAACTGCATATAGGGAATTACAGTTATTGTTAGAGTCAACTAATTGCAAGAACTCACGGGAACTACAGTGGAAGTCGACGTGTCGTCGTTAGTACTCCTCCCTCCCTCCCCTCACATTAAAACCACCCGCCTGCCCGCTCAACTCGCAACGTCGTGTCAATTGCCGAGGGTTCGCTGGAAGTCCCCGCCCCAATTTCCCCGGCTGGGTGGAGGAAGGTTAGGGCCACTTCCTCTGCACACCCCTACATCGGATCATAAATGCCTACAGGTCCTTACGGGCGCCTGGCGCTGGGGGAATATTTAGTTTCCGTAGTTCCATTGTAGTCAGGTCGTGTTTCGCATGGTTTACTAGTATTTTTCGATGCTGAATCGAATGGGATGAGTCTCGGAGCAGTAGTACTAGGTCAAGTTGTTCATGAAAATAATAAGCCGTTGTGTAATAATTTCCATTGTTTTATGATTACATTATTGAAACATTCTCAAATATGAAAAACTGTTCACAACCAGGAGCCGCTTGTTTGTGGGGATTAGACGTTCAAGACTGAGTGCCAGAATGAGGCTGGTTTAATGATGTTGGGCTTTGTTGTTAATTATCACGTTAACATTTCGTGCGTGCAACATCAGCTCATTCTTATGTTTTAACATACGATTAGTCAACATCAGTGACAAGTGTAAGATTGATGCGGTCGGCACGTTCTTTAGAGAGTATTCGTTGCGTCGGAGGTGAGAAACGAGCAGTGGGAATGACCAGTTTCTTCATAGGTCGGCCACTTGTGTAGGAATTATGGGTTTTCTAGTTTGATTAGTCCTTGTACCTCACCTCCTTCTCGGAGACCAGATTTGTGGCTGTAGACACATCCAACAGTCGGCAGTTATTGCCGCCCATCCGCTAGCATTTCTCTTCCCCTCGAACATTTCCAACAATCCGCGGAGCTCTACCCTGCCCTCTTAATCATACCAGAGGTAGTTACAGGGAAAACCCGCGAGGTGGCTTTCAAACCCAGTTGCCGAGCGGTAACTTATCGCCTGTTGTACCCGTGTCGAACACGAGCTCGAGCTTCTTGCGAACACGCCATCTTCCTCTTCCACCAAGCCTCTCCTCGGCCCCTCAAGATCTACGGCTTCTGATTCCTTCTATTCTCCGACTATTCGGGTCGAAATTTAGCGCTTTGCGCGACTGCCAAGAGAGCCCCCGTGACCCGCCTTTAGCCGCGAGCGTTAAATAAACGGGGTGGGATGGTTACAGCTTTTTGCCTCTTTTTATGGGCCTATTCGAGGCTTATTTTTGAATCTTCGTGCGACTCGAACTCCCTGCACTAACGGTGTCCATGGCGGGAGGGGGGGGGAGTGAGGCTCCGCTCGTGGAGTCGTGACCGAACCACTGACATTGTGCATAATATTGCTGCAATATTCAGGATTTATTTGAGGAGGGCGCAATGGTTTCATGAAATTGCGTTAGACTATCGGAGTTTATTGCTCAGGAGAGCCGCGGGGGTCATCTCTTCAGAATGTCCGCCCTACCACAAGGCGAATTGAATTTACCGAGATAGACACGGCGTTTGAGCCGTCTGATATCTCCAATGTACTCTTTTGCAAGCACCGCGGCAATAGTGGGTCAAGTAATGAACTAATCGGGTTTGGTCTCACAGCACAAGTATCTGCACTCATTTCACAATCCTGAAGAAACTTATTAACTGTAGAAGTGACATTACAGGTTAATTTCCAACTTGTCAGGTTTCATAGTTATAATAAGTACTTATCAAGAAATGTAGGGTTATCAAGAATTAATGCCTTTGTTTTTTAATTAATTATGAATTAGTTATCATTACTTGGGAAATGTTATCGATGAAATAAGCCCTGAAAATAAATAATACGTGAAAACCGTGTATGTGGAAACTCGTTAGGCTCTACAGAATGGAAGTACGTGTGCCGGAAGTACACACAGCTGAGCCAGTGATACACGGTGCGGCATAAAGGTCGGACGTCTTTGAAATGGCCAGTACTTCCCCCCTAATGGGTCGACCAACGTGGGGAAGGAACCATTGTAATCGGGAGGTCTTAGCATTTTTTTTACCAGTTGAAGTCACGGACTTGTGGACTGTAGAGCTCCGCGTTTTTGCTTAAGACAGTTTCGTTCGTAATAACGAGTCCGTCACGGCAGTCCAGCGTGAGTTTCGTCGTCATTTTAATATCCACCGAAATCGGGCTGTTCCCTCTAGAAACACCATTCTTCGTTGAGTTCAAGGACTTCGCACACGAGGTTCATTGATGAGGAACAGACCACCAGGAGCCCCAAGATCGATTCGAGCACCAGAGAACATTGAAAGTGTACGACAAGCACTAATTCGCAGCCCGAGTCGATCAGCTCGCCTGCATGCTGCTGAACTTCGCCGGTTCAGGCGTATCGATCGGTTAGGCGTATTTTGCATCTAGAGTTGAGGTTTTACCCCAATAAGTGGTCCATTGTGCAACAATTACACCCAGGGGATTATGCACAACGAATGACCTTCGCCCGTGAGATGGAAGCGCTGGATGAGCGATGAGGCTCACTTCCACCAAAAATTGTCGTTATTGGGCTGATGAAAATCCTCGACAATTACACGAACAACCGCTGCATAGCCCAAAAGTTACTGTTTGGTGCGCCATATCCCAAACTTGCTTCTTTGAAAACGACAATAGCATTGCTGTTACCGTCAACTCAGTACGCTATGTCGAGATGATAACCGGCTTCTTTACACCTGAATTGAGACAAAAACGTATTGCAATCCGGCGTATGTGGTTCCAACAGGATGGGGCCACCGCTCACACAGCTAGGGCAACAATGAGCGTTATTCGTCCTGTTTTCCCTGGTCGCCTTATTTCCAGGTTCGGTGACGTTCATTGGCCTCCTCTGTCCCCAGATTTGTCCTTATGTGACTTTTTTCTGTGGGGACACCTCAAAGCACGTGTTTACCAGCACAAGCCCCGAACATTGGAGGAATTGAAGGATGCTATTCGCGTGGATATCGTCGCAGTTGAGAGAGCAACGTTGGAATGAGTTTTCAGAAATTTCCTAGAAACTCCAGCAGTGTATCGCGAACGAGGGACGCCACTTGACTGATTTTCCACAATTTCCAAAATGCTTTTAAATTGTGAATCTAAATATGCCAATAAAAAATATTTTGAGTAAAAATTACCGAAGTTATGATTTTTCAAAAACGTCCGACCTTTATGCCGCACCCAGTATAACCGTCTCATGAGGGTTCAGGAGCAGTCATATTGTTAAGGAAACAAACCTGATACGCGGATGAGAGAGAATATTCAAGCATCGTGGAGAAGGGACATCACTGGGTGGACAGCTCAAGAGTGAATCCTTGGGCCAACTCTGAGGAGCGATGTGTATTGTGCACAGCGGCACGGTTCCTGTTGAAGAGCAACCTATTGACTGGTACTGAACAAGCTTATAAAATTTGGCCCAGTTTGCGAAAAAGGTCATGGTGACACCTGGGCAACTCCATTGGGAGACTGGCGAAATGACAATCTGCCGTACCTCCACAGGTCCGGGTTCGGTGGATGGTGTACGTTGCCCCGAGGACGAGAGAGTGTGTAGGTTGACGCCTGATGCTGCGGTGTAAATGGACTCGCCGGCATTGCCAGGTTGTCCCGACTCGACGCAGGCGGCGAACCCCTCCCAGTCCACTGAGGCGAAATTTGGGTGGTATGCACGTTGCACATGGGGTTACCCTGCCCCTCGAGGACAGATCAACTGTGGCAACGTTTCTTAGCCATCACCGTTTTTGCTATCTCGGTGCTACAGTTATAGGCTTGCATTGTAGCAGTCAATGTCGATGTCACGCATGAATACCTGCACCACATGGTTCATAGTTTTTTTGTGTTTTTTTTTCTCCCGAGAGCGTCACTTGGGCCTATTGTGACGCTAGCCCTTTCTTAGTAAAAGGCGTCGTACATACCCGTCCCCTTTAGGAAGCCGAGTACGTCCTTCACTGCAAAATCCGCTATGGTTTGGAGTTCAATGAAGAAAAATTCGAACGTTTAGCTGCCAACGCAGGGCATTCACATAGGATGTGCTCTGTCGTCTCGTCCTCCTCACCGCAAAGTTTGCATTCCACCGCCTCTGAGATGCCCATCTTGTTGAGGTGATATCTGAGTGGGCAGTGCCCGATGAGAAAGCTTTCAGAACTCTCAGATCCTGTTCGGAGAGTGTCAGCATCGCCTTCGGCCTTTGACAGGAAGGCGTGACAGTTCATAGTTACAAAAACAGGGAGCATTCACAGCGTTACAACGCCAGCCAGTTGTATACCTCATAGCTGTAGCCAGTGGCTCCACACAATGCCCTTTACCGGGGGCCCCCTGAAGCTCACTCGACCCATGCAAAAGAGTAGGGGGAGTCTTGATACTGCCTGAGTTCTCTTCCATCAACCTAACCATCCATAGCAGCTGCCAACTGTGAAAGCTAACTCGGTTGGGAGCCTGAAGTCATCATGTCACACCACTGCAGCTGATCCTGGATGAATCCAAGACCAGCCACGACGCGTGCGACATCCTACCCATATGCCAGCAAAGAACATGCGCGAGAACGAAATAGTGGTAGAAATAGATGGAACCCGGTGTCCCCCCAGATCAAACCAGAGCGTGAATGGACGTACATGGACACATACACACACAATTTTTTCCAAATAGTATTTTGCGGACTCAGTCGGCCCTGACACGTAAAGACCTGCGACATTATTGCTACTCGCGCTATTTTTCCAACGATGAAAATGTTATACCAATACAATATTGTTGGGGCGTACAAAAGTTAATCAAACTCGTTACAGCTTTTTGTTTGCTGCTAGTAATCTTTGCCCCATCGATATCCACAAGTGGCACACGCGGACCCTGACATCAACGTTTTTCACAACAGAAAATTGCTGGCAGCCGATTACATAAATGTTCTTTTTGCACCGTCGACAATAATAGAGCAAGTATTCTACCGAATAGCCGGTTGTTTGAGGCTGAAACGTGATGAACTGAATTAACGAACAACAAATAATTTGAATACCCAAACAATTTTCGTCGCCCGTTGAGTTGAGAAAAAACGAACACATGAAACGAGAGGAATGGTAAAGTAGGTAAATAGTCGCGTTGAACTATGAGGAACAAATAAAAACGGCCAAGAACGCCTAGTTTCCGCCATTCCGCTCACTAAACTACAATACTCGCGTTATCAAGAATAATATCGATGTCCGTAGGCGGCAACAGACGTGCAGAACAAGAGAGTCTAAGTGGCAGGAAGGAGCACCAGGCTTGGAGGGCCGTATGCAAATGCGTGCTACATGCAGCCTATTAGTTGGATAGTGATTAGCTATAATTGATAGCCCTTGAACCCCCCCCCCCCGCCACAAACACACGCCCTCTCGTTGCATTTGGTCGCCTCTGCGCTTTCGAGCGAAACGCATTGAATCCGGCGATGAACTGACAACGAGAGTTTCGATATCAATAGCAGAGAGAAGATAATGAGGTTGTTGAAGGCTCGCAATGGATTATGTGTAACTCGATAGTGCCATCCTGAACTTGGGAGTAAACGATCAATTCTGCCAGTTACGGATGTTCGACTATTTCGACGGGGCTGACGGATGAAAGGGCTTTTACGTTGATTGGACAGGGAAGTACCGATGTGGTCAACGAACCCTGTTTAGTGCCAAATTGGAGTCTGAGAAGCAACAATTAAATATTTGGTGCTATCGCACAGCTTTCCTCGTTTTATTCGTGTTCGGCGGGCCGAATTAGCTGGATGTATTGCCCTCTGAACATCCACGCTTAACTCTAAGTCAATGTTTTCCTGAGCACCGACCCCCTTTGTTTTGTACCTGTGGGAAGTCTGCAGGCCGAATTAGTTGGGATCTTGAGCTCGGAACTTCAGCCTTGTTTCAGACTTCCCGAACGTCAAGTCCACCTATTACTGACCACAAGCTCCTTGTTTGTAGGTGAGAGAAAATCTTTCTTTATTCCGAGCGACAACAGATTTCCCCTTTCTGGACTTTCCAAAATATCCTCTTCCCACCCCTCAATTTACTTCCTCCCCACAACAAGCTCTTCCCAGATACTCGTTCTCATTCGTCTCCCAGTTCTCGCAATAGACACTCGTTTCACACCTGTCCTACAACTAACTCTCCTTCCTCGTACAACCGATGTCACAATTTCAACTCACTTGATATGTTCAAAATTTTCCTTTTTAGCCATTCTCCAATTTTCGATTCGGAAACACAAGTTCATACCGGCAAGGGTCGCCACTAGTGTTGGAAATGAACCAAATACATATAAGAAATAAATATTGTGTTGCGAATGTCGAAACTTTAAAACCAATTAAAACTAGGCGATTTATTGCGTGTGTCAACTTATTGTACTCATTCCATTGAGCACGCATTTTTACATCCTTAGTCGGGTATTTCGTTCATTTCCAATATTATTGGCGACCCTTGCCAGTAGGACCTTGTGTCTGCTAGAGATGGGATATCAATATCGATAATATCGGAGTACAAAATACATGTCTTCATATTTGGTGTATGGACCGATTACATTGGTCTGCTTGTGCGAAGGAAGATTTACATTAAGGTCACCTATTTCATCCGTTAACTCGTCGAAAATTTTGAAATCATTTTCCAAAAACTTGTAGCGACATTTGAATGAATCTACGTCATTTCGTAGGGGCTCTTGATTTTGACTGATTGTCTCGTTACATTTCACCCCAATTTCATGTAATGCCGTGAGGCGCAACATGTATTTTTGTCGCCTACGTTCGAGTGCGTCGATTCGGATTTTGTCACTATCCGCCATGATTGAGGAGAGAAATGGAAGAAGGTAAGGCGAGGATAAGGTTTGTGTGCCCTAGTCGCAAGAGCAAACAAAGGCGCAAGTTGGTACAATTATACGACGCGTAGTGAGTTCGTTTTGAGGCAATCATCGTTCATAAATTATCTTGGGACCGGAGGACCATGAAATGATGTTACCGCCAATGTAGACAACACCTACGCTCCAAATCACCGTCTGGCACCCAACTTAGCCCGGACTTGAGAAGGCAAAAGGGCTTACCTTGCGTCTTCGGAGTCTCGATCTCGGGGGGGCCCCCTTCTTGGTTCTGTGCAACGAACAGCGTTGGTCGGCAGTCTCCTATTACCCCAAGCCAGAGCCACGAAATGCCAAACGGTTGGGAAAATGATTAGGAGCAGAATAGAAAACGGATTTTAGCGTTTAAAGCGAACGTCGGAAACAAAAGCGTGTTACACAATCACAACGCGGCGTGTAGCGAACTGATGAAAAAAAGGTGAGACATTCGAGTCTCCTAGACCTAGTTTATCACTGGCGATGAGGGGCGATCGAGACCGAACGATTCGCCGACAAAAAGGGCAGGAAATAAGATGCCCACGACATCTGTTTTGCTCCTTACTAGGTTTCTCCAAATATTATCAGAACAAAAGTTCTTCTGCAAGGGATCGTAAAAACAACAATTTATTCAAAGTGTCATCTTTTAGACGGTTTCTTGATGGCCCCATAATGTTCCCGGATGGGAAAACGCGCGTTCAGATGGCGCTGAAGTTGATGTGGCCGTCAGGTACCTTCTTGCGATCGCAGTAAGCCGGGGAAACATTCTCACTGAGGTGGGCTGGCACCAGAATGAGAAAGGGCACTTTTTGACTTCGGCTTCAACAGGGGCTCTTAAATAGAACTCTACCTCATTTGAGCGTGTAGCACATCGTAGAGCTTTCCAGGTTTTCTGTACGACTTTTACATGCCCGCAAAACAACGAGTTTTATCAATTTATCGAAACGCTTATTCTAATATTATTATAGTAGGTACTTATCTAAGAATATCGATCATTATGGTTTAGGTTGCAGATATTTTTTTGAATTTGACCAGTTCCGTGAATTATGCCTACATTTCTACTTGCTCTCCTGCACGTTTAGAAAATTAAGGCACCGATATTTGCCGATATCGATATTTCCTTTCGATATCCCATCCCTAGTGTCTGCTGGTGTTTCTGAATCAAAAATTGTATAATGGCTAAAAAAGAGCAATTTTGAACATATGATTTAATCAGCTGTAATTTAGAACGAGATGAAATGTCACTGGATTGTGTCATTCAGGTCGCGTAGTCAGTGCCCCTTTATTCGCCCTTACACAATCAAACTCATATCCTATTCCACCTATTCGGTTGAAGTGTGATACAGTTCTCACTCAAGCTCACCACGTTCATTTCTTTCTCACACAGTTTTGCTGAACAGCGAAAAGTTCTTATTGTAATTGGATTTCGTTCGCTGTCAACGTATAAATAAATACGTAGCTTACTACCCCATTTCCTGGGGTAGCGGAAATTTCTACTTACCAGATTTTTATATGAAGTGGTGACACACGATTCGATTCCAGGGGAATTACTGACGTTACAATTTAAGCAATAACGAACTGCGGCGTTCAATGAAGAGATTAATTAACCCCGCAATGCGCTCAACGCAGTGTGACTGCACCAGATAATCTATTGTGGAGCGACGAGTTAATCGGCTGTGACGTTAATTGATAGGCGATGTGACGGCTCGAGGGGTTCGTCGCCTGGCAGCAAACGTTCCGATCGCGTCAGGTTAAATAATAATTAGGTTCGAAGTTGAATAACGCCAAGTTGATTAAGTCGTCAAGACGTCAAGATATCATCGCCCATGTCTGCGTCCATATTCGACGCGTTATGCGATGAAAAAGAAAATTATAAATCCCAAAACAAATTTAACGATAATCACGAGAACCTCGCTGTTCGGGGAAGGCCGAATTAGCTGGGTTTTTTGACCTCCGAACGCCGGCACTAGAATGTACTCACTTTCATTGTTTCCTCAATTACCTTTATGATCTCAACCCTTTTGTTCGTACCTGTGAAAAGCCAGCTCTTCAATTATTTTCGCGTGAGAAAGGATTTCCCCCTTTTCTGGACTTTCCAAATTATCCTTTTACCACTCCTCAATTTTTTCATGACACAGCTCTTTCCAACAGTCAGTTATCTATCAGCTCTTGCAAACGACCGTAGTCTCCCAGTTCTCCCAATCTCTCACTACTCACAACTTGACTCTAACATCCCCAGGGGGAGTGGAAAAGAGGGCAGCATGGCTCTAACTCCCCCAGGGGGAGTGAAAGAGAGGGCTGCATGGCTCTAACTCCCCAGGTGGATAAATAAATTATCAACCTCTCTCTCTCTCTCTCTCTCTCTCTCTCTCTCCCCCTCTCTTAGGAATACATTTAGCGAATTATTATTAGATGAACATAAGAAATAAATCTAAAAAGAAATATGAAAATCATTTTTGTACAATATCAGCACACAAGTTATTCATAAGAATTTCAGCACAGTCAGCATAAGAATTTCTGATTTATTTATACTCGTATTTTGGGGTTTTTTGTTTTTGTGTTCTGTCTATTTTGTGTAAAAAGGAGGATGTGAACTGTTCAGTGTCTCCTGAGAGAATGAAATAGAGGGCCTTAAAGCCCGAATTCTCCGAGGTAAATAAATAAAACATTTCAATCAATCAAAAAAATGTTTTGGACAAATACTGGATAAGTGGTTATGTGCGCGTGAAATGGCTGTCAATAAGACAAAGACCAAAAGTATACTACTAGGGTACACGAAACTGTTGAAAAATCTTATAAATGGTAAATGGGACAATGGTCAATTGGGGGTAATTATACAAAACACTCGGCGTTGGCAAAGCCAAATCACTAAAGTGTGCAATGCCGTTTTGAGAAGCCTATGTTACGGGTACTATCGGATTGAGCTGTGACTTGGACCACCCGAGCTGTTCTATCAGGAAGAGCCGCTCAAAGCAGCTCCGATTAAATAAGAAGAGGAAGAAAACTGCTGAGGAACAGAGAGAGGGGGGAACGCATTGCCGCGATCGGGAGGTTAGGAAAATCGGATCGGCCTATTCCTCGTCCGGACGTCACCTATCCTCTGTCCTATCTCGATACCTGTGGGGTTTTGGCTGTTTCTGTGCGAATATACGATACTTGGTTAAGAACGAAGGAAGTATTATTGCGAGAAGCCCGATAACTTACCTATAACACCTGTATGAGTTAATCAGGGTGGCTGGAGATGGTCGAGCTCCTTATATTTCCTTTACTTGATTACGCTGCCGTTGCGTACTGCGACCTAAAAGACGAGGACACGATCAGGTGCAAAAAGCCCAGAATGCGGCAGCGGGCTATGTTGCCAGGGGGCAGTCCACTGAAGATGGCATAGGGGGAACTGCGACAGGGACACTAGTAATGCCAGAACTTTTAATGCAGCTTCCATCTCATTAGACCTCTGTATACGCACGGGTCCAAATTGTACAACGAAGATGTGATCTATTGAACCTGAAGTTGACGCTGACGCCTTTCAAAGAGAAATATTTTTTAAAGTTGCTGGAAATGTTTGGGGACAAGGGACCACTTCGATAGTGTGATCATGTCTGCGTTGACTGTTTTAGGTTTAATGTGGTTCTGTCGCGAGATGATCCAATATGGAGAATGGAAGGAATATCCCAGTGCCTCCTTCTCAAATGTGCATCTAAGTGTTAGTTTAAGTGATCGCTGGAGTGAAAGGTGTGCGCATAGCATGAATGAATGTTATGTATTAGGATCCGAACGTTGTTTTGTTTTTATGTTAGAACATTTTTGTAATGTGTATATACTCGTGCTGCTCGAGACATACGTTTTTGGAACGGTGGGACCATACTGTTGATTTTGAAAATATCTACTAATTGATTTCAAACTACTTACTGTTAAACTGTTTAATTTTCTTGAATTGGAAATGTATCCAGGGTGAGTGGAAGAGAGGGCTGCATGGCTCTAACTCCCCCAGGGGGAGTGGAAGAGAGGGCTGCATGGCTCTAACTCCCCCAGGGGGAGTGGAAGAGAGGGCTGCATGGCTCTAACACACCCAGGGGGAGTGGTAGAGAGGGCTGCATGGCTCTAAAACCCCCAGGGGGAGTGGAAGAGAGGGCCACATGGCTCTAACTCCCCCAGGGGGAGTGAAAGAGAGGGCGGCATGGCTCTCTCTCTCTCTCTCTCTCTCTCTCTCTCTCTCTCCCTCCCTCTCCCAGAATTCTGCAGCACGCTCCATTTATTGGCTCAAATGGGATGAGCATGTTACCCTATACTTCCCCAAGCTTGGATGGCTGACGCATTAGAACGATGCGTGTGATTAAACTCTTTAAGTCTGGGTTGCTGACAAGTTAAAGTTCCTGGAGAATTGTCACCAGCATCACACTCTAAGGCGCCTCCTACAAATTCCCCTTCCACCGAACAACGATTACCCGGAGATCATTGAAAGCCACAGCCATCCACATTTACAACAACAATCCCGATTCTTTCAAACTAGAACAAAGCTTGAGGAGCATTTAAAAAGAAATTGTCAAATTTACCGATGCAGGAAGTATGGTGCAAGTGCCTAGCGAAAAAGTATGAGATAAGAAAACTAAAAGATAAAAAAATAAAAAGAGCGTGTCATTCCTGCGTGTATCGAGAAGTCTTTGATTTTTTTAATAATATGAAGGTTCGATCATTTTATGTACATAACTGCCAGAAGTGTATTAAAAAGTCAATGCTTCCAGGGACAGTGGAAGAGAAGGCCATATGATTCTAACTGCCCGTGGTTAATTAAATAAATGAATTCAACCAATCAATCTCTCTCTCGTGAGGATGACAGCTGAAATGGGCGAAGATGACTTGGTGACAAGAAACCAATAGAAAGCCTCGCGATCGGGCTAACTGGCGATCGCCTGAGCAGTTAATTCCTCTCCAAAACTAACCTTCCTACGCAACCCTCGGAAATCCCTCATTCCCTCCACTCCCTTCACCCCTCTGTATCATAAAAGCGGATAGAAAGCCTCAATTTTTTTTTGATAATATTTCCAACAAATGCGATTTATGCCTCCGAATGCGGAAACCCGTCCCTCTTTTTGCAGATCCAATCTAAACCTCGATTCATCTCTTTCATAAATCTCTGGAGTACTCCGTCTTTTTTTCCTCCCTCCTCATTCCGAGTCGCAATCTTGTAACAGCGGCATCTACTCGTAGCTCCCTACCGTAATTCTGGTGTAGCACCGAGAGGTTGACTGATGACTCCGCTTGGTGGTTTTTCGAGCAGTAATTAAAAATCGATCTTAGAAACGCCCTATACATCATCGTGTCCGGTCCGTCGCTCTGCTCTCACGAGCCAACTCGTTCATTTCCAGACGTTGAAAATCTGAATGGCTTTTCTCCGTGGAAAAGGCAGGCCGCTATTGTTCCACGCCTAACCGGATTGGGCTCAGATACGTGGGAAATCATTGGCTACTGCCTTCCTAGTGCAGTTCCCACTCCTTAAGCGGAGAAAAAAAATCAAAGTGTGAAGCGGCACACGCCTGTCCTCGTTCTTGTAGATTCGCTGTGCCGTCGGAAACTCGTGCGCAGAACAAAATGTACATAGTATCTGAAACTAATACCACTAGCTGTTTGAGATTGATCTACAGAAATTGTTTTCAACGGTGTACGTCAACTTCAATCCACCGAAAAATGCGAAAACGTTCAAAAAATATCTGGTGCGTAGCAACACACAACTTTCCGCCACCCCTTTAAGTTCGAAGACCAGCTGCGTATGCGGGCGCTACATCTTCGTTCAACGCATTTTTACAGGAACATTTATGGAGAACGAAATGTAGGGACTAGTTAGCTGAGAGTACTCCGTAAGTTTGATAGAAATCGTTAGAGTCGTTTTTGAGAAAATTGGAATACCGATAAATTAATATTCGACAAATCTCCTTTTCTGAGTTAACTTGGCTCACATCTCCGTTCAACATATATATACTGAAATAATTATACAGAACGAAATGTTGATATGTGTGACTAAAAGACACTCCATTAGAATTTATCACATCTGGTGAAAAAGTTACCCTGGAATTTACGGAAATGTTAGAAAAAACGTTATTTTTGACACATTTTGATTTTTATCTCTGTTCAATGGACCGTCGCAGGAACATTTATTGAAAAGAATATGTAGGTATTAACTATTTGAAAACATCCTGTGAGTTTAGTGAAAATCGCTGAAGCCTTTTTGCCAAAAAGCGTAAAAAACCTATTTTTGCTTCAGGGGCCCATATCTCCGTTCACCGTATTTTCATGGAAATATGAGTGGATGAAAAAGTTAGGTATTGATCAGGAGAAGATAATTTGCAAGTTTAATCAAAATCGTTAGAGCCATTTTCGAGAAAAATGCGAAAACCCCTAGTTTTCGGTACATTTTCGCCCCCCCCCACCCCCTTCCCATCGGCCGAAATCGTCCACAACCTTATTTTGGTGTCTACAAAAAATAACGAACAAAACAAAAAAAGAGCCAGCTCAATCGGATCAGCCGTTCTCCCGCAAATCGAACTACAGACACACACACACATACACACGGACCACGCGCCGAAATTAGGTTTTTTAGACTCAGTAGGGTATGAAACGTAAAGATCTGAAGAAAACACCAAATTTTTTTTTTTTTTGGCCGATTACTATACTTTCCTTCCCTTCGGGTAGCGGAAAGTAATAACCTCTGCGACGTGACATACAATTTTCCTCAGCCTCACGTACATTTTTATCGCTATATCTACTAGTTTTTCACGCAACTTGTGTGAACATGTTAGTACTTGACGTTCTATAGTGAGAAACTGGTGGTGCTTAACGTCCCGGATTTTGATTGCATTGCCCCTACTTACGTCACGACAGTTATTGAGCAATCAACGAATCGGTAATGCGAGTGAAAAACAGTATTTAAAAAAAATGCGGGCCCACCGATTCAGATCAATAGAGTGCGTTGCAACACACAACTTTCCTTAGCTCTACGTCAATTCGCTTTGTACATGGCTAATTCTATTTAATCAATTCATTTATCACTCAGTTCCCTTGAACTTGGTCAAACAACACTTCACAGCAACATGTTCGTTGTAGTGGGGTAGTTCCTGTTGTTCCCAATTATACATCATATATTTCTTAAGAGGAATTACCTTTTTTTTCAAATTTCGAATTTTCCACTTTTATACTGCGGAACTTCCAACTCCTTACATGTCCATCAGGAGTCCACCACTTAGAACGAAAACACACGCGAAAAACAATATTTTTTAAACCCTTTTTGCCCGTAATAACGGCGGGCTTCATCCGATCCGACTTAAAAGTGGGTCGCGGCCTAATATAAGGTTATGGACGATTTCGGCCGATGGGAAGGGGGGTGGGGGACGAAAATGTACCAAAAACTAGGGTTTTTCGCATTTTTCTCGAAAACGGCTCTAACGATTTTGATTAAACTTTCAAATTATCTTCTCCTAATCAATACCTAACTTTTCTTCTCTATATATATATATATCTCCATGAAAATACGGTGAACGGAGATATGGGCCCATGAAGCAAAAATAGGTTTTTTACGCTTTTTGGCAAAACGTCTTCAGCGATTTCCACCAAACTCACAGGATGTTTTCAAATAGTTAATAGCTACATATTGTTCTCAATAAATGTTCTTGTGACGGTCCATTGAACAGAGATAAAAATTAAAATGTGTCAAAAATAACGTTTTTTCGAACATTTTCGTAAATTCCAGGGTAACTTTTTCACCAGATGTGATAAATCCTAATGGAATGTCTTTTGGTTACCCATACCAACATTTCGTGCTCCTCATAATTATTTCTGTATATATATGTTGAACGGAGATATAAGCCAAGTTAACTGAGAAAAGGAGATTCGTCGAACATTAATTGATCGGTATTTCAATTTTCTCAAAAACGGCTCTAACAATTTCTATCAAACTTTCGGAGTACTCTCAGCTAACTAGTCCCTACATTTTGTTCTCTATAAATGTTCCTGTAAAAATGCGTTGAACGAAGATGTAGCGCCCGCATACGCAGCTGGTCTTCGAACTTAAAGGGGTGGCGGAAAGTTGTGTGTTGCTACGCACCAGATATTTTCTTTTCGCCTTGCGTACTGCTCGTTTTCATCCCCCGCAATAGTTCACTCTCCACCCTTGTACGCCTCATATATTGTCCCCCTTGCTTACACACTGCTCCTACCAGGTACTCCCATCATATCTAGCAATTCATTTACCTTGCACTAACCCCACCACTACGCCCACCGCTGTCTCATCCCCCGCCTACGTGGTACTTTGATTTGCCATTCATTATTTTCTTTCATTTACCTTGGGGGTCTGTAGCTCCTCCCCCGGCTTCCTCCCCTTGGGTGTCCTCCCCCCCCCCCCTAGTGCTTGGTAACTTCTTTTGTTTTCTTTTTTTTCCATCCCCTGGGTTCCGTTCCTTTTTTCTCTTGTTTGATTTTTTCATTTTCATTTCATCGATTTCCCCATCCCTGGTGGGCGGTGGGTGGTTTATTTCCCTTCCCTTAACCTCGGTGTAGGTACAGGGGATGAATTCTCCCATAAACTGTGGTACTACCAGCACGCACCTCCACCGCTGTGACAAAGCCGGGGTGACTCCCGAAGCACCAAGGTCCCGGAGTCTCGCTCCCCCTTGGGTGCTAGCGTCCAGCGGGCGTCCTATCACCATAGCATCCACGGCCTCTCCGGAGTGTACCCATCCCCTGCCTACCCGAGGCCACCGCCAACAGGCTCCCCCCTCCCGCTGTTATTTATTTATTTCTTTCTGCATTTTATTTATTTTATCGTTTTCCTAATTTGCTAGTCTCCCCCGTGCGCTGCGGACTGAACTGCCGAGAAGGGTTTGACAAAATTTTTTTTTGCATCAAAAATTTTTTGTCTGGAGGGGGGGAGTGTAATGGTTTTCGCGGCGGACTGCGCGAGGTGGCAACACTGACCGTCACCCGTGCAGCCCGCCGCTGTTTATATTAGCAAGAGGAGCCAGTCGGTTATCATAACGGATAGCGGCGCCTCAAGCGAATCTGTTCTCCTGAGAGTCAGTGTTTAATTTCCCCTTTTTGGTTTGTGAAGTAAGGTAAGCGATCAGAGCTTTGTGTTTCATTTTCCCCATTGTCCCTTTATTGTCATTTAATACAATCCGAGCATAGGTTATTTATTTCATTTTAAAAGGAGTTCGTTTCGTTTCATTCATTTCAAGTTTGCCGATTAAATTCAAGTGGGTCTTAATTGCTTTATAATTTCATTTCCCATTACCTTCTTGAGAGTTATTATTTTATTTATTTGATCGAGTGAGCATTATTGAGCGTATTTGATTTATTCTGTTCTTTTGGGCCCAGACACGGTCTTCACGAGTGTTCTGTACGCCGGAATTGGGACACAATTCCGCAAGTACGTCACAAATTTGACGGGCAGAAATTTTTGCGCGAAAGAAAGGAGTTTTTAGTGACTTGGGCGTTGCAGCTTTGAAATTCGTTAAGTATCAAATTTTGAGGTGGGGTTGTAAAAAAATCTTACGTAGGCGCATTATTCATTATTCAGAACGAATAATGAAGCGAAATGTACGCAGGGTCGAGGAAATTTCCGTGACACGGGTTGAATAACGCGAAAAAAAAAACCTTGTCAGACCTCCAGACGGGTCGTGGGAGCTCTGGGAACGCCGTGCCGCCGAAAAGCCAGGCCCGAAACGGGCAGAGGATGAGAAGCAGACGAGAAAAATTCGGGTCACGGGTCGCCCTCGCGAGATTCGTTCTCCTGGGAAATTTCGCGGGTTCCCGCTTCAAAACCTCCCTTTTTCCGCGGAAATCTAATTTCAAAAAGAGCTCGGAATGAAAGTAGAAACGAAGTCATTTTCGTTTCAAGTGGCGAGGAAAGAGTCCGAGCGGCGAATTTCAGGAGGTTGTTTTTTCGTACTGGCGGAGGCTGGAGGTCGTGCAAATGATGATTTGCCGAAGTGGTGGACTCCAAAGGGGGCCTGGGAGGAGTTGGAAGTTCCGCAGGATATAATTAGAGGAAACCGGAGGACGCGCCGCGCGCTGGAACGGTCGAATTCGGAGGAAACATGAGCGTATTCTCATGTTAATCTGTAGGTCATCCCAACCATACGACAACGTTGAGCAGTCGAACATAAGAACTGTTGTGTAAGGCTCGAAACATGATTACGTTCCACCAATGAGAAAAACTCTGCAAATTACTACACAACGGTTTATTATGCTCATGAACAGCTTGACCTAGTATTACTGCTCCGAGACCCATCCCATTCGACTCAGCATCGAAAAATACTAGTAAACCTGACTACAATGGAACTACGAAAACTAAATATTCCCCCGGCGCCAGGCGCCCGTAAACGTCTGTAGTATGTCACGGGTGTGCGGAGGAAGTGGCCTTAACCTTCCTCCCCCCCGTCGGGGAAATTGGGACGAGTCGAACGGGCGGGTGGTTCTGATGAGACGGAGGGAGGGAGGGAGTACTAACGACGAAACGTCGACTTCCGCTGTAGTTCCCGCGAGCTCTTTCAATTAGTAGACTTTGGCTCACTATAATTACTGTTTTTTTACTATACGCAGTTGTACACGTCTGATACTCATTCCATTCGACCCAAGATGTAAAAATATCTTGAAAACGACACCAAACATGGCGTATTTGCGATTATACTCCGTTTTGTTAATTTTTGTATCCATTTTTTTGTCCATAACAACCATGGGCATCGTCCGATCGGATTGCCTAGATGGCGGGCACAACTAGATACCAAATGGGATTTTTGTGCGAAAGAACGGATTTATTAGACCACGTTAAAGGCACAAAACGGCCCGGACGGGGGACGGCGGACGGACATCGCAGATTTGGAATCCCCATGTCTTGAAACGTAAAGTATCTAATGTTGAGGGGGGGTCAAATTTTTCCTGACCGAAAACATAGGGCCAGAATGAATAATAAACCAAAAGAGAGTAGGACTTACCAGAAACGAGAGGCATCCCACCAAAATGTTTACTTTCCTGAGCCCTACGAACTACGGGACGCTCCATGGGCTACTGAACCCTAAACGCTTCATTTCGGGAAATGGTTTGTGTGCTTGCCTGTGGCAAATCTTCTGGAAACCCTTGTCATTGGCCAGCGGTGACCAGCCCTCAAAGATGAGGCCCACAAATGTCGACTAGTTCAACTAGAACTGATGAAGTTTCATTCCATAAACAGCTGCTAAGCTGCTGATCCTCAATCTCCTTCATTACGTGGGAAACTGGGTCAGGGGGCTACGGAGCTATTCCAGTGTCTTTCGTGGTCTTCCGACGATTCTAAGAAGTGCTGGCATCGCTACTCCAGGCGCACCTCCAGAGAGCGTTCCAGTCAGCGGAGGGTAGAGCCGAGAATCTTACAATTCTGCTGTGCTGCTCTTGCCCCACAGCAAATTGACTAATTATTGCCCTGGACGTAGCTTTCGTCACTTCACGCCACCACGCCTCTGCCAATCGCACCCGAAGTTTAGGTTAAGTGCCTCAGAAAGTGGGGTTTGATCTCGCCCTGGGCCGGTGGGTGCATTGCAGATCTCCTCGGGATGCGGCGTTAATGTGAGGTGGAGTTTCTCTGGACCGGGGCGATCATTTTATGGAAGTTGCCAATGCTCCACTAAACCCCCAAGCTTGCCTGCAGGCTGACTGGTCCACTCTGCCGTGGGTGCTCAGCGATGCCTCCCATATACCGCCCCATTTGCGTGCTCAGCCTCAGGGTTCAGAAATGTCCGGTCGCTAGCGTCACGAATGAGGAAACACAGCGCAAAGTAAATGCTGAATACGACAGAATTTGCATGTTAATGAAACAACTAATCGGTGAGTGCAAGTCTGAATGCGGCAACGATATTTCAGCAACCGCATCTCCAAATGAACCTCCATTAGCCAAATGAAAAGAGATTAGGGAAAATGAAATGACAACAATCGGCGACGGCTCCTTTCAAATATTCGACTTTCAATTTATGTCTTCCATTCCCCCTAATTGATTCTGAGCAAGGGCTCCACGCGAACTTTCTCTTTTCTCTCAATTATATATATGTATAAATTCGGAACGTTTTTTCACGGCTGTTCGCCCGAAAAAGGCGTCTCGCAGGACTTTGGACGGGACCACCTACGGAGGATTTAAGCGGCGCCGACGCGATTAGCTCTCAACTTGACACTGATATTCGATCCTTACCCTCAATAGCTTAGCAGGAATTGAATATCAACGAGACTTCGGCGGCTTAGCGTTTGACACTTATCGCGGATTAAACGAAAAATTCGACTAACGAGGGAATTGCTCAATCCAACCGAAAGAAAAGGAGCTTTCAATGTCGAAATCGAAGACGAGTTATTTGTCAGTCGGTTTCTTAATGTTTGAGGATTGTCATGGATTTTGGTCAATAAAACGAGAAAACAGGAGCGAGTTGTGACGCGTCGTGTGGCTTTTATGTCCTCCGCTGGCTCTTCTGCCATGCTGGGACCACCGCCTCGTTCCTAAAGCTTTCCGCCCTTCTTTTTATAATCCTCAAAATCCACTTCCATTAAGTTGGAATCGAATTTATAGTCATTCATTCGAGACCAACTGGTAAGTCCTGTTGTACAAAGAAGGGGGTGCTTACTTATAGCGAGGGTGATGAAGACAACACCCACCATCACCATGGAGAGTCTGTTCGACCTTCTTCCCCTGAAAATTTACGTCAAGGCAGAGGCGATGAAAGTGGCTTACAGACTCCCCAAGCTCGGTATAGCTAAGGTGCCACAGGCGACTAATGGACACCTGGCTATATTCAGGGACCTGGAGACCTTTAAGGTTCACAGACGCAATTGTGCCCAAGTATGAGTTCGAGAGAAACTATAATGTTCAGCCATTGGGAGGTCCATGGAACAGTGAGAGTCGCCTGTGTCGGCCTCCCAATGGCAGCAACATCTTAGCAGATGGATCGAAAACTCCGAAGGGAACAGGCTACGAGGTGTGGATAAGTGGCTCTGGAAGGAGTGGGGCGTACATTGCCCTAGGCCCCACTCCAACGGTTTTTCAAGCAGAGATTTATGCTATTATTGCCGGGGCAATCCTAGTGCATGAGCAGGGCTGTAGCAAAAGAACTATCAACATATTGACCGATAGTCGAGCGTCGTGCAAGGCGCTAATGAACTACTGCATTACGTCAAAACTGTTGCGAGAGTGCAGGATGTGGCTTAACTCTTAGCAAGTGCGAATAGAGTTAATGTGTATTGGATTCCGGGACACAAGGGGATCATTAGAAATAAGGGCGGACCATCTGGCCAATCGTCTATGGTACCTATTGGGCCACCCATTGTGGGATTTCTCTGTCACTAGTAAAAAGGACTGTGGAAGAACAGGCCAGAAGACTGCATCGGACAATCTGGAACGCTGCAGGAGTAAGACACTCCAAACACTTTGCCTCAGAGCAATCAAGTGAGATAAGACACACCCTTCTGAGGATGGAGAGGAAGGATTTAAGGCAGATTGTTGGGATCATAACCGGGAACTGCAGAATGAACAGACTCATGTATGTTGTGGGTATAGTCGACACCCCTCGATGCAGGTGGTGTGGCACGGATGAGGAGACTCCCTACAATGTCCTGGCCCTGTGCCAGAAACTTGAGAAGGAGCAACTTTTGGCCTTTGCCACCACTTCTCTCAGGATAGATACCAACAAGGACTCCTTCAGGAACTACCTGGCTTCCCTTCCTTGTGCATTGAGACTGGGGCAATAGGCCATCTGGCCGCGGTGCACATCCCACCAGTGGGAGAGTCAGAAGACTATATATGAACGATGAAGAGAACACGCAGAAGACCAAAAATCGTCTGGCTGGTTCCCTATCAATATGACTGTACCTGAATCCACGCGAGAGGACTGTCACGGAGATTGCAGTTTCGTTATCATGCAATATCAACATTCACCGCTTAGGAGGTACAGCATGTGATTCAGCCTGTCTCCCGTGTGTTACCACGTGGAGGTATGCCCCCAGGGAAATCCTGTACCATCTGGGAGGGGTTATTAGTGTGGCCTGGTGCTGGGGGAATATTTAGTTTTCATGGTTCCATTGTAGTCAGGTCATGTTTCGTATGGTTTACTAGTATTTTTCGATGCTGAATCGAATGAAATGGGTCTCAGAGCACTAATACTAGGTCAAGCCGTTCATGAGAATAATAAACCATTGTGTAATAATTTGCAGGGTTTTTGAATTCGCCATCGGCTGGTTTTGTCTTGAAGTGTGACATAAAATCTTCTGTTCTGGATGATAGATTCAATAAATTTGGTTAGTTTACAATCCCTGGTAACTTGGTAGGTTTTGAGGATTAGTTTTTTATGATTGATGGTGTCGTATGCGGCGCTCAAATCAACAAAAACTACCCCAGTTATTTAGCCCCTTTCAAACCCGTCTGGGGTAAGTGTAGAATTTGTCCGCAGCGTGATCTACCTGGCATGAAGCTGCTGGCCTCTTCTGAACTGTGTTGACACCCTAGGGTCAGAGTCCACTGTGTTCCCTTCTGGTAGCCGTGCTCCAGTCGCCTCCGAGAAATTCAAATTCTTTGAACGTATGCATTTAACAGGACATCTCGTGATTCTCCAACTCGGTGCACACTCTCTTCCAACACGTTCCTGCTCAGAGTTATAAAGCAGTGCGCTGCCTCCCTCGTGCCTTAGTTTGAGGGCCCTTTACAATTTTTCTTTCTCCTTCTTCCTAGATAAAAACACGGGACCTCCGAGGATCCTTCATTCGGTCATTTACTCCCCCCGAGGTGTTCAGAGCCTTTTCCAAGTGCCAAGGCCCCGGGCAAAGATGAGAAAGATGAGAAACGAACGATAGCTCGGTATCCTCCCCCCGGTCAGGGCCTCTCTCTCTTCAGGCTTCTGTTGTCCGGCCAAAAGGAGGGAGAAAAGACGAGCCAGAGACGCTCCGTGAAATACCGCGCTCCACTCGCAGAGGAGCCCGCTCCATCTAAAGCGTGAACCGAAATGATTAATAGCGTCAACAAAATACAAGAACGGGGAAGACCGATATATATTTTTTTTCTTCCCCTCGTCCTCCCCCCCCCCAATTCATTTCCTTTCTCCCGCTACTCAGGAACGCCATGGGCTCCGGGAGGAACGGCTCCGTCCCATCCGGAAGACGCGTAATGACATTTTTATAACAAGATAAATCTTCCGATCTCCTCTTCAGGGTCTTTCCCATCAAAACTCTCCGCAAACAACGCGCTCTTTCGAGCGGAATCGGATCGAACATTAAAAAACATTTCGTTTTGGAAATTTCCCACAAACTTCTTTTTAATCTGCTCTCGCAAGACGCAACTTCCAACGTCCACTCCGCGATTTCTATCATTCTAAAGGATAATCTAATGTCGTAATTATACGTAGAAACCTGTAGAGCCCAAAGTTCATAAATTTACTGAGCTGCTGACACTTGGGCCTGCGGGACACCGTCCAATCTCTCGTTTAAAGATTGAACTGCCTTTTACTCTGGATGAATGTTTTATGCTTGATCGCATTTGTAAAGAAGTTACTTATTTAAAGCACTAAAATAGCCACATGTGCAGTAAATAGATTAGTAACGATACAAAAGTAGAGTATTCAAGGAGGAATTAAATAACCAACACTTCTCCCGTACGAATACGAAAATAAACTAATTAGGCGAACGGAAAGTGAAGCAGGGAAGGGAAGCCCAACATTTTAAAGGGGGAATTGCTGGACAGGAGGGTTGCTATTCTATGAGGTTGGACGATATCCCACTAGATGGGGCTAACCAACCCCCCGTCATATGGTTTTCAGTTGCCAATAGTCCAAATTGACGCTGCTGAATGGAAGCAACTGTCGATATAGTGGGAAGTACGTGCGTGGGCACCACTTGAAGGTGCTATGGCTACACACGAACGTTGCTATTCTGAGAGGTTCGACCATCTCCCACTAGATTGGGTTAACCAACCCCCCGTCATATGGCTTTCAGTTGCCAATAGTCCAATTACACGCTGTGGAATGGAAGGAACTGTCTAAATAGTGGGAAGTACGTGCGTGGGCACCACTTCAAGGTGCTATGGCTACACACGAATGTGGCTATTCTGAGAGGTTGGGCGATATCCCACTATATGGAGCTAACCAACCCCCCGTCATGTGATTGTAAGTTGCCAATAGTCGAATTTGACGCTGCTGAATGGAAGGAACCGTTTAAATAGTGGGAAGTACGTGCGTGGGCACCACTTGAAGGTGCTATGGCTACACACGAACGTCGCTATTCTGACAGGTTCGACGATATCTCACTAGATTGAGCTAACCAACCCCCCGTCATATGGCTTTCAGTTGCCAATAGTCCTATTTGACGCTGCTGAATGGAAGGAACTGTCTAAATAGTGTGCCGTATGTGGGTGGCCACCACTTGAAGGTGGTCCCTCTAGATGGAGCTAACCAACCCCCCCTGTCATATGACTGTAAGTTGCCAATATTCCAATTTGACGCTGGGGAATGGAAGGAACCGTCTAAATAGTGGCCCGTATGTGGGCGGCAATTTGTTTACCTCCCAGTGAACTGAGTAGCCCATGAACTGAATTCTATATGGTACGCTTTGTACGAAGTAACATAGTATCGGGATGCCTCCCTACTACAAAAACCGAACAGTACAGAACCTTGTGCTGTCAACTAATTTACCCACGGATATTCAGTTGTTTTTTATACTGCCCCGATTGCGGGGAGATGTTTCATGAAGTCCCTGTCCTTTCGTTGTGGTCTTGTCGAGCCCGCAGGGACCGATTACTGCGACTATAATGACTCAACGCATCAGGGCAAAAGTGCATAAATGCAGCAATTGGTTCTTCTTCGTCTATTTGTAGCCCTTCTTCCGTTTCAGGTTCACACGTCGCAATTATAGTTATGGGTCGGACGTACGGCACTTAGACTTAACACGTGCAGCGTTTCGACTCGCTCGTTAGTTTAGTGAGGGAAGGTTTCGCGTTAATTCAAAGGCTCGCTCGCTTTTAATGGCGTAACAAACCCGTTTATTCTCTTCACGCCGTAATTGAAGAGTCTTTGAGACAGTTGCCGTAAGTAACGAGTTGTAAGTGGAGGATCGCTTTCAGTTGTACCGAGAACCGGTGAACTCAACATTGAGTCATCTCAGACTTCCCAGAACCAGCACCACCCTTGGGCGACCGCCAAGCAGAACGAATTTCCCCATATAGGACTGTTACTGTCAAAATTTACTTTCGGTAACGGGCATGTACGAATTACATTCTCGTGTGGAATGTTTCGAAGAAATATAGTGACTTCGTGGAACATAGTTGTTGATCAACTTTTTACGCTTTATTTCCGCTGTATATCCAGAATTCTGGACACAACCGACTCCAATAAAAGCATGCGGACAGTCCCATCTATTTTGTAAATGTTAATGTATCAATAAGAGTTGTAGCTGTACCGCCTTATCCCCATTGTAGGCACTTCGGTGGTCGTAGTCTAGTGGTTACAGACGAAGGTTCATAATAAGACAAATGTTGGGCATTGGATTGGAGCTCGTGATCGCTGTAATTTTTGCGGCTCTCTAACATTTCCAACCCCCCCGTAAAATATCTGGTGCGTTGCAACACACAACTTTCCTTAGCTCTACAACAATTCACTTTGTACATGGCTAATTCTATTTAATCAATTCACTTATCATTCAGTTAATTTGAACTTGGTCAAACAACGTTTTACGGCAACAGGAAGCAGTAGCGCTTACAGTTCCAGATTTTATTGTGCTGCTCGTACTCATTTCAGAACCATTATTGAGCAATTGGTACACAGATCATTAATGAGGCTGTAAACACAAATTTTTTTAAGAACAATAGTAATCACTTTTGCAGAGTTATTGGAAAATAACTGTTAGAACTGGTAGTAAGCGAAACGTCAGTAGTTGAAATTCAGGAATTTCTGGAGTGAGCCCCATGTATCTCATGAGCGTTTTTAAACACTCACCCTTTAGGTATTGGATTGGACTACAATACCAATTTTTTTTTTAACATTCTACAAGAATTCCAGCGGAGTTTATAAGGAAACAACTGCGCGAAAAACGCTTTTGGTCGAAAATTTTGATAATTTATTGTGCTGCTCTCGTCATTTTCCCACGAATGAGAATTTTATAGTATCATTGCCTTATTGATAGCTATCAACATAAAAAATTTAATTAAAATCGTTAGAGCCGTTTTTGAGAAAAAAAATTTGGTGTTTTGAGCACTATGACGACTAATTTTCGAAGGATTTTGCCCATACCCTCATTATTGCGTCCCATGGTAACCTGTAGGCTAGACATCAAGTTTCAGCTGATTTGGTACGGTGGTTTTCTCTAAAAACTGCGCTAAAATCGATTTCGTCGAAAGTTTTGGTAATTTATTGTGCTGCTCTCGTCATTTTCCCACGAATGGAAATTTTATGGTATAATTGTTTTATTAAGAGCTATCAATATAAAAAATTTAATCAAAATCGTGGTAGACGTTTTTGAGAAAAAAAAAATTTGGTGTTTTGATCACTATGATAACTATAGTTAAATTTCGATGGATTTTGTTCATACCCTCATTTTGGCGTCGCATGATGACCTTTGGGCGAGATATGAAGTTTGAGCGGATTTGGTACGGTGGTTTTCTCTAAAAACCGCTAAAATCGATTTCGTCGAAAGTTTTGGTAATTTATTGTGCTGCTCTCGTCATTTTCCCACGAATGGAAATTTTAAGGTATAATTTCTTTATTAAGAGCTATCAATATAAAAAATTTAATCAAAATCGTTAGAGCCGTTTTTGAGAAAAAAAATATTTGGTGTTTTGATCACTATGATAACTATAGTTAAATTTCGTTGAATTTTGTTCATACCCTTATTTTGGCGTTGCATGATGACCTGCGGGCGAGATATGAAGTTTGAGCTGATTTAGTTCGGTGGTTTTCTCTAAAAATCGTATACAGACACACATACACACAGTCACACAGACCATTTTCCCAAATAGTGTTTTTCGGCCTCAGGAGTGTCTGAAACGTAAAGATCTGAAGAAAACTCAAAATTTTTTTTTCCTTTCTACTTCGTAGAGCAAGGAAAGTAAAAATGGTGTGAGAAGTGCTGAACTCAAACACGCACCTTCACTTGTTGTGGTACAGAGCAATAAGTATCAGCAACCCAATACATTCCAGAACTTGTCGTTACCGATTTCCACGTAGTACGTTACGTTTTTACAAATCATAAACTGAGTAAGAAATAGACAGGATTAACAGCCAGAGGGAGGAAGGGGATGGCAACGGTGCAGAGGAGGTGCGCTCTCTGCACTACTCGCACTTTCTCAGGGCCCAGTTTTGGTAGTAGTGGGTGTTATTCCAAAACTTCTGAGGAAGATTTGTTGACATAGATCCACCAGATCACCACCACTAGAAAGGGCTGTGACCCATGGGAGGTGGCAAGATAAGTAGGGTACACCCTGAGGGGGGGATGGAACAGGTACCTGATTCCCCTGGCAGCTCAGACAGCCCCACGGTGAGGAGGATTTCCTCGACGAAGCTTGGATCATTAGGGTGTACCAGCGCCGAGCTGGTAAGGGTACAAGCAAAACTGCCTCCTCTGCAGGGCGATGGAAGATGATGCTTCAACTGCCAAAGGCGGGAAAGCGTCCAGAGGAGGACGCTGTTGGCTGGTTCACGTCGAAGGCATTCGCTCGCAAAAATTCCGATGAAAACCAGAGGTACGTGGCTCAATTTGCCCTGCCAGTTATCTACCAGAGGAGGATGGAGCTTGCTGATCCAGGACTAGTATCTGGCAGGGACGCAGAATGAAGACATGGACGAAAAACCACTCCTGAAACTCCCAAACTGCTGAGCAATATGGGAATGGCGGCAATTAGAAAGATTCCCAGGGGAGTGAAGAGGACAAGAATACCTGAGGGCCAACCTGAAGACCTGAGGGCCATGGTTCCAGGTTGGTTCTCAATACTCATGGAACCACCAGAAGCACCTTCCTTCCTACGTCTAACAAAACAGCTGAAATCTATGCGATGCTGAGGAAAGTTGTGTGATCCCTCGCACCACACATTTTTGGATGGTCGCAAAGGTAGTTTACAGCTATGTACTCCTAGGGAAACAGTGAGACAAAAAAGGAAAGTAGTGTGAATTCTGGAATTTTGCGAGTCGCTCCAATTTATTCCCGTGTTTCAACTTTCATCTTGGGAGCAACGTATTTAACTACTGACACGATTTTGGTGAGAGCGAGTCATATCCGGAGGATTTATAACGAAAAAGTGTTTAGAAATCGATTTTGGACCCAACGTTTTATAATTATTGTGCTTGTTACGTCATTTTCCCACTAATGACAATTTTTAATTACCGTCCAATTGTACAACTATAAAAACCCCGTGTTATCCCTTTAATTTCGGGCAGTTCTTAAGTTTTAGTTGGTACTGTAATGGAATTGGAAAAGTAATAATAGGAGTTCCTTCCTTGAATAATAGTGACGTTTATACCAAATGTGTGCTTCGTTCATTAGCCAGTACCAGATTGGAAAGACCGATTGCTTCATCTTCTGAATTCAACTTTTGTGGTGGATTCCTGTGAGTGGAGCCTGCGATCTCGTTCCATCCCGTTGACGCCCCAAGTTCCAATCGTTCTCGTAACACTACAAGCACGTTAATTGCGCCAGGTCATTATTTGAATGCAGAAACCTTTAAAACTCTCGCCAAATCCAGTACTTCGCCGTGTAACTTGGAACTCGCCATTCTGGAATGCTTACACGAAGACTAAATAACGTTTACACGCGGGCGGGAAACAAAGTGGGCGAAAACCGATATGAATATGGCGACGAATGAAACAAAGCTGGAATATAAAGAGGAGGAAATGACGTCCGAAGCTACCCAGCTCTCGAGCTATTTGAAGGGCTCAGTTCCATCGCGCGAGAGTTTCCCTCTCATTGCAGTTATTATGAGGCGACGTCACAGGCAGCGGAGAACGTGATTTAGTTGACCGTTTGTCAGACTAACTAAAAGTGCGCTGCCACATGCAGCGGCCCAGCGGGCGAAATTGAAGAGCTGCGGCTGGGCCTCTGCGAATGATCCAATCTATTTTCAGTACGTTGTGCCAACGGAAAATTATTCGACGTGAACCCGAGGAAACTATTCGAATGAAAAACTGGACGAAAAACAACGCGAAGTCTCTCGAGTAAGAGAAGAGAACGAAATGAGTGGTGTAAAACGTATCAACGTCACGGGACACAAAGACGTTTTGAGGCCACGCAGGTCATTCGAGTTGAGCGATTCGCAGCTCTTGGGCAAAGCGTCACACACTGGACCACCATTTACAAAACCCAAGTGGCCGCCGCGTAGGAGATGCAGAAGTGCCCAGAAAGTACGAATTTATTCATTTCCTTTATAGCAAAACTTGGTGACACGGGGGAAAACATATTCCTCACAACTTTCCTCAGCCCCACAACATGCATGCCAGCATTTCCACAACTCTAGCTACCATTTCATTCAAACTTAAAACTGGTGGTGTTTCATGTTCTGGAATCCATTGAGTTGTTCCTATTTATCCCAATACCGTTATTGAGGGACTTGATAGGGAGTGGTTTCTGGTCTTTGGCGTTACTTCTCCTGGGGTTCACACCAAAGAAGACTCTTTCAACAAATACCCGGTTTTCTTCAGAATCTGTGTGGCCTGGTACAATAGGTCTTTAGGCTCCAGTGCTCATCCCAATTTCACGACAATCAGAGAGCTATATAGCTACAGGGAGCTTGAGAAAAGCTATTTTTTAGGTTAGTACTGCCGTGGTGTCCAATCAGAGAAGCTACGTGCCGACCGTAATGGAGTTCAGGCTTCAAGTCGCGGTATAATCTGAAGAAGGAAGTTCGTGCTAAGAGTATTTGGCTTTCAACAGCTGACGGGATGTACACGAGGGAGTTTTTCCTGCCCCTTGGGGGTTGACAATGCTACTCAATGGTTGTAGAGGAGCGCTGTCTTAGTAGGATTAGCACTGCCAGCTTTCCTGACTGTCATATTCCGTCAGGACTTCAATCACCCAGTTCTGGTAGGTCCAGGGTTAGGGGTGCGTGTACTCCACAAGGGATTGATTGCCCAATGCCAATTAATGTTTTGATAACGCCTTACTCACAGCTGCCGATGTTTTTAAATAGTGTGGATTTCTCTCCACTATTTTGTTATTTATTACGTCTTGCATGCTGTTTCATTTGATAATCATTACGTGTGAGTATTTTACGTACTAAGTTATTTGTAACTGTACAGAATGTGTATTTAACTGCCGAAAAACACTATTTGGGAGAACGGTCTGTGTGCGTGTAGGGCTAAATGAAATCAACTCAAACTTGATATCTGGCGGGCAGATTACCACGGGACGCCAAAATGAGGGTATGAGCAAACTTCGCGAACTATAGTCATCATAGTGATCAAAACACTAAATATTTTTTTCTCAAAACGACTATAACGATTTTGATTAAAATTTCTTCGATAGCCAGCTTTTGAGATCACGACAGTACAATAAAATTATTATCACGAGAACAGCACAATAAATTACCAAATATTTCGACGAAAATCGACTTTAGCGCAGTTTTTACTTTTCTTGGCTCTACGAAATAGAAAAGAAAGTTATGTAATCGGCTGAAAAAAAAATTTTGAGTTTTCTTCAGATCTTCACGTTTCAGACCCTCCTGAGTCCGAAAAACACTATTTGGGAAAATGGTCTGTGTGTCTGTATACGATTTTTAGAGAAAATCACCGTACCAAATTAGCTCAAACTTGATATCTCGCTCGTAGGTTACCATGGGACGCCAAAATAAGGGTATGAACAAAATCCACCGAAAGTTAACTATAGTTATCATAGTGATCAAATCAACAAATATTTTTTTTCTCAAAAACCGCTCTAACGATTTTGATTACATTGTTAATATTGGTATCTCTTAACATGATAATTATACCATAAAATTCCCAACTGTGGGAAAAGGACGAGAGCAGCACAATAAATTATCAAAATTTTCGACGAAATTGATTTTAGCGCGGTTTCTAGAGAAAACAACCGTACCAAACCAATTGAAACTTGATGTCTAGCCAACAGGTTACCATGGGACGCAAAAATAAGGGTATGGGCCAAATCCACCGAAAGTTAACTATAGTTATCATAGTGATCAAAACACAATTTTTTTTTCTCAAAAACCGCTCTAACGATTTTGATTACATTTTGTATATAGATAGCTCTTAATAAGATAATTATAGCATAAAATTCCCATTGTGGGAAAATGACAAGAGCAGCACAATAAATTATCAATATTTTCGACGAAAAGCGTTTTTGCCGTGGTTTTTTCCTTTTAAACTCCGCTGGAATGTTAGTAGAATGTTAAAGAAAATTGGTACTGTAGTCCACTCCAATACCTAAAGGGTGAGTATTTAAAAACGCTCATGAGATACATGGGGCTCACTCCAGAAATTCCTGAATTTCAACTACCGCCGTTTTGCTTAGTACCAGTTCTAACAATTATTACCCAATAACTCTGCAAAAAAGATTACTATCCTCCTTCAAAAAATCCGTGTTTACAGCCTCATTATGTTTCTGGGTACCATTTGCTCAATGATGGTCCTGGAATGAGTACGAGCAGCACAATTCTTTAACTGTAATCGCTGCCGCTTCATGCTGCCGTAAAGCGTTGTTTGACAAGTTCAAAGGAACTGAGTGATAAATGAAATGATTAAATAGAATTAGCCATGTACAAAGTGAATTGTTGTAGAGCTAAGGGAAGTTGTGTGTTGCAACGCACCAGATATTTTCTTTATTAACTCCGCTCAAATGCTACTAGAATGTTTCGAAAAATTGACGTGGCAGTCCATTTAAATACCTATATGATGAGCGTTTGGTAGCGATCATTACGATATTTAGGAACTACTTCAGAATTTCAACCATCGCTGTTCCACTTATTGCCATTTATCAAAGTTTTTATTCGATAATTATAGTAAAGTGATTATCGTCGTTTTCAGAAAAATCGCGTTCTCTGTGTAGCGATTGCTCAATAATAATAGTGGCACAAGTAGGAGCACCTGTAAGGACAATAACCATAAAATTGTTGGACGAAGTTCAAATGAACATTTCTATGAGCGCTGGGCATATGCCCGTGGCCTTGGAGAGCTCTCTAGGGGAATTTTCAGCAAAACCACTGCCCCCACGCAATCAGGTGGCTTCATGGCCAGTAGCGTCACTCGGCTCCACGCCAGCGGCCCCTGTGGTACCCATTATATTAGGCTGCGCCTAGAGCAGCCTACAGACCTGAATGGGTGGCAGGCCCCGGTGACGTAAGTTCCAAAAGGTGTTCAGCCTGCACCTACGCTTTACCTGCATGGATTGGACTTGCCCCCATGCCTCCCATGGAGAAGAGTGTAACGCCGTCTTTAATCCCGGCCTACATTCAATCCTGCATGCTGAGGGCGGACTAGTTGATATTCGCCCGTCCTCGACGACGACCCTCCCGTCTCACTCTAACCTACCACTACTTACCTACTGACACACTCAAATAATAAATACATTCAACCCTTAAATATACTCACACATTTTCCCGAAAGCCAAGGGGCAGACTACTCGATATTCATCCCCCCTGGATCCTTCTCCACACAATTCCTGCAAGACACAAACATACAAACGTACACAACACACTCACTCTAAGATACATTCAGCCCTTAAATACATTCACGCCAGCGGTGCAGGGATGGATTACTTGATATTCGACCATCCCTGGCACCGCCCACTCAAGACCACACACGAACACAAACAAACAACCCATACACCTTCGCCTGAGGCACATTTCCCCGCAACCTAACCTCTTCCCTATCATTTAAGACCCTCTCACCAAACCATTTCTACCATCTAAAACATCCCTGATCCCTATCATCACCCTATCCCACTGTCTCCCAATTCCCAATACCTCATTCCTTGCTCTCCCTTTCCTGCTGGTACCTTCTGGTGTTCCTCTGTATCCAGCTCGCCGCACTCACACAGCCCGTCCATCACCAGCACGTCCGTGTCGAGTGACGAGTTGTGTGGTGTAAAACCCAAACCCCACCCATCCGGCTCCTATCCTTTCCCTTACATGTGGCAACCAAGCGTCCGTCCACCTTCCTTTCTCACTATTCTCCCATCTCTCCTGCCACTCATCGATAACTAGCTTGTCGATGAGGGCTTTCCTTCTCCTTCCCTCAATTTCACCCGTCCTTGCGCCCTCAAACAGTAGCCTGCCCGTCTCCTCTTCACCTCCAAGTCGTCGGGCAGCTCCTCAGCCACGAGGCATAGGGCATGGGCATCGGAGGAGACCAGTAGGCCTTCACCATTCCCATCAGCATCTTTCTTTGCCCGCTCGCCAGTCTCCTCCTTGTGTGGGCATTGAGCTTATCCCACCGTTCTATAGTGGATCAGTGAAAAATGAATCGAATTAGTAGCAAAATCCGTACAGTCGCGAACAGTTCTGCCCCTCCCCGAACCATTCAAAAGGCCGACTTCGAAAACAGACTTTTCATTCTGCGTTATTGTACTCTCGCGCGGACTAAATTTCGTTTACAACAAGGAAAAGTATGCGGCGCACGGGAGAAGATCGGTGTTTAGGGGGGAAAAACAGTTCCTTTCTCCATTTTTCCGTTGTCCGCTTTATTATTGCATCCAGCGGGAAGCAACCCCCCCGGCAAAAACCCCTCGCACTCCGTTTTATTTACAATTCAAACTCTTCCAAAAGTGAATAGGTTTATTTATTAACAATTCAATACGCAAACCTCGTCCTTCGAAGTTGTCGAGCGAGAGCGTTACGGTTCGAATGAATTTGCATTGATTAATTAAATGCGGGCTGTTGCCGCTTGCTGAACTCTCCATCGGCAGCATCCCCAATGAAGAGAGCGATAATTGTTTTATGCCGATTCTTTATCGTATCGTCGCTATAATTAGAACCGTTTGTGCAACGTGCGACAGAAAAGAAAGCGTTAATTTTGGTTATGTGGAGGTATAAAGCAGTAACCTGCACCGGTCGCCTCTTTCATTGGATTTTCAATTTTTTAGCGAACGGATTAACTAGAATATTCGACGGTTCGGTGTCTCGCGGCGCCAACGTAATTTGATAGTTATAATATTGAAAACTCTCAACTCGTACGCTAGTAACAGATTCATTCGAGGTTTGGAAAATGCTACCTGCAGGATGTACGTCTACACTTTTCAATAATCCATAGTGCAACAGTTGTTTATTAAGGCATCTCTATCGAAAATCAATAGGGAAAAAAATATTAAGCGGTAAACAACGCGAAATGTACTAGAGCGCTGGTAAAATTGATCAGTCAAATTCCAAGATATTCAACTAGTTCCCGTCGCGCCAAATTTGTACTTTCCGCTGCCCAGGGGGCGTCAAAAAACGTCAGGTTCGGCGCATCGCACACTTTCCTTAGCTCTACGTGAATTCAAAGCTCACGCTACTAATTCAATTAACTTATCACTGTTCATTTGAACTTCGTCAAACGGCAAATATATATAAAAATATATTATTACGCCCGTGAAGCGTATAATAAACCTCAGTTGTAATCAAGGTATTTTCTCAAACATTCATAAAAAGGCAACAGTTACTCCGCTTTTCAAAACTGGAGGTACGACAAAGCCAAATAACTATCGTTGAAAACTCTCAACTCATTTGCTAGTAAAGCACTCATTCGAGGATTGGAAAACTCCCCCAGCAGGATGTACCTCTCCTATTTTTGAAGAAGCCACGAGAGTAGATATATTTGAGGAATTTCCCCTCGCCTATGGTTTAGATGAGGGGAGGCACACCATGATAACAGGGAGGAGAACGTCTCCGCGAGCCGCTCCTCAACCCCCCGCCCCATCGCTCATCCACGTCAATGAGGGATGCACGCGCGAATGAATCTATACCATAGGCGAGGCGAGGCACACCATGGACTAGACTAGAGCACAGGGAGAGAGTGAGTAGAGCTGTGACTGGCCTAATAGTTGATAGAGGGATGTCTATAGTGAGCACTGTGAGACGGGTGTATGGGAAAAGCTGTGTGTGTTGGAGATGGAGATAAACCGAGAGGAGGGATGGATGTTTTGGAAAAGTCCAAAACAGGGAGTTCTTGGGGGGAAGTTTCCCCGCCGCAAACATGAAAAAGGGGTACCAATCTGTTGGACCAAACACACCTGGGAAAGTCCCGAGCTCAAGATCTCAACTATTTTGGCTCGTTCTGAACAGCATTGAAATCAGCCTTTAACGTGCTTGAGTGACAACAAGGGTAAAGCTTCAGTTCATCCAGAAATGTAAGAAAGTTGGAATGGTTGAGGGCTGGGACAACATCGTTGATTACTAGAGAGAGCAGCAACAAGCCTTGAAGAACTCCAAAAGACGCAGTAAGGACGTAAGAGGTGCCACTTCGCCCTAACCCTCAGATTTGAGCGGTACAAATCGCTCTCAAACCAGATAACACACCTAGACCTCTGAGGGTCCAGGCATCGAGATCTCTGTCACAGGCCATAGTGAAGCAGCGTCCGAATCCAGCCAATCGCAAGGGCACGAAGGGTACCTGTAAGTTCGACAGGTTGACAATGAGGAGGATTTTGGTGCTCCAGATATTTGACGTTGGTAAACCATTGTGAAGCATTTGGTGGTTCAGTTGGCAGAACTGTTGATTTCCTCAGAGAACATTCTCGTTCTTGACTAGTCCTTCCCTTTGTTTCGTAAATAATTACGACAGATGACGGAGCTTCCACGGGGAGAAGTAACCTGATTTCACTCTTCGCTTAAAGTAGCGGCCCACACGTGCGACCAAAGGGATTTCAGTTCGGAACCGCGAACCCCGTATTTCTGCTCAACCTCCCATCAAAGGGCGGTTTTAGAGGATGAAGCAGGAGAGACTGGCAGGGTATCAAAGCATCAAAAGGACGCTGAGAAGAGCAGAGGGCGGAGCGGAGGATATTTCAAGAATTCCAGGCAACTAATCCACCAGTCACCGCACGGCGAGGTCGTTTCTGCCGCAGGAGAGGACTTCGCAACTACGTGGGGGAGGTCCTGGGCGCTCTTCACCTGTCGCATACCAGGCCTCATGAACGCCGCGCTTTTCAACCTCGTCCGTCTATTTTGGGGTCGTTCGACCTCACAGTAACGAGCTTAGCGGATTATCTCGGTGCCAACTCCTGAACTAAGTTGTTGGTCTTGCTATTCGTTTGACACGTTGAGAACAGAACCGCTCTATTGGAGTCAAGAAAGAGGATTTGGAGGGAGGCGAGAGGTCCCAGAACTGTAACAAGTTCTACCGAAAAGGAGAATCTCTTCTGCTGTACGAGATTCATCTCAAAATATTCGAGCAAACCTGGCTGGCTGTAACGAACCATATCTCATAATGATACGTAACCCATAAGCAATCTGATCTCCACTACCTACTTATTAGCTCTACAGTACTAGGAGAGAGTGACACTGTGGTATATTTTGCAAGAGACTCACTGATGAGATGGTGAGGTGCGCCAGTTATACAGTTACAATTCAGATCCCCAGAAACCTTTTCTTCCATTGCCCGTAATACTGTATACCGAGGTTAAGGGATCTGTGTGAAAGCTAACGCAGTTCAAACTCATACGAACGTTGTGGAGCAAAAATGGAATCTGATTGCCAACACAGGAGGGCAGTGGGCAAGAAGAAGAAGAAGGCAGGTACTTATGAGCACTGCACACTTCATCCTCTTACATGGTTCGTAGGTACGCTGAGCACTGAGGCACAGGAGGTGCAACCTTCGCACTGCTCACTCTTACCGTACAGTTCCTCAAGAGATAGTATGGGTGATAGCAGGCGTTATCCCAATCAACCTTCTGGTAGCCGAGCATATGGCAGATGGCAAGGCGAGTGGGACACAACCCAGAAGGAGTGGTAGAGCTGGCAGCTAACTGCAGCACTTGGTCCATGGTTCAGGCGACACCGCAGAGAGGGGAATTTCTACCTTACTCGGCATTCAGGGCGTAGCTGCATTAAATTGGGGAGGCTACAGGCCCAAACTGCCTGCACTACAGGGCTATGGTGGATCAACCTCCCCACGCCACCTCCTCGTGCCAATGATGGGCAGTCTGGCGGCACACTGCGGAAGACACAGTCGTCCAGTTCATAACAGAGGCATTCGTCTGCTGTGTGCTGCAATCCGAGTGAAAATGAGCAGTTCTCAGCCATAAGAGGACGGATCTTGTTGATTCAGGGCCAGCATCAGAAGACATTGAGGAAAGACTGCTCCTGAACCTCCCAAACCGCTGGGTAGTACGGCTGGTGTATGGGAATCGTGGCAGGCTGCAAGGTTCTCCTAAGGGTGAAGAGATCAAGAAAGAAAAGCTGCCCACGGAGAAAGGCTTGAGGGCCGACTCGATGCAACGAACTAAATGGTTCTGGGTTAGTTCTCAATACGCAGAAGTCAATTCATGGGCCCATTAGGAGCGGACCCTCCCTCCTCCGCCCCAAAAAAAAGTTATTCGCCACCCCAGAAACGCCATTGTTTCACTTACTACCACTTCTCACCCGACGACTCCAGAATAGCAAACTCGAATCTTCTAAGATCCACCATTGCACAAGAACGGTCATGGCATAAGTAGGAGGGATTCAATAAATTCTGGAACGTTAAGGCCTACCGTAGAACGTTAAGCTGCGTTGTATAAACTGAGTGGATTTGGTTAGGGTGATAGAATGAACGTGGGGCTTAGGAATGTTGTATGATGAATTTTTCTCGTAGGATTCAAATTGCAAAAATGCTGTCCAATCGACGAATAACAGGTTGTGCTGTTCTCAATTATCTACAGCTTCGTAATACAGTGCCATATATCTCTCATGGAATGTCCACCGTGGCAAACACGCCATTGAACATATTCCGATAGGAGGCCGATGTGACAGCAGCATTGACCTGATAGAAATCGGTATGAACGGCAATCAGTTTGTTCTTAAGTTGATGCCTCTCAAAGTGGCTTTGACTGATAAGATCAATGAGTAAACAGCAAAGAATAACAAGAACAGTACGACGTAATCACACAGAGCAGGGTTGTACAAACAAAAATTGAAGGATCCAGGATTTGAGTGAAGCCAGGGAGAAGTCAAATACAGCCCTGAAGACCGAAATGGACGACGTGATGAAGCTAGTGAAATGCTGTTGAAGTTCAAGTCAATGTTATGGGCAGTAGCCAGCGACGCTAGTTATGAAGGGCGCAGCGATCCCTGGTGTCGACGATAACACGACCGAATCTGGAAGCTGCTGCAGTCCTTTGTTGAGCGCTGTTGCAGCTTCCTCAACTGGGAAGACGCGGAAGTGAGAAGAACTTAGGAACAACGCAGACTGTCACGGGGAAGAAAAAGAAAACCTTCTCTCCAGTCGAGGAGAGATTTTGTGACGGAAGAGGTTGGGTTAGCAGAAGTGAAAGGACCGCCCAGTTGTAAATCGTATCAATAAGCAGGGAATGATTGGAATCGAACAGACCTGAAGGTGCCATGATGCAAATTCCAACCTCGTTTTGGGTAAGTTCGAAGTCAAAACACTCCATACACCTCCAAATCTCTCCAGAAAGGGCAATCCCTAGCCTGTTATACGTACCTACAAGCAGCGGTCAGGTGTTTAGTCCATCTTCTGTTCGTCAACTGCTCCTCCATTGAAGAGGCGATGAAGCTGATGAGTAGACCGAAGGGATTTGTTGTGAAACTACTAAAACGCGCTAGAGAGCGCTGCCTAATACGCGATGAAGGCGTTCAAGTTGCGCGGCCACAACCCTCGGACTCCTAATCGACCGTTTGAACGTACCCCAAGCGCACATAGCTCATCCATTAACCGACAACAAAAAGCCAGCGACAGTAGCCAAAGACGACCAAGAAACGCCAAATATGAAGGATTAGGCCAAGGCGTCAGTGCGAGAATCTGCCAGCTATTTCAAGTAAGTACCAGGCTCACATTTGGAAATATCCTGTTACCACGATATCCGCATTCAACGGAATTTTGAAGGCGATGAATCGAATGTCTGAGGACAAAGTTCATCGAGCAGCAATTTCCACCTCACGCTTCAGTCTCCTCAAAGTGAGCCCCCCGTGTTATTCCTCATGGGATATGTATGCGCGAGTTGCTACGGAGGAATGTGTTGATAGCCAGGAGAGTTTATGTGTTTGACAGGCTCGTGATGGATGAGCCTCTCGCCGTTGACCGACTTTGATAAATTGACTCCTAAACGTTAGCTGTGAGACGTAATGCGCCTTTTCAAAAACGCGAGCGAAGACCCGATGAAGTGAGGTGTTGGATATCTCATTCATGAGTTTGGTTGTTTCGGGGAAAAGTGGAAGGGAAGAGAAAGTTAAACAGGAAATTTCGGAGTAGCGGTATGCGTAGGCGAGTCGTATAATTGCGTACACGCAGTGGTATACCTAAGGAGGGTCTGGCTGTTGTACATTCAGTGTAAATGCACACTCAACAACGCAACAGACGGTGACGGTGTGCTGACTCCCTGTTAGATCTTTCCGTGGTATATGTGGATTCGGGGCAGATTCTGAGGAGTGTGGCGAGGTCTCCGTGGTACCGTCCTATCGATGTTACAGCATTGAATTCGAGGATGCGGATTTCGAGTTTCTCGGTACAACCTCGTCGGCCGGAAGCCGTGTGGACATTGTTGATTAATCAGAAAGTTACCAAGCTCCTCTGTATATGGCAGAGGCTGGGCCTCCTTCGGACGTACTTGCACACAAAGCTGACCTATGGTTTTGAGGAAATGAACCATCCAAAGGGTAATAAGTATGGATAGAATTCCGCGCTCTGCTGTGCTTACATTCACGCTCCAGTTTGATCTGGGGGTGTTCCATCTCTCCCTACCACTATTCCGTTCTCTGAAGGCATTTGGCTGGGATTTCGAATGCACTGTGACTAGTCTTGAGTCCGCCCACGATCAGCTCCAGTGCTGCGAAATGGCTACACCACTGCACCTAAATCCAGTAAGCCTTCAAAGTTTGCAGGTGCTCTGCAATGTTCCATTCAAGCAGTGTCCCAGCTTCCCCTACTCTTCATGTAGTGCAGGAGTGTTTGCTTATGCGTAGAAGCCATGTCGAACGTCATGACGCGTTCTGCAAGAGGGTTGCGGGTGCATTGTCATCTGAGGAGTGGAAATGGAGAGAGAGTGGGACTACTAGGTCGTCTCTAGAGAAGGGTCGAAGCCTGACAATGCCGCTTTGGGTCCCAACCAGCCTGCAGGGATCCAGTAAAAAAGAAAGGAAACTCAGTGAGTGTGAGAAAAGGACTATATGCCACGTGAAATGAACATTAATTTGAGTTTGAGTATATAAGAGCGACACAAGGAACCTCGGAATATGCGTGAACTGGCCCGGGGAAGTGTAGCACAGAGAGAGTGAGAGCTGTGACTAGCGCGAGAGTTGATATTGAGGAATGTCTGTGTGAGCACTCAGAGACGAGTATATGTGGGAAGAGCTGTGTGTGTTGGAGAAGTAGGTAAATCGAGGAGGAGGAATCCATAGTCATTGGAAGTTGAACCTAACTTAATCTCTTTGTCTGGAGGAGAAGCCGACTGAACTCGCAGAAAAAGGCTGAACACACCTGGGAAAAGCCTAAGCTCATGATCCCAACTACTTCGGCCTGCAGGGATCTAGTATGTGGTAGCCGGAATCATGCTCTAACTTGGAAGCCAAGAGGCGCAAATATGACAATACAGAACTTCGTGGTGGTGTCGGAAGCTCGCGGAGTGGAGCCAGGTAACATCAGGGTTGCAGCATTGACCATGACCTAGTGCCGTGTGTGATGCAAGAAAAATGCTGAGGAGTTGCGTCGGCTGGGTGTGTCAGCGGGCGTTCTCTGTGGTTACTGCCAGTGCCCACCCGTTGCTCAGTTCGTATCTAAACTGGCGGTCGTTCTATCGTAGAACATCCTCTTATCCTCCTTTCCTTCCCCATCCCAATCCTTATATCCCTAGAGCCTGCGTAGATGTGTGTATAGTCAAGTAGTCAGGCCGCTAGGGGTGTATGCTACCGTGACTCAATCCTCACGCACAAGGCCATCTACCTGGGCGTGATTGGCTACTTCCTCATTGCCTGCAGTATCAAACTTACATTGAATCACAGTGTATCACTAAGGCCGTCAAGACAGCATCCACTGAAGCGCTTGAGTGATCATTGGTCATTTACCACTTGACTCGGCTGTTGAGTGCATGGTAGACCAGTGGAGAGATCCCCCGCTCCGTGACAAACTCGGTATATTCATAAACCCCATTGAATATAAACTTACAGCGCTAGATGAATGGGCATTAAGTAAATGGCAAGCGAAATCGGAAATTATAAATAAATGTTATATTTAGCCTGCACTACCCGACGCCAAAATAAGGGTATGAGCAAAATCGAATGTAAACTAACTATAGTTATCATAGTGATCAAAATTTTAAAAAAACATTTTTCTCAAAAATAGCTGCAACGGTATTAATTTAATTTTGTGTACAATAAGCTCCTAGTAATACAGCAGTACCATATAATTCTGATACATGGGAATGACGAGGGCAGCACAATAAATGATAGGCAGTCAAAATGTAGAATTCCCCCCCTGAACTGACTTTTCCATCTTTCTGTTCCCACTCCTCAGTTTCAGGTTCCTCTTCACAACAGACAGCTCCTCCCAAACTCATTCTCGTACGAAGTCTCGCAAAAGTCGGCCATCTCCAGTTCTCCCAACACAGTCATCTAACACCTCTCACGATACAGTCGTCTCCCAATTCTCCCAACAGACACTTGTTTCACCTCTCATCAACATCTAATTCGGAGTTCTCCTTCCTTCTCCGTACAACCAGTTTCACGCCTTCAGAGCGCGCTTATATACTCAAATCCTGTTCAAGTCACCTCTTCTTTGTATATCTAAGTCTTCAAATCTTGTGGTATACCAACTCTTCAAATTACAAGTTCGTGCTCAACTAAAACCCGTCTTCGAGGTTCATTCCAGTCTATTTTGGTCAAAACAGTCGTATTAATCCTCTGCATACTAGCTCAGTAACGGTCGAGGCATGAGTAGGGGCTCCTCAGTAAATTCTGGAGCTTTAAGCGCTATCGCTTGCTCCGTCAAATATGAAGTTAGGTTTTATCGGCTGGATTACTAGCTGAAGCCGTAGAAATCAGAGAATGTATGAAGAGCAAGGGGAAATTGTATGATGCGTCAGACTAGATTAGATAACTCTCCATCCCACTACGTTGGGCTGAGGAAAGTACAAATGTATGCGAAGCATAAAGTGACAAACGGTCACGTTGAATCAAAGCCGATGTTATCGCACAAAAAACGCGGTGTTGCCCCAAAAACCTCCAATCCTATCTACTACAGAACCATAAAAGTCCATTCGCGATGACAGGGAATAACGATCCCATTACGTCAACGGAGACACTTGTTTGTTCCTCAGGAGAAAAAGGAAGTTGGAACCTACTCGGCCGGTGTGGGTTCTGACGTTTCCACAATCGCTTTATTGTCTCCTCGGCCCTATCCTTTGGTGTTCTGAGCTTCCATTGTTCAAAGATTCATACCGCGGAACTGAACCTGTCATCTTGTTCGGGGCCTAAGGGCCTCCCGACTGTTGGCCAATTACCTCAGCGCGGTGACAGGGCACAATAGATGCGCCCTATTCTTCATTCTCTTAGGCAATTGCTGTACAAAGTGATTTACGAGCTGACCACCGCGTTCCGCGTCCTTCTTCGCAGAATAATGTTCCTTGGCGACGATGATATTTGCGTATTTGTTACCCGTAAATTGAATACGTTTGATGATGAGGGACTTGAAAATAATTATTCGTTTTGTGGGCGTCGGAAGAAGGGTAGCTTCTCTGACCACGTAAATCTGCTGGCCGTTTCGTTCAGTTGGCCCACACCTGGTCTCTCTTTTGGCAGTTTTTCTTCCTTATTCTCTTCACCCTCACGAGAATCCTGCCATTACCAGACACCCTTCCGTACTGCCCGGCAGTTTGTGACGTTCAGAGTGTCGCAGTAAGTAAAAAATAGCAGCCCTTGTGAATGCTGCCCACTCACACACATCATACTACTCACCAATCATTTTTATTATCGACCAGCAGCAGCTTGGTTGAGTCCCCCCAATCGTACAACCCCCAAAAATGACCCTCCGCCCTATTTTACCTTTGAGTATCTTCCGGGTTTTGGTAATCATTTCTAACACTCGTAAGTACATTATTTTACGTCCACTGATTCTGATGAACTGAACACACTTTGAACAGATCGGGATCAAAAAATTTGAGGATGTGACGTCTTACGTAATGGGTGTGCTGGGCCAGGCCGAATTAACGGCTCAATGTACGCGTTGGGGATGTCTCGGCTACATTCCTCCAGGCCTCCAGGCTAAGGTGGCTGCGTTGGTGTGCCCATGCCTAGGAGTGAAGAAGGCGACTTGCTCGGTGCTCGTTCACGCGCTCCTGCATAAACAGGGGCAATCAAACATGCCGCGTCTTTAACCTCCCCAACATCACATTGGCAGTCGTTGAAGTCCCTTCGTCTGAAGAATATGAGGCACGGCGTTGAAAGCCCTACGGCCCTTATCCCATTGCAGTCGCTGGCCACGGTGTTCCAGGCAGAGGTGGCTGCGGTGACTGTCTGTGTGCAACGGCTGCTGCAGAGGGGACTGAAGCGGCGGAGAATCTACATAATGGTGGACAGTCAGGCCACTCTCAAGGCCTTAGCCTCATACTGTCTCACATCACAGCAGGTGTGGGAGTGTCTGACTGAACTGAAGGCCCTGACAGAGGACAACAGCGTAACATTGTGTTGGGTGCCGCGACATCAGAGTATAGAGGGAATCAAACGGGCTGATAGATTGGCTAAGAAGGGATCAGCTCAAATGGGACTACCAGGAGCCACCTACGTAGAGAGGTTGGCAAATGGGAGGACAGGTGCAGGGCTGCTCACTGGCAGGGGCTGCCCGGCCTTGGACAGTCAAAACTCTTCATCCTGCTCTCCAGAGGTGCTTGCACTGGGGAGGAAGGATATGAGGATCATATGTGGCCTGTTCACAGGACACTGTCCACTGAGGTACCACCTCACAAATATTGGCACGTGCGAAGTACAGGTATGCAGGTTCTGCGAGGTAGGGCTAGAGACGGCAGAGCATGTGCTGTGCGTATGCGATGGACTCGCAGCATCGCGCCGTTCTGTGTTTGGGAGGCTCTGTCTTCAGCCCGAAGAGGTGGCAAATGCAGAACTTGCGGATATCCTCTGCTTTGTGCAGGGGTGGTGGGGGCGCATAGGTGACGTAACCCCAAGTGAGACCAGTGGTGCAGGGGGACCCTGATGAGGTTTCCGATCGGTTCTTGCATTACACTCGGCTTGCCACCAATCCTTGCTCCACTGACTCGCCAGTTTGATCTGTTCTCCCAACAATGTTGGGATCAGAGAATCCAGCCCACCGCTGTATGAGTTCCCCCTTGACCTTCTGGCCCAGCGGAGACGCGCCTGCTATATAAGATGTCATAGACCTCTGCGCACTTTGATCCATCGTCCATCACATTTCAACTTAAAATTCACCCCAAATCTGTATCCGATTCAAGACATTTAGGAAACCACCTAATTATAATTAATTTTACGATAAATGGGAATTTTATTATAATTATTTCGAACAGTAGGTTATTTAATACTCTCTTTGTGTGGAGTGTATCACCCAACATTCGAACAAAACACGGACTGTTTCCCTTCCATCTTAATTTGGAGAGGTGAAAACGAACGTAACTCTCCCCCCAGATAAAACCGAATTAGCTCGTTACAGGAGGAATAGCGCGATAATTATCTACGACGGTATTGTAATCTACGGCTCACTCGGGCATAGTACGACGTCATCAGAACGGAGAGGTTACCAGTCAGGGGTAGTGATAAGATGTTAATAACAAGAGTTCTTTAACGATGATTATATTTTTCGCCCCACAGACCCGAAAGCGACCCCTTTTCGGCAGTCAACCCCACTCACTAACGAAAACCCAGATAAAACTCCTTAGAGCTCTTATCTTCACGCCGTGAGCTTCGTTTTATAAAGAGGGGGATGAAGCTTGAAAAAGGGCACGTTTGTTCATTAGAAATTGAGGTTTGATGAGGTTGTGAGCCTTTGCATCAAAATTCACCTTCAAAAAAACACTTTTCCCCATTTGCGCGTAATTAAACTCATTTTTCGCAACCAATTGCACCGATGTGAAGATGCGTGACAGGATTGCATCGTAACAATGTTAACGATACTGGTTAATAACTTGGGACGATAAGGGTCGAGTTCAGAGTTAGTGCGTCATTGGGGGTCTCTGGATTAGTGAAGGAGCGTGTAACTGGGTGAGAGCTGAGAGCGGAACTTTTAGCTGTCTATTTTCTGGTTGTGAGTGCTGCGAGGAAGTGGGATGTAAGAGAGGGGTAATGAAGTGATACAAGGGGCAAGGAAAACACCAACTGGGGAACCCCTAAGCGGGAAAATACATTGTCAGATAATGAAAGACAGAGAACGATTGACGAGGGAGGTTTGAAGTTTCAAGCAGCTTCAAGACAAAGGCCTCAGGTCACTCGAGAAAATCTAATGGGGTTGAGCACACTGAACTTCTGACGAACTCCATTTGAACACCACATCAGAATTTCTATCCACCACAAGGTGCCAAGTGCTGAATGTACCGGGACAGAAGCGTAAGCAATGGATAAATTACTCTAGTGTATATAACTATAAGTATGTTTAATATATATAACAATGTAGCGGGAAAGAAGTGTATTAGACAGAACGAAGGCTGATTTCTTAGACGACCAGATATTGCAGTTTGGAAAAACAGGTTGGTTAGGTTACAGACTCACGAGAATTCGGAATGACAAGAACCATAAGAACCACGGTGCACTATGGTTCATTACAGTGAATAGTTGAACAAGTTTGAGCACAAACGAGAAATGATAGAGTGAGTTTGACTGTATGAGCTCTTCAGACGACTGGCAGTAAGGAGGTAGCAAAAGAGAGGGGTGTGAAGCAAGACAAGGGAAGGGAGATGTAGTCAAACCGACTGAACGCTTAAATGTCAGAAAGTACTTGGTTGGCTTTGGAAATACCAAACCATGTCCTTTGCAGGGCTCAGAATAATGAAAGTATAAAGTTGGAAGAGGGCAGCAGTTGGAATTTAGCCAGATTGTCTCAGGTAAGAAAGCTCGATCATGGAAAGCCACATTGATTCGAGCGGTGATCTGTTTTGTAAACCTGTCCGACCTGGTTCTGGGTTATCTTCCCAGGAGCATGCCCATGCTACCAGGCGCGACCACGGGTTGTGGATAGTGGAACGGCCACGTCATTGTCCCCAGGGGCATGTCTGCGGCCAGCTGTGAATAAGGACAGCATGCTGACTGAATAAGCAGCCGCGAACAATGGGCAACACCCAAGAGATCGCAGAAGAGATCCTGAACAAAGGACTCAAGGGCAAGCGGATCTACATTTTCTCAGACAGCCAGGCCGCCTTAAAGGCCTTCGCAGCCTATAGTTTTAGGTCTAAGCTGGCATGGGAATGCCTCCATGCGCTCAAGCAGCTCGGCGCCCGTAACAGGCTCCTTCTCATTCGGGTGCCGGCTCACAGAGGGCATGAGGGCAATGAAAAGGCTGACCGCCTCGCGAAAAGGGGTACAGAATCCCTACCCATCGGGCCTGAACCACACGTGGGTCTGACGAAAACTCACCTGAACCGTCTGGTTGCTCGATGGGAGATACAGGAAAATGGCGCCCATTGGCATCGCCAGCCACGACTAAGACAGGCGAAAAGGCTTGTCACGCCTTCCTGTCAAAGGGCGAAGGCGATGCTGACACTCTCTAGACAAGATCTGAGAGTACTGATAAGCTTCCTCACCGGGCACTACCCACTCAGATACCACCTCAGCAAAATGGGCATCTCAGAGGCAGTGGAGTGCAGACTGTGTGGCGAGGAGGATGAGATGGCAGAGCATATCCTATGTGAATGCGCTGCCTTGGCAGCAAACCGCTTTGAATACTTCGGTCAGGGGACCACTGAACTCCAAACTGTAGAGGACTCTGCGGTGAAGGACATACTCGGCTTCCTAAGGGGGGTGGGTATGTACGACGCCTTCTACTAAGAAAGGGCCAGCATCACAATAGCCCCATATGCGGCTGCAGTGACAAAGGGACTTGTCCCACACGCCCTCGGGTCAGAGAGAAAAAAACAAAAAAAACCTGTCCGACAAATTATTTATCTGTGAATTCTCCTGTCGCAATCCAAGAGTAAACCCAAAATGTACGACTTTCGAAATGTTACACAGTAAACAACGAACCGAATTTTTCCTTACCTGATGGGAGTTCAATTAGCCACTCTTGCTAACAAAAGATTTTAAGGATTATTATTTTTACCTTCAGCGTTTCCAAACGCCCCACTGCTCTCTTACGACCTCTCCTTAGGTATACGTACTCGTAGCCCTACAGAGCCGACTCTAAACCAAGTCAGACAGAATCAGTGCCTGTCGCATTCAGTAGCTCTCTGCTCCCGTCTTAACAACACTTCACGTATCCAGAGACCCACCCTGTTGCTCTAACTAGTTCTCCTGGCTGCTCAATCAGAATTCTATCATTCTGACCGTTTAAACCCAGTGTATCAATACAGTCCTCAATCTCGTCCACCTTATTCATCAATCAATTCAATACTTCATTTTTCCCCCACTCTCTTGCACCCAACAAGCAACTTTTATGCGGATCTCACCACAGAACAGAAACTTGCCACCATTGACGAATGGGCGCTAGAGAAATGGCAAGCGAGATGGGAATCCTCGTCAAAGGGACGTGATACGTATGAGTTCTTCCCCAACATCCGTGAACGTCTCTCAAGAAAATGGGTTGAGCCAGACCACTGAACGAGCCAGTTCCTCACGGGACATGGTTACTTCAATGCGCGGCTCCACTTCTTTTCTCTGAAAGACTCTCCCTCATGCACGTCTTGTGCCTCCAGTGCGGAGGAAACAAGAAACCATGTGCTGCTCCACTGTAGTTTCTACAACAGTGAGCGACGGTTGTTGGGAGGGCAAATGAACTTAGCAGCATCGACTGCTACAAAGCAAGCCTATTACCATTTTGCAGAGTTCGCGAAGAAGGTGATGGCTAAGAAACGTGGCATAGTTGATTGGTCCTTTAGAAACTTGCCACCCATGCAAATAGTTAGAATCAGGTGGGAAACCATATTAAGAACTCCTCCCAGACGCTACGGGATTCCTCAGGTGGCAACAGCTCTCTACCGTGAGACTGGCTAACGACCAAATACCTGCCTCTTGCATATTATCGAAACTGCATATAATACTTTTCGAAGGTTTAGGAGCAGTCATCAAATAAGTAAACAGACCTGTAGTCTAGTGGTTACTGACGAAGATTCATAATCTGACGAAAGTCGGGCATTGGATCGGAGCTCGTGATCGCTGTAATTTTTTCCTGCATCAGCCACAAGTTCTGTAATTTATTTAGTTGCTGCTACTCAGTGCTATGTACTGCCTGGCTCCCACAACAAATGGTCCTCTTATCTTGGAATGAAGGAGCGTGTTTGAGTTAGGGACTTCTGACACCATATGTTACGAGAGGTTTGGAAATGTTTGGAGAGCCACGGGCAAAAATTTCAGCTAACATGAGCTCTGATCCGATGCCCAACTTTCGTCGAATTATGAATTTTCGTCTATGCCACTAGACTACGACCACTGGGGTGCCTACAACGGAAGTCACGCGTACAATTTAACTGATGAAGGTGGCGGTGAGGGGGAAGGTGATATTTGTTGTTATATTGCTATGTATTTGGTATGCTTATTTCTTTTTGTCTCGGCCGTTGAGTCGAATTAATACCGCCAGAAATCATATGTTATTCAAAAACAATTTGTGTGGAATGTATGAGAAAGCATAGTGCTACGTGGTAGCCAGGGAGAATTGACGAGAAGACCAGGTTAAGACCCTAATTCACCCTGGTGGTGAAACAAAGCATTCTCCTTGGTTATTCTCCCTTGCATTCCCCCAGACCCGACTCTAGACAACGACAGTCCATAATTAGTGCTAGTAGCATTCAGTATCCCTCCGTTCTCGACCAAACACCAGTTCACATATCCAGAGACTTACTGCGCTGCGTGAGCTAGTTCCGTAGAGGCCCTTCACACGTACACTTTAGAGTCGACGACTGAACGCGACACTCAAGTCTCGAATCAAAAGTGTAAGTGTACACGGCAATTCTGCGTGGACTTAGGAACGGGGCTAGCGCGCCGAAGCGTCGACGGTTTTGAACGCACCTGCCAAAAGTCAAGAGTGTGAGTGTGAATACAGTTGTGTGATCACATCATCACAGTTTTGCGTGAGGGTTGGAGTGGAGTTAGGAACGTCGTCGTCGTCGTCGTCGTTCTCGCGGTTTTCTCCCGTTCTTTCTGTGATAAAACCTGTTTTTTAGTGCTTCCGGTCGCCCAAACATGGCAGATAGCAGATGCTGGAGTAGGGAAGTTCTCACAAACTTTATAGAACTTTATAGAGATTTTCCATGCCTGTGGAAAATCAAATCAAAGCAGTACCTAAATAAGAATCTGAAAAACGAAGCCTACGACAAGCTTGTTGAATTTTGTAAGCCTATCTTTCCAAGCGCTAACCGCGATTTCGTATACAAAAAAGTGCAAAGCCTCGTAGAAACGTAGAACCTCGTACAATGCCCTGCAGGTTTCTGGAATAACTGCTGACAGCAATGAAACTGAGATGCCAGTCGTGAATTTCCAGTTGCCAAATACCTCAAAGTGGCCACAACGCGTTGCTCTGCAGATATGCTTGCTCCCATAACTGTATCCTTTTTAGCGATTTTTTCTTTTACTAGATCGACAAGTAAGTCGAATGTTGGACCGTCCATTCTCAGGTATTTCCGAAAGTCATTCGGGTAATTTTCCCTTAGTTATTAAACAAGCGGTGTATGACTGAACTCTTCTTTGTACCTCTTCACCCAAATACGCCGTTTTCTACCAAATTTCTCCCGCACATATATCACAAAACAACAGGCAGCAGCTAAGACTGCGGCCTGACTGTTGCGCTCTACGAGAGCCATGATACCTAACCCTATCAGGTAGCAGTTAGCACTGCTGAGGGATGAGGGAGGTTGGGCGTGCGGTGAAAAATTTCCAATTTTTCCTCATTCCACACGCCACTCAGGAGTGAGGTTAAAACTGAAAGTTCTGCGTTTACACTTACACTTTTGAGTGGACGAACCCAGGTGCCGCGTTTGCGTGGGGTTACGAGTGTGCTGTTCAAAAACAACACACTCTTGCGTGTCCCACTCTTGAATGGCAGACGCCTGAACGACATTTCTGAGCGCACGCAAGAGCGGGAGGACAAAAAATTGGAGCGTGGAGTTTTAACCGCACTCAAACTTCCACTCAAGAGTGTCCCGTTCAGTCGTCGACTCTAGAGTGCACGTGTGAAGGGCCCTATTGGCTATTCTATCAGAACTCTAACCTATCAAGTGACCGTTTAAATGTATCAATACTGTGTGTTCATTGCTCTCTCTCTCTCTCTCTCTCTCTCTCTCTCTCTCTTTCTCTTGCACCCAACTGAACTCTAACTTGTCCGTTCATCATCTTTTTGCTGCAAAATTTTCCAGTCGGGACGTCCAAAGCGGCGGAAAATTACGCGACGACTAGGAGGGAAAAAAATCCGGCAACAAAAAGCGGCGGCTCCTTGGCAATTTTCATTCGGCGGAACGAGACGGCCATTGTTCATTTTTTTGCCTGAGTTCAATTAGCAAATGGCTCTTTAGCCGGTGAGTGTCCTCTTTTACGGGGGAAGCGGGGGGGGGAGAGAATTAACCGACTTGGTGAATAAAATGGCCGATAAAGGTGTCATTTGCAAAAATGTCCTCCTCTCCCAAGTAATTCTTCACGCGCCTAGTCCTTTTCATATCATACCGCCGTATTAACTTTTCGTCTTCCTTTGTTTCAGAATCCTCTGTCCGTATCTCTTCCGCCTTTTTCCGAACATGTCGAGCCCGTTCGTGTTTTGGTTTCCTGCCTTTGACGCCCGTCGACTCTAATTGGATGTCGCTCCCCGTGTTTCATTTAGTTTCGTGAAATGCGCGATTCCTACGCTGCTGAGCAGAGCGCTGTCAGGGTCGGCCTCGTCTCGTGATAATAAGGAAATTTTAAGCCGCCTCAGTGAGTTTTCATCGACCCCCCCTCTTTTTGACGTAGGTTTCACATATATAAACACAATAGACGAAAAACAATGAGAAAAACGCAAACCCTTAGTTTTGTGAGTTTTGACATTTTATGTCTTTACTTTGCTACGTAAACTCGAAAATGTAACGCGGGAGATGTAACGGAGAAGTGTCACGAAATATTTCACCCAAGTTGACAGCCCCTGTGGCCTAATGGATAAGGCATCGATCTCCTTCCCCAGGGATTATGGGTTCAAGTCCCACCAGGGTTACGATTATTCTTTTGACATTTCATGTCTTCACTTTGCTACATAAACTCGAAAATGTAATGCAAGATATGTAACGGAGAAGCGTCACGAAATTTGTTTTGGGTTAAGTGCGTGGTAACGTCTGTTACAAAATCTAACGCTTGGTAACATCACACTTTCAATAACCTCAGTGCGGATCTTCTGCGGAGAGCTAAAGCCAAGGCCAAGGAAAGAGGATTCACATTTGTCTGGGTAAAGGATTTTGTTATACACGTGAGAAAGGCGGAGGGAGAGCTCGTCAAAACCATCAAGTCCCTTGAGGATGTTGATGGTATGTAGTGGGCTCCCTTCATCTCTTCAATATATACGCATTATAAGTAGCTCTGATAAATACTAAATGGATACAATTAATGTAAACAGAATATTGAATGGAATATTAGATTCACAAAATAATGTCACTACGTACAGCTTTGAAGCTATGAGCGATGTTGAGGATGCATTTTCTAGTGCTCGGATTCCTTCAAATTTAACTGTGTTGAATCAAAACAATAGAAGCTTGAAAAAGAATTTTGACGCCTTTACCGCCTTCTTTAATACCATAAAGCTATCTGTTCATGTGTTAATACTAACTGAAACGTGGAATAAAGATCATTTACACTTCCCTTTATCGGAGCTGTTATTAATTCTAATCATGTAAATCGAGCCGAAGGTGTATCAATTTATATCAGGGATGATTTGAAGGTCGATTTGGTTGAAGTTGATATAATTGGAGAAGGTGACTCGATTTTTGTTGAATTTTCTCATAACGGTGTTAAATGTGCCGTTACTGCCATCTACAAGTCGCATGACAGGGATTCCATTAAGTTTACTGAACACTTATATCACCATCTTATTGCAAAATCTGAATATGGCCTCCATGTCTTGGGTGGTGATCTTAATATAGATATAATGAAGGAGTCTGGGGTCTCCTCAATGTACTTGAATATGTTGGCTGAACATGGGTTTGTGAACATTAATGACATTTCCAGACAGGTAGGCAGTTCGGAATTCTGCTTGGACCATGTGTTTTTACTTTCCTTGGCTCTACGAAGTAGAAAGGAAAGTTGTGTAATCGGCTGAAAAAAAAATTTGGAGTTTTCTTCAGATCTTTACGTTTCAGACCCCCCTGAGTCCGAAAAACACTATTTGGGAAAATGGTCTGTGTGTCTGTGAACGATTTTTAGAGAAAACCACCGAACCAAATCAACTCAAACTTCATATCTCGCCTGCAGGTCATCATGGGACGCCAAAATAAGGGTATGAACAAAATTCACCGAAATTTAACTATAGTTATCATAGTGATCAAAACACCAAATATTTTTTTTCTCAACAACGGCTCTAACGATTTTGATTAAATTGTTTATATTGATAGCTCTTAATAAGGCAATTATACCATAGAATTTCCATTTGTGGGAAAATGACGAGAGCAGCACAATAAATTATCAAAATTTTCGACGAAATCGAATTTAGCGCAGTTTTTAGAGAAAACAACCGTACCAAATCAGTGGAAACTTGATTTCTAGCCTACAGGTTACCATGGGACGCCAAAATAAGGGTATGGGCAAAATCCACCGAAAGTTAACTATAGTCATAGTGATCAAAACACCAAATTTTTTTTCTCAAAAACGGCTCTAACGATTTTGATTACATTTTTTATATAGATAGCTCTTGATAAGATAATCTTATCATAAAATTCCCATTTGTGGGAAAATGACGAGAGCAGCGCAATAAATTATCAAAATGTTCGACGAAAAGCGTTTTTAGCGCAGTTTTTTCCTTATAAACTCCGCTGGAATTTTCGTAGAAAGTTAAAGAAAATTCGCATTGTAGTCCTATCTAATACCTAAAGGGTAAGTGTTTAAAAACGCTCATGAGATACACGGGGCTCACTCCAGAAATTCCTGAATTTCAACTACCGCCGTTTCGCTTACTACCAGTCCTAACAGTTATTACCCAATAACTCTGCAAAAGCGGTTACTATCCTCCTTCAAAAAATTGTGTTTACAGCCTCATTAATTTTCTGTTTACCAATTACTCAATAATGGTCCTGCAATGAGTACGAGCAGCACAATAAATTCCATAACTGTAGGCGCTACAGCTTCCTGCTGCTGTGACGTGTTGTTTGACCGAGTTCAAAGGAACTGAGTGATAAATGAATTGATTAAATAGAATTAGCCATGTACAAAGTGAATTGTTGTAGAGCTAAGGAAAGTTGTGTGTTGCAACGCACCAGATATTTTTAGTCTGATATGATTGAAAGTGGGTTTGGTGTGATATATAGAGGGGACATTACTGACCATTATATGACTTTTGCTGGTTTACAGATAGTAAATGTGCCGGCTTGTGCTCGAAAAACTACTGAAACTAAGGTTATTAGTATGATTAACTATGAATTGCTTGAATCTTAGTTAATCAATGAGAAATGGGAGTGTCTTTACTCGCTAACTGATGTTGACGAGGCGCTTGATTCCTTCAATCAAATAATGGATGGGCATATATCTGGTTCTACATATGCAAGAACATTCTCTAGTCGGGCAAAAAAGTTAAAACCCTGGATAACTTATGGCATTGTTGTCTCTATTAGGCATAGGGATAAAATTAGAATTGAGTCTAAGAGACATCCAGAAGATTCAGCCTTGAGTAAGTATTTTATTAGATATCGTAATCTTTTGAATAAGCTGATTACTAAGGCTAAGCATATGCATTTTTCTACCAAGATTTCTGAGGCTCGGGGGGATCCCAAGGTGCTTTGGAGAACTGTCAAGGAGGCTTCAAACAGTCCGAGCACAGTGAAAACTAGCGAATCTCTTAAAATTAAGACTCCGCATGGTGATACTTTGTCGGATGATAAAGGGATTGCGGATTGTTTTAATGAATTTTTCGCTAGGGTTGGCAGTGATATTGCAGAGAGCATTGATCGGTCTCCTGGGTTACCGGATGACATTTTTGATCATTTGTACTCAAAGGAAGGTTTCCCCGGCTCAGTCTCTGCACTTGACTCCCGTTGTACCTACTGAAATCGTTGCTTTTATTAAAACTTTTAAGAAAACTTCCTCATTTGTACATTCTGGAATTAGTAATTTAATATTGATGAAAATGGCACATCTTATTTCCGGCCCATTGAGTTTTGTATTTAACTTAGTTTTCTCATCTGGTAAATACCCAACGCTGTTCAAAAATACTGTTGTCGTTCCTCTGTATAAGTCAGGTGATAGAATGGAAAGAACAAATTATAGGCCCATAGCACTAACGCTTTCACTTTCAAAGATATTAGAGAAGTGCCCGAAGAATAGGATCGTTTCTTTCTTGGACAAGTTTGACATTTTGTCTGATAATCAGTACGGTTTTCGTGAGGGGATGGGTTCTGATCATGCTCTTTTTAAATTAAGTAGTATTATTACCAACAAGTTAGATGAGGGTTATCTTGTTTACGGAGTTTTTCTGGATATTAGAAAGGCTTTTGATTCGGTCAACCATTCGAAATGACTGAGTAAGTTATATAAATATGGGATAAGGGGTTTACCCCTTCAGCTGGTTAGATCTTATATATATAATCTTCTGACTGTACTCCCAGTAATGGGGTGTGCACCGCGGCCATATGACCTATTGTGCCAGTCCTAGTGTCTTACAGGTCTATGCCTAGCTTCCTATGGAAAGCCAGGTAGTTCCTGAAGGAGTCCTCGTTGGTATCCATCCTGGGAGAAGTGGTGCCAAAGACCAAAAATCGCTCCCTCTCAAGTCTCCGGCACTGGGCCAGAACATGGTAGGGAGTTTCTTCATCCGTGCCACACCACCTGCATAGAGGGGATTCGGCTATACCCATGACATACATGTGTTTGTTCATTCTGCAGTGTCCTGTTATGATCCCAACACCTTAAATCCTTCCTCTCCATCCTCAGAAGGGTGTCTCTTGTCTCACCTGTTTGCTCTGAGACAAATCGTTTGGAGTGTCTTACTCCTGCAGCGTTCCAGATTGTCTGATGCAGTCTTCTGGCATGTTCTTTCACAGTCCTTTTAACTAGTGACAGAGAAATCCCGCAATGGGGCAGTGGCCCAATAGGTACTGTGGACGAACCACGTCTGGCCAGATGGTCCGCCCTCTCATTTCCAATGATCCCACTATGTCCTGGAATCCAATACACATTAACTCTATTTGCACTAGCTAGGGAGTTAAGCCACATCCTGCACTCTCGCACCAGTTTTGACGTCGTGCAGTAGTTCAGTAGCGCTTTACACGACGCTTGACTATCGGTCAATATATTGATAGTTCTATTGCTATAGCCTTTCTCATGCATTTGGATTGCCCCGGCAATAATAGCATAAATCTCTGCTTGAAAAACTGATGGAGTGGAGCCTAGGGCAATATAAGTCCCACTCCCTCCAGAGCCACTTACCCACACCCCGGATCCTGTCCCCTCTGGGGTCTTAGATCCATCTGTGTAGATGTTGACGCCACTGGGAGGCCGAAACTGGCGGCTATCGCTGTTCCATGGACCTCCCAATGGCTGAACATTATATTTCCTCTCGAGCTCATACATGGGCACAATTGCATCTGTGATCATGCTGAGCTCCCCGAAGGTCTCCAAGTCCCTAAATATAGCCAGGTGTCCATTAGTCGCCTGAGGCACCTTAGCTATTCCGAGCTTAGTGAGTCTGTAAGCCACCTTCATCGCCTCTGCTTTGACATAAATGTCCAGAGGAAGAAGATCGAACAGTTTCTCCATGGTGACAGTGGGTGTAGTCTTCATCACCCCCGCTATGAGTAGGCAACCCAGCCTTTGTACTTTGGCTAGACTGCTGCCATTCACCCCAATGGCAGCTCTATGCCACCACACGATAGACCCATATGAGATTATTGGTCTCACTATGGCTTCGTAAAACCAGCAGGCCATTCTGGGCTTTACACCCCATGGCCTCCCGCGCATTCTCTGACACGTCCAAAGGGCCGTTGTCGCCGTCTTGGTCACGTATCTGATGTGGTTGTTCCAGACTAATTTCCGATCCAGAATCACACCCAGATATTTGATTTGCTCGCTGAGCTGAATTTCTTTGCCCATCACTAACTGCGGCCTCAGTCCTGACAGTTGCCTGAGCCTTGTGAACGGCACGATGACCGTCTTGGCTGGGTTGATGGATAACCCCATCTCCCCACACCATAGGCACACCATCCGCAAGGCCGCCCCCATCAGGTCCGACAACACGCTTTGCACCCTGCCCCGAATGAGCACAACCACATCATCAGCGTATCCTTGGGCGTAAAACCCCGCCGCTTAGATGGACCCCGCCACTGGTTAGATCTTACTTGTTGGACCGACCTCAGGTGACTCGAATTAACGGAGTACTCAGTGATAGTGTTTTGGTAACCTGCGGAGTGCCGCAGGGGACTGTGTTGGCCCTATTTTGTTTCTATTGTACATAAATGAATTGCTAAATTTGGGAATTGAAGGTGAGATGTTAGGATTTGCTGATGATACTACGATTATATTCTACGCAAGGGATCAGCATCGGCTACTTGAGACAATGAATTATAACTTGTTTTTAGTAAAGCACTGGATGGATGCTAATTGCTTGGGCCTTAATGTGGACAAGACCTCTTTAATGCGTTTTTCCTTTTCTAATCGTGGGTATTCCGATCTGTCAGGTGTGTCTTTTCATAATTATGAGTGCTTCCTTTATGAGGAATCTTGTAAGTGTATAAATTTGCCGTTGGTCCCTAAATGTAAGTACCTGGGAGTTCTATTTGACCACAATCTTAAATTTAATTTCCACATCGAGTCTCTGATTGTCAAATTAAGGAAGTTTTTCTACGTTTTTAAAGAGGCTGGACATTTTTTGTCATTCTGTCAGCTCCGTTCTATTTATTTTGGCCTGGCGTTTTCTTTACTTAAATATGGCATTTTTGTGTGGGGTAGTGCCTACAAATCTCTGCTGGCGTCCTTGCAGGTCGTTCAGAACATTGTTATTAGAACTGCTCTTAAGAAAAGACCCCTATACCCAAGATTCCGACTATACCGGGAATTTAATGTACTTACCGTGGGAGAACTGTTTTTTCTGCAGTCATGTATTTTTGTGTTTAAAACCGGCATTCGGCCGGAGCACACATGTTTTACTCCTCACGCGCGCACTGCGCTGTCATCGAATATTGCTCTACCTAAGGTACACACGGAGAGAGCGAGGAGGAACGCTTATTGCAGGGCTCTCCGTTTCTTTTACTCGCATAAAATTAATCTCGATGATTATGAGAGTTTAAATGCCTTTAAAAAGATGATATTATCTAGGATGAGAAGATAAGATTAAATCTTATACAAATTTTGTAATATCAGATTTGTAGCTATATTATTTTGGCTAGGATAAGAAGATAAGATTCGTAATCTGAGCTTTGTAGATATATTCTTTTGGCTGAGAGAGAGCGACTCCACCAGCGCCCACAAGTTCGAAAGAACTTATTGTGTTGGTGGACGGGATTTTATATCGTACTTTGTTCTCAACATGTTGTATTATTGTTATTCCTGTCAATAAATTTGGTTTGGTAAATGATGATGTCAATTGCAATTGACGCGGCCATTATATCGAAACCATCAACGAGCACAATCAAACGTAGTTATCATTGCATACAAAAAAAAACAAAAATAAAAGACATTAAATGTTCCTAGTGGTTGCCTACTTGTACGAATGCTGTACCCACCGTTTGTGTTTATGTCTTTACTTTGCTACATAAACTCGAAAATGTAACGCGGGAGATTTTTTTTTACAGGAGGCCCCCATGCCTCCATTCACCGCACATCCGGATTTTGTCAACTGCATCACAACAAACCCTCGTTTCTCGAATCAAAGATCGGATTTTCCGGGGATTCGTTCAACTCTCATTAATTCTTTTCTTAAAAGAGACCGCTCCAGGAGCAGCGCCTACAGACGAGGGGGGAGATGTACTGACTGACTCTTATTAAAGGCACCGGGCGATCGTGGTCTAGTGGCCAAGACATTGGTTCATAATTCTCGCCGTAATTTTTGCCTGAGTCAGCAGCTCTTCAAAAGCATCTCCAAACTACCTCAGTACAACGCCGCGCCGTCACTGCCGAACCTTCGAGTTTCCCCGTTTTCTCACTCAAGACGAAACGTGACCTGTAATCACTGAAAAGAATTTCGTTACCGTTCGGGCTCTTTCACGAAAAAGGAAAATTGCCGAAAACGAAAGGGCGAGCAGGTTGAGCGTAAAGTGGCCAACTGAGGCGAGAAGAGAGAGGTGTCATGCAAATTCAAACCGTGAATTCCCTCCTTCCTACAGGCCTTTTCTCTCGAACAGGCTCCTTGCATTTCCGGCCGAATCCAGAGAAATGAGATGAACTCCGAGAACCTCCAGGTTTCCGGATTTAATGGACCTCCCCCCCCCACCCTCTCAAGCGCCTTCGGGAAGGAATCGTAAGTTCGTCGCAGATAAATCCTTTCAGAGCTCCGGAAGTAACAAAAATAACCTCCTCTGGTCCGAACTACGGGGATTGGGAAGTAATTTTGAAAACAGGAAGTTGCCTTGTTGTTTTTATATTTTACCTTCTTCTTCGAGAAGTAAAAGGTTCGCAGAAAGTGGCTGAAGAGAAGAAAAAAACGGAAAAGCGAGAAAATGAAAACAAAACTTATGAAAACCTCCAGGTGTTCTCACTCCATTACGACCTGTTCGCGACACTAATAATAGTTTGAGGCTCTGGAGAAAGGTTTGAATGAATTGGAAACTTCTTTCCATCGAGTTTCCAAACAAAAGTGGAAAACTTACAGCACATCTTGTACTAATCAATTTCCAACTTTTCTTCTTCATAATTTTCTCTTTGAAAATACAAGAACGAAGATATTGTTGTTGTTTTTTTTACTTTTTGAAAAAATTCTTCAATTATTTAGATCGACGTTATTATTAACATCTTCGTGTTCATCACGAGGTGAAACCCAGGTTTTCTCAGTTTTCATCAGTAAATGTCAAATTAGACGTACCTCGTGGAGTGTCTTCCAGATGCCTATACTATTGGTCGCCCGACACTATTGCAGTACTGCAGGGATTGTGGATGATCCTTCCCATGCCATTTTGCTAAAGGTGGGCGGAGTAGGACTGAGGAAGACACAGTCGGCGAGCTCACGCCAGAGGCATTCGTTCTCTCCATGTTGAATCCCAAACTGGAGGTACGTTGCTTGCCAGGGTAGTAATCAGCAGAAGAGGATGGAGTTTTCTGAGCTCAGTCCAGTGTCTCGCAGGGAAGAAAGACCGCTCATGAACTTCAAGCTGAACTCACCAAGAGGGCAACTGAAGTACAGTCAAGAAAAGAATAAGGGCGGCGACCCTTCGGAGATGGCAAGGTGAGTGAGACTCAGCCCAGATTCCAGTACCTGATTCCAGTACCTGACCCAAGGCTTGGGCAGCGACAGGATAAAGCGAATTTCTATCCCACCCAGTAGAATTTTGAGCATTTAGGGCGCACCTGTGCCGAACTTGTAAGGCAATGGCGGATGACGCTTCCCATTGGGAACAATGGCGAGTGTGCCTGAGGACACGAAAAACCAGGCGCCGCTCTACAGCGAGCGACAGTTGTTGAAAGAGCGGAAAAACCTACCAGCATTGACCTGAAGCCCCGGAGACTCCCTAAGACCAAAATACCCTGCCGTACCTCCACAGGTCTGGGTTCCATGGATGCAGAGCAAGTGGCTTGATAGAGAAATCACAACCTCCATGACAGTAGACTGATATAATTCGCTCCAAGCGTTTTGGAACAGTCATTTTGATATGGAAACATACTTACATGTATGTCTGTGAACGCTATTGAGCAAAATCGCCCGGACCAAATTAATCCAAACATGCCATTGGGACGCCAAATTGAGCAAAATCCGCTCGAAAGTGATACAAACACTCAATATTTTTCATCTCGAAAACGGATCTAACTATTTTGAATACATTTTTTGCATGGACATTTCTAAGAAGATTAGGGAATGCGCCTGATTTCAGCACCTGAGGGGTGGGGTACTCCATGCCAATAACCATCTGACTCAGCAATTTCCTTCCCGTAGTGCAGCTGCCACATTAAAGCTCCGTGTTGGAGGCTCGAGTGCAGGCAGCTGGCAGTAGGTCAAAGCTCGACAAATCGCAACCGACTTTCCTGTTGCAGCCCTCAGAAGATTGCCCAGACCTAGCAGCCTCAGTCTCTTTCTGAGACTTGCGGAGCAGATGAGTAAGGTGAAAGGACTTGTTAGTAGACTCACAAGCCAGAGGAGACGGACTCACCTAACAGGTACGTTAACTTAAGGTGAAAGGATATGAGAATCCTCACCTGCAAGGTCTGACGATGGGGATGTTTCTGGCGCTGCCGTGGACGATGTCGCAGATTACGTGCGCTGCATTTTCCCAAGAGTTCCCTTGATGGGAGCTTAGCGGAGATTTTTCGAATGACCTCTCTACAATCTGTTCTTGTTTTAGTACAGAACGTAAAGTTCTAACAAGTTTATCGTTAGTTTTGATTTCGAGTGTTTCGGAAAGTGTGTGCGCTGTCGTAGGCTTTTGTTACGTTAACCTTTTCGTTCGAGCGCACGTTCAAACCTCTGCAGCAAGTTATGTTAGATCCTTCGAGCTCTCCTCATTCGTCCACCGACCCCGTTTGTTATTGGTACCTCAAAGGTGACATGCTAATCCGCAACATTCAGCACTTTCTCGGGCCAGGAGTCGAACGAAAACCCCGCGTCGTCTCCTGTTTTCCGAGGGGCCGAACGAGACCGCAACGACTTGATCAGCGCGCGGAGGCAGAGCCGAGTCCTCTGTCCCTTTCGCATTAGAAGACAATGGGAAGGCCTGCGGACGACGTAGCGAAGCAGAATGTCAAACGCCTGTCATTAACTCCGAGGTCACCCTCTGCTGCGGCGCTGCGGGTTTGGGGGAGCACAAAGGGTTCGCTCTGTCTCCCGTTCCCAGTCCTCAATCTCAGGGCCTGAGGTAGATTTCTTGAATACCTCCCGGCGAAGATTTAGTCTTTTAATCGAAAAACCGCTGGAACTCCAAAAACTGTCAATTATTAAGTAACTCGCCTGGAAAGCACAAAAACACAGGGGCATATAAGTAAGCGACTGCAAAACCGAGATTGTGTAGAGGCTCTCGTATCAACAAAGATAGAAAGAGACTATGTGTGTTCGTGGGAGAGATTAATTCGTAGAGCGCTTTTCTTTTGCTACCTGGCATAGGTTAGTGCCTAGTAGCCACCTAGCCATCCATCCACCTATCTAAGAACTTGCATATATTTACATTTACTCTTCCACCAACCACCAATGATTGCGTAGTGAACCATAAGTTGTACGAGGGGGTGGGGTGGGCGGGGAATGTTCACATAGCCGCAGACTCAAGCAAAAATTATGGCGATCAGGAGCTTGGATCCAATGCCCAACTTTTGTCGGTTTATGAATCTTCGTCTATAACTAGTAGACTACGACCACTTGGGTGCCTACAATGACAGGCGATACATAAGTATTTTTCCAACACCTTCTTATTGTAAACTCGCGAACGATGGATGTGTCATTCTTTGCAGCGATGTTCCCCGAGTGCACGCCTGCCATAAATTCGAAGCCATCAACCAAACAGGCTGGCCTTACAAATTTCGGGATCTTAAAACCAACCTAAACCCACCATCCTACAAATCTCAACTAGTCACGATACTTAATTGTTCCCCCTTGTTGTTGCCGATTCGACGAAGCCCGTGAGGGTAAAACGACTGTGTTACACCCTTATAGACTAGATTACAATACTACTATATCTTTGAGTTTACAATACAAGAGCCAATTATCTGCATTTCCCCAATGTTTCTAATGTCATATATTAATTCTCTGGTTCACGTAATACAAGAAGTTCATTGATTGATGATGCGTTTGGTGATATTAATTTATGGCCTGCGTTTATGTTCCACTCCTTTAAAGTATGTGTTCGCCGCAAAGCCTCGAAGTGGTTTGAGTCTTTGACCTCGGACTTCCCCTTTCTTTATTTATTTCTCCCAATTTCATTTTCCTATCGATGACAGAGCTCTTCCAAATTCATTCTGCTTCCAATCATCGCACCAGTAACTTCTCACTCATACAGTTGCCCGTGCCAGTTCACGCGTTCCGAGTACTGCCCTTCTGTCACCCAGTTGTACTCCATCTCAGCTCAATTTTAATTCAACTCAATTCCACACGCACGTATATTAGAGTCCTCCTCAAGCTCACCGAGTTTTTATTGCGATCCTCAGCTCCCCCTATCGTGCACCCAACCGTATGCTTGCAGAGTTAAGATCGTTATTTTCTGTATTATATTAAATGGGATTCCCGTTACAAACTTCATTGAAATTTTTCAACTTGTAAATATTAACCGTATTACTTTAATAAATGTCAACGTCTGAGTAGATTTGTATAATACATTTAATTCTAATTCCCGTTATAATCGTTGCTATTCTTTTGATTATTACTTAAGACAGACTCCTGTGCGTACTGAACGCGGTTATCGTCGGCAAACTCACACGACAATTTGTAACTATTCAACATCCTCCGAATTTCCATTTAGCGGGATTCTAAAGCGCATCACTACTTGAACCGCCGCATTTTGTGCTCTCTGAAGTGTGTCCAGGTATCGACGATTGAAATCTGCGCTAGGCAACTGTCGAGGTAGTTAAAGGTTGTGTTGCGTCTAGTGGTTTTGCACTACAGTACTTCGTGTCTGGGCCCAACATACAATCAGACAAGAACTCACTAAATTCACCTCAGATATCAAATAAATAACTATTCTTGAGGAGAATACAAGGAAATGAAACTAAAAACGCAATAAAACCCACTTTGAATTTAATTGAACTCCTTTCAATATTCAATCAAAGTAACCTAATTTGCTCAAATCGCTATTAAAGACAATATCAAGACAAAGGGGTGAATAAACAAGGAGTTGCTCACCTTTATCCAACAATATTCAAGCAAGGGAGGAAAACACGGAACTTGGAGTCTCTGGCTGACGAGGGCGCATTAATGCGTCGCAGGGCGTGAGAAGAATCAGAATGAAAATATCTGGTGCGTAGCAACACACAACTTTCCGCCACCCCCGTAATTTCGAACACCACCTACATATGCGGGCGCTATATCTTCGTTCAACGCATTTTTACAGGAACATTTATGTTGAACAAAATGTAGGGACTAGTTAGCTGAGAGTACTCCGTAAGTTTGATTGAAATCGTTAGAGCCGTTTTTGAGAAAATTGGAATACCGATAAATTAATATTCGACAAATCTCCTTTTCTGAGTTAACTTGGCTTATATCTCCGTTCAACATGATTATACAGAAATGATTATGGAGAACGAAACGTGGGTATGGGTGACCAAAAGACACTCTGAACGATTGATCGAATTTGGTGAAGCAGTTACTCCAGAACTTACGGAAATGTTAAAAAAAAACGTTATTTTCGACATATTTTAATTTTTATCTCTGCTCAATGGACTTTCAGAAGAACATTCATTGGAAATAATATGTAGGTATTAACTATTCAAAAACATCCTGCGAGTTTGGTGAAAATCGTTGAAGTCGTTTTGCCAAAAAGCGTAAAAAACATATTTTTGCTTCATAGGCCTATATCTCCGTTCACCGTATTTTCATGGAGATATGTATGGAGAAGAAAAGTTAGGTATTGATTAGTAGAAGATAATTTGAAAGTTTAATCAAAATCGTTAGAACCGTTTTCGAGAAAAATGCGAAAAACCCTAGTTTTTGGTACATTTTCGTCCCCCCCCCCCTCTTCCCATCAGCCGAAATCGTCCAGAACCTTATTTTGGAGTCTACAAAAAATAACGAACAAAACAAAAAAAGAACCCGCTCAATCGGATCAGTCGTTCTCCCTCAAATCGAACTACATACACACACACACATACACACGGACCACGCGCCGAAATTAGGTTTTTTAGACTCAGTAGGGTCTGAAACGTAAAGATCTGAAGAAAACCCAAATTTTTTTTTGGGCCGATTACTATCCTTCCCTTCGGGTAGGGGAAAGTAAAAAGGAGATCGCCCTTCCCCACAATGTTTTGCCGCACGGCAAAGACCGCCTAGGAAGGAGAGCTGGCGGAAACAGAGACTCAATCCTTCGCATGGTTGGAAAAACCAGCAAATGAGCTGTTGATGGAAGTGACTGGGAAAGTACAACACAATACGTCGTAACTGGTTGGGGCTTCAGTAAACACGAGCTTGTTACTAGTTTATGTTCAGTGGTCTTGTGGCGTAAACTAATTTGAGTACTTGTGTGGTGATAATTGTGGGCTAAGGGAGATGATTATGATGATTTTTTTACTAAAGTTAACGTACCTGTTAGGTGAGTCAGTCTCCTCTGGCTGGTGAGATACTCTGGGCGAGCGCTTTGGATGTAAAAACATCATCGCCTGGCCGTTAAGCCAGTCAGCTGGTCATGGTCTTTATGTACAAAGAGAAAGGTAAACGGGATGGTGGATCGTCTAGAAAGGGAGGGGGAAGGAATGAGGTCATGCACCTCTGGGGAAACCCGCTAGAAGTGAAGGGAAAGGTACGGTTGTCAGTTGTCAATTCTAAGTCTTTTTTGTATAGGGTGGTCTGTAAATCCATCAGTTGGTTGTTTTCGTTTGTGTAGTGTTTTGAGTGGTGTCGCATTTTGTGTTGACTTGTTCGTTTATGATCTGTCCATCAAAGTTTTTTTGTATACAGATTTCCATATTTTCTAAAATGTTCAGTTTTCGTCCTTCGTATTGTTTATGTAGTAAGGTGATGCAGTCTTGTATTTTGGTAGGTTCATGCCCAGTTGTCTTGGGGCAAAAATGAATCGTCGTTGTCTAAGAGATTTAATGTGTTCTGAGTATCTGGTCCGTAGTTTTCGTCCTGTCTGTCCTATGTATGCGTTTTTACAAGTACAAGTTATTTTATATACCCCACTTTGTTCGAGTGGGCCTGTCCTTTCAGTCTTTGCAGTTAGTTTGGTTCTAAGTGCGTTGTCCGTACGTATTGCGATTTGTATGCCTTTTCTTTTGGGGGATGTTAGTTATTCCGCATCTTTTCGGTCCTCTGTACATAAATGTGCAGCGTCTTGTCAAATTCTGCGTATTTTGAATTATTGGATCGTATTTTTTGGAGTCATATTGTCTTAATAATTTGTAAATGTGTTTTTTTGGAGTAGCCGTTCTTTTCTGCGATAGTATTGATAGTAGTGGGATAATTATTAGTCTCCGTATCACGTGTCTGAATGCACTTAGTTTATGTTGCTGTAGGTGGTTTGATGTATAGTATATGGTCGTGTCGGTAGCAGTAGGTTGGTTTTGGACGTAGAAGGGATGGTCTGATCCTAGTGGCCTCATGAATTTACTCCTGGGAAGGGCTTTCCTTCGTGTCTTCGTCTTTCAAAATTGCGAGATACTGGCCAGGGATCAGCCAGCTTCATTATCTTATTGCAACTTGAGCAATTGGAACTACACATGGAGCGGACGAATGCCTCTCATGAGCTCGCCGACTGCGTCCTCCACCAAGCACCTCCATCTTCATAACATGCCGCACTGTTGATTTGGGCATCCTCCACTCAAAGACCTTCGCATCGAAATCGCCGCAAACCAGGAGCAACGCCCTCACTGCTCTTCTAGCTCCTCCAACTTCCCCTCAAACGCTCGTAGTAAGGTATCCACTAAACAACCTAAGGTCATAACGCCATACGTAGCCTCGGTCTGCCCCTTGTTCAGTCAGACGGACTTGACTTGTCCGAGCCACTCAGATAGCAGCACTGCCCAGTGGGATAACTGGTTATGATGCTACTTGCTCGAGAGTAGCAAATCAACCTCCTTCTCCCGCAACCTTCTGATTATGTCAGTAGGATCACCTATCATCACTCTATAACGGTCGTGGTGTAAATAGGAGCGACTAAAAAAGAGTATTTGTACTATATTGAGAAAAAAGAGAATTTGAACTATATTGAGTACAATGTTATGTTTTGCATGTCCAGTGATGACCTAATCTATAAAAAAATCTAATCTCTCAAACTTGGTAATGCCTCTCTGTGGAAGAGTGCTTCTCTCTCTGTGTCTCTCATTATTCTCCCCAGATATTTTATTTTTTGCGAGTCTTCTGTATGTACTTGAAAGCTTCTTTACTATTCAGCTACCTCCTTCAGGGCCGGGCGCAAGGCGACGGTTATGAATTGGATCGATAGTCGCGTATGTTCGGCGACGACGAGATGAAAGATGTCTGAGCTCTCGTCCGGAAGGTTGATATTCTGGCGGCTTCATTTGCATTTCACGACGGGTCCTGGAGGCCCTCGGACCCGGACAAGGACTTGGAAAAGAGGGACACGCCAGGAAGAGACCTCCAGAGCCTTCTCCCCTTTCCCCCCTCCTCGTTCGCTTCAACTACATGCAAGAGACATGCACATTTTGGGACGGCCGTATGTGGCGATGGCGGGAAGGGGGGGGGGGGGTCCTTTACGATTCACCGACTTGAAGGGACGATGAAGGGAAGATGGAAAGGGGAATTTTAATGAAAATACGTTCTCCCTCGGGAACAACAGCTCATTTCACAGTCAACTCCTCGTTTTTTTGTTTTTTTTTAATACTTCCCCGACGGTATTTCCTTGAGTTACGTTCTTCCGGTCGCGGGAGACTGAGAACGGTTCTCACTTGAGATGAGCGGCGTACTCAAGTCAGCTTCGAAGGCTCTTAAAGAGAATTTGAGCGTCCCTTAGCGCTAAGAGTGCGGAGTCACGTAATCGGCTTTTTAGTTTTCTTTAGATATTTACTATTCAAAGGCTTCTGTGCCCCAAAACCGTCATCTGAGAATACAGTGTACGTCTGTGAACGCGATTGAGAACGGCTGAACCAAATCGGCTCGAATTCAACGTTCAGCCTGCAGATCAACATACAACGCCGAAATGAACTAAAATTAACTGCACGTTATCGAAGTGATTAAAACCCTTTCTTTTCTCATAAGCTGCTTCAACGGGTTTCATTTAATTGGTTTTATGGACGGGAATCGATGGTGTAACCTTTCTAAACAATTTTATTGTGTGGTTAAACACCGAGAGCTGCACAATAAATTATCAAACATTTCAATCGAAGAGCGGCTTAGTGATGTTTTTTATTTTAGATCTCGCTCAACATTAGCGTTAAAATAATATCAAACTAGTAATCTGATAAGCTCCCTAGACGATGGCCTTAAAATGAACATGAGCTACGTCAGACATTCCAGAACTCCACTAACGTCGTTTTTTTGTTAATATACTAAATAATAACTTTCCTTGGCTCAACAAAATAGAAAGAAAAGTTATGTAATCGACTGACTTTTTTTTTTTTGAGTTCTCTTCGGATCATCACGTCTTTAGGCCTATTGAGTACGAAAAATGCGATAAGGGAATGTCTGTGACGCGATTGAGGAAAAACGCCAGAACCAAATCAGCTCAAACTTGATATCTAGCTCGCAGGTCATAACAACACGCCAAAATAAGATTATGAGTAAAATTCGCCTAAAACTGACTATAGTTATCTTAAGGGTCAAAACACTAATTTTTACTTTCCGCTACCCCAAAAAAAAAGGAAAGTATATTAATCGTGTCAAAAAATAAAAACGTTTTGAGGCCTACTGAGTCCAAAAAAGCTAATTTCGGCACGCGTTCCGTGTGTGTGTGTCTATAGTTCGATTTGCGGGAGAGCGGCTGATCCGATTGAGCTGGTTCTTTTTTTTGTTTTGTTTGTCATTGTTTGTAGATACCCAAATAAGGGTATGGGCGATTTCGATCGATTGGGAAAGGGAGGTGGGGGACGAAAATGTACCAAAAACTAGGGTTTTTCGCATTTTTCTCAAAAACGGCTATAACGATTTTGATTAAACTTTCAAATGATCTTCTACTAATCAATACCTAACTTTTCTTCTCTATACACGTTGGCGTGATGTTGGAACAAAAAAAAACAGCTATTGCCCTCCACTGAGCTCTAATTCTATAGTGTGCAAAGATCGCTCCTACGCTGGCAATTATATTCAACACAGCGACCACTGGCGTCCGTGAAGTCGACAATGCCGCGGCAGCACCTGGAAACAGCGGCAGGACCCTGTTGACCATGGTGGCACTGGCTGCTCAGACCCAAAAACCTAAGAGGTGAGCCTTAGAGGCCTTGTTCTCTCCCTAACACACGCATTTACCTCCTTTATCATCAACTAATAACTGTTTATTAACGTGAAATAGCCAATTTAAACCGGATAAATCTGAAACAATACTAACAACGCAACAAATAAGTTTATAAAAATAAATAAATAAATGTTTAAAAAAAATAAATATAAATAACAATTTTTCATAACACAAGTAAATAAATTATCCCTGAACACGGTACATTAACATATAACATAATTAACAGAAATAGGCAGTAACCTGAAACATAAACAACCTCATAACAAGTGAAAGAAGCTACGATTCAGTGACACAGCTGTCATCATTCATAAGCAACAGCTGTCTGAAATCAGTGATAGTCGAATAGCCGCAGTGGGGACACCCACCAGAGTAATGGAGCTGTCGCGGAGGCGGAGCTTCTTGCCAGCACTGAAAAGGGCTAGCAATGAGGACTCAGACGAAGAGAAAGAAGTGACTGAAGCAATAACGGGGACACAGGAAATTAGTGTAATAGGAGGTGCAGCTATTGACTTAGTCAAGAAGATGGCGGAACACACTTTCTTCGGTTAGTGGCAACATAATAGGGGAAATGCACACACGCGCACGACTCAAAAAAAGGAAGCAATGAAAATGTCAGAGAGAGTAACTGTAACACTGTATTATTTTCTAGGCTGACAGAAAGCAACGTTCTTAAGGAAAAATGTAACGACCGCTAGAAGCAACAACAATAATAACAAAGGCACAAAAAAAGGGAACCTTCTCTCAATCTCATTGAGGAGGGATGTCTTGACGGGGGAGGCTGGTTAGGTTGGCAGAAGTGAGAGTCATCCGGCTGTAAACACTGCTATCAATTCATTCTGCTAATCTGATAACGGAAATACTCGGAGCATGGTTGGCTTGAAGTGGTTAAAGTGTGGGAAATGAATGGAGTAGTTGGTGAGTGTCAAGGCGGCATGATGCGAATTTCACCTCCGTATTGATTAAGTTGGTAACCTTAAGTATCTTCTACTAGTCAATGCAAAACTTTTCTTCTCCATACATATCTCCATGAAAATACGGTGAACGGAGATACAGGCCTATGAAGCAAAAATTGTTTTTTTACGCTTTTTGGCAAAACGGCTTCAACGATTATCACCAAACTTTCAGGATGTTTTCAAATAGTTAATACGTACATATCGTTCTCAATAAATGTTCCTCTGACAGGCCATTGAACAGAGATAAAAATCAAAATGTGTCGAAAATAACGTTTCTTCGAACATTTCCGTAAATTCCAGGGTAACTACTTGACCAAATCTGATCAATCTTACAGAGTGTCTTTTAGTCACCCATACCAACATTTCGTTCTTCATAATTATTTCTGTATATATATGTTGAACGGAGATGTAAGCCAAGTTAACTCAGAAAAGGAGATTTATCGAATATTAATTTGCCGGTATTCCACTTTTCTCAAAAACGGCTCTAACGATTTCGATCAAACTTACGGAGTACTTTCAGCTAACTAGTCCCTACATTTTGTTCTCCATAAATGTTTCTGTAGAAATGCGTTGAATGAAGATATAGCACCCGCATATGTAGGTGGTGTTCGAACTTACGGGGATTGCGGAAAGTTGTGTGTTGCCACGCACCGCTCGTTCTCTCAAAAACGGCCTTACGATTTTGATCAACATTTTTTGTATTGACGGGTCCAAATAATACAAAAATACCATCAAATGTTTTTTTATGGTAAAATTACGAAAGCAGCACAATAAATTACCGAAACACTTCGATCGATTTTAGCGCAGTTTTTTCCTTATATACTCAAACGTTACTAGGATCGTCAGAAAAATGGACGTGGTAGTCTTATCAAGTATCTATACGAGGAGAGTTTGATAGTTCATGTAAGATATATAGAAGCCAGTCCAGATATTCCAGAATTTCAACCCCCACTGAATACCATTTCTCGCAGTTTTTACCCAATTATTCCAAAACGACGAATGCGATCCTTCTCAAAAAAATTACGTACACAGCCTAAAATCACCTGTGAACTGATTGCTCAATAGTGGTCCTGGGTCTAGAAGGAGCAGCACAGTAAACTTCAAAACCAGGCACTCCCGCTGCCAAAGTTTCGCTGCGAACTGAATGAAAAACCAATTTGATTAGTTGCCGGATGCACATGAGGCCAAGGAATGTTGCGTGATGCGTCGCAATTGATATTTCATCTACCTCTCATTCTTCTTAACGTTAATTCGCGATTTAGGAGTATAGCGCTCTTTTTCGAGCTATTGTTTCGCTGTATCGTCGATCCTTCCCGCAAGTTTAGCGTAATTATCTTACTTTTCGAAGTTAACGTATTTCAAGTGGATTGAATTGAAGTTTTTTTTTTTTTTTTCATTTCTGGCAACTTGATAGGATCGCGTTTATATTCAACTTTTTAATTAGGCTATTTTCCGACGCCCCCTCGGGTCGAACCCCGCGATTATAATATCCTTCAAACTTTTCTTCTCCTTTTTCGAAAAATTATTTCCAGACAGGGAAATCAAGTTAGCGTCAGCGGTGAGATAAAGTAACGCGGTCGGGCGGGGCTGCGGGACGGACGCGGATAAGACGGCCAACTTAGTCAAGACTTGCCTTGATATCATTAACTCTTCACGTTCTCTTTTTCCCTTTCAAGAGCCGCGAAGGTTCTTTCCCCACTCCACAGCCCGAGGATCTTAAATTGAAACAAAATCGTCGTTCCCATCCGGAATTACGGCCCTTTTAACGCAATAATAAACTCGCTTTCAAGAGCGAGACTTAACAGTTAACGTCTTTCTCAAGTTAAAAGTTGAAAGTTGACGGGCGGTGCATTTTGCTAGACGAGCGGGTGAATCGGTCGGATGTAAATTAGAGTGTTTCTCGGCCTCCATAACGAAAGAAGATATTCTGCTCAAAAAGCTCATAAGAAACTGGTTGCGCTTGAAGCTCCGATATTTATCGAGCTTCCACTACTTACGCATCGACCTTAATACAGTGATCAACGTATAACTAATTATTAGGACTGTCCAAACTGTCCCACCCTGGGATGAGGAAAAGCCATAAGTCCGACCGAATGATGTGGCGGGCCTGTGATCATTCTGGCCTTAAGGGTTGTTTGACCCAAAACCCACGGGAATGCACAGCCCGCGGCTTTGCGCCAGTGCATTATGGGCTAGGGCCACGACAGGTGGCTGCCTACGCAGGGCAAGGTAGGTAGAACGGAGCAATCCAACTCCTACCCAGGGCAAGGCCTGACAATGCTGGAAAATGCGCTTGCTCTGTGGATATCGTGATGGTCGTGGTGTCGCTGGAGGGTAGTAATTCCATCCCTTTCTTCGTTGTTAAACGGGATCTGAGGAAGGTTGTGTGGCCACCCGGTTGGTAACTGACAACATGATTTTTTTTTACATTTGCATTTATTTATTTAGTATACAATTAAATTACCTATGCTACTACCCACTGTAAGCATTGCTAGTGCTGTGGGGAGGAGTTACAGACAAAGAGTACAATTATCGGGGAGAAAAAAAGATAAACTGGCGGTGCAATTTTAAGAGGATGCCCAAGTAAAAGAAAGAAATTATTTGTATCATTTTTAATTATAAAAGAAACCTATACAAGGACAGAATAACAAGAATTATGGGGGGGGGGGGAGTAAATGCATAAGGCAATATTTTATGAGGGTTTACCTTAATTAAAGTAATCTTTTAATCTTTTCTTAAAAATAGTCAGTGATGAGAGCGAGCGAAGGTGAACAGGCAAACTTCCCCTAAAATCATGAGCAAACTTGTCCACGAGTTGTCCTACGAAAAGGCAGCAAGATCAACTTTTGGTTTGAGCCCCGAGTCACACCCTTTACTATAAAGGGAAGCTCACCCTTTTGTCCCTCCACAAACACCTTAACAATTGTTATTTTATCCCTCAGTTTTAAGAAATGGACATTTATACCCGGGAACAGCTCATCCGAGGGGTACCTGCTAGTTTTGTTTTTTTCTTTTACCCCAGCCTCCGGAACACGACCGAGAAAACCCACACCAACACCGATTGTTCTGAAACAGTTCGCGTCAATGGTTCTGGAATTATAGGGAAACATTGCAACGAAAGATAGTCAAAACACTGCAAATTATTGCACAACGGTTTATTATTCTCATGAACAGCTTGACCTAGTATTACTGCTCCAAGACCCATTCCATTCGATTCACCATCGAAAAATACTAGTAAACCATACGAAACATGACCTGACTACTATGGAAGTAGGAAAACTGAATATTCCCCTGGCGCCAGGCGCCCGTAAACGTCTGTAGGCATTTATGATCCGATGTAGGGGTGTGTGGAGGAAGTGGCCATAACCTTCCTCCGCCCCGTCGGGCTAAAAGAGTCGGGGAAATTGGGACAGGGACTTCCAGCGAACCCTCGGCAACTGATACGACGTTGCAAGTCAAGCGGGTGTTGCGAGGCAAGCGGGCAGGTGGCTTCGATGAGACGGGAGGGAGGGAGGGAGTACTAACGACGAAACGTTTACTGCCGCTGTAGTTCCCGCGAGTTCTTTCACTTAGTTGACATTGGCTCACTATAATTACTGTATTTTCCCTATATGCAGTTGTACACGTCTGATACTCATTCAAATTCGACCCAGGATGTAAAAATACCTTGAAAATGATACGAAACACGGCTTATTTGCGATTATACTGCGTTTCGTTAATTTGTTAAACCATTTTTTGTCCATAACAACCATGGGCTTCGTCCGATCGGACTTTAATTGGAATTCCGGAATTCCTTCGTCGGACTGTCCCTTCTCTATCACGCTTGTGTGACAAGTGCGAAGTTAACGCGGAGCAAACTGCACTAAAATTAGTTTTCGTCAAAATATTTGAAAATTTATTGCGCTGCTGTCGTCACTTTTCGAAGGATGGAAATTTGAAGTTATTGGGGTTACGCTTAAAGTAAATATTGCGCCACATCCTCGACTTTATCGACCTTTGAAAATATTCGAACTCAGCCATCCACCCAGCCCATGCCACCACACAACCACACCCCCCACGAATAGGTGTGAAGAGCAACCGCATTATTTTTAATGTCAGTGGTATATCAGTGAGGTATAATACTTTAATGTGTACTGGTCTCTAAATAAATAAATTTTTTTTAAACATGTAAACTTAATCGAAATTTTGATGCAGTTTTAGAAAAGAAATAGTGGTGTTTTGATCACTATGACAACTATAGCTAGTTTTGAGGGATTTCACTCCTATCCTGGTGTCCCATGGTAACCTTTATGATCCCTGCGGACTGATTGAAGAAGAGATGAAGATGGGAATCCTCGTCAAAGGGACGTGATACGTATGAGTTCTTCCCCAACATCCGTGAACGTCTTTCAAGGAAATGGGTTGAGCCAGACCACTGGACGAGCCAGTTCCTCACAGGTCATGGTGACTTCAATGCGCGGCTCCACTTCTTTTCTCTGAAAGACTCTCCATTATGCACGTCTTGTGCCTCCAGTGCGGAGGAAGCAAGAAACCATGTGCTGCTCCACTGTAGTTTCTACAACAGTGAGCGACGGTTGTTGGCAGGGCAAACGAACTTAGCAGCATTGACTGCTACAAAGCTAGCCTATAACCACTTCGCAGAGTTCGCGAAGAAGGTGATGGCTAAGAAACTTGCTCATAGTTGATCTGTCCTTTTGAAACTTGCCACCAAAGTAAATGGTTAGATCAGGTAGGAAACCAGATTAAGAACTGGAACTCCCAGGTGGTACGGGATTCCTCAGGTGGTCACCTCCGCGCAGTCACACACGGGCAACAGCTGTCTACCGGGAGACTGGCTAACGACCAAATACCTGCCGTACCTCCACAGGTCTGAGTTCGGTGGATGCTGCAGGGGCCAGCCTCTTGCATATTAGCGAAACCGCAACTTCTATGACTGATATAACCCTCGTCAAGGGTTTAGGAACAGTAATCAAATAAGGAAACAAACCTGATTGGGACCCACAGCAACGATATCAGGTATCAGCTCTCCTGAGGCAACTCAGTGTAGTCTGAGTAGTACCGCTCTCCCTCCACTTTCCAGCCCTCAGATGACAATGCACCAGCAACCTACTTGCAAACTCATAACGCCTGTATGAGTACGCAAGCACACACACGTGAATCAAACAGGTATTACAGCAAGCACCCACAATGTACACCTCACCAAAGTACCGATAATCGCTCCCATGAACGCCCTCTGAAGCCCTCCCACCCACAAGAGTAGGGGAAGTTAGGACTGCCTGAGTTCTCGTCCATCAAACGAACCACCCAGAGCAAATGGCGTTGCCATGTCACACACACCTCCACGGCTCATCCTGAAAGCAGAGGGGACGCTTCTTGTGGAGTTTGAACGCGGTGATTGTGGGAGAGGGCTGCATTTTTATATACTAGAGACAGCATAGTTATGAGTGTGAGGGATACAGATCTTACGTGACACAAGGGGGGTCTCTGAATAGGTGAATTGGGTTGTAGGAGTGAGAGCAGGGAGCGAGTAAGTAACCCAAGAACTAAGTGTCGAATGTGCGTTTCACTGGACGAGAGCTGAGTGACATATGTCTAAGGAAAGGTATTGAGACACTGGTGGAGAGTAAATATTTTGGCGACTAATTCCAAAGGGGAAAATTCGATTTCAGCTTCCGAAATTACCTTTAACCCTTTTTTTGGCAGAAGAAGCCGTTTGAAAGGGTAGTTCGGATATTCAGGTCACCAAATTCTGAAATTAAATTCTCAGGGGAAGACCCGAGCACAGGATTTCCCGCTAAGATCAAGAGCAACGGATTAGTTCGGCATTCACTGAGCCGAACAACTATAGTTAGTTTTGGTTTTGGTCCGATTTCGCTCTTGCAGGCTAGATCTACTTTGGGCCGAATGTGTTCAGCCATTGTTTCTCAATTGCTTTAAAAAACATACCTTTTTTGTGAGTAGGACGGCGGAACCCAAAAATCCACGGTTACGGTGGCGATTTGTTGAAGAACATACCCACGCATCCTCTCAGCACATTTCTTATATGGCACGGTGAATGCAGTAACCGTGATTGTATTTTCTCCTTCACACACAGGCGCATAGACCGTTATCTCAAATGTTGTTGTCTCAAGTGTTGTTTTCAAACTCAAAAGCCATTGAAATTTAATGAAAATTCAAAACTTAAACGTCTTTTGCACAACTTTCTTTCCTACTCCATAGGACAAAGGAAACTAAAACCAAAAAAACTCGAAACAACAAACAGAAAGTGTTTTAAAAATAGCTAATAATGCACGTTTTGTGTTTCAAAATTTTCGCTGTCCGGGTGGCGGGGTGCGGGGGGGAGAGCCGCTTGCTAAGGTTTTAGCCAGTTCCGCTCCATAGCAACAAGGCGAGTGTACGCTGTAATGGTTTGCCGCCCTGTTGTACCATGTTGCCGCCACCCGTGCAGTTCGCTGCTGTTTATAAAAGCGGAGGAGCCACATTTTCGGCAGAACGGCTATCGGCATTGCTCACGAATTTTTCCCCTTTTTAAGCCAGTGGATAAGTATATAAGTCCCTTTATATTGTGTGAAGTAAGGTAAGCAATCAGAGCTTGGTGTTTCATTTACCCCATTGCCCCTTTATTTGTCATTTACTACAATCCGAGCATAGGTTATTTGTTTCATTCTAAAAGGAGTTCATTTCATGTCATTTCTATTTTTTCCTGATTAAATTCGAATGGGTCCTATTTGGTTTATAATTTCATTTCCCAGTACCTTCCTGAGAGGCATTATTTTGTTTATTTTACATCAAATGAGTATATTTAACTTGTTCGTTTTTTGGGCCCTGACACGACTTTCACTCGTGTCCTGTACGCGCGTAATTCTGTAAAAGAATTCCCCAAGTACGTCACAACGCGTGGAAAGACGTTACTGCACACTGCACGTTGCTATGCTGTGCTTGGAGAACCACATTTTGCTGATCACTCCAGAGATACAACCAGGCTAATATATTTTATAACTTATCCGTGAGGTTTCCACCTCTTGTGGTTATGGCCGAGAATGGTGTTTTCATCATTCCGCAGTTCTTCAGTGTGTACATGCCTGACGATCAGACCTGTCCAATCACGCAAAAGCGGCGAATCGTTGCTTCCACCCATGTCCTGAAAGGAACTGGCTCGTTCAATTCCCTGGCTCTACCCCAATTCTCCTTGGACGCCAACGTACAGTGAAAAATTCGTACCTGTCAAGCCCCTTTTCGAGGGTTAACGCCTGTTTTATTCGCCATTGCTCGTTTGACAGCAGTGAAGAAGCAATCACGCTCAGCCAGGCCAATGCAAAACAGCGTAGAACCTCAACTTACTGAGCAATATAACGAAGGGTCACAGCACACCACCTCAGAATCCCCTCTTTCACCGTGCAATGGCTCTCCTCATCTCAAGCCACGGATCGTCCTGATATGAATGACAAGTGCGTCCGTCGCATTAGTAACCACTTCTATTCGCGCATAGAAAGAACGATAACAAGGCGTCACCGGTTAGTTGGCCCTCGTACACCCCCTCAGTCGAACGACACAGTCAGGTAATGCCTACCACCCTCGAACCTAAGCCTAGTAAGCCGTGTTAATGACAGGACGCCCCGCGTCGGCTCAGAACCTCATATTTCTTCCATAACACGACGACTCTCTTCATCCCAAACCAACAACTGTCCGCGACAATCGCAAAACCCTCTTTCAAATAAAGATGAAAGAAGGCGATCTTCACAACGGCGTTTCCCCAACGATCAACAATATTGACGTTTCATTTTCAAGAGAAAAAGGAGAGAGCTCTCGTGAGAAGTTCAGTAAAAAATAAAGTCGTCCGAAAGCCCCGTTGACGAGGGCCGCCGTTGGAGATGGAGCCTTCGCCAGCTCAGAAATTGGATACCGCAAATCCTCCCCCTTCAGCTTTACTTATCAACCGACGAGCAGAAGATCGGAGAACTGGGAAAACGAGGGCTTGAAAGAGTAAAAACGCTTTTGAGAGGAGCGGTAGGATAAAATTGAGTGTAAATCGCTCTTTGTCCCTGACGACGTTCTTTTCAGTTTTACCGGGAAAATAACAAGAAAAACAACAGCCCGATCCTCAACATGACGCAACTTCAGGGCGACATCCGCGGAATAATCTACCGTTTATTCAACGATACTTTTTTAGGGGAAATTCGCCCCAAAAACTGACCGAATGGACTGGAGCAGCCACACGTGCCACTGTTCAGCTATACCTCGGCAATTCGGACAGTTGCAAAAGCGGCCTGAGCACGACTTCTACTTCTGGGCATTGTAAAAACAGGCGCTACGTGGAGCTCATATCACAGATTTTTACTTTCCTTGGCTGTACAAAGTAGAAAGGAAAGTTACGTTTTTGAAATTGCAACCAATAAAAAGACACACAATGGCGTAGCTAGGTAGAGGTTGTGTTATGCCTAGAGCATTTCCCTAAATTCTTTCTATATGTTGGCAGTGTTGTCAATTATACGGATAGTGCGTTTAAATTCATCGATGTGCGAGAAATGGCGTTTGATAAGGTTTGGCATCCTGGATTGCTGGCAAAAGTAAAACCCTATCTTCCCGACACGTATTTCCGATTCCTGCAGACATATTTATCAGGGCGAACTTTCTCGGTGAGCTGCAGGGGTGCTGTCTCGAACTCTGCAAGCGTAGAGTCATCCGTTCCTCAAGGTAGCATCTGGGGTCCTTTGCTGTACATACTGTACACTAGTGACTTCCCTTCTTCTGGACATTTGACTCTCGCACACTATGCTGACGATGTCGCTGCGTTATGCAAGGCCAATGGCTCCTCACAAACCGAACAATACACGCAAATATTCATAGAACAAGTAGAAGATTGGTGTCGCAAATGGAGGGTTACTATGAATCTCAATAAGTCAGCCTTGGTTAACTTTACTCTCCGAACTAGACCAAGCCACAGTATTGTACTTCTCAGCGGTCGACCGATACCAACGGAAGATTCGGTACGTTATTTGGGACTTACCTTAGACAAAAAGCTTCTGTGGAAAGAGCACGTTGACACACTGGTCGGCAAGTTGCGAAATAGAATCCGTCAACTTGAAAGCCTCCTACAAACGAACTCCGCTCTTAGCCTATCAGCGAAACGCCTCATATACCTATCGTTAATTCGCCCCATTTGGATGTATTCATGCGGTACATGGGGTTCTGCGGCGGACACCCACATCAATCGCATCCAAACTCTCCAGAACAGAGTATTTAGAATGATCACGGGCGCACCATGGTTTGTCCGTAATTCAACCCTGCATTCGGACCTTGATATCCCGGAGGTACGCGTCACATTGCGCAAGGCATATGTAACACTTGATTTCGCAATGAGAAACCACCCGAACAATATGCTGGAGGACCTCGCCAATAATCCACCGCCTCCCCGAAATCAGCGACGTATGAAAAGAAAGAGGCGCAAGACTTCCTTTCCGAGGATTGAATTGTTATAAATTATTATTCCTCGTGTTTTGTTATATTAATTATACTGTCGAAATGTAGGACAATCGATGGATTGATACCTACAATCATGCTTCCTGTTAATTAGGCATTTTCGCCTACTATATAAGATATATATTGATCTAAATTATAATGTTACATATTAACAATAAAGTTTTCATTAATTAAAAAAAAAATCGATGTGCGTTTTATTGTGAAATCGAGAAAGGTTAAAAACTTAATGGTGTATCAGGAGTAAGTAAGCTAATGTGAATAAACCCCCCTGAGTCCGAAAAACGCTATTTGGGAAAATGGTTTGTGTGTGCGTGTGTGTACTGTATTCCATCGTTTATTGTACTGTGAGGTTGGGAGCACTGGTTTATGATAAAGAGTTGATTTTGATATGAACGAGTGGCGTTTTTTTCCAACGTAAATTAAACCTTATTTTGATTGGTAAAAGTACATTAAATTGGCGCAGACGGTTTGTTGTGAAGAGAAGTATAGAAAATGCCGAACGATCCTGCACCAGCTCCAATACCGGCTCCAGTGTGTACATCAAGAACTCCGGATTCTTGCAGAAGTGATAAGGGCATTGAATACGCAACAGCAGAATATTTCTATTCTAGTTAAGGCGATGTCGACTCAAGGAACGGGTGGACGTTCAGGCGAGGTATCTGTTTCGTTCGATAAATTCGACGAAACGATTGAAACCTACGATGATTTCACGGATAAGGTCGACGCTTATTACTTTCCTTGGCTCTACGAAGTAGAAAGGAAAGTTATGTAATCGGCTGAAAAAAAAATTTTGAGTTTTCTTCAGATCTCTACGTTTCAGACCCCCCTGACTCTGAAAAACACTATTTGGGAAAATGGTCTGTGTGTCTGTGAACGATTTTTAAAGAAAACCATCGTACCAAATCAGCTCAAACTTGATATCTCGCTTGCAAGCTCTCATGAGACGCCAAAATAAGGGTTTGAACAAAATCCACCGAAAGTTAACTATAGTTATCATAGTGATCAAAACACCAAATATTTTTTTCTCAAAAACGGCTCTAACGATGTTAATTACATTTTTTATATTGGAAGCTCCCAATATGGCAACTATACCATAAAATTTACATTTGTGGAAAAATGACGAGAGCAGCACAATAAATTATCAAAATTTTCGACGAAAAGAATTTTTAGCGCAGTTTTTTCCTTATAAACGCCGCTGGAATGTTAGTAGAAAGTTAAAGAAAATTGGTATAGTAATCCAATCTAATACCTAAAGTGTGAGTGTGTAAAAACGCTCATGAGATACATGAGAGTCACTCCAGAAATTCCTGAATTTCAACTACCGCCGTTTCGCTTACTACCAGTTCTAACAGTTATTACCCAATAACTCTGCAAAAGTGATTACTATCCTTCTTCAAAAAATTCGTGTTTACAGCCTCATTAATTATCTGCGTACCAATTGCTCAATAATGGTCCTATAATGAGTATGAGCAGCACAATAAATTCCGGAGCTGTAAGCGCTACCGCTTCCTGCTGCTGTGACGTGTTGTTTGACCAAGTTCAATGGAACTGAGTGATAAATGAATTGAGTAAGTAGAATTAGCCATGTACAAAGTGAATTGTTGTAGAGCTAAGGAAAGTTGTGTTGCAACGCACCAGATATTTATTTGAAATTTTATTTTACCAGTAGCGAATTTATTTTTCATTTATTAAATTTTATGTTTATAATTAGGAGCAAAGAAGGTTAGGAGGTTTTATTTTACTTTTACTGTCCTCCCTAAGGCCTATTGCCTGTAAAAAACACGTAGGACGTTGAGTAAGTGTAGTAACTTGAGTTGCCTTGGCTCAGTTCTTTCATTTCAGAATCTCTAGCTCAATGACTAAATTTCCAGGATTCCCTGAGGTGCTGTCCGCTCCTCCTAAGGCAGGATGTTATAGACCGGGTCCAATCACGACCACCGGCGTCAAGGCGGTTTCCCGTCCTTTATTTTTTCCTTCATCTTAATTTATTTTCTTCGTAACGCGTTTTTACTCAATTTTTCTTCTAATAAAAAAGATGAAACAATCGGTTACTCTTCTTATCCATCGTCGAGCCCTTTCGTCTTCTCCTTTCGGCTTTAATACCCTCCTGCCTACCGTATAATAATAACGGCAAGATTTTACGAGAGGCGTCGTAAACAGGTCGAGTTTCGCTCGCCTTTAACTTCACCTTCCTTTTCTTTAAATGTCTCTTTCCTTTGAAGGAGGTATATCGTCCTGTTTTATTGCTGACATCGCGCCGCTCGACCCAACACGCAATTTTTTTACATCTGCCCTTTAATTTGACTCCTTTATTTTCTTTATTCCCTTTTAGAGGCCGGCGGAGGTTACGGCGGCTATCGGACTTTTTAACGCCGGAATTGCGAGTCTTCAACAAGTAATAACTGGGGGGGATAAAGGGCTCGCTTCTAGGCATTCAAACGCAGGAATAGTTTCGCGAATGGACAAAATAGTACATCTTGCCGCAACACGTGTAATTTTGATGGTATTATAGGCGGAACACAATCGACGTACAAGTTAGTTGCAAATGTCCCGCGAATTGGGGAATGCGTTTTCTTATGTATTTTATTACTTTCCGCTACCCCAAAGGAAAATGAAAGTATAGTAATCGTGTCAAAAAATAAAAAATTTGGGTTTTCTTCAGATCTTTACGTTTCGAGGCCTACTGAGTCCAAAAAACCTAATTTCGGCGCGTGGTCCGTGTGTGTCTGTAGTTCGATTTGCGAGAGAACGGCTGATCCGATTGAGCTGGTTTTTTGTTTTGTTTTGTTCGTTATTGTTTTTAGACACCAAAATAAGGTTATGGTCGATTTTGGCTGATGGAAAGGGGAGCGGGAGACGAAATGTACCAAAAACCAGGGTTTTTCGCATTTTTCCCAAAAACGGCTGTAACGATTTTGATTAAACTTTCAAATTATCTTCTACTGATCAATATCTTACTTTTCTTTTCCATACATATCTCCATGAAAATACGGTGAACGGAGATACAGGCCTATGAAGCAAAAATAGGTTTTTTACGCTTTTTGGGAAAACGACTTCAAAGATTTCCACCAAACTCTCAGGATGTTTTTAAATGGTTAATACCTACGTATTGTTTTCAATAAATGTTCCTCTGAAAGTTCTTTGAGCAGAGATAAAAATGAAAATGTGTCGAAAATAACGCTTTTTCTAACATTTCCGTAAATTCCAGGATAACTTCTTCACCAGGTGTGATAAATCTTAATGGAGTGTCTTTTAGTCACCCATACCAACATTTCGTTCTCTATAATTATTTCTGTATATATATGTTGAACGGAGATATAAGCCAAGTTAACTCAGAAAAGGAGATTTGTCGAATATTAATTTATCGGTATTCCAATTTTCTCAAATACGGCTCTAACGATTTCGATGAAACTTACGGAGTACTCTCAACTAACTAGTCCCTACATTTTGTTCTTCATAAATGTTCCTGTAAAAATGCGTTGAACGAAGATATAGCGCCCGCCTATGTAGGTGGTCTTCAAACTTACGGGGGTGGCGGAAAGTTGTGTGTTGCTAGGCACCGCTCGTTTTTGTATACAATAGAAAATTCCAAAACATTTAAAAAAAAAGTGTTTGGAACATAGTAAATACCGCCGGTCAACGGACTGTCAGGGAGTCATGGCGAAGAATAAGCACGTACTGACTGGTTTAAAATGTGAGTGTAATATAATTCTTTGACAGAGTTTTTTTTAAAATATCTGGTGCGGTGCAGCACACAACTTTCCTTAGCTCTGCGTCAATTCACTTGTGTACATGCCTTTTTCTACTTACTCAACTCATTTATCACTCAGTTAATTTGAACTTGGTCAAACAACGCTTTACTGCAGCAGAAAGCGGTAGCGCTTACAGTTCCGGAATTTATTGTGCTGCTCGTACTCATTGCAGGACCATTATTGAGCAATTGGTACACAGATAATTAATGAGGCTGTAAACGCGATTTAAAAAAAAAAAAAGGATAGTAATCACTTTTTCAGAGTTATTGGAAAATAACTGTTAGAACAGGTAGTAAGCAAAACGGCAGTAGTTGAAATTCAGGAATTTCTGGAGTGAGCCCCATGTATCTCATGAGCGTTTTTAAACACTCACCCTTTAGGTATTGGATTGGACTACAATACCATTTTTTTTTTAACATTCTAGAAGAATTCCAGCGGAGTTTGTAAGGAAAAAACTGCGCGAAAAACGCTTCTGGTCGAAAATTTGATAATTTATTGTGCTGCTCTTGTTATTTTCCCACGAATGAGAATTTTATAGTATCATTGCCTGATTGAGAGCTATCAATATAAAAAATGTAATTAAAGTCGTTGGAGCCGTTTTTGAGAAAAAAATAGTTGGTGTTTTGATCACTATGATGACTATAGTTAACTTTCGGTGGATTTTGCCCATACCCGCATTATTGCGTCCCATGGTAACCTGTAGGCTAGAAATCAAGTTTCAGCTGATTTGGTACGGTGGTTTTCTCTAAATACTGCGCTAAAATCGATTTCGTCGAAAGTTTTGGTAATTTATTGTGCTGCTCTCGTCATTTTCCCACGAATGGGAATTTTGAAGTATCATTGCTTGATTGAGAGCTATCAATATAAAAAGTTTAATCAACATCGTTAGAGCCGTTTCTGAGAAAAAAAATATTTGGTGTTTTGATCACTATGATAACTATAGTTAACTTTCAGTGGATTTTGTTCAAACCCTTATTTTGGCGTCCCATGGTGACCTGCGGGGAAGATATCAAGTTTGAGCTGATTTAGTACGGTGGTTTTCTCTAAAAATCGTTCACAGACACACATACACACACACAGACACACAGACCATTTTCCCAAATAGTGTTTTTCGGACTCAGGGGGGTCTGAAACGTAAAGATCTGAAGAGAACTCAAAATTTTTTTTTCAGCCGATTACATAACTTTCCTTTCTACTTCGTAGAGCAAGGAAAGTAAAAAGTGAAGTAGTTCAATAAATGTTGAGTGAAAGCTTCAGCGATTAAAACGACGGCCCTGCAAAAACATTCGCCTGTTCCCAGCAATATTATTAGTTCGACGTAACTTTCGTTGCTATCAACAAGGAAGAAAGAAACGTACAGACCACATTTCTACTTTCTCAAGCTGGAAAGTGGAAAGTTTTGTAAGAGCCGCTGAAAATTGGAATTCTACATTTCGTTAAGCATTTAAGTTTCCGAGTGTCAAATATGTATCTGTAATCAATGCACGTTCCATGGGTCTGAGCAGTCGTTTGTGAACGAAGTAAACTAAAAGTTCATCGTGCCACGGGGAATGTGTGGAGTGGACTTGGTGTTAAGATTGACAAAAGTGGCTCAGTCTGCTTGGTGTCTGCGACTAATTTGTTCAACTACTTCGTCTGATGACGTCATTGCCTTTAGCTACCAGTTCACTCTACTCGGATGCCCACATCCCACTACTGACAGCGAAAACCTGGTTCTGCATCCGCCAACTCAGTCCATTCCTCGGCCATCCTAAGCTAAACTCTTGCTGTACAAGATGCTGGTCCATTCACACCCGGGGGGGGGGGAGGGGGGGGCACCTGGTCCGACGGAAATTCTGAAATAGTTGCCAAGGTCTGTCCAGGACTCAGAACTCCTCCTAAGGATGTATGTCACCTAGTAGGTACTTTTCCTAGGCGTTGGGAGATGGCTGGTCCTCATTCCAAAAGTTAAGGGGGATCCAAGCTCTTTGTCTGGAACTGGAGAAGATGCTGCTGCCACGCTTTTGAGTGCCATCAGAGGTGGGGGTTAGTTGTCAGTGCGCCAGCATTGCTTTAGAACATGGACCTCAACCATTGGAGCAATCCAAGAAGTGGTGTAGACCCTTATAGTGACACGACGGCGTAACCAGTTCTCCCAGAATATAGGGCCTGATTGTAGTTGTGTGAAGTACCCTTTTTATGCATATGATGTCAAATCCCTTTGTTGATCAGCTTCAGATGGGGGATCTCTTGGCCCGACTTTACCGTAGGACTGTAGACTCTCCAGTATTGCACGAGCCTTCAAACCCTCTCCAAGACAATGGCATATGCAGAAGGCACATGGAAGAAGGAGGCTAGTTTCCTCTGCTGGAGGAAGCGATATGGGAGTTTGCACCCTTGGAGGCTCACCCTCCAGGCAATGCAAACTCCCGGAGGCATACTAGAAGGCTGCTGGCGGGCCTGGGGTGACATAGTAGCTGCTTAGCAACTGGTAGCATGTGCCGGTGAGGGGGGGGCCCTGGAAGAATGAGGAAGGACTCGTGCTGGTTTGGTTCACTAAGAGCTGGAGCGAGGGCTCCTGAATCCAGTGGGCCAAGGAGTTGCTTTCCCTTGTCTACGACTCGCGGGCGAGTTTAGAGTCCTCAGACTGGCACAACTCGGATATAGAGATTGGCAGTAGCATATATAACATGGCCTGACTTCAATTTGGTTCCGAGTGGGAATCTTTGCTTTCCCTAATCATAGATTGCGTTTTTATAGTGAACTGCTCAACTCTGCTACAATTGCTAGACATTTGCTCCATTATGCCGTACACTACAGTGCCCTACGAATACTACTGAACTTGAATGCTGGCTCTTTCTCGAAACCCAAATTTGAAGTTCTAAGAAGATGCGTCGACGTCTCGAGAGCAAAAGAAAATAAACGTGGCGGTGTGGAGTTAACGGGGGACGAACCAGGCGTATTATTTCATCGGATTTTATAGGGTACGGGGTCGCTCCGATGCGACGGCTTAAGTGGTGCCCGTGCCCTCAATGACGCGTGCGTGGGCTTTGGAAAGACTGGTGCGCCTGCAACGTGTTATCGTCGGTAGTGGCAGGTTATCGTCACCTTCCGCCACTTCGGCGCGGTCTCTCGGCCCACGCGACCGCCAGGGGCAGGAGAGCGGCAACTCGACGAAGGCCCCGCCGGCGAACGCAAAGAGACGAGCGGCTCTGCTGGACGCTCCAAAGCTCCACCTCCAGCGCCAGATGGTCGGCGGAACCAACGCGAGCTCCGTCCCGTCGATCATCGTAATAACCGACCTCTGGTACCGTCGCGTGGGTTTGATTCCGAGCTGCGGAGCTAATTCGAGGGACGGAGCTTCCAGTCTCTTCGCAGGTCGCATCACCTTCTGAGTCGCTGTGGTCCTGCCGGTTGATATTTGGCTAAAACCCCCACATAGACCAACTTGACAATCATTTGTGGTCTGCGACTCGAACATCTGAATACGAGAGCAACAGCTAAATTCAAATAATTTATTGGTAACTTTGGTTGGGCGTAGACAAGATTGACCCTCTCACCCTATTCTTGTTACAGTTTATTCCCACTTCAGGAGTCAACTGTCTTCACTTTGCCCACCTGCTAAGTGGTCGTAAGTTCATCAGAAGTCCCCTTCTAACCCTAACCAGCCTAATCTGATTGACGCCTCATGCCTAAATAGCTCGGTAAGTGAACCTAACATGCATAAGACATTACACAAGTAGAACATAGCTTACCCTCTCCTGATAATGGTCATTGTAATGCGTACCTGCAACAAAGAAAAATGAATATTAGAACACCTTAGAACGGGAATGTTACCATAATTTCTGACTTTCTGTCGATTAGTGAGTCAATGCTCTTTCCAGGGTTTCTTCGAGGGTTCAGGAACAGTCATTTGATCAGGAAACAGAACTATGTCGAATTTGTGCTGCAGGGCTCTCATTGGTTCAATTCCTCCCACGTCCTACTTCAACAAAGAGCGTGAATACCAACTTGTTGGGTTATCGATAACCGCCATTACAAGCGTCAATCACGTAACTGACTACCACTCCCCACATTCGTTGGGTGGCAAAATGCAACGCGTTCCTCGTCGAAAGAAACATGCGACAGTGTCAGTGTATTGAATCATCGATAAATAACGGGAGGCTTAAGGCGTACATTTCACGATATTGTTAAACGTCAGCCGTAACAGAATACCATAAATTCGCGCATCCCGAAGCTGAACTTTTTTTTATTTATTTATTTTATTTATTGTTTGAGTCTGTTACATAATATTGTATCATACCTCATTGACATGTGTGTAAGCACTTAAATTGCTAATCTTTTTAGTTCTGCATCAAGGTATCTGACGTTGGCTTTTACTCGGTTGGAGGCGTGAGGAAATCTAGGATATGCCGAGGTCTGGTTAGTCTTCTATCGTTGAAGGGTGCAAAGCCACTTGTGACAAGCGGGTTGAAATGGTCGGAATAATTTCTGTGGAGCTTTTGCATACAGAAGCGACGAAGTTCAGATGGCGATTCCAATACGAAGTCCTTATAAATTGTTGCATTCCTCACAAATGGTGGGGTGTGGATGATGTTCCGCTGCAGCGTGATGTTCTGCTGGGCCTCGAGTCTCCTAGATTTGGAATCCGAGCACGTCCCCCAGATAGCTAGACCGTAAGTCCAGATCAGACGAACTACGGTTTTATACAGAATGATTTTGTTGGACAGTGATAGGTGATAGGTTGTTGAGGAGTGGCTTTAGTTGGTTCGTTCTAATTTTCGTCCGCTTAATGACGTCTGAGATGTGGTCTTGGAATGTTAAGCGACGGTCTAGCGTGACCGTAAGTCCAGATCAGACGAACTACGGTTTTATACAGAATGATTTTGTTGGACAGTGATAGGTGATAGGTTGTTGAGGAGTGGCTTTAGTTGGTTCGTTCTAATTTTCGTCCGCTTAATGACGTCTGAGATGTGGTCTTGGAATGTTAAGCGACGGTCTAGGGTGACTCCTAAATATTTGTGGGTTGAGGCGAGGGGTAGTTGGTAGTTATTATAAAACAATGGCACTTCTTGGAACCTCCGACGGTATGAGAACGTCACGGTAACAAATTTGGCAGGGTTAATTTTGAGTCTCCATTTAGTGCACCACTGCCCGAGTTTGTGTATAAACGATTGTAGGACATGGGAAGCTTCGTCCTGATCAGGTCGGCTAACGGCGTAAACTAGGTTGTCTGCAAAGAGCCCAGAAAATTCGAGAGTGGCAGGAAGCGGTATGTCATGGCAATACAGAGTGTAAAGATAAGGACCAAGGACACTTCCCTGAGGAACTGATGCTCTAATCATTCGAACTGACGACGTCTCATTTGCAATATCGACAACAAATGTTCGAGCGTCCAGATAGTTTTTGAGTAAGTCGAAAATGTTTTTTGGGAGGTGGGGCTTTAGCTTGATCAGAAGACCAGTGTTAGGAGAAGAAAGAAGAAGCTGAAGAGAGGATTTTCCTATTCGCGATTTGAGTTATGGGCTCGTGAAAATTGGGAACAGGGAGGGAAAACGCAGGATGACTCAGGTGCGGCATGCGATGACGCCTCTATCAATTCAGCTTATGGTTTTCATCCCGAAGGCTCGAGGAATTAATAAAATGATTCAGTCGTGTCTCAAACGCAAAGGTTTTATCGCTTATCTGATGCTTCAAAACGTCATCTGTCGGCCACCGAATGATCGCTCTTCTAAATTTGAGTTCAAAATCCTAAAGTACTTTCGTTTCTTGTACTTGATTTCGTCGATACTACTTTGCCCTTTAAAATGCGTTGGGCAGAGCGGTTTGGGTCATAAAGCCGTCCGTAGATCAGCAGAGAGTACCTATAGCTCTTTGGTATCAGCACCGCGGTCTAAAGTCCTATTGTGCCAGCCCTAATGTCACACAGGTCCATGCATAGCCTCCTGAGGAATGCCAGATATTTCCTGCAAGTCTTCTTTGATGTTCACCCTCGGTGAAGTAGCACTGAAGAGCAGAAATCCCTCCCTCTCAGGTTTCCTGGGCTTGGGTAGGACGTGGTAGGGAGTCTCCTCATCTGTGCCACACCACTTACACTGAGGGATGTCGATGATCCCCACGATCTGCCTTGAACCATCCCCATCTCTCCATACTCGGAACGCTCCATCTCATGTCTGCTCCCGCAGTATTCCAGACTATCTGATACATTATCCTGGTATATTCTCCTACAGTCCTCTTGTCTAGAGACAGATAAGTCCTCAATACAAGCGAGCTAATTCAGCCTGCGCCGAACAACACGCATAGTGTACACTTTTTCGCCTTTCGGTTACTATTTATGATCCACGGGAATTGTTGAACTTTCCATCTCGTGTGAACTACGAGTGGAATAAGTTGAGTGGTTACGGTTGATGAGAGGAGTAACAGCCGCGTTTCGTATCGTTGAACTCAACAGATCACTCAGCGCCCTCTTAATTATTCCTCGATTGAAATTGATGGCTCAGTCACTCGTTGATCAAAACTTCCGTTTCGTTGCCTCAGGATAATTGCAAACAATTGCTACCAATCGCTCAAGGTCTCTTTCAATTGCAGCGGCCAGACAACAAAATCATTAAGTCACAGTTGCATCCAGCTCAGGGTTTAACGAATTTTTTAAAGCGAAATTGAGGCGATAGGAATCACGGTCCAGGGGTTCATTTTTGTTTCGTTCGGACTTAAAACGCTTAAATGATCGTATGGTAGGCCAATCCAAATTGTGTAGGTCCTCAGCAGCTCTAACGTTGATTCGACTATTTCACTTCATCGATGTTTTCGTCTGTGGATGAGCTCGAGCCAGCGCGCATTTCGTCGTTCACACTTCTCGGCCCTTCATTTTGTACCGCCCGTAACGTTTCTTTGGTCCAAGGTGGTCACCATAAAGTCATCGTTCGTTTTGACGTGAATACTTGTTTAAAACGGCTTTCATCGGGGCGCAATTCAAAGAAACAAATGATAAGACAATCGGGGGGGGGGGGGGGAATACAGTTTAGTGTTGCAGCTACATGTCTACCCTTCAAAATTTCAATTACGCCACTGGATACCACGAGAAGAGAACAAGGGCCTGTGACCCTTGGGAGGTGGCAAGATAAGTGGGAGCCTGGAAGGGGTGATGGACAAAGCGGCTGATTCTGGCACTTGGTCCATGGCTGGCCCCGCGTAAACAGCTCCTCGTGGGACATGGATCACTAGGGTGTACCTGCACCGAACTGGTAAGGGTGCCAGCAAAACTGCCTTCACTGCAGGGCGATGGAAGATGATGCTTCACATGCCAAAGGCGGGAAGGCGCCCAGAGGAGGACAAAGTCAACTGGCTCACACCAAAGGCATCGCACAATTTGTCCTGCCAGTCATCTGAGAGCGAGGAGGATGGAGCTTGCTGATCCAGGGCTAGTGTCTGGCAGGAACAAAGAATGAAGACATGGAGGAAAGACCGCTGCTGAACCTCCCAAACTGCTGAGCAATATGGGAATGGTGGAGAGGCGTGAGGGTCAATCTGCTGCAATGTGCTGCACGGTTGTAGGATAGTTCTCAATACCCAGGAGAACTCATGGAACTACCTCGAGCATACTGTTACAAAGGAGATTAATGTTGAAAGCGGTATCGCAATAGGTGAGTCGAGAAGCAGTACGATAGAAGCTGAATGCTATTCGAACAAGGAGTTTTATTCGTGAATTACATTCGGAGATTTACCACCACAAACTGGGAACTGGGTGGGAGCAAACGCGAGCACGGGCGACACAGCGACGAGGGAACCGGCTCAGTTACAACTGACGGCAGTGAAGTCTTGAGCGAATCGGGGCATTTGAGGTGCCCAGTCAGCATAAATGATCCGGACGAGCCTCCGCTGAATCGAAGGGTTTGGTTCGTCCCGTTACAATACCTTTTGGGCGAACCACCTGAGGCAGTGGACCATCTGGCGAGAATCGGTTCGTTTACTGTACATATTGAGCCACAGATTTTTTTTTTCATCACTCGTCTCGCCGGGACACCGTCTTATTTGCGTTTCTTGGCTTGCCAGTTAGTTGGATCTTTACGTCCCGGTTACACGGACAACGACGATTCCTCAAAATGTCAAAATCGGAAGAAAACCCAACTTTTGTCAACACGACGGGCAGCGAAAAGTAAAAATGGCCATGACGGTCTAAATCAAACTCCTGCGGTGTCAACTAGTCCGAAGTGTCTTGTAATAATTGTTATCCGTAAGCATTCCTTTGAGGAGAAGATGATGGCGACCCTGGTTTCAATAGCTCGTCCATATTACGGATGCAAAGAGCTACGTGCCTCTCCGCTCGGTTGTCGCATTTAAACTGGCGCTGACAGACCTTGGCACTGGTCCAACACTCCAACACCTCGGATCCGGCCCGGAGAACCGACCCGATTCGGCGCCAGGCGTTACGAGCGTCCGAGAGGATTCGAAACAAAGCGCAGGAAAATCCTTTTGGTCATGAAACATTTTAACGAGTAAAAACCCCGTTGTTTGAACGCGGAATGACGTTTTCCTTCGCTTCTTTTTTGTAAACCCTGAACCCCTTCTCCGTCCGCACTCTTCCCACCGGAGCAAACGCGACACAAAAACGAGAGGTAAAAAGAGGAGTGACGCTTTTTGTCATTGTAAACCAGAGGCGCGGTTTTCTAATGACAACTAGGGACCAGACTAATGAACGGATGGATTCAGGAGCGACTGCGGTTAACAAGAGACCTTTAAAAATGAGGAGCGGCCCCCCCGGTTTTCATTGCGGCTTTCACATAAACTACTCCATTGTGGATCCAACGTCGAGCCTTCCAATGAATATTTAAAAATGGGAAACGGCCGGAAGGGAAGTGGAGTGTGAGGAAGATGAGGGGAAGTGATGAAGTTGTGGAGGGGGTTGGAAGTTGGAAAAAGGGAAATCTCCGCGCTTTTTTCTCGAATGAAAGCGTTACGCCTCGTCGGGACATTAAAATAACAAAACGGCGACAAAATCTGTGGGAAAAGGCCTCTCAAAACGCCGTGAAACCGGTTCTTTTTTGGCTCAATTTTTATTGGTAAAAACTATAATATAAAACGATCTAGTGGCAAAGCCGCAGTTTATTTCACGGCCCTTATCAATCATGTTAAGGGGACGTCATCTGTCACGTAGTTTTTCTCGCCTCTAAATTAGATTTCAAATGCAGAAGAACCATACTGGCACACACTAACCCCAGGGCCACGCTACGCTCCTGCCAATACCGTCGCTCTGAAACACGCTCAGTTTACGCTTGGGAGCGCTTTAACCCGATAACAGCGCCATTAACACGGTTTTAGAGCACTTAACCGCAAATTATGCTGTTCGTAAACCAAATAACGCAATAATAAATTATCAGGACCTTCAGCTTTTTTTTTTTTTTTCTTTCCTTGGCTCTACAAAGGTTATGATCGGCTGAAAAAATTCGATCTTTACGTTTCAGGCCATACTCCGCAAAACGCTATCGAAAATATCTGGTGCGTTGGTGCGTTGCAACACACAACTTTCCTTAACTCTACGTCAATTCACTTTGTACATGGCTAATTCTATTTAATCAATTCATTTGAACATGGTCAAACAACGCTTTACGGCAGCAGAAATCGGTAGCGCTTACAGTTCCGGAATTTATTGTGCTGTTCGTACTCATTGCAGGACCATTATTGAGCAATTGGTACACAGATAATTAATGAGGCTGTAAACACAAATTTTTCGAAGAATGATAGTAATTACTTTTGCAGAGTTATTGGGTAAAAACGTTTAGAACTGGTAGTAAGCGAAACGGCGGTAGTTGAAATTCAGGAATTTCTGGAGTGAGCCCCATGTATCTCATGAGCGTTTTTAAACACTAACCCTTTAGGTATTGGATTGGACTACAATACCAGTTTTCTTTAACTTTCTACTAACATTCCAGCGGAGTTTATAAGGAAAAAACTGCGCTAAAAACGCTTTTCGTCGAAAATTTTGATAATTTATTGTGCTACTCTCGTCATTTTCCCAAAAACGGGAATTTTATAGTATCATTGCTTGATTGAGAGCTATCAATATAAGAAATGTAATTAAAATCGTTGGAGCCGTTTTTGATAAAAAAAATTTGGTGTTTTGATCACTATGATAACTATAGTTAACTTTCGGCGGATTTTGCCCATACCCTCATTATTGCGTCCCATGGTAACCTGTAGGCTAGACATCAAGTTTCAGCTGATTTGGTACGGTTGTTTCCTCTAAAAACCGCGTTAAAATCGATTTCGTCGAAAGTTTTGGTAATTTATTGTGCTGCTCTCGTCATTTTCCCACAAATGAGAATTTTGAAGTATCATTGCTTGATTGAGAGCTACCAATATAAAAAATTTAATCAAAATCGTTAGAGCCGTTTTTGAGAAAAAAAATTTAGTGTTTTGATCACTATGATAACTAGCATGGTGTTAGCTTTCGGTGGATTTTGTTCAAACCCCTATTTTGGCGTCCCATAATAACCTGCGGGCGAGATATCAAGTTTGAGCTGATTTGGTACGGTGGTTTTCTCTAAAAATCGTTCACAGGCACACAGATCATTTTCCCAAATAGTGTTTTTCGGACTCAGGAGGGTCTGAAACGTAAAGATCTGTAGAAAACTCAAAATTTTTTTTTCAGCCGATTACCTAACTTTCCTTTCTACTTCGTAGAGCAAGGAAAGTAAAAAAGAGTATGTGTGTGAACGCGATTAGAAGAAACAGCTCAAACTTGTTATATAGCCCGCAGATCTCTGTGAGACACCAAAATTAGGGTAGGAGTAAAATCCGCCCAAAATTAACTATAGTTATCATAGTAATCAAAACACCAAATATTTTTTTCTGAAAAACGCACTGACGATTTTAATTAAATTTTTCATATAGACAGCTCCTAATAAGAAAAGAATATCATAAAAGTTCTATACGTGGAAAAATGACAAGGGCAGCACAATAAATTACGTAACATTTCAACGAAAATCGAGTTTTTCTCACATGAACTTCACTCAAATGTAACTAGGATTTTCAGAAAAGTTCATATCAATTAAATAACTATACGATGAGTCATGAAAAAAACAGGGACTAAACCAGTACTAAACTGTCGTTTCACTTACTACCATTTCTAAAGATTTTTACGCGATAACTGTGGAAAAGTGATTATTATCCTTCTCAAAACAATCGTGTTTACAGCCTCATTAATTCTGTTTGTACGAATTGCTCAATAGTCGTCCGTGTATGAGTACGAGCGGCACAATAAATATCGGAACTGTTAGCGCTACCGCACGTTTGCTATCAACTGATGTTTTACCAAGTTCTAATGAACTGAGTGAATAATAAATTGACTTAGTAGAAAAAGTCATGAACACGAGTCAATTGGCGAAGAGCAAATAAAAGTTGTGTGATGCAGAGCACTTGATTTTTATTTAATTTTTAAATTCTGCTGAACAAACCTGACCTGACGGAATGCCTTCTAGTAACCTTTTCTCTATTATGTTATTTTAATGAACGCATTAAAACAACACAATACACCGACTCAGGCAACAATTACAGCCATCGCGAGCTCCGATCCAATAGCCCAACTTTCGTTGAATTGTGAACCTTCGTCTTACTGCTAGGCTACATTCGCTCCGGTTGCCCACAATGGCAGCAAGGCGGTAAATCGCCCGCCCCCCCTCTCTCTGTTATCCGCTGCTCGTGGAGTGGACGACTTTAATGAGCGGAGTTGAGCGAGTCCCCGGAAAATCCTGTCAATGATTCGAAGAACGAGGGGGCTACGAGGAAAGGCTTTTCTTTCACATTGGTGGAATCATTACAAAAAAGCGATTGATCAGTATACCTAGCGAGGTGTGGCCATACGTGGCCATTATTCTACACAACAGTTCAGATAAACAAGTGAGGAGTGCAGTTCAACATCAGGCAATATTACAAGATCAACTATCTCGTCCTTCGAGTTTGATACTTAAAAAAAAATAAAAGTAAATAAATGTCTTCTTGACAGCATTCCATGAATTATAAATAACTACTTTCTTCATTGAGCGATTCCGTATAAAGATAAAAAGTGGTCCTTTCTTAAATATCAAAACTAACTGTTCAATGTCTTCATATCAGGTGAAAGTTCGTTACAGTACGAAATACTCTGCATAAGAAGTGCATCATGGTGGCAGCCAGTAGTTTAAATCCTTACTCCTAGTTTAAAGGGTGCGAGTATCGAATTGAGTGTGAGTATAAAAGGGCGACTTGGAATAAGCGTGAACTGGAGTGGAAAACGAGTGAGAGCTGTGACTGGGCTGTGATGGAGGATAATGTGTCTGAGCGAGCACTGGGGGATGAGTGACTTTCGCAAAAATTCTTAGGTGAATGAGTTTGGGAGGAGCTGTCTGTTGTGAAGAGGAATCTAAAAACCCTGCAAATTATTACACAATGGTTTATTATTCTGATAATCAGCTTGACCTAGCATTAATGCCCCGAGACCCATCCTGTTCGATTCAGCATCGAAAAATATCATAATGAAACCCAAAAAAAGATCGAAAAGAACTGAATCGTAATATTAAAATAAACAAAAAAAAACAAACGAAAGTATCTAGAAAAAACTGAATTTCAATATGAAAACATGCACGCTAAATACTAATATCAAAATTTAACCAAAAATCTATGAAAAAAACCAAAATGAGAATGAAACGAAAGAATCTAAAAAAATTGAATCGTATTAAAACCAAAACGTTGGGGAAATTGGAACGGGGGCGCTCGAAGCGAAAGGCGAAAGGGGAGTTGAGGCGTCATTGGGAGGCAAGCGAGCCTCGAGCGCGGTTGCTTTTTTAATGAGACGGGCGGAAGGGAGGGAGTTCAAACGACGAAACGCTGTAGCTCCCGCGTTGTACTGCGTTTCGTTAATTTTTTTAACCGTTTTTTGCCCATTAGAACCACGGGCTTCGTTCGATCGGATTGCCGAGATGGCGGGCACAACTAGATACCAAATCGGATTTTTGGGCGAAAGGACGAATTTTTTAGACCACGTTAAAGGCACAAAACGGCCCGGACGGCGGACAGGGGACGGGGGACAGTGGACGGCGGATGGACATTGCAAATTTGGAATCTCCATGTCTTGAAACGTAAAGTATCAAATTTTGAGGGGGGGTTGTAAAAAATGTTTCGTGACCGAAAACATAGGGTTATTATTCAGAATGAATAATAAACCAAAATGAGGAGTGGGAAATGAAATATGGGAAAATCACTTCAGAGAAATCCGTCGACGTGGGAAATAACCGCAGAGGTGTAATTCCTGTAGGTAGTTCGGGGAAACAATGACTTAGCCGTTAGGGCAAATGTGGACATTCTGAGGTAAAAAAACCCTGACTGATTCGGCTTGCGTGGAACTTTCATTCATTTTCATTCATCCATTTTTCAAACTCTGAAGATGCGAATATTTGTCATACACTCTGTCGTCATATTTAATATTCATAATACACCTAACGCTAGTGTTTAAAGCTCTCCGAATTTAGCCTACAAAGAGTATCCAGATTGCAGCCAACCGCAACGCTATACTTGAAGTAAGGCAGGATCAATGTCCTTCAAAAGCCTGCTGATTTGAAGAAAACCTAGTTCCTGAATGCGTAAAGCAATTAGTGAACCTTTCCCTCAGCAGCATTTGTTTGAGCAGTCCAGGACAGATAATCGCCTAATATAATACCCCGGCTTTTCGTGCGCTCAACATATTGAATCTGGACCTTTTTAATAGGCAATTTTGGGATTCCCTTGAGGGAGAAATTGACAAGTGATGTTGCATGTTCAATAACCATGACGCTAAATTTGTTCGAATTCAGCACTAGTCCATTAGTCCATGTCCACTGAACCATCAATAAGGTTGTCCAGGTGAGAGAGAGAGAGAGAGAGAGAGAGAGAGAGAGAGAGAGCGAGAGAGAGAGAGAGAGAGAGAGAGAGAGAGAGAGAGAGAGAGAGAGAGAGAGAGAGAGAGAGAGAGAGAGAGAGAGAGAGAGAGAGAGAGAGAGAGAGGCCGTGAGAAAGAGAGCAGGCTTAGCATAGCATAATTGGACAGCTTGACGCAGCGTCACACCTCTCGGTTCAGTATCGAAAAATACTAGCAAACGACACGAAACATGATTCCTACAACAGAATAATGAAAAATGGCACTTTCTAGGCGACGCTAGGCAATTGACACGAGGCTACGAGTCAAATGGAAGGGTGTATTAAGGCTATGGGAAGAGCGGCATATGAGCGTGGGCCGGGAGGGAACAATAACTCGCTACATTGCCCCACGAATTACTTCAAGTGGTAGAATTCTTCAATATTTATTTACTAACATTACTATGATTTAACTATTTTTCATCTAGACGCTAGATCTGTCTGCCGGTGCAGGAAAATCTGAACTGCCTATTTAGTCAGCTTCTACCAATAAGCAGGTGGTTTCCCCCTTTCGGACATTCCAAATTATCCACTTCCCACCACTCGGTTTACCTCCTCTCCAACTCACAGCCCTGCACAGGCCTAACCTAAAATCACACCTCCGTCTCTCAGCTCTCGCCCTACTCACTCACGCTCTGCTCTCGTCCCAGCAACCCAGTTCACCCATTCAGAAACCTATTGTTCAGGCCTAAATACTCACCTACACTTATATCACTATTCTATCTCCCAAGTGTTAATGCAGCATAACGCACAACATATAATGAAACTAATCCATTGATTGGAACGCCGATGCCCCCCCCACCTCCCACCCTGGCTAAATGTGTTAATTACAGAAGAAAAACAAAGGGAGCGAAATGAGAGCTTTGAGGGACACGTTAGGGAGCATAGAAATAGTTGGAGACATCGTTAACCTTTGCCGAGAGCAAGAGACCCTCTACGAACAGTCTAGGAATAAGATGATTTGGACAGTGAGCCAAAAACGCCACCTAGGACAGTACTATCAAAGTAAAGTAACCCGGATAGGGGATGAAGTAAACGACCGAAGCCTTCGTCATTTGAACACTTCAGATTTAAACGGCCGATGACATTCGCTTCGCAGGTGACGACAGGATGATTAATAGTTTTTTAAAAACGCTGACGTCATCGATAAGATCTCACGCGTCTTGCTAATTCAAATCGCAAGGTGCGTCCTCCGTCGGCCTCGTTGATTTATCTGCTGGGAGTTGAACAAAAGTGCGAGCCAAACCCTACGGTTCTTTGTTTATTCACAACGTACCGATTTTCGTGGGAAAATGAATCATATTATCTCATTCGAATCTACGACGTGGGAACGTGCGAGCATTTTGGACTCGAACTAGAGACTGCTTAAATAACGTCGACAATTATTTTCCAGCGATCGTACGACACCCTTAGTAAGCAACTAATTCAGGAAAGGGGAGGTCCAAGCCCGACTTCTTACAAGTAGAATAATATAAATACTTACAACGAATGTAATTCACTGCAAATAATAAATAACTAAAACGACACATCAAATTTCAAGCGCCCTAAAAATGCGTGCACTCATAACCAAGTTCTACGTGGTTCTGTTTCCAGGCGGCGCTTAAGGTCTCGGAATTTATTGAGTTGCTCCTAGTTACGCCGCGACCATTATTTGAGTGATAAGTGGTGATATTTCTGTTCACAGAAATTATCGGGTAGACTGAAGAAGAGAAATGGTAGTAAAGGAAATCGCGGATCGCGTTGGCAGTCCGAAATTTCTTGAGTTGCTCCTAATCATCTTATGAACGTTATTAAACTCTCATCGCACAGGAGAGTTTTTATTGGGCTACCACCTTAATTAGTCTGTGAATGCCAGTGAGCGAGAAATACAAGGGAATGCAACGCTAAAATCGTTGATAATCTATTGCTCTTTAAGTGGAAATAGCAATCCTTGTGAGGGCATGGCATGAAATGTCAGAGAATGAAGAGGTTAACAGGCAGTTATGAGATTCCCGGGTTGGCGGCTACAGATCACGGCTGGGGAAGTCAAGCAGCTCTCCCTTGGTACCTCGGTTGAGGGGTTGAGGACACTGAACTCCAGCACAAAATTCGGTGTGAGCTGAATGGAGCAATCACTATCCTCACTATAGTTTGTTCCAACACAACTTTCCTCACTTTTGGTTTATTATTCATTCTGAATAATAACCCTATGTTTTCGGTCACGAAAAATTTATTACAACCCCTCCTCAAAATTTGATACTTTTCAAGACATGGGGATTCCAAATCTGCAATGTCCGTCCCTCGTCCGCTGTCCGTGGTCTAAAAAATTCGTTCTTTCACACAAAAATCCCATTTGGTATCTAGTTGTGCCCGCCATCTCGGCAATCCGATTGGACGAAGCCATCGTTGTTATGGACAAAAAATGGTTTAAAAAATTAACGAAACGCAGTATAATCGCAAATACGCCGTGTTTCGTATCGCTTTCAAGGTATTTTTACACCCTGGGTCGAACGGAATGAGTATCAGACGTGTACAACTGCATATAGGGAATTACAGTTATTGTTAGAGTCAACTAATTGCAAGAACTCACGGGAACTACAGTGGAAGTCGACGTGTCGTCGTTAGTACTCCTCCCTCCCTCCCCTCACATTAAAACCACCCGCCTGCCCGCTCAACTCGCAACGTCGTGTCAATTGCCGAGGGTTCGCTGGAAGTCCCCGCCCCAATTTCCCCGGCTGGGTGGAGGAAGGTTAGGGCCACTTCCTCTGCACACCCCTACATCGGATCATAAATGCCTACAGGTCCTTACGGGCGCCTGGCGCTGGGGGAATATTTAGTTTCCGTAGTTCCATTGTAGTCAGGTCGTGTTTCGCATGGTTTACTAGTATTTTTCGATGCTGAATCGAATGGAATTGGTCTCGGAGCAGTAATACTAGCTCAAGCTGTTCATGAGAATAATAAACCGTTGTGTAATAATTTGCAGGGTTTTTTCTGGGGTCCCTTTCTGTTCCTTAGCACTCTTTAGAGAGAGTTGTGTCAGTTGAAAGTCATGGTAGCAGCTTTGCAAGCATGTTAGAACCAGGGCAATCGCTCAGCATCCACTGAACCCAGACCTGGAGAGATACGGCTGATTGTCATTTGGGCAGTCCACCAGAAAGCTCGTTTGTCACTGCACAGAGCTATGACCCCGGGTCCATACCGCCTGGAATGAGGGAAAGTCTCAAAGGGAAACACGGTGAAACAGTTATAGGCATCATTAGTACCAGTCAATGCTGGTAGGTTTAGCATCTATTCCAACAACTGTCGCCCACTGTTGTAGGAACTACAGTGCTTTCTCGTTTCCTTCTGTGCAGGATGAAGAGTCATTGAGAGAAAAGAAATGGATCCACCCATTGAAATCAACGTGTCCTATAAAGAACTGGCTCGTCCATTGGACTGTCTTAACCCACATTCTCCTAAGACAAGACGCGTATGCGTCACGTCCCTTTGACGAAAATTTCCATCTCGTTTGTCAGGTATCTGATGCCATCTGTATGTACAGAGTTCAGAGGGAAGCTCCCTTATCAATCTCCACATGTCCAACTTGCACTCAGTGGGCATAACATCGGGTAACTGGATGGGTACCGTCTTATAAGCCTTCGTGATCCACTGGAAGGCCACTCTCTGGGGCCAGGCCAGTATTCTCCCCTTTTCTCTCAGTCGCGTTCACAGACACACACAGAACATTGTCTCGAATAGCGTTTTTGAGGCTTAGAGTCCCTCAAAACGCATCGGGAGAATATTCAGAAAAACATGCCCAGCCAATTTCATAACTTTTCTTCGACATCCCTGTTTGACAAACACTTCAAGAACTCTCTTGCAGACGAGGTCTTCCAGTATGACGTCGTTGCTGCCTTACTGTCGACCGCCCACGATCGTACGGTTGCGTACTCCCGTCTCCTTGTTTGATACTGCGAGTTTTTCGCCTTTGATTAACGGACTATTTTTCCAAGTTCCACAGCTCTGGAAGTTGATTCGTGTCCGGTCATTAGCATATGACATAACACAGCAGCCATCACCAACCATTTCGCTTCCTTACAGTCATTGGTTGCCAATATTCTTCGAATCTAGCTCAGTGGATACTCTTCACCTCGAATGATCTTTGGCCCAAACTACAATTCAAGTCCTACCAGTGCCAGTTTATTGGCTTTAGATCGTTCCAGCGACTTGCTAGCTCGTCTGAGACAATTTTGAGAAACGGAAGAACCCATTCGACCCCCCGAGGACATGGCTTGCGAAAATCATTTTCTTTCCACTCACTTCCGAGGAGAAAATGTTGTGAAACTTCATAACTGAGGAACGTATAAGTATCAATTGGTTTCATAAATTTCCGAAGGGCCAAGGAAAGTGTTCGTGGTACAGTCGGGTAATTATTTTAAACGTTTGTTACGTACACGCCATCATAAATCGTGATTGATGATGAATTATAATAATTATCCGCGCTCCCAAACCGAGAGAAGTTTGCAATCGGCCGTTACTGGTAAGAAATTTTACGAGCCGAGTAAACCGGGATGCGTCACCTCGTGGTATTCCCAGGCTCTCGGCGTCAAAATGACAACCAGACGCTGGTAAGGGCTCTCTGGAAAAGGGGAAAGCTTGAAATAAATAATAAAACGCGTTATTTATCGACCGATTGGATCTTAGAACGGCTTCTGTTGTGAATTCCATTATCGCGTAATAAAAGGCAGGACCGTTTATCAAACCCTCCCTCCTACAGGTGACTTTTAACGCTCCACATCAAACCACGAGGAATCTGATTAGGCGGGCTCTTTTGTTTGCGTTTTGCAAGTCACTACGAGGCACCCAACAGAGTTTGAGATGGAGCGGAGTTTGAAATTTCATAGTCGAGGAGCTGAGCCTCGCCAAGCTATTCCTTGTCTGGGACGAACAGTTCGTATGCAAGCCAAAAAAAAAAAAAAAAATACCCGGTGTCGTCAAAGTGAGGACGATGTGCGTGGGCATGTTCGTCGCAGGACAAGTGCCACGTAACTGTACTTCAGCAGCCAGTAAATAACATTTTAGATCCGCGCTTTTTGCGTCGGGACTTCACGGTCTGACAGCAGTACTGGGGGGGGGGGGGGGGGTATTCGAACCTTTGAACGTTCAAACAAAATGTCCTCCACGTCCGATAGGAGCCTGTATCGACATTTCATATCTTCAATATGCATACAGCGTTTAAAGGCGGAACTGTTATATGCGAGGGTTGTTATTGTGGGAATTTCAACGCAAACGAGTTCGAAAAGGCAGGGGTCTGTGTCTGCAACCTCATCCAGCCGCAGGTGAGGAGCCCCAAGCACCGTGAGGAGCACTGCAGGCAACCATTCCATCCCAGCCCCGCAGGATCTGTAACTCTGCCTTTCCAGTCTTGGCCTGATGGCGCTTTGGTGAACAGTCCCCCATTACACTGGTATACTTTCTCCAGATTGAGGGAGGGCCACCCTGGGGAGTGTAAGAAATCACGTTGATTGCCTTTCGCCAGGCACATCCCTCCAATAGGCAATCCTGCACTCCTCCTCTTACTTGCCATCCTCATTATTCAAGTGGCTCTTGGCAGCCCCTGCAAAACGCTCAGCACCCACCAGGAGAAGAGTAGATCCTTCATTTGTCCGCTTGACAGCCTTCTCATGCTCTTTTATTACCTTATGACCTGGCACCCAACACAGCATCAACACACTCCTTAGCCAGGGACTTAGGTGCAGCCTGACAGGGAGAGGCTCTTCAGAACAGCGGAAGTTGTGAATCATCAACATTTTCGTAGATGGATCACCTCTTGAGGGTGTGGATGAGCGGTTCCGGGATGTACGTTGCCCTGGGTGCCACTATGACGGGTTTTCAAGCAGAGATTTATGCTATTATCGCTGGGGCAGACATCGCGCATGAAAGACGGTCTGGGAATAGTGCGTCGGATATTCATGATGCTTTCGGCACAGTCTCACGTTTACTGTTCCACAATTTCAGAACTTTAGTTGTCTCAAGGGCTGAGCTCAGCTCTTCGGGGGGGGGGGGGGGGGGGGGGTTCAAATCAGCAAGAGCAGTGAGGCATTAGTCGATGAGTAATGAACCCAGTGGGAACTTTCATCGCTAATTTTGGCCGTTTGACCCGCTCGTTGTACCCCAGAACACGAATAATGGCAAGGTCGTTGGAATGAAAGTCATCCTCCTTCAAAAAATAAAACAATCAGATGCCGCCGCTTAGAAACCACTTTCTTGAAAAGCTTCGTTTGTACCAAGAACGAAGTGACTCGTAAATTTAGAGATTTGTCAGACGAGAAAGCCGTAGGAGTCGAATAAGCTCAAAGGTTCATTTCGATATCAGTCATCATCCGCCTGATCCCGAGCACTAGAAGCAACAGCTGGCTAGAGAGTCCACTCCAACTGGCGCTCCACAACTCGTTCAGAATCTCCTCCTCCTCTTGCGGGGTCGTAAATAATACGAAGCGATTTGTCAACAATCCCTTCCACTTCACCGACAACCAACTTCGAATCTGCTTCGATCTCCCTCCACTTATTCATTATCACTAACTAAGCAAACAAGTCGGGAAATAGGAGCGAGCTTGGCCGCCCTGAATAGATTAACCTACATGTCAAGGGGCTCTCATCAATCAGCGCCCACGTCGAACGTCCTTCGAGCTGGCGGCGTTCGTCTCTCCGCATCCGACTTATCGCCTCACAATAATAAAAATGTTAATTTCTTTAGGAGCTGTTGTACAAACACCCGATCGAAAATGGAATGAATATTTATTTCCGATCCGGGTTGCTCAACTCGTCAACTAAACAGCACAGTTGACTCAGCCCGTTAGAATGGACAGTCACGGTACTGACTGTTAGGCTGAGTCGGGGTGGGTAAGAGAAATGCGCCAATTAACCCAGTCTGGTAAATGATTCATGTGCGCACGACATGAAAAAGAGGAGAGAGACAAAAAATTGCTAGATGAGGAAATACAAAATAAAATTAACTTCTACATAAGACAATGGAAAATGGGAGTGAAATCGTCTGACCGTTTTCGTATGTAATATTCACTGTTGCACATGCGATCAGAGGAGTCTGGAAAGATAGATCGGTACTGAAGTTTTCAGTAGTTTCGCGGCGATTGCGAAGATGTAGAGAAAAAAATAATGATTTGGCAAGGCCAGTTAACTGGGGACAGTTCTGAAACCCTGCCAATTATTACACAACGGTTTATTATTCTCATGAACAGCTTAACCTAGTATTACTGCTCCGAGACCCATCCCATTCGATTCAGCATCGAAAAATACTAGTAAACCATACCAAACACGACCTGACTACAATGGAACTACGGAAACTAAATATGCCCCCGGCGCCAGGCGCCCGTAAACGTCTGTAGGCATTTATGATCCGATGTAGGGGTGTGCGAAGGAAGTGGCCCTAACCTTCCTCCGCCCCGTCGGGCAAAAAGAGTCGGGGAAATCGGGTTGGGGACTTCCAGCGAACCCTCGGCAATTGCCACGACGTTGCGAGTCAAGCGGGCGGGTGGTATTGATGAGACGGGAGGGAAGGAGGGAGTACAAACGACGAAACGTCAAATTCCGCTGTAGTTCCCGCGAGTTCTTCCAATCAGTAGACTCTAATAGTTACTGTAATTTCCTTATACACAGTTGTACACGTCTGATACTCATTTCATTCGACCCAGGATGTAAAAATACCTTGAAAACGATACGAAACACGGCGTATTTGCGATTATACTGCGTTTTGTTAATTTTTTTAACCATTTTTTGTCCATAACAACCATGGGCTTCGTCCAATCGGATTGACGGACGGCGAGCGGACATTGCAGATTTGGAATCTCCATGTCTTGAAACGTAAAGTATCAAATTTTGAGGGGGGTTGTAAAAAATTTTTCGTGACCGAAAACATAGGGTTATTATTCAGAATGAATAATAAACCAAAAGTAGCAGAATTCGGATGACCCGCGGTCCCTTTCTGGCCAGAAAAATGAAAATGCTGGAAGTTGAGCTATTGGTCATGGTCGTTATCAGATGGAGCGCTGGTAAAGCCGAGAGATCGCCTCTGGTATTGGTAGAGAGGCGATCGCCTACAATCTGCCAAGGGTTGATTCCGGGACCTTTCTGAAGTGATGAGTTTGACGAGTCGCTCTTGATCACACAATACCGATGAAATAAATAGTATAACAATAGGGTAAAGACCTCGGAGTTATCACTGGTATGAAACACACAGCTTTCTGAGTTGCCTGAACAGGTCTGTTTCCTTATTTGATGACTGTACCCAATCCCTCGACGAGGGTTATACCAGTCTTGGAAGTTGCGGTTTCGCTAATATGCAAAGGGTAGCCTCTGCAGCATCCACCGAACTCAGACCTGTGGAGGTACGGCAGGTATTTGGTCTTAGCCAGTCTCCCGGTAGAGAGCTGTTGCCCGTGTGTTACAGCGAGAAGATGACCACCTGAGGAATCCCATAACGTCGGGGAGGAGTTCTTAATCTGGTTTCCCACCTGATCTTACTGTTTACTTGGGTGGCAAGTTTCAAAAGGACAGATCAACTATGACCACGTTTCTTAGCCATCACCTTCTTTGCGAACTTTGCAAAATGGTATAGGCTTGCTTTGTAGCAGTCAATGCTGCTAAGTTCGTTTGCCCTCCCAACAACCGTCGCTCACTGTTGTAGAAACTACAGTGGAGCAGCACGTGGTTTCTTGTTTCCTCCGCACTGGACGCACAAGACGTGCATAATGGAGAGTCTTTCAGAGAAAAGAAGTGGAGCCACGCATTGAAGTCACCATGTCTCGTGAGGAACTGGCTCGTCCAGTGGTCTGGCTCAACCCATTTTCTTGAAAGACGTTCACAGATGTTGGGGAAGAACTCATACGTGTCATGTCCCTTAGACGAGGATTCCCATCTCGCTTGCCATTTCTCTAGCGCCCATCTATCAATGGCGGCAACTTTCTGTTCTGTGGTGAGATCAGCACAGAGTTCAGCCCAAAGTGGGGGAAGCTCCCGTTTCATTCTCCACTTGTCAACCATGCACTCAACAGCCAAATCAACTGGTAACTGACCAGAGATCACCTGGAGTGCTTCAGCCGATACAGTTTTGTAGGCCTTGGTGATCCACAGGAGCGCAGCTCTCTGGGATTGGGCCAGTACTCTCTTTTGATTGACTGTTAGTTTGCTACCCCAGACAACGGGGCAGTAGCCAATCACGCCTAGATAGATGGCCTTATACGTGAGGGCCTTAGTAATGGCACGCAGTGAGGCAAACCTTGCAATGGTAGTGCCTTTAAGGGACTGGAGGTGTTGCCTGAACACTGACGCGTCGATGTACAGTAATCGATAGCTTCCAAATGAGCGTCGAGGGCTGTCTGGACAGTCTCGACGGCAAGGGCAGTCTCGAGGGCATTAAAAATGGTCAAAATTTACCACTACTAACAGGAAACTGGGAGGAGGCTAACAGCGACAACGCACGAACCCGCAGGAAAGCCCATACCTATTCCCTGATGGAGATTGAACCAGATCTCACCAACAGCGTTACACATTGAAGTCGTGATTTCCCGTTCGGAACTGGCCCGTCGAGTAGTCTGGCTCAACCCACTTTCTCCTAAGACGTTCATGCTTTCACATTACTTTAACCAGGATTCCCATCAAACTAGCCATTCATCTAACGCCCAGTCATCTAGCGTGGCAAGTTTAGTGCAGAGGTCCATGCAGAGTCCCCTGAACGAGGGAAGCTCCCTTTTCACTCTCCACTTGTGTACCAAGCAATCAATGGCCAAATCACTGGGTAACTGGCCAATGGTCTTCAGTTGATACTGGCTTGTAGGCCTCGGCGATCCATGGAGTGAATATGCTCTAAACGAATGGTAGTATTACTGACCATTTCACGGAGTGACAATGGCGAGGAATTCGAAGCAGACGTTCGCTTATATTCTTCTCCTTCCGAGGTCTAAACGAATGAACCTGTTGGGAAGTCCGTATCCATTTCCTCACAGCGTTTGCTCTAAAGCGTCAGAGGGTGGTCGTAGGAGGGGAGAGAACAGCTCTACTCCTTCGCTCATTGAAATCACCATTCCCCTCTAGGAACTGGCTCACCCTGTGGTCTAGCCCACCTCATTTTCCCCTAAGACACTCACAGCAAAACTCGTGCACGTCACTTCCCTGTGACGAGGATTCCCATCTCGCTCGCCATTTATCCAATGCCCATTCGCATAGTGAGACAAGTTTTTGTTCAGCGGAGAGTCCACAATGCACTCAATGGCCAAGTAAGCGGGTAACTGACCAATGATCACTTGGAGTGCTTCGAGGGATAATGTCCAGTACGCCTTGATGACCCACTGGAGTACTGTACTCCAGGTGTGCTGCATCTGATTAATTGGTTGTGCTGCAGCTGAGCAATTAATAAGTTATACGATAAATAATTAAACTAGTAAATTAAGACAGGCGGTCGGTAAATGAGTACCCTACAGCCTATACCCACTCATTCCAGGTCATTCGTTGCTCCTCCACCTTATTGCTAATCTATCACGTTGATCTGATCTGTGTCTCAACGTGTCTCAACGATTTTCAGTCAAAGTTAAAGAAATGAATGGTTCGCCCGTCAAATTAGGACGTATTGAGACAGCGACAGATGAACTATCGCTGATCGGCATCAACGACGTCCTCTCAGACGGAGGGCTTTGCACGTCTTCGTCGTACAGGAAGAACGGAACCGGTGTGTAGGGCACGAGGGGAGGAGTTGGATGTGGACTAGAAAATCGACGCGTCCGAAGCCCTTAACCTGGAGGCTGGCGGCATCCATTTCGTATGAAACGCAGATGCAGATCCTATCGCTCCTGTTCCACCTTTTTGCTTCCGAAGAAATCCTGGGCTGCCTTTATTTAGAGCGCAGGCGCCCCCTCCCCCTCCCCCTTTCCACCCCGCGAACCTAACTGCAACCCGTTAGAATCAAAAGAAGACGACGGAGCAGAAGGACGAGGCGGGAAGGACGTTCATTGAAAGTTATTCGGTCGCTTGGGGTTTTTATCAAGATCCCGATCCTGTTGGAAGAAGAAAGGGCCAGGAAGCGAAACCAAAGGTATTAAACGGGCAGGAGGTATTTTACGAGAGGAAAAGTAGCGAATAGGCAGAAAAGACGGCGGTCAGAGCTGAAAAGAGAGTTACCGTTGGGGAAACGATCAGTTCCTGTCGATTACGAGCGCTTGAGCTAAAGCGGCGTGAAGAACCGTTGATTGCTACGTCCCAATCAACGAACATTTCACGTGTGTTTCATTAGCTATTCTATCTGGACTCCCGATGGGTATCTTATCAGCGATGATTCATGTTTGATAAAGTGTTGTCCGAGAGTCCATCCACACAGAGGATAAAGGCCAACGTGTTTCTTTGTGTTGTCGTCATATGGGTACTGTAGACGTCTGACCAACCCGTCGTCCTCCTGCACATAGCTTGCAAAGTCCTCTCAAGTACACCAGACAGAGACCAGCGAAGTTCTACCCACAGCTCCTCAAAGCCACCAGAACTGTTAAACACCGATACCTCTCCTTCCTAAACCAAATACCACGTAGATGTCTCCTCTGAAGACCCACAGTTCCATACTATTCACCCTTTCACATCCGCAAAGCGTTGCAACTTCAGAAAGAGAGATAACAGGGAGTTAGCTGGGGGAACGTATGACGAACCGTGTGCGGACGATGCACTTTTGCCATCTCCTCCTGAACAGATCGGTCCTGAAGCTCGCTCCAATCCCTCAGTACCCAAAACCTGGCCAACTGGGGTTTGGTGGGAGGAAGCCTGCTCCTATCCCCAAGTGGCATAGATTGACAGAACTGGCATTTCGCCTCAACGCACTCAGCCATCGCACCCACACCCCTCTCCCTTTCTAGCAGGGATAGAATGCAGCACTACTTGATCGCAAAGCAGTGACTGTGTGCAGTCACTTCAGTCAGTGTAGTTTCTTGAATGTTGGAAATGCTGTCGTCAAGTTCAGCCCATAACCTGGAAATGTCTTATTTTCACTTTTCATCGTTCCACCAAGCGTGCCACTGGGGGAACGGTCTAGCAGGCCTTGGTAATGCCCTGAAGAACGGCTCTACGGGGTCGGATCACCATAGTCTTTTAACTTCATTCTTTTCCCAGTTGCATTCACATCATTCTCCGACCAACATGATATTTTCGTGCGCGCGCAACCTCCAGTAGTTGCCTCCAATCTTGCGTAGAACTGAAGACTATAAAATATGAAGGGCCAGGGGGGAAAAACGATGAATGTCAAGAAATATTAATTTTGAGAAAAATGGAAAACAAAGTTTCCTGTCCCGAATTCCGTTTGTGCACAATCCTAACATAGTTTTTCTAGCGTTATTTTACTCCAACAGGTATTAACAATCGATCAATGTAATTTTTTGGACGAATTCCAGGGGCAAGTTATGCCCATTAAGAGACAAATCGGGGAAAAACGTTTATTTTGCCATACAAAATTAATAGAAAAGTTGACAAAAAACGGGCACTCATCACTCATCATCAAGTAGGTGGTCTATGTATGAATATTCAGTGTTTTCTTCTGTGGCAGACGTTCCTGGCAAGTTCTCGTAGAAGGTTTTTGCGTGTGGGTTAATCAAAAATTGCTTCAAATGTTGCAAATCGTTGAACTTGGGTTGAGGGATCGGCACTGACCCATTGTGAAGATTTTCAAGAGTTTCTCTTGGTAGAGCTGATTCATCTTTGTTTTTACCTCTTTTTGCGAGGGTCCATAGGATAGCGGAGCTCGTATATGGACCAAAAAAGTTGTTGCGGTAGAAGACTTTGGTGGGGTGCTCTGCCTTCAAGCAGCGTACTGGCCTTGACGGAAAAGGGCATTTTGGTTGATAAATTGGCTTCAAAATATCTGGTGCGTTGCAACACACATCTTTCCTTAGCTCTACGTCAATTCACTTTGTACATGGCTAATTCTATTTAATCAATTCATTTATCACTCAGTTAATTTGAACTTGGTCAAACAACGCTTTACGGCAGCAGGAAGCGGTAGCGCTTACAGTTCCGGAATTTATTGTGCTGCTCATACTCATTGCAGGACCATTATTGAGCAATTGGTACACAGAGAATTATTGAGGCTGTAAACACAAATTTATTGAAGAAGGATAGTAATCACTTTTGCAGAGTTATTGGAAAATTGGAACTGGTAGTAAGCGAAACGGCAGTAGTTGAAATTCAGGAATTTCTGGAGTGAGCCCCATGTATCTCATGAGCGGTTTTAAACACTCGCCCTTCAGGTATTGTATTGGACTACGATACAAATTTTGTTTAACATTCTACAGGAATTCCAGCGGAGTTTATAAGGAAAAAACTGCGTTAAAAACGCTTTTGGTCGAAAATTGTGATAATTTATTGTGCTGCTCTCGTCATTTTCCCACGAATGAGAATTTTATGGTATCATTGCCTGATTGAGAGCTATCAACATAAAGAATGTAACTAAAATCGTTAGAGCCGTTTTTGAGAAAAAAATTTGGTGTTTTGATCACTATGATAACTATAGTTAACTTTCGGTGGATTTTGCCCATACCCTTACTATTGCGTCCCATGGTAACCTGTAGGCTGGACATCAAGTTTCAGCTGATTTGGTACGGTTGTTTTCTCTAAAAACTGCGCTAAAATCGATTTCGTCGAACGTTTTGGTAATTTATTGTGCTGCTCTCGTCATTTTCCCACAAATGGGAATTTTATGGTATAGTTGACATATTGAGAGCTATCAATGTAAACAATTTAATCAAATTCGTTAGAGCCGTTTTTGAGAAAAAAAATATTTGGTGTTTTGATCACTATGATAACTATAGTTAGCTTTCGGTGGATTTTGTTCATACCCTTATTTTGGCGTCCCATGGTGACCTGCGGGCGAGATATCAAGTTTGAGCTGATTTGGTACGGTGGGTTTTTCTAAAAATCGTTCACAGACACACAGACCACTTTCCCAAATAGTGTTGTTCGGACTCAGGAGGGTCTGAAACGTAAAGATCTGAAGAGAACTCAAAATTTTTTTTCAGCCGATTACATAACTTTCCTTTCTACTCCGTAGAGCAAGGAAAGTAAAAAGCGGACCAACCCTTGGAAAGATCCTGTTTGCAATCAACCACAGCAAAGGGTGATGGTTTTTCTCTGCAATGCCTTATAACATCTCTCCATTCATCAGGCAATTCAACGTAAGAATCTTGGTTGACGAAGCTCATATTTTTGTCACATTCCAGATATGAGTGGCCTCTGACAGGAAAGAATACTTCAACACTGTCAAATCGATTCTTCTCGGCCACTAAATGGTGGAGGTATCGGTTCTTGTTCTGCCCCGCACACGAATCGCAAAAATGGCGTACCGTACTAGGCAAAAAATCGGCTAGAAAACTGTCGAGCATTGAACATACATCGTCACTCCCCTTGTACGCAACAGTTTGATCGTAAGTGTAGAAAGCTGCATACCCGCTGGATAGGAAGCTGTAAACGTGACACTTTAGCCACTTCATCACTGCTTTCACCACTGTCCATGTTGAATAGGTACAATTTACAGGCTAAATAACTGAAGTAATCAAAGGCACAAGATAACTACGGCAGAATGACGCAGGAATAAGATTGTGAATCACAGCACCCCCAACAGTGGAGCGCCCGCAGTTCTGTGAGTCCTACGTTTAGCTGGACACTCATCGTTTTTCCCCCTTATAACCAATCTTTCTATGCGATTTTCATCGTTTTTCCCCCTTAAGGTTTGGCAGGCTATTAGTACTCCTCCAAAGCTAACAGATAGCGCTGAAATCTCCAAATGGCCGAAAAATTGACATTCATCGTTTTTCCCCCTGACCCTTCATATACTTCCCACCGCACTTGGGATACTGATTTCAGGTGCAACGAAACACTCGAAATGGAGAGACACAAATGATCAAACAGAGGGAATTATAAAGCCGATGGCTTAACTCCCCAGTAAATTAGCGTCATATTCACTGATTAGCTCCCACGAGCCGTTCTCTAGTGCGGTTTCATCGGCACCTGCCAAACTGGTCCTAGAACTTTCAGTCGACCTCGGCTGGACTTTTATTATCTAACGCGATTCTGGAAACTCGCAAGGTGACGTCCGAATCAATTGATCCTTTAGGATGACCTTTGAGATAATAGACAACGTCCGACAAGACAGGTCTGAACACCCTTTGGAGGGTCGGAGGATATCTCCCGGCGAATCTCTTGTTCCAGTCCACTTTTATCTGTAGGTTGTGATGCCTCCTCATTAGGGTTGAGGAAAGTAAAGGTTTGAGGCTGAGCTCCGCGGGGTTGGACCAATTCTTATCGGCTCGTCGTGGCCGTTATAACGTTGCACCTCGGTGTAGTGGGAAAACAGGTATCTTCCAGGCTCACGATAGCAGTAATGGTGAACCCTTGTCGCTGCGACCAACGCAAGGTGAGACTCGGCCTCGAGAGAGAACCCCGTTTGTCCCCCCGCCTAAACCGACCAAATAAATATTTTAAATGGATCGCTATCTCCGACCCGGACTGAGGCGCCTGAGATTGACGTATTCCGGTTGACAGTCACAAAACGCCTCTGCGCGCACATCGGTCATTTAAAATAAAATTTGAAGCTCACTGTGCGTGGGAACGGTGACAGCCGAGCAATAAACAAACGTGATGCAACGTGAAACACAATTATCCTCGATCCCCGCCAATTCGGTAGTCTGAAGTGGCAAAGAGCAACAAATCCCTACATTGAAGACATTCCAAAACGAAATGGTGGCGGTGCGAAGACGCCAAAACTATGGAATTTACGACGTTCTAAATAGTTCCTTGTTCGCCAGATGTCTTCGATTCATTGAGGAGCGGATACTTAAGCAACCTCCGAGCCTATTCGTGTATAAAATATGCCCTCGTTGAATAAAGAGATGTCACTGCGAAGAATATGATATAAAGTTAGATTCTTCTTACGACTCCTCGACCTACCGAATGAGGTGTCAGACGAGGGATATCGTCATACAGTGGGCTAGCACGAGATGCTCATGATCACTGCCCAATTACTGATGCTTCTTTCACTTACCCCCACACCCCACAAGCGTTTTTACTTCTTAATAAATTCGTGAAGTACCGACAAACTCCACTACTGACTCACAGCCTAACGACGATCTCATTACGTTGAAAGGGCTGTACCACAGAAGTAGCGACAGTCAGGGAAGGCGAACTCGCTGAACGAGTACATTTGATGACACTATTCAGTTTCAAAGATTCAAGGTGGGGTGTAATAGAGAGCAGTTATAACGCACAAAGAATATCCAATTTCCAGCCCTCGAAGTTAATTGAAGCCGTCAAAAGAAGCGACTGATCTCCTTGACAACTGTCACAAACCCCCTCAAAACCTCTTTTGTTTCGCTCTTTGCTTCTGGATGGTTAAAGACCGCCTCGAGAGTATTTACGCTCGTTTTATACTTCGTCTGGCGTCGTGATCCTTCGGCCAAACTCTTCACGACCTCTTCAGAGTTAGTCGAGAGGAAGGGAATGAATGCAGAAAAGGAATAATTAGGTTTTAAATCTGGAAGAGAGACCGTCCGTTTTCAGGACGAGCCAAACAGAAGAGACTGAACAGTGGTTGATGCCGTGGCGACCGGAGGGGGGGGGGAGGAGAAGGAGAAGTTCCCCCTTTCGCGTCGTGGAACTTTCTGCAGAGAACAATGGGCCCATACATCCATCTATCTCCTGTCTCGGTTGGAATCGGTTTCTGCCTCTTTTCAGTTAACAAACGCCGCGGAAACCGAAGGACACGCTGATCGTGGAGACTCCGCTCATCTGGACGAGATTAGACTGACTGATGCATAGGTATTAGGGGCGGGAAAACGGATCACTGTCCACAAGCCGAGATCAGGCCGGTGTTTTGCATCCGGCTCGTTCGCCCTTACCTACCAAAACGAACCTTTCGTTAGGCGACCCGAGTTGGAACTGCTCAACTTCTTCAAGTCTACTGCCCAATGCCCTTGTTACTCCCTACATTTCAGCCTTCGTTATCCAAAGATATCTCAATACCTTCGACGGAAAGTGGACCTTTTTAAGGATCGAAAAGAAGTAATTATAACAAAGTTGAAACAAAATGCAGATTTTACGTACCGTTCCGTGCGTCTTCCAGTGCCATATTGACTTTACTGTCACCCAAGAATCAACTTCTCACACTTGCCACATCATTCCAATAACTACCATTCTGGACGCGTAGCTACCAATACATTTATAAATCTAACCGCCCCATATTTGAAAATAAACACCACAGCCTACAGTCCTGTTGGGCCAGTCGTAATGTCTCACAGGTCCATCCCTAGCTTCCTGAAGAATGCCACGTGTTTTCCACAAGAGTCTTCTTTCCCCTTAACCGAAAATGGCTCCCTTTCTAGTCTTTGGTACTGGGCCAGGACTTGATAGCAAATCTCTCCTTCTGTATCACACCACCTGCACCGCGGGGTTTCGACCATGTCCATAACATACAAATCTTATCCTAATTATATGACAGGTTCTTGTGCAGACGGGACGAATGGCGACAAAGCGAATTAATGAACAGACAAAAACCCTGCAAATTATTACACAATGGTTTATTATTCTCATGAACAGCTTAACCTAGTATTACTGCTCCGAGACCCATCCCATTCGATTCAGCATCGAAAAATACTAGTAAACCATACGAAACATGACCTGACTACAATGGAACTACGGAAACTAAATATTCCTCCGGCGCCAGGCGCCCATAAACGTCTGTGGGCATTTATGATCCGATGGAGGGGTGTGTGGAGAAAGTGGCCTTAACCTTCCTCCGCCCCGTCGAAGAGTCAGGGAAATTGGGACGGGGGAACCAGATTGAACAGGAAGAAATTGGACGAATTAAGGATGGGACCATACGAAATACTGAATAAAATCTCAAATTCAATCTATGAAATAAACACAGGACATAAAAACCCTGCAAATTATTACACAATGGTTTATTGTTCTCATGAACAGCTTGACCTAGTATTACTGCTCTGAGAGCCATCCCATTCAATTCAGCATCGAATACAAGTAAACCATACGAAACATGACCTGACTACAATGGAACTACGGAAAATAAATATTCCCCCGGCGCCCATAAACGTCTGATCCAATGGAGGGGCGGGAGGAGGGCTTCCAGCGAACCCTCGCTCGGCAATTGGCAGGACGTTGCGAGTCCAAAGGGCGCTGTGAGTCGAGTGGGCCTTGAAAACGATACGAAACACGGCTTATTTGCGATTATTCTGCAATTCGTTAATTTTTTAACCATTTTTCGCCCATAACAACCATGGGATACGTCCGATCGGATTGCTGAGATGGCGGGCACAACCAGATACCAAACGGGATTTTTGTGCGAAAGAACGAACTTTTTAGACCACGTTTAAGGCACAAAACGGCCCGGACCGCGGAGGGGGGACAGCGGACGGACATTGCAGATTTGGAATCCCCATGTCTTGAAACGTAAAGTATCAAATTTTGAGAGGTGGTTGTAAAAAATTTTTCGTGACCGAAAACATAGGGTTCTGAATGAATAATAAACCAAAACAGTCGACGGCGCATCGCACAAGTTTCCTCATCCGTCCTAGTCCTATCTAATGAACCCAGTTTATCCTCACCTTGACTTGAAGTTTTATATAAAATGTCTTAGCGCTCAATATTCCAGAATTTATTGAGTTGCTCGCACTCATATGTCGCGACCTTCATAGAGTGATCAATTCACCCTTCAAAGAACTGATACTCATTAAAACTCTTCTACTCATTTGGGTTAGTGAGAGCCACTTCATTATAAGGACTGACCATGCCTTTCTACAGTGGCTTCAAAGTTTCCATGAGTTGGACGGGCAGCTTGCTTGGTGGTGGCTTCAAATACTATCGGTATACAACTATCGCATTAAACCTACGAATCCAGATGCTTCATCTCGAAGACCTAGAAAAACCATGGGATCCCAGTATTGTTTGCGTCAAGAACAACGAGAGGCTTCATTCGTTGATGTCAGACTTCCATTATTGGAAGCCAGGTGTTGGGCGCACGAGAGGGCGAGAGTTGAAGATCGAAAATAAAAGAAATTCGGTGAGCTTGAGGAGGACTGTATTATGTGCAAAGAATTGAGTAGAGTTTGTGTGCAAAAGAGCGGCACAAGGGGATGACTCGGACTATGCGTGAACTGGTGTGGTAAACTGTATTGATAAGAAGAGAGCAAACTGTATGGGCCGATAGTAAGCAGAAGAATGTGTCAGTGAGCACTGGGAGACGAGTGACTTTTGTGAGAATTTGTAGGTGAATGGATTTGGGAAGATCTGTCGTTGTGGAGAGGAATCTGAAATTGAGGAGAGGGAAAATGAACGGAATAACCGCAGAGGTGGAATTCTCGCAGGTTACAGGGGGGGTTTGGGGAAACAATGACTTTGCCGTTAGGGGAAACAGCGTTTTGCCCGAGTCACTGCATGCCATACGCTCTCTACTGTGCACCACCGTAAACTGTAACCCCCACGAACGAATGTTCAGTCATGCATGACGCTCGACAAATGGGGTAATGATTCCATCCTGGCTCTCGAATCCTGGGAACTGTCCAACAAAGATTAATAGTCGTTCTTCAAATACAACCCCTTGGTTGAAGAAATCGACCTAGTAGGTGCTAACCCAGAATACACCATAGTACGAGTACACAGGCCTGATGGAAAGGAATCAACTCAAGCACCTGGCTCCTGCTGGAAACAGCTCAATTGCTGGCCACCAAGCGACTTGGAACAAGATCACACGATGGAAAATGACCCTCGGACCTCATTCTAACAAGCGTCAGTATCATATATCTCTGCCACTCCAACTTGACCTACACCGACTCCAGAAATAATGCCATCTCAGCCAGCTTCGCCATTCTCCCTGGCTACCCCGAACACTTTATAGAACTTCGTACCACCTGCTATAGGAAGATCCTCGAGAACGAGAAAACCTGCTTACCTGTAGGACTACCATTTGAATTGAGAGGGAGAGAATTTCGTGTGTTTTATTATCACTCCGTGGTTAGGAAAGGTTTATTCATTACAGAGTGATTGTCTTTCTGCCCTTAATTTCGCTTGATTTTCAAGAACTGTGATACTGAGTGGTTTCAGTGGTCAAAGTTTAATGACAGCTGACTTTTACTTCCTGTCCCGATATCCAAAGGACGTCAACCACGACGGGACGTCATATTTACGAAGCTCTTAATAGCTGATTTTGGACTGTGAGTTTGTCGCCCTTCGCGCGTTCGTTCAAGAGAGTTTTGCTCGAACGTATAAGCGGAAGTGTTGTTGGATATGAGTAGCGGCATTCCTGAGTCGAGAGACAAGCCTGGCACACGGTCTGAGTCACATTTACAGTCGCAGTCGGCAGTTGTTGGCGCGCCGCGGCTATAAATCACAACCGAGGCCTCGATTGATCCGCAGAGCCGGTTAATGAGCTCAGCGGTTAGTAATTACCTATCAGCTCCTTCATCGATCACTCCGTCTCAGACGGCATCTCCTCCTCCTTAACACAACTAATTCTATTTGATTGAACGTACAAACAGCACGGCGGTTTCAAAACTGCCACTTATCTCAGTATCGGAACACACGACTCATCGAACGACCTTGCAGAGAGGCCTCAAAAATCGTGGTACGCTGATACATTGCTTGTGATGCGAACATATCACCTTCATTATGCCCAAAAGGTTGCTCAGATGTTTCCAATGCCAATGGAAGAACTATCGGAGATAAAGGAGCCACCCTTCAGCGTACGTTTGAATATCGTGTTTGTGGATTGCTGTACCCTCTCAACGACAACAATCAAATGCTCGTCATCAGAAGTACTACTCTTGATAACCCACCACCTAATTATTAATGAAACCAGAAAGCCGGCTCAGGTGAAGCTCATCAGAGAAGTCAAACCTCCACTTTTCTGGAAGTCAAGGAGCATCCCAGGAGTCGTAAATAAATTCACCTAACAACGAGCCATGGATCCTCCCCAGACGAGACCTTTGGAATGAAATCCGTGCTTTTGTCATTAGTAGATCCTGCTGCCTTTGAAACAACTGCCTCTTGTTAGGGGAAGTTATGTAATCGGCTTAAAAATGTCTAGTGCTACGCAATACACAACTTTGTCCAGCTCCAGGCATATTCAGCTACTAATTTAACCTATTTATCACTCAATTCACGTGAACTTGAAGCTGAATCAGTACCCACTCTCGTAAGGTGAGGGAATGTGGATTTATAGGTGCAGGGAAGTGCGGACAACAAAAGCCCGCTTCGACGAAATCGCCAAAACTAGCGCTGCAGGGCGTTGAAACGAACTTTGGGCTGACTGCATTGTAGAACTGATGCCCCGAAAAAAGGCAGCTGCGGGTACCGGCTTCAAATGGTAGTAAAGTCGAAGCATGTTTTGGAGGATGACCCTGCTGCTGAGTATTTACAACAGAATAAGGCTTAAGCGAACGGTCATTGCTGGAAAAACCTGAGTGGACCTTGGAAGTAATGCGCAAACAAAAAATAGGACGCTGCACTCTTACAGGATAAGAATTCACTCGCTAGCGCCGACATTGTTACACAGGCAGTCCATAGAGGTGGGATGCTGGGGTGACAGCCCAACACCTTTCTGTCAGCGCAAGACGCTGCACTTACAGGATAGGAATGCACTTGCTAGCGCCGGCATTGTTACACAGGCAGTCCATAGAGGTGGGATGCTGGGGTGACAGCCCAACACCTTTCTGTCATCAGCGCAAGACGCTGCACTTACAGGATAGGAATGCACTTGCTAGCGCCGGCATTGTTACACAGGCAGTGTATAGAGGTGGGATGCTGGGGTGACAGCCCAACACCTTTCTGTCAGCGCAAGACGCTGCACTTACAGGATAGGAATGCACTTGCTAGCGCCGGCATTGTTACACAGGCAGTCCATAGAGGTGGGATGCTGGGGTGACAGCCCAACACCTTTCTGTCATCAGCGCAAGACGCTGCACTTACAGGATAGGAATGCACTTGCTAGCGCCGGCATTGTTACACAGGCAGTGTATAGAGGTGGGATGCTGGGGTGACTATCCAATACCTTTCTGTCAGCGCAAGACGCTGCACTTACAGGATAGGAATGCACTTGCTAGCGCCGGCATTGTTACACAGGCAGTCCATAGAGGTGGGATGCTGGGGTGACAGCCCAACACCTTTCTGTCAGCGCAAGACGCTGCACTTACAGGATAAGAATGCACTTGCTAGCGCCGACATTGTTACACAGGCAGTGTATAGAGGTGGGATGCTGGGGTGACAATCCAAAACCTTTCTGTCAGCGCAAGACGCTGCACTGGTCCGGTGGTGGCATCTCAGTCATGGCACGCAAAGCTGAAGTTCTTTAGATGCTGCACACCCGGGGGCCCCCTACACTGTCCTCTACCACCAAGAGATCTGTGCTCAGGCGTGGATGAATCGGTGCTGGAAGTGTGGGAGCCGTTATTTAACAAGAAACCTACTCCCTTTCACCCAATGATCAGAGACCATCACTCTATGTGAGTGAATGGCCAGTGTAGAATGGCCAATCATCTCAAACAGCCCCCACGCATACTGACTCAAACAACGCTGAGTGGCATTTCTGGTCTCGTTTCCAATGGTCAGGTCAGTGTCGGTGGGGTGCAGCCCAAAACTGCCCACGCCTTCCTCGCTCTCATGAAAACTTGAAACATGTATACTGCAGGGTGCCTTGGGCGATCTACACAACAGAAACTGTGAACTCATTGCATTCATTAAGCCGGTGAAGTTTGAGGTTTAACGGTCAATCACAACATATCAAGTCCGAGACTCTTGAAGGCTCTTGGGAATTTAAAAACTACCCAATACACCATTCATACTCATGAGAAATGGAGCGTATTTAAGGTCAGTTTGATCCTCAGTTACGACACGATCTTATCCAGATACTAAGGACAAAATTACCACCCAGAACCGACAGAATGTAAGTGACATATCTTGGTATTGAGTTTTGCTGCTCAATAGCCTATGAATATGCGGCCCAGGAGCTTCTGGATTTCCAGCCGACTGAGGCTTTTACCCGCCAGTGATTTAAAGGCGTATTTCACGCTCGAGGGTTCGAGCGACGCTCGGCACACACTTTGTCTCCTGACGCTTCGTGTTAAGAGGATAAGCGGGTTAAGGCGCGCTAGCTATAACCTGCCCCCGCTCTTCCCGCATTAAATTCTATTCAGGTCTCTCTCTCTCTCCCACGTAATATTATTCTACAAAACCTTAAATGTGGTAATTTATGAGTTGAGTTTCCTCGAGCAGCCTTTCGTTGGCGGAAATAATTATCCGATGTTCAGAGAGGTCACGGCGGCGGGAGAGCGTAATAAGGTGAAGCACAGTGAGCTCCTACACTATTATGCCAACGACAAACTTCTATTAGTTTCGCATAATCCGCACAACTGGTACCTATCTTCAAAAGCTAAACTCATGACATGACGAGCACGAAAATATTATTAACCTCTTGAACCCTTCGCTTCAAAACTGATCAAAATTTGTGTTGTGAAGTTGAAACAGTACGAAATTAAACTGCAAAATAACGTTTTAACCCTTTATTTTACCATTTTTTATTAGAGACACTCAAGTAGGGAAATTGCAGCAGCCAGCCAGTTATATTGTGGCCTACAATCTCTACGGATGCTGAACTACTGCTGTTTATCTCAGGCCATACTCCCTTCCTGGACGCTAAAATCCTGCCGCCTGAGCCTAATTCCTCATGTTCCCAAATCCTGGTGGTTATTCTGGTCTCCCTAAGCGCGCAATGCCAGACGAACCCTCTCATTCTCCACTCTCCAGAGGAATTATGAGGACCTCCCTCATACAGACACACAACTGTTACGAAGTAGTTTGGAGATGCTTTTGAAGAGCTGCTGACTCAGGCAAAAATTGCGTCAATCGCGCCGGAGATTCGATCCCCAATCCTCAACTTACGTCGAGAATTATGAATCGCCTGTCTTGACCACTAGACCACGATCAACCGGTTGCCTTTAACAGGAGTCAGTCAGCACACAACTACCCCAAAGACTCGTCATGAGGACATGATCTTGCTACAAGCGGTAGTGATGATACAGACATGATGGGATCATGCGGTGACAAAGGAATGGATCGAGGTTCAGCTCATCGAAGTCGTTCCAGCCGCTTTAGGGCGATGACTAAAGACGCAGTTGGCTGAGATAGGAGTGGGGGGAAACTTGATAGTGTTCGAGAAGGTGAAGCATCCGCCGTGGCTAATTGCACATACAGGAAACGGACCTTGTGGAATATAACACACTTAAAGGCTTGTTAATGCCTTTACCATTTAATTTTATCACACATCGACGAATTTGGACGCAGTATCTGAACCAAAGCGCCAAAACACTTTCACATCCATAACTCCCTGAGGGAGAACTTTTTCGGAATAGCATACGTGTGCTGACTGACTCCTATTAAAGGCACTGGGCGATCGTGGTTTAGTGGTTGGGCACTCCACATTGGGCGCCAATTGTACTGAGGTAGTTTGGAGATGCTTTTGAAGAGCTGCTGAATCAGGCAAAAATTACGGCAATCGCACCAGAGCTCCGATCCACAACTTACGTCGAGAATTATGAACCAATGTCTTATCCACTAGACCACGATCGCCCGGTGCCTTTAATAGGAGTCAGTCAGCACATACGATTATTTGGGGCTGGTTATATGCTACGTTTTGTTCCGATCTACTAAATACTAAGGCATTTTGATGAAAGGTTTACTCACCGACCTCGAAACAATGGTGGGGGGGGGGGCTTCCTCTGCGTCGCAGCATATTGTGCTCAAGTCAGCTGCTCCAAGTGGCAATTGTGACCAATGAGGAGATGATCAACAAACACAAAAGCCGCTTCCTTGCTCACGACACTCCTACAAGTCAATTGACTCAAGAATTTCGACGCTGATTATGGGTCCAGTATCCAACTGAGTTTTTAAACACCATCCACACGCCAGACTTGCAGGTAAACAACTTGATCCTACAAGATGCCTTACCCATAACGCTAATGCATCAAGACTGTGGAATGGGGCCAAACCAGTGGTGAAACAGCGCCTCAATGATGCCGCCCAATGCTGGAATCAGCTGCGTGGTCTATCAGTCCTTCTGGGCTGTGCTCCAATCATCTTGCCACCTCCCAAGCGCACAGCCTTTCTTTCTTTGGGGCCTGTACTCTAGTTGCCCTCTTGATGGATACAGCTGCTTCTGCTAGGCTGCCAGAAGGCGGACTGGGGTAACACTCCACCCAATACCGCCACCACCAATACTGTCTCCTGGGAAACAACAGCAGAGGGGCACACCTCCTCTACACCGCTGCCAATTGGTTCCTGTGTTAGGCAGTGCTCAGTGTATCAACCACACCTCCTCTCCATATAAGAGTATTGAGTGCCTACGCTCATTGAGCACCGACCTAACCAGGCACTGGCCCTCTGATGTAGGCCATCAACTGGGAAAGAGCAAGTGTAAACTATGGCAGTTTTATCTGTTGTTTGCCGGAAGTGGAAACAATCGACAACTTGATATCGACCTTTACGCCCAAATATCGAACTGCTTCCCTTATTTACAGCAGCGTGGTCCCCACACAAATGCTAAGGAGAGGCTCCATTCTTCGCGTCGTCGATTCAGTCTTCTGCAGGGCGAGGGACAGCCCATGAGTTCCTCTTTCCCCCCACTCACTCAGCTATCGCATTTCCCTCTCCACCTTTATCTGAACTGACTCAACCGCGTCTCCATCACGATTAAGTACTCCACAGTCCCAAGGGTACACGCATACCAACATTTTGTTCCCCTCCACTGCCTCCGCAAACATCCGTTGAACGGAGTTACAAGTCAATTTACTCAATAATTTCGAGGCTGATTATGGGTCCAGTATCCAACTGAGTTTTTAAACTCCATCCACACGCCAGACTTGCAGGTGCACAACCTGATCCTACGAGATGCCTTATCCATAATGCTAATGCTTCAAGACTGTGCAATGGGGCCAAATCAGTGGTGAAACAGCTCTGCTACCATGCCGTGGAATCAGCTGCATGGTCTATCATCCCTTCTGGGCTGTGCCCCATTCATCTTGCCACCTCCCAAGCGCGCAGAGCCTTTCTTTCTTTGGAGCCTATACTCTGGTTGCCCTCTTGATGGATTCAGCTGCTTCAGCTAGGCTGCCAGACAGTGGACTGGGATAACACTCCTCCTGAGAAACGATCAGGTACGAGCAAACACTGGCAGAGGGGCATTATCAACCACACCTCTTCTCCATATAAGAGTATTGAGTGCCTACGCTCATAAGCACCGACCTAACCAGGCACTGGCCCTCTGATGTAGGCCATCAACTGGGAAACAGCAGGTGTAAACTACGGCAGTTTCATCTGTTGGATGTGGAAACAAACGACAACTTGGTATCGATAATTACGCCCAAATATCGAGCTGCTTCCCTTGTTTGCAGCAACGAGGTCCCCACTGTGTCGTCGAGTAAGTCTTCTGCAGGGCGAGGGACAGCCCATGATCCCTCCCCCCTCCCCCTTACACTGCTATCGCATTTCCCTCTCCACATTTATCTGAACTGAGTCAACCGCGTCTCCACCAGGATCAAGTACTCCACATTCCCAAGGGTACAAGCATATCAACATTGTGTCCCCCCCCCCCACACTGTCTGCAAACATCCGTTGAACGGAGTTACAAGTCAAAATACTTCAGCGAATTCAAACATTAAAACTTCGTTCATCAAATTTACTCGAAGACAGCTAAAACGAGTTTTATCAAACTCGCAAGGTACTGTTACCTACACTTCCCTCAATATTGTTTCTATAGAGAAACTTTGGACGAAGATACGACATTTATGTGAGTAGAGTATTGTGTCACGCGTCCCACTAGATGTTTTTAATTAAATTTAACAAGAATTGAGGTCCCATCTTGAAGACAGAGCGGGGACATGTCTAGTGAGGTGTGTGAGATGATACGAGATTGCTTTCACAACTGGTTGATCCTTCAAAACGTTATCGGACCATCGTTTTTCCCTTCCCCCGTTGCTCCCGGAGTATTTCATTTTGAAGAAGAACGTGTGTCAAAGTATCAAACCAGTCTGTCTGTGGGCAGGTGATAAAAGGTCGGAGGTTTGGGGGTTCGACGATCATTCGAAGTAATCGTATTTTCGTTGTCTCGTCCACTCAGGGCTCTCCCCAGAAACACCCGACGCGGCAACGGACGAGTTTAATTTCGTTTTGACGGCAGTTTAATTTCGTTTTAATTCCGTTTCGAACCCAACCAACGATTAGGTTCTTTCAATTGATTCGAAACAGCGAGTTTTGATCGCGTCCCCGCTAGCTGGAGAACCGTTTTCCTTTTTCATAACAGTTGGCGCTTACGACTCACTTCGTTCCTGAGCTTCTTATTTCCCTGCAAATTAAAACCACCTGCTCCGCCCCGGGGCCTGGGGCTCCTGAAGAGTCTGGAAAATAACGGGAGAGCCGCCTTTCGCCCTAAGCTCAGTGTTACAAGACAATCGACAAATTAGTTGAAGCTAATTGCTTTTTAAAGGGCCCCCGAGAGGTTTATTCTGCAGAGGCTTAACTTCAACACGCCGACACTGGGTTTTCGGGTGACCGAACTACAGACATCCCGTTAGTCATTCCATTCCTGAGGACTCCCATCTGCAGAACTTTCAACGCATAGCAAGGTGACAACGTTGCTGAAGAACGAACCGCTAAACGACCCTTCGAGTTTCAAGCAAAGACAGAAATAATAAGGTTCCTTCTTCTTCTTCTTAATTCGCCGTCTCCGATCGAAGGTTGGCGATCCAAATGGCTAACTCCTCCCTATCTGTAGCTGCTCTAAATATGTCTATGGACGAGCAATTATACCACCACGAATTCTTCCTCCTTCCAACCGAGCGCCCTCCAGGAATTCTACCCTCAACAATCAATCTGACGAGGCTGTATCGATCACCGCGCATCACATGACCAAAGCATCGAGTCTTCCTCTCTTTCAGCGTGAGTAAAAGCTCAACAAATTTAGACATCCATTGGAGCACCTCAACGTTTGTGATCCTGTCGACCCACGGTATCCGCAACATGCGCCGGTATATATACATCTCGAAAGCTTCGATGTTCCTTTCGATCCCGGGATCTAGTGTCCAACTTTCGCAGCCATACAGAAGCACCGAGAACACATAACACCGAACCATCCGCATCCGAAGGACCAAGGAAAGATCTCTGCGCGTGAAGAAGTTCCTCATCTGAAAAAATGCGTTCCTAGCCATTTCAATACGCGCTCGAATTTCTTTTCTGCAGTCGCCTTGCTCATTTACTTGCGCACTGAGGTATTTATATGAAGAAACTTGTTCGACCCGAGTTCCATTGATAGCCACACTGACCGTTTTTCGTTGCTTAGAAAAAACGAGGACCTTAGTCTTGGCTACATTCAGGGACAGCCCATTACTCTCGCTATGATGCACCACAGCATCCATAATCGCTTGAAGATCCTCTGGGCTCTCAGCAATCAACACAGTGTCGTCAGCATATCGAAGGTTATTGAGAACGACACCGTTCACCCAACCTCGTCAAGAGCCTCCCAAAAAACTGATTCAGAGTAGAGGTTAAAAAGCAAAGGAGAGAGGATACAACCCTGATGGACACCTTTTTCAATACTAATTTGTTCTGTTGTTGTCTGCTCCACCCTAATCTCTGCACACTGACGCCAATACAAATTCGAAATAATGGTTATCTCCTGCGTATCTATCCCAGTCGATTTGAGCACTTCAATCAGCTTCTCATGCTTTACACTGTCGAACGCCTTCTGATAGTCGATAAACGCTGTGTAGACATCGACATTCATGTCGCGGCATCTCTGCAACAGGACATTCAATGAAAAAAGGGCCTCTCGAGTGCCAACACCGTTTTGAAACCCAAATTGTGTCTCATCTAGCAAGAATTCACACTTTTTATAAATGCAGGTGTGAAGGATCGTTAAGAAAATCTTCAGCACGTGTGACATGAGGCTTATGAACCGATACTCATCACATCGAGATGAACTCGGCTTCTTTGGTAACGGCAAGAAAGTCGACCTGAGCCAGTCTGATGGGACTTCACCAGAATGGTAGATGTCATTAAAGAGCAATGTCAACAAATCCATACCTTCACCACCCTGATCAGCAAGCAGCTTGAGGACTTCAACATGAATCTTGTCCGGCCCAAGAGCCTTCCTATTCTTTTGGGTCTTCAAGGCGTGAGTTACCTCGCTTCTGGTAATGTCTAAACCATTTTCATTAAGGGCAACATCTCAAGAGGGAGCAACTGCAGGTCTGCTACCTTGGAAAAGCCTCCCCACGTATTCCTTCAACGCAGCTAGCTTCTCATCGACTCCCAATATGTACTGGTTGTCCTCCCCTCTTAAGGTAACAACCTGCCGCCTTTTTTTCTTGTTCGTCATCTCCTTAACTTTTCTGTGCACGTTGAAAGAGTCAAACCTAAGCTGCAGGTCCTCTATCTCTGCGCACTTTGCGCTTAGCCATTGTTCCCTAGCCTCTCTACACCTCTTTCTCACCGCCCTGTCAAGCTCTTTGTATCGATCTGAGTTTGTGGCTTTCACGCGGCGTCTCTCCTCCATCAAAAAGGTTCCTAAGGTCCCTGAGGTTAAGGTTCCTTAAGCTCTAATAAAATAGAGCTGCTCATAGAAATCATGCAAATAATAAAAAAGCTTACTGACAAATGAGGAGTGTTTGCCAAATCCCACGTACCTGTAACAATCAAACGTTCGTCAGAAATTTCTAGCGTTCTATCGATCAATTAATGTTTCTACTTGTAAATTAAAATCAATTCAGAACCGTGCTAAGATCCCACATCCCCAGAGGTGCAAGTAGGCAACTCAGGACAAGCTGGATTCAGTACGTAGTAGAACTTATCAGTGAAGCCTCGCCATGATATTTCAACTTGAATCAGAAAGGAGCGGGTAAGCGTGTTCGGATACTGATTAGATTATTTCCATCCAAAATAAGACGAGGGAGTTCCCTGGAGTGGACGATGGAGGGAGTACGTTAGACGCTCAAAGAGACCCCTAGGTCCGAACTAAAGGGTTCACGAGTAACAGCTCGCGGTAACAGTTGAGGCTTGCCACAGATTGCCAAAAAATTGCAAAACGCGATTGGGAAAGCACAGAAACCACTTGGGCGAACACCTTGGCAGCAACTCGAGAACTGACGATTACAACGCGTAGTGCAAACGTTCAACAAGCGTGATCCTTGTCGACCGTAAAACGGCGGTACCAACCAACAATACGCTTTGGTGGCCACAGGGCCTTGCCACCTAAGAAGCAAGTCAAGGACCTAGGGGAGTGAGGTGGGGGTTGTAGCCGACGCCTTCAGTCCCTCAAAGGCTCTACCGTTGCAAAGTTTACCTCACTGGGTGCAATTAATAGGGCCACATGACACTATCTTCATGTACGAGGGCGTATATCTAGACGTGATTGGTTACTGCTCCGTTGTTTGTTGTAGCAGACTCACAGTCAACCAAACAAGCTGCGCTCCTGTGGATCACCAAGGCCTGTAAGACAGTGTCGACAGAAGCACTACAGTGATCACTGATCAGTTGCTAGTTGAGTGCTTGTTTGACAAGTGAAGAGTGAAATGGGAGCTTCCCCACTCTGGGCTGAACTCCATGCGAATCTCTGTACCGAACGAAAACTTGCCGCCATCGATGAACGGGCATTGGAGAAATGGCTAGCGAGATAGGAATCGTCGTCAAAGGGCGTGATAGGCACTAGTTGCTCTTCCACAAGCACGAACGTCTTGGGAGAAAGTGGGTTGGGCCAGACCACAGGACGAGCCACTTCCAGATTACAGGACATGGCGACTTCAATTCGCAGCTCCACTTATTAACTTTCCTTGGCTAGTTATGTAACCGGCTGAAAAAAAATTTTGAGTTTTCTTCAGATCATCACGTTTTAGACCTTACTGAGTCCGAAAAACACTATTTGGGAAAATGGATGTGTCTCTGTGAACGATTTTTGAAGAAAACGACCGTGCAGAATCAGCTCAAGCTTGATATCTCGCCCGCAGGTTACCATGAGACGCCAAAATAAGGGTATGAGCAAAATCAACCGAAAGTTAACTTTAGTTATCATAGTGATCCAAATACTAAACTCTTTCTCAAAAATGGCTCGAACGATTTTGATTAATTTTTTTATATTGATAGCTCTCAATATGGCAATTATACCATAAAATTCTCATTCGTGGGAAAACGACGAGAGCAGCACAATAAATTATCCAAATTGTCGACGAAAATCAGTTTTAGCGTATTTTTGGTTTATTATTCATTCTGAATAATAACCCTACGTTTTCGGTCACGAAAAATGTTTTACAACCGCCCCCCCCCCCTCAAAATGTGATACTTTACGTTTCAAGACATGGAGATTCCAAATCTTCCGCTGTCCGGACCGTTTTGTGCCTTTAACGTGGTCTAACAAATTCGTTCTTTCGCACAAAAATCCCATTTGGTATCTAGTTGTGCCTGCCATCTCGGCAATCCGATCGGACAAAGCCCATGGTTGTTATGGACTAAAAATGGTTTAAAAAATAAACGAAACGCTGTATAATCGCAAATAAGCCGTGTTTCGTATCGTTTTCAAGGTATTTTTACATCCAGGTTCGAATGGAATGAGTATCAGACGTGTACAACTGCGTATAGGAAAATTACAGTAATTATAGTGAGCCAATGTCAACTAAGTGGAAGAACTCCCGGGAACTACAGCGGAAGTAAACGTTTCGTCGTTAGTACTCCCTCCCTCCTGTCTCATCAAAACCACCCGCCCGCTCGCCTCGCACGTCGTGTCAATTGCCGAGGGTTCGCTGTAGGTCCCCATCTCAATTTCCCCGACTCTTTTTGCCCAACGGGGCGGAGGAAGGTTAAGGCCACTTCCTCTGCACACCCCTACATCGGATCATGAATGCCTACAGACGTTTACGGGCGCCTGGCGCCATGGGAATATATTAGGTTCCGTAGTTCCATTGTAGTCAGGTCATGTTTTGTATGGTTTACTAGTATTTTTCGATGCTGAATCGAATGGAATGGGTCTCGGAGCAGTAATACTAGGTCAAGCTGTTCATGAGAATAATAAACCGTTGTGTAATAATTTGCCGGGTTTTTCCTTATAAACTCCGCTGAAATGTTACTAGAATGTTAAAAAAATTGGTGTAGTAGTCCAATTCAATATCTATAGGGTGAGCGTATACAAAACGTAAGATACATGGGGCTCACTCCAGAAATTCTGGAATTTCAATTACCGCCGTTTCGCTTACTACCAGTTCTAACAGTATAACTCTGCAAAAGTTATTACTATCCTTCCAAAAAATCGTGTCTACAAGCTCATTGATTCTCTGTGTACCAATTGCTCAATAATGGTCCGGGAATGAGTACGAGTAGCTCAATAAATTTCGAAACTAAAAGCGCTACCGCTTCCTGCTGCTCTGAAGTGTTGTTCGACCAAGTTCAAATGAATTGAGTGAGTAAGTAGAAAAAGGTGTGTACACAAATGAATTGACGTAGAGCTAAGGAAAGTTGTGTGTTGCAAAGGAGGAAACAAGAAACCACGTCCTGCTCCGCTGTAGTGAGTGACGGTTAATGGAAGAGCATACTAACCTACCAACACTGACTACTATAAAGCTAGTCTATAACCGTTCTGCACAGTTTGGGAAGAAGGTTATTGCAAAAAAACGTGGTGACAGTTAACTTGCCACCCATTTAAATGGTTAGATCAGGTGGGAAATCAGATTAAGTAATCCTCCCGGATGGTACGGGATTCCCCATTGGTCGTGCCTTCGCACAGTAACGCTCTCCCGGGGAAACTGGCAAAATAACCAAACCTGCCGTACCTCCGCAGGTGTGGGCTGAGAGAGTGGCCAGCCTCTTGTATGATGCCTCTTGCGAAACAGCAATCTCCATGACAGTCGACTGACATAAACCTCTTCGAGGGTTCAGGAATAGGAGGAGGTAGAATGAACTAGTCGGGGAACAATTGAAAGTAGCAGCTCTCAACGAGTGAACGCTACGGCCCAGGCACCCTAATTTAGTACTTTTCACACTTAGTTTTCTGCAGATCTTGAAATATTTGTTAATTTGACCCCCAGGGGTTTTGCTACGTCAATTATGATCGGGCTCACTGGAAGGTTGAGTTCGAATTCAATGTTTTTCCATTCAATTTATCGTCGTATTACCTTTTGAACAACAAATGGTGGAACGCCTTGTAAAGCCGATAAAAACAACGTCTATTTAAATGCGTATTTTACTCCCAGCAAATTTCTCACCGTAATTCCCCCCCCCCCCCCCACCAGGTGAAATGATGCAGATACGCTCCACTCTCCGGCGTAAAACTCAAATAAAACCGAAACGGGATCTTCGGAACGCCTCCAATTTATGCAGCAGGAGTGAGCCGAGTTGCGGAACACCTTCCTCAGGGTAAGAATGGGAATCCGATAGACACAACCAACGAGGAACCAGAAATGTCTCCGCCGTCGGAATTCCCAAGGACCGAGAGAGCCCGCGCGAGCGGCGGGGAAAATGATCTCATGCCGCTTAATAAGCGCATTCGTTAAATCCGAGGTCTGAGTCGGAATCATCTAGAAACGCATAAAGTCGGCGAGAGGAGAAGCTTCTTGTTTCGCAGTTGAGCTATTTTGGTACAGCTGAAAGAATCGCATCAGACGAGGGAAAGCAGTTGAGCGTTCTTTGTTTAAGGAGCTTGCTCAACTGCTGAGTACAAAATAGTGCGTCACAGCCTATGGCCAATGGCATGACAGAGCAATTTCACCGCCAGTACTCAACCCTTGGACGTCACATCGACGCTTTGACGTCCACAGCCACGTTACTTGCGGGCAATCTCGTACGCTTTGTGTAGTTTGTGCCTCAGCTGAGGTGGAAGTCCAAGCGCTCGGGGGTAGTCTGTTCAACCAATCTGCTGGTACAGTTGGGAGCCTAACATCAACATCGCTGGTGACAATCAGATTGATTCGTGTCCAAATGTTCGATAGGCTAGAAGAACCAACGGCGGGTAGTCCTCCCAGTCTCGCTGATCTTCGATAGCATTTCCCAAAGCGCACGGTTAAAGCGCTCTATTTGTGGTCGTAATGCCGTGATGTGTTCTAGTCTTGTTCGTTCCCATCCTCAATGCGTCGGCAAATACTTCTGATTCAAATTCGCTCCCTTGATGACCGTGGATCTCCGAAACGAGGCACAACTTCCACCAATGCTCGGCAATCCGAAGCCAAAATTCAGAACGCTGGGCGGATATTGTACTGCTGGGCATTCGGACTGCAATGAAGGAGGGATCTGGGCAATAGTGTGACGGATTTAGTCAACGAGATCACTCTGAGGTTGCGATTTGGGTAGAATTCTTGCAGAGCCTACGCCACAATATGGAACAGCTCTAACCGGGAGCTTGGCACAATGCTCTGCAATAGCTGAGCTAAGGATACGTAAGCAGTTGTTCAACATGGGAAGACGTCATACATAGTTAACCGTTCCAGTTTCTTTTGATCGACTCAAATCAAGTTCAAGAGTTCGTACGAGTCGTTCCTAAAATTTTCAATATATAAAATCTCCGCTTAGCTATCATTCTACAAAACTATATGTAAAGATTCAATAGGAATTATGAGAATTATATTTCATACACGGAATTTAAAAAAAAACGACTAAAGTTAACGAACCTGTTAGGTGAGTCCGTCTCCATTGGCTGGTGAGTTACTGAGGGCAAGCTCTTTCGATGTAAAGACATCATCGTCAGGGCGTTAAGTCGCTGATCCTCGATCGAAGGCGCTCGCCCACAGTAACTCACCAGCCAGAGGAAACGGACTCACCTAACAGGTACGTTAACTCAAGTAATTTGCCTACTGGCGGATATAACACAATTGCTTTAATACCTAAATAAAAAGAGTCCACGTTATCGTGCTCCACTCAGAATCACGATAATTTCCGAGCCCCGGAGCTTAAAAACGACGGAAAAGAAAGTTCGAACTATCTCAAACGCTCATGTGCGACGCACCACTCAACTGTCCTTAGCTCTAAGGCGTCTCGATAAACGATCAACCTTGTTTCATATTCTTTATTTTTACAAGAACTATTTAACAACTTTCTAACTAACTAACCGGCTCGCAAGTAGGAGTGGACGATATACATCGATGTTTTATAAATACTCGATGTATAGTAACGATGCATCGATTCAAACCGATGTATCGTTAAGAATTAAACATCGAGTGTACATCGATGTTTTTTTACTATCCTTGGCTCTACGAAGTAGAAAGGAAAGTTATGTTATCAGTGAAAAAAAAATTTTGAGTTTTATTCAGATCTTTACGTTTCAGACCCTCCTGAGTCCGAAAAACACTATTTGGGAAAATCGTCTGTGTGTATGTGTGTCTGTGTGTGTGTGTGTGTATACGATTTTCAGAGAAAACCACCGTACCAAATCAGCTCAAACTTCATATCTCGCTCGCAGGTTACCATGGGACGCCAAAATAAGGGTATGAACAAAATCCACCGTAAGTTAACTATAGTTATCATAGTGATCAAAACAACATATATTTTTTTTTCTCAAAAACCGCTCTAACGATTTTGATTACATTTTTAATATTGGTAGCTCTTAACATGATAATTATACCATAAAATTCCCATTTGTGGGAAAATGACGAGAACAGCACAATAAATTATCAAAATTTTCGACGAAATTGATTTTAGCGCGGTTTCTAGAGAAAACAACCGTACCAAATCAGTTGAAACTTGATGTCTAGCCTACAGGTTACCATGGGACGCAAAAATAAGGGTATGGGCAAAATCCACCGAAAGTTAACTATAGTTATCATAGTGATCAAAACACCAATTTTTTTTTCTCAAAAACCGCTCTAACGATTTTGATTAAATTTTTTATATGGATAGCTCTTAATAAGATAATTATACCATAAAATTCCCATTGGTGGGAAAATGACGAGAGCAGCACAATAAATTATCAAAATTTTCGACGAAAAGCGTTTTTGCCGTGGTTTTTTCCTTTTAAACTCCGCTGGAATGTTAGTAGAATGTTAAAGAAAATTGGTACTGTAGTCCACTCCAATACCTATAGGGTGAGTATTTAAAAACGCTCATGAGATACATGGGGCTCACTCCAGAAATTCCTGATTTTCAACTACTGCCGTTTCTCTTACTACCAGTTTTAAACGTTTTTACCCAATAACTCTGCAAAAGTGATTACTATCCTCCTTCAAAAAATCCGTGTTTACAGCCTCATTAATTTTCTGTATACCAACTGCTCAATAATGGTCCTGCAATGAGTACGAGCAGCACAATAAAATCTGGAACTTTAAGCGCTAAAGCGTTGTTTGACCAAGTTCAAAGGGACTGAGTGATAAATGAATTGATTAAATAGAATTAGCCATGTACAAAGTGAATTGTTGTAGAGCTAAGGAAAGCTGTGTGTTGCAACTCACCAGATATTTTTCGAAGTATCGAAAAGGCAAACATTCAACCCCCCCCCCCCTATCTCTCTACGGTTAATAACTATTTTTTGGTCTTTTTCAATTACATTATTTCCCGCTCGCAAGGTGTTTCGTCAAAAAGTGGTATCACTAGTTGAAAAGGCCACCAATATTATAGAGGTCAGTGCAACCAACCCATAAAAAATATAAATGCAAATGGCCGACTGAATTGACCCACCGTCTCTCTCTTACTTACAGTTAGTGGCAGTCTTTGGCTTCAAAAAACAAATTATTTTAATTTTTGTATGAATTAGATACCTACTCAGCTTGATTCAGAATTCATTTTAAAATTTGCTGTGCCCTGTTAGCAATAATATTTATAAATCAAACTGAACAACACGTTATTTGTAATATTAACATCATAATACATTTGGAAGGATTACAAAATACAGTTTCCAACGTTGCATAAAATTGCCTTTAAATATCTAACAATGGTGGGTACATCAGTGTCATCAGAGAGACTGTTTTCGCAGGTTATACTCAACAAAGTAATACATTAAAAGGTAAAATTTGGTTTTTACAAAGTATAGATAAAAATTATCGGGATATATATTACAAATACATGTAAAGGTTATAAAGTTATTTTAATAGATGCTTGCTTTTAATTTTTCTAAACCACGTACATATTTAACTTATAGAAAAACAATCGATGTATAAAAAACATCGATATATTTTTTGATACATTGATGCAACAAGCCGATGCATTCAATCGAATAAAACATCGATGTTTTTAAAATGTCCATCAGTAATTGCGTGGCAACGAGAGTTCTAATTTGACAAACAGCTGATGTAACCTGGTAACGATAAAACATTTGAATCTATAAAAGTGAAGCTACGAAATTTGTGAAGTAACCGACGCCACATCTCTGCGTAAATTCACTAATTTTCAATGCTTGTTCTATTCAATTCATTTGAACTCTGTCGAACGTAACTTCACGGTGGTACAACGTTATGACGCTTATATTTGTGGAATTTATAGAGATGCTCCTACGGGTCCGTCGACCATTTCTGAGCAACCAGTATACGGAGAATTAATGAGGCTGCGATCACGATTTTTACTTTCCTTGGCTCTACAAAGTAAAAAGTTAAGTAATCGGCTGAGAAAAAAATTTCGAGTTTTCTTCAAATCTTTACATTTCAGACCCTCCTGAGTCCGAAAAACACTATTTGGGAAAATGGTCTGTGTGTGTGTCTGTCAAACAACACAACACGGCAGCAAGAAGCGGTAGCGTTATACCATTATTGAGCAATCGGTACACAAAAAATCAATGAGGCTGTAAACAATAATTTTTTGAAGAAGGATAGTAATTACTTTTGCAGAGTGTTTGGTTAAAAATTTTCAGAACTGGCAGTAAGCGAAACGGCGGTAGTTGAAATGCAGGAATTTCTGGAGTGAGCCCCATGTATCTTATGAGCGTTTTTAAACACTCACCCTAGTGACATTGAAATGGACTACTACATAACTTTTTTTAATTCTAGTAATATTTCAGCTGATTTTTTAAGGGAAAAAACACGCTAAAACCGTTTTGAGGAAAATTTTGATAATTTATTGTGCTGCTCTCGTCATTTCCCCACAAATGGGAATTTTATGGTATAGCTGCCTTATTAAGAGCTATCACTATAAAAAATTTAATCAAAATCGTTAGAGCCGTTTTAGAGAAAAAAAAAGGTTTACTGCTACGACCACTATGATAACTATAGTTAACTTTCGGTGGATTTTGCTCATACCCTTATTTTGTCGTCTCATGGTAACCTGCGGGCTAGATATCAAGTTTGAGCCGATTTGGTACGATCGTTTTCTCTTCAAACCGCGCTAAAATCGAATTAGTGGAAAATTGTGGTAATTTATTGTGCTGCTCTCGTCATTTTCTCACAAATGGGAATTTTATGGTATAGTAGCCATATTGGGAGCTATCAACATAAAAAAATTAATCAAAATCGTTAGAGCCGTTTTTGAGAAAAAAATGTTTAGTGCTTCGATCACTATGATAACTATAGTTAACTTTCGATTGATTTTGCTCATATCCTTATTTTGGCGTCTCATGGTAACCTGCGGCTAGCCTACCTACAGAACCTACAATTCGTAGAAAATTGTGGAAATTTATTGCGCTACTTTCGTAATTTTCCCACGAATGAGAATTTGATGGTATAGTTGCTATATTGGGAGCCGATACCGATTGTAGAAAATCCAACCGGTTGTTAGTTTATTGAAGCCGTAAGAGTTTGAACAACTCGCTTACGTTGACGTTTTACACATTAATCGCCCGAACCTAATGATTCATTTTCTAAGAAACTTCACATTCTTGGAAAAACGTATGAAATCTTCGCACGAGCGACGAAGTGATGAGTGCTCGCGGTATTTAAGCAATATTTCAGAGGCAGAAGTAAATTGAACGTCGGAAGGAAGCAATGAATCGTGGAATTATTTAGTATGGAACTTGTCAACCTTCAAGAAGGGTTAATATTCGGCGTTGACGCGTTAGATCCGGTTATGAATAAAACGCGATTCGGTCTGAATTCTCGAACTTCGCTTGGTTGAAAAATAACCTTCATCTGCTGCTTCTTCTTCCCCCCCCCACCCCCTACCCACCACCCCTCACCTTAATTCTCAAATAAGGACGTTCTAACGGAATATAATTTCTCGAAAAAAGAGGTAACAGTCGACAGAAATACGGGACTAAAGTGAAACTCGTAAATCTCGAGTTATTAGACTTTTTGAGTTAATTTATTCGGGGGAACTAAAACATAATTTAGTTTTTAAATGGAACATTGTAAACGGCAAAAAGCGAAGGGTGGTGAGGAAAAACGTGGTTTTTTTTCTACTTCACCTGCTGGTTCTGTCGACCTGGGGCAACTGTTTTTGGCGTATTTCCACGCACCTTCAGCCGCTATTACGAACAGCTTCTTTCTTGAAAAGTTCTGTAGAACTACATAGCGACGATATTAGGTTTTCAGAATTTCATAAGTCGCTTTCGACGCCCAGAAATTGAGCTGGTTGCCGGGAAGTAGCGAAGAACGTTGTCTAACGGTGAATGCGCGTCGACATGAAACTGTCTCTTGTCGTGCTGATTAATTAGCGCCTAACAAAAATGACGGTTTGGTTCCCGAGTAACACAATTTCCCCCTAACAAACCCAGCTCAAACGACGCTCGCATTTTCAGAATAATTAGGGTAGTAGTTCTATAAACGACCAATACTATGAGAGTTTAATAACGGACATAAGATGATTAGGACCAACCCCCAGAAATTATTATGCAACGGTTTATTATTTTCCTGAACAGCTTCACCTAATCTTACACCTCCGAGTGCCATCCCATTCGATTCAGCATCGAAAAATACCAGTAACTGATACGAAATACCTAACTACTACGAAAACTATAAATTCCAGGAGCCTGTGGGAGCCTGCTGGCAATTGGCATGACGTTGTGAGCCGAGCTGACGGGTGGTTGGACAGAGAGCCCTGCGAGTTCTTTCAGTTTGTAGACTTAGTCTCACTATAATTACTGTGAATCATTATTTTCCTTCTAGACGCAGTTGTACACCTCTGAGAATTGTTTCATTCAACCCAGCATCAAAAAATACCCAGAAAACGACACCGAACACGGCGTATTTGCCATAAAATTGCCAAAATTTCGTTTTTGTAGATTTTTTAAACCATTTCTTGCCCATAACAACAATGGGCTTCGTCTGGTCGGATTGCCGAGCAGGCGGGCACAACTAGATACCAAACGGGAGTTTTATGCGAAAGAACGGATTTTTTTACGGACTATTTATGTTTCGACCAGGATAGACTTCAATAAATCTCGGAGAGGGGTTTTAGTTGAGCACGAGCGTGTAATATGAAGAGTTGGTATATCACAAGATTTGAAGATTTAGATGTACAGAAGGTGACTCGACAGGATATGATTCGAGTAGATAAGGACGAACAAGGGGGGCTCAGAAGGCGTGAAACTGGTTGAACGGGGAGGGAAGGAGAAATTCGAATTAGATGTCGATGAGAGGTGAAACAAGGATTGGGAGACGACGGTATCGCGAGAGGTGTTAGATGACTGTGTTGGGAGAACTGGAGACGACCGAGGAGATTGAGTTTGGAAGTAGCTGTCTGTTGTGGAGAAGAATCTGAAAGTGAGGGGAGGAAATTATATTTAGGAATGTCAAGACGAAGCGGGAAATCTGTCGTAAACTGGAAAAAAGTGGTGGAATTTCTGTAAGTAACAATAAAGGGGTTGAGGACGAAGGTCTTTGAGGAAACAATGACTTTGCCATTGGCCATTGAGGGGAGTCCCATTAGGACAGGTGTGGGATTCCGACAGCAGACGATGGCGGATGGGTATTGCAGATTTAGAATACTGATGCCTTGAAATGTAAAGTATCAAATTTTGAAGGGACATAAACATTTTTTGCTCACTGATGGTGGTGGGATAAGTATGAGCAATTCAATATATTCCAGAATCTTAAGTGCTACCAGATTCATAAAACTTACCGAAAAACAGATTTGATTAGTGGCTATAGTGGGACTGAGGAATGTTGTGTGATGCACTGCACCAGATACTTTTCCATGTGATTTTTTTTTTACGAACTCATGAAAGATCTAGATGGGAAGGTGCGGGACCATGGTATATTGTACAAACGGATCAGCGAGAGGCGGCCTAGCAGGTGCCGGAGTTTATGGACCAGAGATATGAACAGCGACCCCACTGGGTGCACTGGCAACAGTTTTCCATGCAGAGCTCTTCGCAGTGATGGTGTGCGAATACCTATTACGTCAGACAGTCAGGCTGCCCTTAAGGCCCTGGCTTCCCGTACCATCACGTCAGGGCTGGTTTAGGAATGCCGGAATGGCCTGAAGACCTTGGCACACGTCAACACTGTGTTAGGTGCCAGGTAGAGAGATAGGCGGGAATGAGGAAGCCGACAAACTGGCGAGAAAAGGATCTGTGCTTCTCCCGATGGATCCTGACCCTTTCGTAGGGAGTGTGATCAGGAAGTTTGGCAAGTGGGAGGAGAAGCGCAGCGCCGCCTATTGGCAGACAATACTGTTTATCAAACTCTCCAGGGAGTGGACAAGAGAGACCCTCATTCTGAACAGACAAAGTGTTTGGAACTATGGTCTATTCACAGTTGCTATCATGCGTGAGTGTCAATCTGGGCTATTGGCAAATTGCAATCGTAGGTAGGTTGGCTCATCTAGCGAGATATTGTCCAACTTCCAAAAATAGTAAGAATTCCACGTGGCAATTGTCTGTGTTTTCCCCCTTCTCATGATTGGTAAGCCAGATGTACAGAGTTGCAGATCCTGCGAGAAGCCGTTGGAGTTGGTGGAGCATGTACTGTGCCCCTCAAAGTGCGTGGTGTTCCTCAGCCACGGCTGGAGGAGGTTGTTGCAGGGATGGACCTCAAGGTCGTCTTGCGTTTTGTGCGAGAATAGTGGGGACACGTTCGGGACGTCGCGTCCGAGAATGCCAGGGGATGGAACTAGGAGGACATGGCCCATTTGAGGCCGTAGTAGGGGTTTTCCTCAGTTGTAGAGGGGGGAGGGGGGTTCACTGGTACTTTATGAGCAATGAAAACGAACATTCGTGATTCGTGACACAATTAGGCAGACCTAGGGTTGGGGAAAGTAGTGTGGTGCGTCGCTTGAAGTTAGTCGGGAGTAGTGGTTTCGTACTAGTGGCCGATGTTTGTATTTCACTTCCCTTGGCTATACGAAGTAGAAAGGAAAGTTATGTAATCGGCTGAAAAAAAAATTTGAGTTTTCTTCAGATCTTTACGTTTCAGACCCACCTGAGTCCGGAAAACACTATTTGGGAAAATGGTCTGTGGGTCTGTGTGTCTGTGAACGATTTTTAGAGAAAACCACCGTACCAAATCCCTTCAAACTTGATTTCTCGCCCGCAGGTTACTATGGGACGCCAAAATAAGGGTATGAATAAAATCCACCGACATTTAACTATAGTTATCATAGTGATCAAAACACCAAATATTTTTTTTCTCCAAAACAGCTCTAACGATTTTGATTAAATTTTTTGTATTGATAGGTCTAAATGAGGCAATTACACCATAAAATTCCCATTTGTAGGAAGATGAGGAGAGCAGCACAATAAATTATCAAAATTTTCGACGAAAAGCGTTTTAGCGCAGTTTTTTTCCTTATAAACTCCGCTGAAATGTTGGTAGAATGTTGAAAAAAATTGGTATTGTAGTCCAATCCAATACCTAAAGTGTGAGTGTTTAAAAACGCTCATGAGATACATGGGGCTCACTCCAGAAATTCCTGAATTTCAACTACCGGCGAAACGCTGACTACCAGTTCTAAACGTTTTTACCCAATAACTCGACAAAAGTAATTACTATCCTTCTTCAAAATATTCTTATATACAGCCTCATTAATTATCTGTGTACCAGTTGCTCAATAATGGTCCTGGAATGAGTACGAGCAGCACAATAAATTCTGGAACTGTAAGCGCTGCCGCTTCATGCTGCCGTAAAGTGTTGTTTGACCATGTTCAAATGGACTGAGTGATAAATGAATCGATTAAATAGAATTAGCCGTGTACAACGTGAATTGACGTAGTGCTAAGGAAAGTTGTGTGTTGCAACGCACCAGATATTTTCATGATTTGATTGTGAGTCCTGAACACGAACGCAGTCAACGAGTTGTTGTGGTTTGGACCCAGAGCTTGAATTTAGTGCTCGTACTCGCACGAATCGGTTTACGGACGGAAGGGCGTCCGATAGAATGAATCGAGGGCTGGTAATCCGTTAGTCCGACGAACGGTTGCGATTTAAATCGAACAAAGGCTTCCGATCCGTCGGCTCAGGTGCCAGCCCCACGACGGTAATTCCAAATCAAATAATTGCTTCCCCGAGGATAAGCGGCCCTTTATTGTGCTCCTCCTCTCAATTCTACAAACCTTCCCGCCATTGACCCCTTTTGAGAAGAGCACCAATTGCTCACAATACTCTGAATACTGCGATTCACAACTGGCTCTTGATGCACAACAATAACTCCCCTCACTCCACCACTCCCCGTGTCATCTCCTCTTCTTGTTTTGGTGTGTACGTCCAGTTCGAGGCTCACCATCCAACGGGTTTAAAGCCAACCTACGTAGAGTCGAGCAAACACGCCGCTCCGTTGCTGATAAGCCGGCAATTGATTGAAGGGAGTGGTAACTGCGTTTTTGTGAGGGAGGTAAAAAGATGAAGATACAACACTTATCTCCGCTCATCGAGATGGTTTATACCGCTCTCATAAAATAAATATTAAAAAAAAAGACGGGCGGTGAGTTTTCAAAGGCCGAAATGAGGGCTTGAGAAGTTGATTCATTTTACGTACGTCTTCAAAAAATTATCGGCACTTGACTTTCATTTCGGCTCACGCGGCACTCGAGAAGTTATTTTTGAGGGGGGCAACTCAGCCAGGTCGTTCGAGGAAGTTTAGAAATAATCCCACTGAATTGCGAAGAGCCTGAATTACCGGACGTCGCAAGGGACGGAAAAGAAGTCAGTATGGTGGAAGTTTGGGCGGGGGACGTGCAGGCCAAGTTGGAAGGGAATGCAGGAAGCATCAAGTCGCCTTAGTGACTGTCCAGGTCCAGGTTGACGGTGGTCAGGAGGCCTGGAGTGACATAGTATCTCTCCAGGCCTGCTTGACTGTTAATCAATATTGGAACGAGCCATTTTCATCTAGAAAGCAATGCAGGTAAGGAAGACTCGAGGCACTCGAAGCACCACAAACCAGACTCAAGATTACAAAGCTGTACTCGAGAATAGGAAGAACGAGCGCTCGATAAAAGGCAGCCAGACCAGGCATATAGGCGAACTCCCTGGCATTACGTTTTGGAAGGCCGAGGGAACGCATTACACGAGTGGAAATCTGAGCAATGTTGGCTGGGTGCTCAGCATGTTGAGGTTGGAGAGATGAGCGAGGGGCGAGTTGTTGATAGAATAGATGCGGAGCACAGGATTAAAAAAGCGATGGAAGGATGTTACTGCACATTTTGCTGGGTTGCCAGGACAATTTCCTCATCTACGCCGACGATGTCAAGGTCTTCACCAGTGTTCGCACTGATCCCGACAGTGTGCCCCTGCAAAATGGCCTCGACTCGCTCGCAGGAGGGCACAGTCAGCATCAGTCTGAAAGGGGGGGTCTTGACATCTCCGGAACCGTCGTTGATGGCAAGTGTGGAAAAAGAGGGCCAAGGTGGGCGTCATATGTGGCTCAGATGGCCCCACCACCTAACCTGACCTGTTAACGCGCTCCAATGGGGAGCCGAAAACACCTAGGGACTAGGGAACACTGAGAATTGCAGAGTGGAAAAACGTGTCGAAGGCCCTCGAGTTCTACAAGGCGTCACAAGATCCACCTGTGAGTCCATAGGTATGGCGCGTAGAGCGTACTCCTCGAAGGACATCAAGGTAATAGCTATGGTGCAGCGTGTGGTGAGAACAGCGTCGTCAACTCCACTTCGCGTACTGAAGGCAGAACAACTCGCTTGTTAGTTCTTGGCCAGTAGAAGGATGTACAACGGCTGAAAGGGCCAGTAGCTGCAAAATCGATCGAATAGATCCCAAATTGTGGAACTTCCGGTGGAAATTGGGAGCTCTGGACGCTAATCGAGTGCTTGACAAACGGAGAAGTCGTATTTCGAATCGCCTACCTTTCAGTCGCAAAAGGAAACGTCTATCGGGGTAATTGTATTGGCTTGGCTCCTGGTTTCCACTTCACGTCTTACGCGAGGAGTCATTCAGGCAGCCGTATTTTCGAAGAGAACAGATTGAATTTTCACGCGTGAATTGAACGAGCGATTGTTTTTTTGGCGAGCGACTCATTCAATCAATTCGCCCCACCCGAGTCCCTCACGTTACCTCTTTTCAGGTCCTAGTCAAATGAAATCGGTCGGTTGACGCGCGATGGGTCGAACCCGCTATCGGAATTTCGTAAACCGATTGCCAACGAGACTTTCCACGATTTAATTACTCGGCTGCCCGTAATCCAATTAATTAGCGAAGAAACGAAATTCGGGACGTCATGTGTGAATCATCTTTTAAACGCTGCGCCACAAACTGAAATGAAGTCGCACGGTCCACTGAAATTAAAACCAGAAACGCGTTGGTAACATCAAGGGACTGGGTAATTGGAAATATTCTAAACTATTTGACAGCGACGTCAATAACGCTGCAAATTATTACACAACGGTTTATTATTCTCTTACACAGATTGAGGTAGACAAGAAAGAGGCATTGCAGTCACACACGAAGACCAAGAGCGTTTCATCCTGGTTCTGGGTTATCTTCCCAGGAGCATGCCCATGCTACCAGGCGCGACCACGGGTAGTGGATAGTGGAACGGCCATGGCATTGTGCCCAGGGGCATGTCTGCGGCCAGCTGTGAATAAGAACAGCATGCTGACTGAATAAGCAGCCACGAACAATGGGCAAAACCCAAGAGATCGCAGAAGAGATCCTGAACAAAGGGCTCAAGGGCAAGCGGATCTAAATTTTCTCAGACAGCCGCCTTAAAGGCCATCGCAGCCTATAGTTTTAGGTCTGAGCTGGCATGGGATTGCTTCCATGCGCTCAAGCAGCTCGGCGCTCGTAACAGGCTCTCCCTCATTTGGGTGCCGGCTCACAGGGGGCATGAGGGCAATGAAAAGGCTGACCGCCTCGCGAAAAGGGGTACAGAATCCCTACCTATCGGGCCTGAACCCCCGTGGGTCTGACGAAAAGTCACCTGAACCGTCTGGTTGCTCGATGGGATATACAGGAAAATGGCGCCCATTGGCATCGCCAGCCACGACTAAGACAGGCGAAAAGGATTGTCACGCCTTCCTGTCAAAGGGCGAAGGCGATGCTGACACTCTCTAGACAAGATCTGAGAGTACTGATAAGCTTTCTCAACGGACATTGCCCACTCAGTTATCACCTCAACAAGATGCGCATCTCAGAGGCGGTGGAATGCAGACTCTGCGGTGAGGAGGACGAGACAGCAGAGCATATCCTATGTGAATGCCCTGCCTTGGCAGCAAAACGTTTTGAATACTTCGGTCAGGGGACCACTGAACCCCAAACTGTAGCAGACTCTGCGGTGAAGGGCATAATCGGCTTCCTAAGGGGGGCGGATATGTACGACGCCTTCTACTAAGAAAGGGCCAGCGTCACAATAGGCCCATATGCGGCCGCAGTGACAAAGGGACTTGTCCCACACGCCCTCGGGTCAAAAAAAAAAAAAAAAAAATCAATTCCACGTGGCAATTGCCTGTGTTTTCCCCCTTCTCAAGATTGGTAAGCCAGATGTACAGAGCTGCAGATCCTGCGAGAAGTCGTTGGAGTCGGTGGAGCATGTACTGTGCCCCTCAAAGTGCTTGGTGTTCCTCAGCCACGGCTGGAGGAGGTTGTTTCAGGGATGGACCTCAAGGTCGTCTTGCGTTTTGTGCGAGAATAGTGGGGACACATACGGGAATACCAGGGGATGGAACTAGGAGGACATGGCCCACTTGAGGCCATAGTGGGGGGTTTTCCTCAGTTGTAGAGGGGGTAGGGGGGTTCACTGGTACTTTATGAGCAGTGAAAACGAACATTCGTGATTCGTGACACAAGTAGGCAGACCTAGGGTTAATAAATAAATTCAACATGCTGTGATGCATTCAACATGCGATTCAGCCCGGATTCAAAAAAGGATAATTTAGTGTATACACAAAATCAACAGCCTCACAGCTCCCGAGACCCATCCCATTCGATTCAGCATCGAAAAATATCAGTAAAAGATACCAAACATGGCCTGTCTACAACGAACGACGAAAATTGCATATTCCAGGCGCCTGTAAGCAATTGGCACGGCGTGATGAGTCGAGCTGACAAGTGGTTGAACTGAGACGAGCGAGAGTGCAATCCATGAATCAATTAATTCGCTTTGTCCCGCGAGTTCTTTCAGTCAGACTTTGACTCACTATAATTACTGTGCTTCCTCTGTTTTCGGCTTAGATGCAGTGGTAAGCCTACGAAACCCGTCGAATTCGACTCATTGTAAAATCAAAAGTATTGTATTGGCGATGGGCTCCCCAGCAAGGTGAAGTGCAGACGAGATTACCGAAAGGTTGGTTCATGTAATGCACTGGAGCTGCCATTGCAGTCACAATTGTCCTCTGAGAAGGGGGGGGGGGGTGTAGCGCCGTTCCTTGGGCGGTACAGCTCCGCACAATTCGATTCATTTTTCACTCAGTCCATTCGAACTCGGTACAACACTATTATATTGATAGGTAAGAGTGATAGGTGAGAGTTAGCTGTAGCGTAACAATTTCGGAATTTTATTGTTGCCCGTACTCATGCCATTATTGATCAATTGGTACACAGAGGATTAGTGTGACTGGAAACAAGATTTTTTGGAGAAAGATACACTTTTCCAGATTTATCGAGCGAAAACTATTAGAAATGGGGGAAAAGTGCCCATTTGAGCGGAGTTTATGAGGAAAGTATATTGTGGCGCTATATCTTCGCTCAACGCATTTCTACAGGAACACTTATGGAGAGCGAAATGTTGGTACTGGTTAGTTGAGAGTACCCCGTATGTTTCATCGAAATCGTTTTAGCCACTTTTTTTTAAATTGGAAAACCGATAAATTGATATTCGACTAATCTCGTTTTTCGAACTGACATGGCACATACCTCCGTATATGCCATGATGTGATTTTTATAAAACTGATTGCATACAAATAAAGTTAACGCACCTGTTAGGTGAGTCTGTCTCCTCTGGCTGGTGAGATACTGTGGGTGAGCGCTTTTGGTGTGAAGACATCATCATCAGGCCGTTAAGTCAGTACTAAAGTGAGTCAGTTGGTCGTCGTCTTTATATACAAAAATATATATACTCTACAACAATTCACTTTGTACATGGCTAATTCTATTTAATCAATTCAATAATCACTCAATTCTATTGAACTTCGTCAAACAACGCTTTACGGCAGCAGGAAGCGGTAGCGCTTACAGTTCCGGAATTTATTGTGCTGCTCGTACTCATTCCAGGACCATTATTGAGCAATTGGTACACAGATAATTAATGAGGCTGTAAACACAAATTTTTTGAAGAACGATAGTAATTACTTTCGCAGAGTTATTGGGTAAACACCTTTAGAACTAGTAGTAAGCGAAACGGCGGTAGTTGAAATTCAGGAATTTCTGGAGTGAGCCCCATGTACCTCATGAGCGTTTTTAAACACTCACACTTTAGGTATTGGATTGGACTGCAATACCAATTTTCTTTAACTTTCTACTAACATCCCAGTGGAGTTTATAAGGAAAAAACAGCGCTAAAAACGCTTTTCGTCGAAAGTTTTGATTATTTATTGTGCTGCTCTCGTCATTTTTCCACGAATGGAAATTTCATGGTGTGATTGCCATATTGAGAGCTATCAAAATAAGAAATTTAATCAAAATCGTTAGAGCCGTTTTTGAGAAAAAAATTTTGTGTTTTGATCACGAAGATGACTATAGTTAACTTTCGGTGGATTTTGCTCATACCCTTATTTTGGCGTCCCATAGTAACCTGCGGGCTAGATATCAAGTTTCAGCTGATTTGGTACGGTTGTTTTCTCTAAAAACCACTCTAAAATCGATTACGTCGAAAGTTTTGGCAATTTATTGTGCTGCTCTCGTCATTTTCCCACAAATGGGAATTTTATGGTATAATTATTTTATTAACAGCTACCAATATAAAAAATTTAATCAAAATCGTTAGTGCCGTTTTTGAGAAAAAAAATATTTGGTGTTTTCATCACTATGATAACTATAGTTAACTTTCGGTGGATTTTGTTTATACCCTTATTTTGGTGTCCCATGATGACCTGCGGGCGAGATATGAATTTTGAGCTGATTTGATACGGTGGTTTTCTCTAAAAATCGTTCACAGACACGCATACACACACACAGACCATTTTCCCAAATAGTGTTTTTCGAACTCAGGAGGGTCTGAAACGTAAAGATCTGCGGAAAACTCAAAAAAAAATTTTCAGCCGATTACATAACTTTCCTTTCTACTTTGTAGAGCCAAGGAAAGTAAAAAGAGAAAGGTAAATGGGAAGGTGGTGGAGTGTCTGGGAAGGGGGAGGAAGAAGGTCATGCACCTCTGGGGAAACCCACTAGAGGTGAAGGGAAAGGTTGTAAGTGTTTTTTTTGTATAGGGTGGTCTGTAAATCCGTCAGTTGGTTGTTTTCGTCTGTGTCGTGTTTTGAGTGGCGTGAATATGGTTTCGCATTTTGTGTTGATTTGTTCATTTATGATGTCTCCATTGAATTTTGTTTTTTTATCGATTTCCTTGTTTTGTAATATGTTAAGTTTGGGTCCTTTGTATTGTTGATGTAGTAAGATGGTGCAGTCCCGTATTTTGGAAGGCTCATGTCTTGAGATGGTTGGCTAAGTTTGAATCGTCTTTGTTCCTACTAAGAGCTTTAATGTGTTCTAAGTATCTGATCCGTGGTCATTCTAAATAATAACCCTATGTTTTCAGTCACGAAAAAAATTTTTACAACCCCCCCCCCCTCAAAATTTGATACTTTACGTTTCAAGACATGGAGAATCCAAATCTGCAATGTCCGTCCGCCGTCCCCCGTCCACTGTCCCCCGTCCCCTGTCCGGGCCGTTTTGTGCCTTTAACATGGTCTAAAAAATTCGTTCTTTCGCACATAAATCCCATTTGGTATCTAGTTGAGCATGCCATCTCGGCAATCTGATCGGACAAAGCCCATGGTTGTTATGGGCAAAAAATGTTTTAAAAAATTAACGAAACGCAGTATAATCGCAAATAAGCCGTGTTTCGTATCGTTTTCAAGGCCCGCTCGACTCACAGCGCCCTTTGGACTCGCAACGTCCTGGCAATTCACTGAGTTGACTGGAAGCCCTCGTCCCACCCCCTCCATCGGATCAGACGTTTACGGGCGCCTGGCGCCGGGGGAATATTTTTAATTTCCATAGTTCCATTGCAGTCAGGTCACGTTTCGTATGGTTTACTAGTATTCGATGCTGAATCGAATGGGATGGGGGAGCAGTAATACTAGGTTAAGCTGTTCATGAGAATAATAAACCATTGTGTAATCATTTGCAGGGTTTTAATTATAAGTAACCCGCTCAATCGGGTCATCTGTTGTCTCGCCAAGTTGACAACGCATAGACCAAGAAGCACGCCAAAAGATACCGATTCGTACATTTCTTTCCTCCCGTGAATCTCAAATCAACTCTCGGCAGCGCCTTGAGTCGAATAACCTGAACTTATCGAGTAATCGCTGCCATCGTCTTCTTCGAGGCCGCGGAAATAATTTTGGCGTAATGAGCCGGCGAAGGGGCATTAAAGACGAGCCTCTCGGGAGAAGCGCGACCATTAAAGCGGCGGTCTGAGGAAGCAGACAGTAGATGGAGGACGTAATAGTTGGAGAAATGGCAGTCAATTGCTCGCGATACGCTAAACGGCTCCGAGGGCCTGTAATCGTCTTAGGGGACTCTCCGACCCGTAGGTCGTATTCCAAGTCCTTTCGCCATTTCTTAGGACAAACCCGTATTGACGTCTTCTCGCGAATTCTTCGTAGAGAACCGAATTTCTATTGTTCAGAATAATAAAGAGTAACACCGGGCACAGCAGAGGTGCATGTACATCAGAGATAATGGGTCGTACGACTCCCATTGTAGGCACCCAAGTGATCGTAGTCTAGTGATTATAGACGAAGATTCATAATCCGACGAAAGTTGGGCATTGGGTTGGACTGCGGTATTACGTGTAAATTTGATACATTTATTAATAGCAGAGATTAATTAATAGCTTGTCGTGATGAAACAATTCGAGTCACAACCTCGATATATATGGAACTTGTCGAGGCCTTTAACTGTGTCTTCCCGACCACAAGTAAAACTGGACGACAGTGTTACTAAGCTTAAGGTGGGGGGGGGAGGTGGTACAATCTGTGAAACGCTTAACAGAAATGCCAAAAGGGACGAGGCATTTTTGAAGAGGATCGTGTCGTCGGGCTACTGAATTTAGTACACTCGAGCCTTTAGGCTTATTGTCCTCGCTGCAACAGGCAACAGCTATTCAATGAAACCCTACAACAATGCAAAGACCAGGATGAACTTGATTGGACCAGAGCAAAGGAGTAGATGCCGTACACAGCGCTCAGACGGTCAAAAACGACGCAGGCTGCCCTCTCAACACATAGCCTAAAAAAGGTTGAGCCTTTACTCACCCTAATGTGATGGAGGTAGAACTTCAGCAGCAAGCTCGATGGCACACCAGCCAGACACCTACAGTGAGTAAGACCCTTCACTTACCTACAGGTCCCTTATTTGTATTGAGGCCCTGCTTAAAGGTTGATTTCAGGATGCCTACCACTGGTACTCATGAACAAAACCCAAAACGCCCTTCTTTTGGTTTATTATTCATTCTGAATAATAACCTTCTGTTTTCGGTCACGAAAAACTTTTTACAACCCCCCCTCAAAATTTGATACTTTACGTTTCAAGACATGGGGATTCCAAATCTGCAACGTCCGTCCGCCGTCCCCCCTCCACTGTCCAGCGTCCCCTGTCCGCCGTCCGGGCCATTTTGTGCCTTTAACGTGGTCTAAAAAATTCGTTCTTTCGCACAAAAAATCCATTTGGTATCTAGTTGTGCACGCCATCTCGGCAATCCGATCGGACGAAGCCCATGGTGGTTATGGGCAAAAAATGGTTAAAAAAATTAACGAAACACAGTATAATCGCAAATAAGCCGTGTTTCGTATCGTTTTCAAGGCTCGCTCGACTCGCAGCGCCCTTTGGACTCGCAACGTCCTGCCAATAGCCGAGCGAGGGTTCACTCAAAGCCCTCTTCCCACCCATCCATCGGATCAGACGTTTACGGGCGCCTGGCGCCAGGGGAATATTCCGTAGTTCCATCGTAGTCAGTTCGTGTTTCGTATGGTTTACTAGTATTCGATGCTGAATCGAATGGGATGGCTCTCGGAGCAGTAATACTAGGTCAAGCTGTTCATGAGAATAATAAACCATTGTGTAATAATTTGCAGGGTTTTTATCTCTGGCCCTCTTCTTTTATTGGAATGAAGAAGCGTGAGTTCGGGAACTTCCTACACCATTTGTTACGAGGGTGGTCGTTGTGGGGGGTGGATGTTTGAAGGGCTGTTTGACTGAGGTAAAAATTACTGCGACCCAATGCCCAGTCTTCATCTTCGTCAATAACCCCTAGACTACGATCACTGGGGGGTACCTACAATGGGAGTCAGGCGGTACAGTATTTTAGTTTAAGAATATGAAAAAACAAATGTTCGTGAGCATCTCTGAACTAGCAACAGAGAAGTGTGGACATGTATTATATAACTCTGACCGTCCCTGGGCCAGTGCATGATGGAGGGTTTCCTCATCTGTACTGCATCACCTGCTCTGAGGAGTGTCGACCACACTTATAGCATACCTGTGTTTGTTCATGTTACAGTGTGCCGTGATGATTCTCACTACCTGCCTTAACTCCTTCCTCTACAAAACACAAGGAAAGGTCTTATCTCTTGTGTTAGTGCTGAGCTAAAGCCTTTGGAGTGCCTCTCACTGTTCCCTTGGCTATTGAAGCAGTTACCCCGCAGTAAGGAAGTAGCCCTATAGGGGCAGTAGAGGAACTGAGTCTTGCCAGATGGTCCCCAGTCATCCCCTTATCCCCAGGAATCCAATAAATGTTAGCTGTATTACAGTTTTGAGTCGCAGTGAAAGTTGAGCTGCATCCCACACTCCCTCAACTCAGAGCCTTGCAGGACACTTGACCATACATCATTATGTTGATAGTTTCGTTGCCTTTTTTTATACATTATGACAATCCCAGTGATGATAGCATAAATCTCCACTTGGAAAACCATTGGAGGTCTTTTACAGCACCATCATCAAGTTCATATACTCTGTAACTGAATGAACCTACGCAATAAGTATGGAGGGGAACCCGATGAATTCTGGAGCATTCAGAAGCTTTTCTCAAGAACAGCGTTAACCAACTTAGAATAAAATTTAACAAATACTTATTGCGTATTATTTTACTAATCATCTTTGCGTCGTATCTGTCGCCCGTAAGAAGCAATAAGTTAATTTTCTTACTTCTTGCACACGGTACAGGCACAATTGGAATTTGCGGTGAAACAGAACCTACAAGACCAAGCTCATTGAAACGTTGACGCCAAAGTTGAAGTTGAAAGATGAAGCAGTGGGGTGGGGGGGGGGATGATGGCTGCCAGCTCGTGGGGACACGATTAATTCAATCTTATAGTGGGTAGCGAAGCGGACGTTTCTGTGGTAGTACACTATTATTCAAGGTGCCTATTATTGTGTACTGACCCACGAACCTTCTACTGCATTGGCACACTCGCGAACACGAGCACCAATCAATCTATCTGAAAAGGAGAATGATATTACGAGCACGATTGAAACCTGCAGTTAGAACGGAACTAAAGAAGAGTAAGTTGATTGAAAGGTCGACGCAAATGTTGAAGCCGGAAGATGAAGCAGAGGAAGGTGGCTGCAGTAGGGAACGATAGCCACTGCCAGATCGCGTGGGCAGCAGTAATTCAATCTTGAAGAAGCTACTGAGCTAAGCTTACCTTTCTATGCTAGCACATCTATTAGTGTGTACTGATCTATTACACACAAAATGCTTTGAAACTAAAACTTTATAAAATCAGAGTTTCAGGATGCCTTAGTTAACTTGTCGACCCATAAACTCCAAATTGCTCCAAAACTCGCAATTACGCTTTTGGCATAGTCGATTTAGCTTAATCATAAAATAGGCTTACAACACATCTCTGCGGAACTCGCCATTAAAATGAATTCAAACGATATGTGGACTGACATTACAATTTCATCTGAGAATGACAATAGAAGTGTGGTTGATCTTGGTGCATTTTATACTAATAAAATGTTGAAAGTCCCGCCTCATGTGTAGGAATTGCAGTCGTGTCTCAAGGCGTATGACAACACAGCGTTTAACAATCTTGAACTGGACGACCATAACAATTTTGTTCTTTATTTCCGAAGTTTTTAATTGATTTGATGAATTGGTTGAGTGATGCGTCGCACCAGATATTTCTTGTCAGATATCTGCGGAACGTTGTTGCCGTCGTGTTGACTGAGTAAGTCCGAGAGAATGGCCTACTTCGTACAGAGTTCCAAGGCTGGCGAGATGATTCACGTTTTTATCATCGGAAGAACGGCCAGACGGGAACATACTTGAAAGTATTTTGTCTCCCGTTTTCGTACAACCAATTATTGATTAATTAAAAGAGGACGAGCCGTTTTAAAAATACTTTTACGCTTCGATACAACCGAGGATAGTTAATTCGACGGCCGGTGGATTTCAAAAATTGAGGAGCATCTGTTGACTGGGGAGGAGATGGCGGAGATTCAAAGGTGGCGAGAAAGGTGTTGGAAGCTGGTTTCGGCGTCACTCTGCACGCACTCGCCTTCCCCAGCTTCTTGATCATGCAAATCTCGTGTCCATATCAAGTTGGGCCTTGTCAAGCTTCCTCGGCTTCCCGTAACTGAACTTTCTCTTCACTTTATCCGAACCATCTGTCCCTAAATAAAAGCGGTTGTTAACTAACGTTCTAACCGGAACTCTGTAGTTTCGCTGATTCGATTGTGTATTATTGATTAATACGACGATTTTTTGAATAACGAGTTGAACGATCTAAAAATGGTTGTTTTAGAATGGGGAGCGACTTTTTTTTAGCGTGCCCCTCGAACGTTTTTAAAAATGATGTTGCTTCGAGCGGCGCGTGGGTTTGATCAAAATTGTAATCGCCGTTTCAACGGAGTGTTAAAAACGCACATGTCATGTTAGGAGATTCCCACTGTCTAACGTGTTTTGGCTTATATCTCCGTTCAACAGTCAGGTAGTTTCTGTGAAAAATTATAAAACGGTCGAAAACACGTTTCACTGTCACAGGAATAGTATGGAGAACAATCTGGGGACGTTGACAAGTTAACGAGGCAGGAATTGCACTCTGTCCCATGCATCAATCGACGTCCATCTGATGTCAGAAACGTAACTAGCGCAATGACTTGAATATGCTTCAATTTATTTACGGTACAGTCAACGCTAACAATATTGTGTATGGGTATGCACCGAGCAATGCTGACAGTGGAGCCAGAACCAGCCAGAAGTTTTGCGTTTTAGAGCCGTCACAAGTTTCAATCAGCTGCTAGAGACATTCAATATTTGCTAACATGAGGGGGGGTGAGGGGCTGTGAGGAAGCCTGAGGCTTGCCAGAATGCAATATTCCGAATAACTTTGAAACTGAACAGGGGCAATGGGCCGCCACAGGTTAATTAGTTAATTTCTAGTACGGTAACCTACAAAACTGTATTGCGTCGGTGGTATGATTTATTTTCGTGATATAAAATTAAATCTCCCCGTGCACTTTGTAGAGTAGCGAAAAAAACCGCTCAGTTTTGGCACATTTTCGCGCCTAACTCCATTTCGTGACCTCATTTCCGCTTTCGACAACATAAAGAAAGAATTTAAAAACCCTGCAAATTATTACACAACGGTTCGAACGACGAAACGCTGTAGCTCCCGCGTTGTACTGCGTTTCGTTGATTTTTTTAACCGTTTTTTGCCCATTACAACCACGGGCTTCGTTCGATCGGATTGCCGAGATGGTGGGCACAACTAGATACCAAATCGGATTTTTGTGCGAAAGAACGAATTTTTTAGACCACGTTAAAGGGACAAAACGGCCCGGACGGGGGACGGACATTGCAAATTTGGAATCCCCATGTCTTGAAACGTAAAGTATCAAATTTTGAGGGGGGGTTGTAAAAAATTTTTCGTGGCCGAAAACAAAGGGTTATTATTCAGAATGAATAATAAACCAAAAACGCGTCATACATATATCAAACTAGAGGTTTCAAGATGTAAAACGTAGAAAAGAGCACGGGAAACTCGCCAAACTGGGAGATATTTCGGCTGAGTCTCTTTGCGTTCGTTCATGATAGCCAAATTAACGCTAGTCCTGACCACTCAAACCTTCAACAGCATTCTCCACACCACGTACCTCCCCAAAGCCTGTAAACATGCCCATATAATAATGATCCCCAAACCAAACAAACCCAAAGACAATCCTGAAAATTATTGTCTATATTTTCTAAGATCTTTGAAAGATTGCTACTTGCTCGCCTCCGCCCACATCTTGACACCCTAATCCCAGACACACAGTTCGGGTTCCGCGAGTCACACTCTTGCCCACAGCAACTGCATAGAGTAGTAGATATGATAATGAGCGCGTTTGAAGAAAAGACTACCTGCCTAGGACTTTGATAAAGTTTGGCACGAAGGCCTCCTAATTAAAGTGAAACGTCATTTGCCTGACACCTACTACAGGATAGTGCAGTCTTATTTGAGATCCCGTACGTACGCAGTTAAATGCGGAAACTCAACCTCAGCAGCATCACTCATATGCTCTGGAGTTCCCGAAGGGAGCGTGCTAGGGCCATATCTCTACCTTATATATACTTCAGATTTCCCTTTGTCATCTCACGTTGAGGTTGCGCAATTTGCAGATGATGTTGCTGTACTATGCAAGAGAACATGCACAGAAACCAGCAAACAAATACAGGAGTACGTCCGTCTCGTTGAAGCATGGTGCAAATATGGAGAGTTAAGTTGCGTGCACATAAATCGAGAGTCGTCAAGTTCACTTACAAAAGACGAGTTGCACACGTGCCTATTGCTCTAGCCTGAGAGTTAGTACCGCAGGCAGGCGAAGTAAAATACCTTGGGTTAGTCTTGGAAAACGGCTCACATGGTCCTCACATATTTCCCTCCAACTCAAAAAACTGCGACATCGCATCAAGCAACTAAAGCTCCTCGTCTCTTCTGCGTCTTGCCTTCTCCTCAAACTTAAGAGACTAGTCTGCATATCACTTTTCCGCCGATTTGTCTCTATCGCTGTGGGTTGTGGGGTTCAGCATCGAGATCGCAAATCAACAGGATTCAAACCATTCAAAACAGATTCCTACGCTTAATGGTGGATGCCCCGTGGTATGTCCGGAACGCCGCCCTGCACAATGACCTGGAGCTTGAGACAGTGGATGAAATGCTTAAATCGTGCTACCACCTACTGCATACTGCTCTCACCAATCACCCTAATCAAACCGCTAGAGCCATATTAAACAAAGCCCCGCAGCCTCGTCCCAGAAGAAGACTGAAACGCAAACACCATGCAGATCTTCTACAACAGTGACCAACGACCAATGTTGACAATTACATTGTTCTATTGTTATGATCTGTATTATCGTTATAGTCTCGTTTCACCGACGGTTGGTGTACGATACGGTGGACGGGAGAAGAATAAAGAATGTCACCTCAGGAGTGGCCCAGGGCTCTGTCTTAGGGGCAGATCTCTGGAACCTCAATTATGATGGGATCCTTCGGGCAGAGATGCCTGACGACGTTTTCCTTGTGAGATATGCGGATGACATCGTCGCTATAATGAAAGCCCGAACCACAGAACATCTACAGTTCAAACTGAACCAGACGATGCGACGTGTGAAGGAATGGCTGGAGTCCCACTCTCTCTCTCTGGCATCCCAGAAGACAGAAATCATACTGCTGACACGAAAACGAGTTGATAGAAATGTGCAAATGCTTGTGGATGGACACAACATTATGGCATCCAATGCAATACGCTACCTAGGAGTGATGTTGGACGGGAAATTAAATTTCTGGACCCACATACGAACAGTTGCAGACAAGGCGGCAGTCGTTGTGGGGAGACTGAGCCGGCTTATGTCTAACATAGGTGGCCCATCCCCTAGGAAGCGTAAACTGCTGATGAGAGCAGCAGAGGCCATAATGCTGTATGGTGCGGAAATATGGGCAACCTCACTTCAACGCCAAAAGCATAGAGCCAGAATCGAAGGAGTGCAGAGAAGAGGGGCTCTCAGGATCTGCAGTGCATACCACACAGTATCGACACCGGCAGCCCAGCTGATTGCGGGGGTTGTCCCAATTGACATGCTGGCACAAGAGCGGCAACGGGTCTATGGAAGAAAGGGGGAAGAGACACCGTTGACGATCGTCAAGAAGGAGGAAAGAGAGGTCACTCTCAGACAGTGGCAGCGCAGTTTGGATGCGGAGAGTCGGGGACGGTGGACCGCCCGCCTCGTACGGAGCGTTGAAACATGGACGACAAGGAGGCATGGAGAGGTAGGTTACTACCTGTCCCAGTTTCTCACCGGGCATGGGTATTTCCGGGCCTACCTTAAAAAAGTGGGAAAGTCTGCAGACTCCATATGTCTTTACTGCCGGATGGAAGATGAAGATGTTCACCACACCTTTTTTGTGTGCCCCCACTGGGACGATTAGAGGAAACGGCTGGCCGACAAGCTTGGAGGATTGTCCGCAGAGACAATTGTCAATGTTATGATGAAAAGCAAGTTGCAATCGGCCGCCATTAAATAAATGTATAATAACATCCAACTTTTCCCATGAATCAATAAACCGAGCAGCTCTTCGAACGAAACGTCACGCTATCTTTTTCCGTTCCGCCTTAAGCAAACATCCTTCCACCTTTTTCGAACAGAATCTAATGAGTAAGTTCAACATTTCCAAAAGTTTGACGATAAGAAAAACACTTGTTGCCTTCTTTCGTTTTGACCTGTCGTCACTCACCGTTGAAAAGTAGGTTGCCTCTTTACCACCCTCCAATTTGCGGCCGATAAAGGGAAAGAATGAAGGGGTATGTCGTGCCAGGAGAGTCGCTATTCAAACACTGCCGGTGAACACACGGAGATGAAATATTGAAAAGTGGCAAACAGAAAGGATAAATTATATTAATTATCTCGGACTCACATTGGCACTAATAAAATTAACTATAGCCACTCTTCAGCTACCCTAAGATCCCAATTCGTGTCAAACTCGAGAGACGGTCAGTTTCCTTATCAAAATGGCTGTTCCTTTACACTCGTAAGAGAGTTATACAAAAGTCTTGGAGGTTGCGGTTGTGCTATCATACAAGAGCCCAGACATTCGCTCAGCAACCACCGAACTCAGATCTGTGGTAGTGCGGCAGGTTGTCATTCTGACAGTCTCCCGGTGAAGAGCTGTTGTGTATGTGTTACCACCCGGAAGTACGACCCTGGGGAATCCGTACCATCTAGGAGGAGTGCATAGTTTGGTTTCCCACCTATTTATCTACTTCGCGGATTAGCACAGTCAGGTCGTCCACATAGGCGTATGGTTCGTAGTCAGTTTCCACGAGGCTCCTTAGAAGGCCTTCAAAGAAGGCGTTCCAGAGTGCTCCCGTGTGGTTAACCCTTCTCTTCCTTCTTAGGGCAGAGACATGTCTACATTCGGTCGTAGCAGTTCTATCTGTCAGGTAACAACTGATGAGCAAATTTAAGTTACGGAGGATTCCCCTATCTTTACGCTCATTGAGGAGCCACCAAAGGATGTCAAACGCTCCGCTGGTGTTAATCAGAACTGCAACGACGTACTTAGCCGTACATGCCTCCAGGGAAACATTGGGGAATTCCGACAATGATTTCCTGCATCGATATTTCTTCAGTACAGTCATATTGTCCTCCTGTGAGGTGCGGCCAAAGACTCCTCCGAGGGACTGCAATATCAATATCCATTAAAGTTAACGTACCTGTTAGGTGAGTCCGTCTCCTCTGGCTTGTGAGTTACTGTGGGCAAGCGCTTTCGATGTAAAGACATCATCGTCTGGCCGTTTAGTCAGTACTGGAGTCAGTCAGTCAGTTGGTCAGTCAGTTGGTCGGTCTTTATATACAAAGAGAAAGGTGAAGGGGTGATGGAGCGTTGGGGAAGGGCGGGAGAGGTCTTGTTGAACAGTCTTGTTAGTAGTACCTTAGCCGGACTGGCTTTGTTAGGTATTAAAGAAATTGGGTTGTGTCCGCCAGTAGGCAAATACTAAAGTTAACGTACCTGTTAGGTGAGTCCGTCTCCTCTGGCTTGTGAGTTACTGTGGGCAAGCGCTTTCGATGTAAAGACATCATCGTCTGGCCGTTTAGTCAGTACTGGAGTCAGTCAGTTGGTCGTGGTCTTTATATACAAAGAGAAAGGTGAAGGGGGTGATGGAGCGTTGGGGAAGGGGCGGGGAGAGGTCTTGTTGGTCAGTCTTGTTAGTAGTACCTTAGCCGGACTGGCTGTGTTAGGTAACACCAGGTAATACCTAACACAGCCAGTCCGGCTAAGGTACTACTAACAAGACTGACCAACAAGACCTCTCCCCGCCCCTTCCCCAACGCTCCATCACCCCCTTCACCTTTCTCTTTGTATATAAAGACCACGACCAACTGACTGACTCCAGTACTGACTAAACGGCCAGACGATGATGTCTTTACATCGAAAGCGCTTGCCCACAGTAACTCACAAGCCAGAGGAGACGGACTCACCTAACAGGTACGTTAACTTTAGTATTTGCCTACTGGCGGACACAACCCAATTTCTTTAATACCCAATATCCATTACTTTTGGCCTAATGTGGAAAGAAAGCTGAACATTCTCCACTGATCGCGGGTTTGATTGATTGCAGTCGCCACCCTTGTGAAGAGCTATGACACACGCGGATTTCCCTGAGTTGTGAACTATCCGACCGGTAGACAGTCGCTGGAGATGGTTGGTTCAACTTATGTGGCCCCGGAGATTTATTGGACTTCAAGATCGCAAGGGCCCTACCAAGGTCACCTGTGGTCCACAATGGGATGTGTGGCTCCTTCGAAGAGTAATTGATCAGCTCCCTTGCCCCTTCTGGGCTTCTGTACTTAGAGATTCTGTCATTGAGGAACGCCTTCAAAAGGAGGGTTTCCACCGAACCCTCGTTGATACAGGCTCAGCCTGAGTCACTTTGCACCGCAGGCAAAACCTGCTCTGCGTCCGCTTTTGCTTTGGAGGACTTGTAATAGTTGCCCCAGAGGTTCTCAGGACACTCTGCTTCCACAACACTCCGCCAGCCTTGTCATTCGACTCATTTGATGGTGCAGTGGATGGCCTTCCTTTCCTGGATGAAGGCCCTATTAAGACCCTGTTTGAGGGGTGTTGGGTGCACGAGAAGGGGAGCTGAGGATCGCAATAAAACTGAAACTCGGTGAGCGTGAAGAGGACTGTATTATACATGCGTGCGGAATTGAGTTGAATTAAAATTGAGATGGAGTACAAATGGGCGACACAAGGGCAGTACTCGGAACGCGTGAACTGGCGCGGGCAACCGTATGAGAGAGTGAGAAGTTACTGGGGTGGTAGTTGGAAGCAGAATGATTTTGGAAGAGCTCTGTCGTCGATAGGAAAATGAAATTGGGAGAAAGAAATAAAGAAAGGGGAAAACCTAGAAAAGGGGGCTGGGGGGGCCCGCAGCTGAGGGATTCCTGCAGGTGAGGGGCAGGTATTGAAATAGTTGGAGACAATTAGGCAGTCGGAGACAATGACGCGGGGAAGTCCGAGGTCAAAGACTCTGACCACTTCGACGCATTGCCCCGCCGAACAAGGGGATGTTCTTCAGTCTAGAGACGGTAGTTTGGGTCATAGATCGTTGAAGGCAGTACGCCAGGACGAACAGAACCTGTCGCGAATCTTATCCAAGAGTCAGCTGTGATAAGCCAGCGGCCGACTGTGCTAAACTAATTTTAAACTCTCAAAGCTAAGAAGTGGAGCGCGCCAGCCAGGCGTTGTGGTTTGCCATTCCAGATTCAGATCTTGAACAGGCTGTCTGACTGAATGTGAGGCTGCGTACACTACATCACCGTTCATTCAAGGAAGTTGCTTGTTAGTACAAGACACAAAAGCGCCATTCCTATTACATTGGCGCCCAACATGAACTCACGACCCTGAGAATAAGAGTCTCACGCTCTACCAACTGAGCTCACCCACATTCTCCGAAGAGGCTAAAAGGATTTCCCTCGTGATGATGCACAGCCTCCCTGACGCCTCGTGATCATGAGCACATGATCTTTCTACGAGGAGGAGCGATATTATGGGCACAATCACAGCCTGCGGTGACAACAATAACGGAACGAGATCTAGTTCATTGGAACGTCTATTGGAACTACTCCTGGAACGTCATTGGCGAAAGTTGAAGATGAAAGATGAAGCTGAGGAGGTGGGCGCATGGTGATAATGACGCAGCTGGTCATTTCAGATTCGGATCTTGTACAAACTATCGAATTGAAGTGGCCTTGTCATGGAATAGACCCAGGAACGAATCCTATTACTCAAACAAACCTGGCTGAGTACCATCCAATTTTTGAACTTAAGTTATGGCTACACCAGCCTGTAAGTTTAATTACCCTAATATTGGTGAGCGAACTGATGTTAACCAATAGGAATAAGCATCAACAACATTTTGATTCGTCTAACTGAAATCTTATCAAATTAGTATAGTTCCAACACTACCTAACGGCTGGAGTATTAAACGAGAAGCTGAAGGAGTTGCTGAGAAGACTGGCGACTAACAGCCCACCAGCCTGAAGTGATTATTCGACATATACCGAGGGAAATGTGAGGCGCAGTTCCCTACAGTACAGTACTAGGGTCATTTAAACCGAGTTTTGCTAGACGGTCCGCTTTTTATCGGGCTATTCACGAAAGTACTTACAATCCCACCTGGAATTTGGGCATTTCGGTTTTCCATTTGCTTTCTTTTGTGCAAAAGAAGCTTCTATTTCTTCCCCTTCTCAGATTCAACCCACACATGTGACCTTTCCACCCCCACCCCCCACTTCGGCGCCTTCCTTCGCCGCCACTAAACCACAAAATTGATCCTTCGCCTTCTTTTCATTCCCTTCTTGGCTCCGTTTCTCCTCCCGCGTGGTCCAAATGGCATTGCTTCGTCAAGCGAAGAAAACTAACCGGCGATCCTCCTATGATTGACTGGCCCCCCTAATCTCCAAGCCCGACCTCCTGGTTCCTTCAGACCTTCCGTTTTCCATTCAACTATCGGACCCCGAATGCCGAGCAAATTGAATTTCCAAGTCAAAGATTCCAACCAACCGGCCGGATTACATTCAGAAAACGACGCGAACCCGCCACAGGCAGCAAAACTTCAAGACTCGATATCGTTTTCTTCTACGGAAACGGTTCTCGTCTCGGATTCCTGGTCAGTTGCAGTGGAGGTCGACAAACTGTGTGACCCGAGAAGGCAACTCAATACCAACCAGTAGGACATTTTCATGATTAACCGCGGGAACAGCCTGAGAACTTGGCGAATTCAGTAGATAAACATGTTGGTACACGTTGCGTCAAGCTGTCGGCACCGTTCGCAACGCAATACATATTCGATCTGGATGTGCATTAACATTATTGAGCCAAAACAGAAAATAGTTGCATTGTATACCACCGACATGTTTTTCGACCCCATTTTTACTTTCGTTACCAATACTAAGAGGAATGTTGTTTAAGAGTTTTCTTCGGATATTAACGTTTCAAGGCTACTGAATCCGAAAAAAATCAAATACTCTTCTCGAATAGCCCTTGCGCAGTTTGCTTGTCGCAGATACCCTCCTAGAGTTGATGGAGGAGGGCTGCAATGTGATAGCATAGTGACTTGGTAAAAACGCTTAGAACACTGTACAGCAGGGGTTGTATGTCAATCCAGAGGATAACAACCGCATTAGTGTAAAACTCAATATGTACTCTCTTGCATTTGGGTCCGTGCGGCATCGTTTGCAGGATGTGGCATGCTGGGCTGGTCGCCAAACTTGAGCCAGGTCTCTCACGAATGTACTACGCTACAACAGACCAGTCAAGTTTCAAATGTCTGGTGTGAAGCAGCTATCAACAGAGGTGCGTCATTTTTCTTGAGCGCATTTTTACAAAAACGCTTACGACGACGATTATCGGTAGCTGATCCGTAAATGGTATTTACAGGATATTTGGGCTTGTTGTCCAGTTTTATCTCGAGGAAGTTCCTGGAAAGTGTCCCCCCGAGTACATCAATTTCCTTCGTAGAAGAGCCTCCGCGCATAGCTTCGCGTGGTTCATAAATGCCTCTTGCTACTCAGACAAAAGCCTTTGTTCTCTGCAGCAGGTGACCTTGCAATTTCCAACCCTGGAACACACGATCGCCTCAAAACTCTCAGAACGTTCGGGAGCGTTTACGAGGTTCGCGTCTAGAGACCCCCAGGGTGTGATGACTCCGAGGAAAGAAACGCGAAGAAGGTGCTCGTTCATACAGTACCCTTTCTCCTCTCCTCTTCCCCATAATTAGAGGAGTAATTGCGGTAGAGGGTGGTTTTTGCAAGAGGCTCGAGGGGGCTAAAACCTGGTACAAGTGTCCGCCAGCCTCGAGTTCTTTTAACAATCCGTCGCCTGCTAAGGTTAACTTTAACGTTAACGACCCATTTGCGGAGCTAAGCTCCTCGTCAAATGCCCTTCATCCTTCGTCTTAGTTTGCTGCAAAAACACTTTTAAGCTTCGCCGTTTTCCAGGCAACGCTTAGCCCGTCCCGGGAAGATTTGCCGAAGGCAGAAACCTCAACAACCGAACTAAACTTCGGAGGACTCGAGACCAACGGAATTGTATTTTCTCCACATACGCGTATTGTCGGGAGTGAAGCATTCGTTGGTACGATATGAACACAGTGCTTTCAGCCAGGTGCACTCCACGCGTCGACTCGTGTACATTTAATGCCCACTCTGTATCCAGTTTCGTTTTCCCTTCCTAACCAGGTGCCGAGAAACGTTCCGCAGAGACCTAACCAGACAATCTTCCCAACTGCCAACACTTCAGAAGTATCAACATCCAGAAAGAGTCAGTAAACTCATGAATATGATGACATTTGGACTCATTTGCGGTGCCACATAAGAATGTAGTCCTTTATGATGAAAATTACAAGCTACTCAGTCGTTTTACCGAAGTGTGGCCATCTCCGAATAGCCATTGGTGGTTTTAATGGAGGTCTTATGGGTACGCCGTGGAGTATTGCCAGGCGCCATGGCATAGACCAACTTTTTACGCATTGTTTCGCCTAAAATTTCAGAGTTGTAAACACGGACTGTTTAATAATGGTCTCAGCATGAGTAGGGCGGCACAATAAACTCCCGAACCTTAAGAGCCATCACTTCTTAGATGTGATCAATGTGGAGGTTGACGGAAATGGTTCGTTTCACGTTAGTTTTAAGTAGAAGGCGGAAACACCCGGTGATTCTGAAAATACCTACTCCGTGCAACGTGACGAAGACATTCCATCCGTCCCTTCCAAATGCCATTCTTTTGAAGGTGCCTGTTGATTCGCCTCATTCTAAAGTCTCTAATTGCCGCCGTTAGTTACGACTTGCTTTATTTATGTTACATGAGTTCGGACGACGAAGAAATGAGACCGCGTACCATGCGGTAAGAAGTAGTGAGAGTGACGAAGATGCTGAAAATGAGGGAATTCCTTCCACTACCCGCTGACGTCGAGGACAATACGGTAGGTACACTATAGAACAAAGAAAAATGTTTCATAGAATGTACGAAGAAGGACATACTACTAAACATGCGGCTTCTATAATCGGCATCAAAGAGAGTAGGGCTGTTGTTGAAAAAGTATAAGGAAAACGAAAATGAGCTTGTTTGTCGAAGCAGAGGAGGAAAACGGCGTGAAAAGCTTACCACCGAGGTTTTGGAAGCGATCGAGGCTGCAGTGGAAGAAAATCCTGACAGAACCCTGAAGGAGCTAAAGCGTGTTCTTTTCGAGAAAACCATTGACTTGGCCGTGAGTACCGTTGATAGAGGTTTGTGTCTTTAAAATAACCTTGAAATTAGCTAAAAAAGAGTTGGGACGGATGAATTCTGTAGAAACGAAAGAGAGAAGAAAAATTGACGCAGCGGAATTCAGAACAAGGGCGCCAGAAAACCGTGAAAATATGGAATTCATTGACGAATCTGGTGTTAATTTGCACCTTCGAAGAAGTCATGCGAGATCCAGGAGGAATACACGTGCTGTTTCCACTGTGCCCACGGTGAGAAGAAGAAATGTTTTCCTCGTCCGTGTTGTTCATTATAAGATAATATTACGAGGCAATGGAGAGACGTTTAAGGAATCTATCGCAGAGCTGCACGAAAAAGTGGCGAATCCAACTATCACGTACCTGATAATGGATAACGAGCTGGACGGGTTCACCGAGCTGGACAAGGTACCAGTAAGATAATCGAATTGGGATTTAACGTGAAATATCTGCCACGTTACTCGCCCAACTTGAATCCAGTGGAGCACTGCTTTTCAAAAACCCTGCAAATTATTACACAGTGGTTTATTATTCTCATGAACAGCTTGACCAAGTATTAGTGCTCCCCCATCCCATTCGACTCAGCATCGAATACTAGTGAACCATACGAAACATGTCCTGGCTACAATGGAACTACGGAAACAAAACGTCTGATGGCCCGGACGGCGGATGGGGGACGGCGGACGGACATTGCAAATTTAGAATCTCCAAGTCTTGAAACGTAAAGTATCAAATTTTGAGGGGGGTTGTAAAAAATGTTTTGTGACCGAAAACATAGGGTTATTATTCAGAATGAATAATAAACCAAAATCAAGTTGTCGGCAAGACAAATTCTCAGTGAGCCCCAAACCTGTGTGACACGATAACCCGAAGCGTTGCAACTGTCACCACATCGGACTGCACAAATTATGTTATGAGAATGATGATAGACCTGACAGCCGCTGCAACCGGGGGAGACTTACGTTGAAAAATTTGTTCATTCTTTTCCGTTCATTATGTTCATTCTTACTTGTTGAATGTTACGTTTCACTCGCTAATTTGTTGTTATTGCTTTCCTAGAATTAAATCATGTATTTCCGTCGTCCACCAAATTGATGTGAAAAACCTCCAATTTGAAATGTAAAACCTCCAATTTGAAATGGAAAACCTCCAATTTGACGTGAAAATGCTATAGAAAGTTCTTATAAACTGAATTAAAATTTGTATGGTTGCTAGAGAGAAGAAAACCGTGGATTAAAATGCGTCGAAAATAACGTTTTTTCGAACATTTCCGTAAATTCCAGGGTTACTGCTTCACCAAATTTGATCAATCGTTCAGAGTGTCTTTTAGTCACCCATACCCACATTTCGTTCTCCATAATTATTTCTGTATATATATATATATATGTTGAACGGAGATATAAGCCAAGTTAACTCAGAAAAGGAGATTTGTCGAATATTAATTTATTGGTATTCCAATTTTCTCAAAAACGGCTCTAACGATTTCGATCAACAGATTCAGAGAGAACAGAGATCAGATTTAGGAGCAATATTGTGTAATATATGTGTGCGGCCTACTGTGAAATAGAGCCCTTTTAAAAAAATGTACAAGAAAGCGAACAATAAATGACGCCAAAACGCTCACCTTGAGTTAAAACCGTTGAGTGCAAAACGACGAACGACGACAGCAGAAGACCAAGTGCCATGATTAATGCATCATCCTGAAACACAACCGAGACGTCATACGTTTAATGATATATTAGAGCACATTCAATACGCAGTTGAATTAACATTATACGACAATCATGCGGTCTATTATTTATCGTTTCAAATCGAATTGACTATAAAGGTCAACTTTTTTATCAATTAACTTGGAGCGTCTATTGTTCAACGTCTTGGTTGACTACAATAGTCCTCGATACCGGACGGCTGAACCGAGTTCACGTCAAGTCCACCTGCAACTTAGTTTGCATTCCACATGACGAATGGGTGGCATTATAAATTCCAAACTCTAAAGCAATCGTATCCCACGAAGCAGGGCTGGGAACTGCTTTTCATTCGGGACGGTAGATTCTCCATTCGGAAGTTTAAATAATTTCGTACAGTGTATTGTTTGCTGAGTCGCAAGAAACATTTTCACAAACCCCCACCAGCCTTGACAAAAATGTGGCGTCTGTAGAACATAACGCGGCGAGTGCAACGCCCGGAACGTCTTTCTCTGACACTGTAAGTGACATCTTAAGTTCAAGCTGCCTAATTACGTGTTTGCTCGGAGGACATGGTACTGCTGACAGGACAGTATTCAGTCTTCGGCAAGGCTTACATGATGCCGGCTCTTCACTGAAAGCGTTTGAGAATCGAGAGGCAGCGCCATGTTTTCTGCACCTTATTCTGAAAGCGCCTTCTTGCTCGCAGACAGCTAACCATTTACGAACGTTGACGAACTGCCTGTGATGATCCACAAGCCATCGATGCTGTCAAAAGGTAGTTTAAACCAGCGCACTCTGGTTCGATCCCCGACAAGGGATCCACCAAACCCAGGGGGGTGAGGCAATGGGTACCAGCGGCGGCTGGGACACTAAGCGGGCCCCCAACAGGCTTGCTGGGGAGATAGGACATGGGCCCAATGTGTGCCACGGCGAAATGCCATTGGTCCTGCAGCTCTAGCGGAGTAGTATGGCCCGCAGCTGCCTCCCTGATGAGTGAGTGAGTAGCCAAGCATTGTGTTTTGACGGCCGTAGCCTCGTTCTAAAGAAGCGGGTCTAGTAGAATAATATTAGTATAAGAATAAGAATAACCTTTATAGGCCTGCTGGCTCGTTGACCGATGGTGGAAACTGGGCTTGCACTGTGTTACCTCCCCCTAGTCCACATTGTGGGTGGAGGGGGGCTGAGGACGCCATGTCTCCGATCCCTGTTGGAAAACCACATGCACGGCTAATGAGCCGAGGCTTACTGGGGTACTTTCGAACCTCAGGGAAGGCAGTAAGTCCAAACAGTCTTTTTCTGGGATGAGGAAAAGTCGTAAGTGCCATCGAAGGGTTATTTAACCGAAAATAGCACCCCGGGAATGCACAACCTGTGGCCACCACAGGTGATTGCCTCCGCATAGCAAGGTAGGTAGAACTGAGGAATATAATTCCTACCCAGGGCAAGGCCTGAAAAAGCTGGAAAACGCGCTTGCCTTGCGAACATCTTGGTGGTTGTGTGATCGCTGCAAGGTAGTTGACTTATCCCAAATTATATTTTTAACCTGCGGGTTCTGAGGGAGGCATGGGCCCCCCAGACATCCCCAAATCAAGTATCGTGACTGTCCCTGTCGCTGGTTCCCCCACGTAGGGCAGCTTCCCCTACAACAAGAAACTGAGCACGCACGCGGGCGTCGTTGTAGGGAGGGGGGAAGCGAAAAGGACGTGAAACGCATTCTCATCCCCAAACGAGCAGTCACTGAATGTGTGGCGTCTAAAAAAGAAGTGCATGACGGCCAGGAAATACGGCCGTAATCACGTGGTGCGTAGTTGGTTCTGCACTGAGGGGAGGATGTTGTGGAGAAGTCGTGCTGTGGGAATTGTGTTCAGGTTTATGGCTCCCACAAGCACGACCACGAGTTAGCGCTCAACAAGAAGCTGAAACAAGGGCCTGAAGCGTGTGGTAGTCTGCATAACAGTCTCGCTGCATGTTAGACTGGAACAGAGGTTCAGAATGAGGCTCAACGGCAACAGGTCCCTGCCAACCCCTGGAGGGCGAAGTGCGAGGTGGTGTGGTACATTGGCAGGACAGCCAGGAGGGTGTCTCACTACGTGGTGAGTGCCAGCTGTAGCGCGAGCGGATGACCCACCATGTCGCTGCAACACTCCGCATCACTGGGAGAAAAACACCCCATCAGTAGAGGTACCGGGCATGTGCAAGGAAAGGAACCTAACAGGACTAGATCCTGAAGGAAGCTAGGGCACTTCAGAAATATTAAGTTCATCCTTCCCACGTTATTTAGTGTGCATAAGCTCCAAAATGTTCCTGCAGAAAGCTCATCTACCGCAAAATCAGGTAATGAGGGGTAAACTGACTTTGATGTCAAAAATTCGTCAAACTTGTAATGGTTCGCGGCGGGCTACAGGAGGTGGCAACACTGACCGCCACCTGTGCAGCCCGCCGCTGTTTATATTAGCGTCGGAGCCGCATTTCTCGATCAGAACAGTTACCGGGTTCGTCAACGAATTATTCCCTGTTATAAGCCAGTGTTTAAATTCCCCTTTAGATTGTGTGAAGTAAGGTAAGCGATCAGAGCTTGGTGTTTCATTTTCTCCATTGTCCCTTTATTGTTATTAATACAATCCGAGCATTGGTTATTTATTTCATTCTAAAAGGAGTTCGTTTCATTTCATTCATTTCGAGTTTTGCTGATTAAATTCAAGTGGGTCTTAATTGCTTTATAATTTCATTTCCCATTACTTTCTTGAGTCATTATTTTATTTATTTCATCGAGTGAGTATTATTGAGCGTATTTGATTTGTTCTTTTCTTTTGGGCCCAGATACGACTTTCACGCGTGTTCTGTACGCGGGAATTGCGAGACAATTCCCCACGTACGTTACAAACTATGAGGTAACGACGTCAATGAATGGTTTCTCTAGATGTGTTATGGTTACATAAACCAACTACGCGTTTGTTACTTGAACTGTCCTGATTTTACAACCGCGGACCATGAGCTCAAACTATTTTAAAAACCATTAAATGTAGCTGCGGGCGGAATATGACCGTGATGGATTCGAATCAAAATTACTTTAGAAATTAGTCGAAGAAGATATTAGGATGTAGAGAAAGCTCGTTCCAAGTTGAACATCGAACGGAATATCGTCCCTCAGTTCGGCAGCCTCCCTCCCTGTAATGATCTACTGAGGCTTGCCACCATTATCAAGACCTGTCTCCCTCTCCCACTTAAAACTCCCTCTCCAACTCATTAAAGGCTAATTAATCATCGATTTTCGCTTAAAAATCCGCCCCTCCTGTCATCGTCGAGTACAACTTCTCCCCTTTCGACGGAACTGCGAGTATTTGCAACACCACCTTTTTAAAACCCCGTGAGTTGTTGGGAGGGAGCAAGTAATAAATGGCGGTAGTAATTTAGGGGCGTGTTTGCGTCCTGTCAACTACAGACGTGAATTTGTCGCTTTCTCAACTCATTATCCGCGCGAGATGTGGTGGTTACGTTAAATATTACGCGAGAACGTTTAACTTCTGAAATAACAGTTTTTGTTTGAATTACGTAGCGTCGGAAACTGGAGCGAATGGTGTGGCGCACACCGGACTCAGTGCAGATAAAGCTAGAGAAGGTAGTGCGACTGGTGAGGGAGTGGGTAGACGCTCATGGGCTGCCCCTTGCCCCGCAGAAGACTAGAAAAACCAGGGAGTTCTAATCTAGAGAAGCAATTCGATATTTGGGCGTGATGGTGGAGGGCCCAGGCAAGGTTGTGAATAAAACGCAGGTGTGGGCTGATATACTGCGCATTGCCTACCGCAAGAAGCAGGTATGCCCTTCGCACTACTTGGTTATACTGCTCGGTATCTCCGGAGGCGGTATTGGGGCCTTCTAGCAACTGAGTGGAAAGAGCTGTACCCTCCAAGAAGCCAACAGTACAGTTACTAGAAGAGAAGAAGAACGACTATGATCTTTAGGAGATGGAAAGACGACTGAGAGACAGCCCGGAAGGGGCAGTGGACCAGGCAGCTGATTGTAGCACTTGGTCCATGGCTCGAGCAGTGCCACAGTGAGGTGGATTTATAGGCGGCAAGTCTAAACTACCTGCACAACAAGGCAAGGGTGGATTCTGCTTCCATTGCCATCCTGGAAAGCTGGTGGTGCTAGATGGAAGACACAATGGTATGTGTGCTGTAAGCATTGCCCGTGGCGTTGGAGAGGGTGCCTAGCTTTACAGCCTTTAACCCTCTCCAGCCAGCACCACTCATCTCTCTAGGGGGGATTTCCAGTGAAACCACGGTCCCCACGAGGCCAATCTCATGGCTTCACGGCTAACAGCACCACACCCTAAAGGCTCCACGCTGCTGGCCACAGGCTGAAGCCCCTGTGGTACCCATTCTATTTGGTTGTACCTTGAGCCGCCTAAGGACCTGAATGGGTGGCAAGCCCCAGTGCCAGAATTGCCAAGAGGCGTTCTACTGGCACCTATGCTTTATCTCCATGGGGGTCTTTTACGGCCTGAACTGCGATCCCCATTCCGACGTGATGAGGGCGGACTACTCTATATTCGGCCACCCTCGACCGCGACCCACCCATCTCACACTAGCCTAACACTACTAATCCTACATACAGGTCTGTTTCTTTATTTGATGACTGTACCTAAACCCTCGACGAGGGTTATATCAGTCACTGTCGATGTGCGTCTACTTCTTCTTCGGCGCGGCTTTTTTCCCTGCAGGCTTCTTCGCTGCTTTCTTAGCGGGCGCCGCCTTCTTGGGTTTCGCCGGTGATTTGGTCACTTTCTTCGGCTTAGGCGCCTTGGGAGTGGTTGGAGGCTTTTTGACTTTCTTGGCCTTCGGAGATGCTGCCTTCTTCTCTTTTTTGGGGCTCGCTGCAGCCTTGGGCTTCTTCGCTTTGACAGGCTTGCTAGCCGGGGCTTTAGCTTTGCCTTCGCTACCGGCGAGTTTGAACGAGCCTGAAGCTCCTGTGCCTTTGGTCTGCACCTACATACACACTCACACATCCATTCAGCCCTTAAATACATTCACACCTGATGGTCCAGGGGCGGACTACTCGATATTCAACCCCCTGGATCCATCCCCCACACAACACGTACATTCACACTCATTCGCTCATATATACATTCAGCCCTTAAATTCATTTACACTGGCTGTCCAGGGATGGGCTACTTGATATTCGACCATCCCTGGCACCGCCCACTCAAGACCACACACTAACACAAAACACACACACAACCTAAACACCTACTCCTAAGGCCCTGCGCACATTTCCTAACCTAACCGCTTCCCTATCCTTTAAAACTCTTTCACCGGACGATTTCCACCAAACGAAACTTCCTTGCACCCTAACCATATTCGTATCCCACTGGCTCCCTATTCCTATTACCTCGCTCCTTCCCCTATTCCTTTCCTGCTGGTAGCTGACACAGTGGAACACCACATGCTCCACTGTGTCAAGCTCACCACACTCACACAGCCCGTCCATCACCAACCCGAATCCGCGGAGCTCTCTGTAGTCTCCGTGGCCGGTGACGAGCTGGGAAGTATAAAAGCCAAATCCCATTCAGCGGGCCTCTAACCTTTCCCGTACCTGTGGCAGCCACGTATGCGTCCATCTTCCTTTTCCGCTGTTCTCCCATCTCTCCTGCCACTCGTCGATAACTAGCTTATCGACGAGGGCTTTCCTTTTCCTTCCCTCGATTTCCCTTTCTCCCCATGTCACCTGTCCTTGCGTCCTCAGCCGGTAGCCTGCCCATCTCCTCTTCAACTCAATGGAAGACGCAGTCTGTCACCTGGCGAAGGCACTCGTCCTTTCCTTACTGCGTTCTGAGGCAACTTAATTGCTCAATTTGCCAGGTTAGTGCTCCGCCAGAACATGATGGAGCTGACAGGGGCAGTGAAGACGTGGAGCGAAGACCGTTTCTGAACCTTCCAACCTGCTGGGCGTGTGGAGGGCAGCAGCACGCTGCAAGGTTCTCGTGAAAGCTAAGACAACAAGAAAGTAGAGCTGCCAGAGAGGCTTGAGGGCCAACCTGTTGCAACGTGCTAAACAGTTCAACGAGTAAATTCGTGGGGCCACTAACAACGGGCCCTCCCAGCTGCATTAAAAAGAAAACCTTCGTTTTCTTCCACAATTGACGACGGCCAAGTCCACCGTCTGCAATCATCTCGCCAATTCGTGGAAACTAACGTAACGTCCTCGGGAGTTAAAAGATAATTATAGAACAAACGTCCCTGATGCGTCAATTACTTCATCGAATTTTATTGTGAGATGATCAGCAATCAACGGACTCGTGGTTGAGTGTCTCAGATCTCCAGCTTTTCAAACATCCAACTTCCCGGCGGCCTCGAAAGCTCAACGTTTTTATATTTTACTGCCAATTGTAATACAATTTATCGGCAAACGACGCGGTTTTGAAAGTCGCCACTGATTACTATGCGAGCGCATCATCGTAGTCTTTCCATAGTTCACGTAAATCCCACTGAAACATGAGCCGTTAGTAAGATTAAACAAATATTCGGCGCTGCTCATCACATAATTTCCCTCAACCTCACGAAAATTCAGGCATTTTTCGTCACCCTAGCAACCAATCTAATCTATTTTTACTTTCCTTAGCTCTAGGAAAGTTATGTAATCGGCTGAAAAAATTTTTTGAGTTTTCTTCAGATCTTTACGTTTCAGACCCTCCCCCGTCCGAAAAACACTATTTGGGAAAATGATCTGTGTGTGTGTGTGTGTGTGTGAACGATTTTTAGAGAAAATGTCCATATAAAATCAGCTCAAACTTGATATCTCGCCCGCAGGTAACTATGGGACGCCAAAATAAGGGTATGAACAAAATCCACCAAAATTTAACTACAGTTATCATAGTGATCAAAACACAAAATATTTTTTTCTCAACAACGGCTCTAACTATTTTCATTAAATTTTTTATATTGGTAGCTCCCAATACGGCAACTATACCATAAAATTCCCATTCATGGGAAAATGACGAGAGCAGCACAATAAATTACCAAAACTTTCGACGAAATCGGTTTCACCGCGGTTTTTAGAGAAAACGGCCGTACCAAATCAGCTGAAACTTGATTTCTAGCCTACAGGTTACCATGGAACGCAAACATAAGGGTATGGGCAAAATCCTTCGAAAGTTAACTATAGTTATCATAGTGATCAAAACAGTAATTTTTTTCTCAAAAACGGCACTAACAATTTTGATTAAATTTTTTATATTGATAGCTCTCAATAAGACAATTAAACCATATAATTCACATTTGTGGGAAAATGACGAGAGCAGCACAATAAATTATCAAAATTTTCGACGAAAAGCGTTTTTACCGCGGTTTTGTCCTTATAAACTCCGCTGGAATGTTAGTAGAATGTTAAAGAAAATTGGTATTGTAGTCCATTTCAATACCTATAGGGTGAGTGTTTAAAAACGCTCATGAGATACATGGGGCTCACTCCAGAAATTCCTGAATTTCAACTACCGCCGTGTCGCTTATACCAGTTCTAACAGTTATTACCCAATAACTCTGCAAAAGCGATTACTATCCTCCTTACAAAATTCGTGTTTACAGCCTCATTAATTATCTGTGTACCAATTGCTCAATAATGGTCCTGGAATGAGTAAGAGCAGCACAATAAATTCTGGAACTGTAGGCGCTACCGCTTCCTGCTGCTGTGTCGTGTTGTTTAACCAAGTTCAAACTGAGTGATAAATCAATTGATTAAATAGAATTAGCCATGTACAAAGTGAATTGACGTAAAGCTAAGGAAAGTTGTGTGATGCAACGCACCAGATATTTCATCAAGATTCTACAAATGAAGTGGTAACGCATAAGGTTCCAGAACTTATTGAGTATTTAATTGAACTATTTCCTAGTTATACAGCGACCATTATTAAGGAACTGTCAACATGATTTTTTCAACAAGTATCGTGTTAGTGTCTTGGAATTATCGGGCTATACTAGTTAGTGAAATACAAGCAGGTGAAACGGCGGTTTTAGAATTGTGCAATTTTGAAGGTTGCTCCTAATTATTTTATGAACGTTACGAAACCCTCGGCGCATACGTATTTTAAGGAACGACCATCCTGATTTGAATAAGAATCTTAGTATCGTAAAAACTATTTCCTATAGCGTTTTTTATAAGTTATTGAGCTACTCTCGTTATTTTTCCACGAATTAGAATTTTATAATACTGTCGTGTTATTTGGAGCTGCATTTTGATAAATTTAATCAAAATCGTCCCAGCTGTTATTGACTAAAAAATATTTGGTGTTCGATCACTACAATTATAGTTAATTTTTCACAGATTTAGCTCTTATTTTTGCGGCCTGTGCTGATCAGTAGGGTAAATATGAACTTTCAATTCATTCTCTCTCATGGACACACACACTTTCTCAAATGTCGTTTGTCGGGCTCTAAAGCCTTTGAAACGTGAAGATCTGAAGAAATGCAAATTTTTTATTTCATGGCGACAAGTCAGATCAGTTTCCTTATCTGAATTCTCATGAGAGAGACGTATCAGTCGACTGGAGGTTGCGGTTTCGCCAGCCACGCGCTCAGCATCCATTGAATCTATCGAATCCATCTGCGGATATACGGCAGGTTGTCATTTAATTAGCCAGACTCTCGGTGGAGAGCTGTTGTCCGTTGTGCGTTGTGCGTTAGCGCAATAATTGGTCGGGGTATGACGTAGATCCACTCAGAAGTTGCGCCAATTGTGTGGGGGATGTGACGTCACATAGGGGGGATCCTCAAAAAAGTTACACTGTTGCAGCAGGGGGGGGGGGTCAGGTCAGCTGTAGTTAATAGGAGGGAGGGGGGTGAATCATCTGTTTGTGCCTGGGGGGGGGGGGGGTCATACGTCAGATCAGCTGGCAGGAGGGGAAGGGGTGACGTCATACATCAGCTGGTGGGGGAGGGGGGTCTGACGTCATCATCCAGGTGTGCCATTAACCTAACTACTCATAACCGGGCAGACGTATGACCCAGGGGAATCCCGTACCATGTGAGAGAGGTTCTTAATCTGCTTTACCCACGGATGTAACTATTTGTTAGGGTGGCTTAAAGGAACAGGTCATCTGTGATAGCGTTTCTTTGCTATAACCTTCTTCCCCAAACTGGACGAAACAGTCATAAGCTGGTAAGTTTGGCCACCAGCCAGCAACTGTGGAAGGAACTACAGTGAAGCAGCGCATGGTTTCTTGTTTCCTTCGTACTCGAGTCGTGAGGCGCGCTGGATGGAAAGTCTTTCAGTGAAAAGAAGTGGAGCAGCGTTTTGAAGTCGCCATGTTCCGCAGGGAGCTGAGTCGTCCAGTGGTCTGGCTCAACCAATTTAACCTCAAGACGTTCACAGATGTTGGGGACAAACGTATGGGTCACGTCCCTTTGACGAGAATTCCTGTCTCGCTTGCCATTTCTCTAATGCCCGTTCATCGATGACAGCAAGTTTTCGTTCACGTGAGAGATCTGCAGGGAGTTCAGCCCAGAGTGGGGGAAGCTCCCGTTTCCCTCTCCACTTGTCATCCATCCATCAACAGCCAAGTCGACTGGTAACTGACCAGTGATGATCTGGAGTGCTTCTGTCAATTCAGTCTTATAGGCCTTGGTGATCCACATGAGCGCAGCTTCTGGGATAGGGCCAATACTCTCTTTTGGTTAACTCTGAGTGTATCGGCCAAGAAGGCCGCTTATTTGTTTACACGCCCGGGAGCGACCTCAGGCGGGAGGCAAATCGCCGGCTGTGCGACTCAGGACGAGTCAGTAGTGCGCTTACCGCCTCCTTCCGTTCGCTGTTTCGTTAAGTCGCTCGTCAGTGCTCTCCTATCGTTTTATTTTATTAACGTTCTACCATTCCAACTTTCGTATTTTCCGAAGAAAAGTTTAATTTCATTTATTTGCCATTCAGCAACTTAATTTCGTGGACCAATTTGGGCACAAATCGTGTTGCCGCTCTCTCCAAATACGTCGCAGCCAAACCTGCTCTTCACACCCTCCCTGGCCAGGGAATCTCCACGTTCGAAGTTGAAAGGTGAGTGCTGCATTCCGATTTTGCATACGATACCATTGTTGCCGAAAGTGGACATATTAATCCGATACAGTCCACTTATACACAACCAGCGCTCTAGCGGATTCTGCCATAGCCAGATAAACAAGTAATTATACATTCACCAACGGCTGCCTCAGCTCTCAGCTGTGCAGTTTCGTACACTGAGTTTACTGCAGACAACTAGACAATAACCAATCACGCCTAGATAGATGGCCTTGTACATAAGGATGGTGTCACGGTAACACACTCCCCAAGTGGCCTTTGAGAGAGTGAAGGTGTTGGCTGAATCCCCTGCCCCCCTCTCAACCCTTAATGACTGGACTCGCGTCTTAAGGAGGAATCTGTGCCCACCAAAGCGTATTGTTGGTTGGCTATTTATTCATTTTTCCCTGGGATTAACTGGGTTTTTTCTTCAGCTTGACGTATATGATGGTTAACAGCATTTTCTGGGTGTTCCCAAGAGTTCAACTAACTGAGTTTACCAACTGGATTGTCGTAATTAACATAGCCAACAACAACAAAATGAGAAGAGTTGTGTGATCCATCGAATCAGCCACTGTCGAGCCACCAATTTCTCTTTTGGTGAAACGGGTTTCCTAAACTACCCAATTTCACACCCTCACTTCTGACAAATCGGAAAGAAAGCGAAAAATCTCCGACTGCGCGGAGCCTTAGAAGTCGCTTTCAAGTTGAAATTCAATACATTGGGAAAACTTGGAAAGGGAGGGAGAGAGGCCGCAGGGAAAAAGCCTGGAGAAGGACTCTCGGGTTTAAAGACGTGAAGGGGGTACGGGCCATTAAAATTCCCTTTCGCTGCACAAAGCTTTTCCTTTCCCCCGCTCTCTAATGGCCCTCTGCTTTGTCATCCCGATGGAGGGGAAGAGAAAAAAGAAGGGAACCCCCTCCTTCAGTAAATACTCGACTCCCCCCCATTTCCTTTTATTTTTCTTTACGCCATTTTTATTGTCGTTGCCACCAAATAACAATTTCAGGGTCTGCAGGTGGGCGAGAGCGGCTTCGTAGTTTTTTTGTTCCGTCGACTTTGCCCAGCAAACTATATTTTACTGCGTTTTAGTGTACACTCGGACCAAACGTACATAACGAGAACCAGTTTATAGGCAAATTACAGAAAAAAATATCTGGTGCGTTGCAACACACAACTTTCCTTAGCTCTACAACAATTCGCTTTGTACATGGCTAATTCGTACTCATTGCAGGACCATTATTGAGCAATTGGTACACAGATAATGAATGAGGCTGTAAACACGAATTTTTTGAAGAAGGATAGTAATTACTTTTGCAGAGCTATTGGGTAAAAACGTTTAAAACTGGTAGTAAGCGAAACGGCATTTGTTGAAATTCAGGAATTTCTGGAGTGAGCCCCATGTATCTCATCAGCGTTGTTAAACACTCACCCTTTAGGTATTGGATTGGACTACAATACCAATTTTTTTTAACATTCTACGAAAATTCTAGCGGAGTTTATAAGGAAAAAAACTGCGCTAAAAACGCTTTTCGTCGAATATTTTGGTAATTTATTGTGCTGCTCTCGTCATTTTCCCACGAATGGGAGTTTTATGGTATAATTGCCTTATTCAGAGCTATCACTATACAAAATTTAATCAAAATCGTTAGAGCCGTTTTTCAGAAAAAAAATTTGGGGTTTTGTTCACTATGATAACTATAGTTAACTTTCGGTGGATTTTGCCCATACCCTTAGTGTTGCGTCCCATGGTAACCTGTAGGCTAGACATCAAGTTTCAGCTGATTTGGTACGGTTGTTTTATCTAAAAACCGCTCTAAAATCGATTAAGTCGAAAGTTTTGGTAATTTATTGTGCTGCTCTCGTCATTTTCCCACAAATGGAAATTTCATGCTATAATTGCCTTATTGATAGCTATCAACATAAACAGTTTAATCAAAATCGTTAGAGCTGTTTTTGAGAAAAAAAATATTTGGTGTTTTGATCACTATGATAACTATAGTTAACTTCCGGTGGATTTTGTTCAAACCCTTATTTTGGCGTCCCATGGGAGCCTGCGGGCGAGATATCAAGTTTGAGCGGATTTGATACGGTTGTTTTCTCTAAAAATCGTTCACAGACACACACATACATACACACACAGACCATTTTCCCAAATAGTGTTTTTCGGACTCAGGAGGGTCTGAAACGTAAAGATCTGAATAAAACTCAAAATTTTTTTTTCAGCCGATTACATAAATTTCCTTTCTACTTCGTAGAGCAAGGAAAGTAAAAACACAGCTATTGCTTCCGATCTAATCTGAGGCTTAAAGGCGGAATGGCCACTTGGGAGAGTGGCTACTTTTTGGGGGTTAGGACGATATCTCGCCAGATAGAGCCAACAAACCCTGTCCCGTGATAGCAAGTTGTTGACAGCCCAAGTGGACGCTGGTGCATGATAGCAAATGTCCAAATGGCGGGCGGTCAACGTTACAATTACAATGGCCAAACAAGAGGGGTTGCTATTTTTGGAGGTTGAAGGATATCCCGCTAAATTGAGCCAATTCGCCCCTCCATATGATTGCAAGTTGTCAATAGTTCAGAGTGATGCTGATGCATTGCAGTTCCGTTATCCTGCTTGAGCCTGGCCACCCACTCTCCACGCACTGAAACCCACCTGGCAGAGATCATCATTTATCTAGCCTTGGTGGGGCACAGATCAACTGTGACCACCTTTGTTTGCTATAACATTCGTCTCAACGTGAGCAAAACGGTTCAATTCTGGTAGGTTTGGCTACACTCCCAACAACTGCTGCTCACTGGTGCTAAAGGGATGGAGCGCCTGGTTGCTATAACAGAGCATTTGCATAGGATGTGCTCCACTGTTTCGTCCTCCTTGTCGTACAACCTGCATGCGTCTGGTTTGCCCAACTTGTTGAGGTGATATCTAAGTGGGGAGTGTCTGGTGAGGAATGGCGTAAGGACTCTTAGTTTCCGCCTGTCTTCGGCGTGGTTAGCCATGCCATGGGCAAGTTTTTCTATGTCCCCCAACGATTTACGCGACTTTTCGTCTGTTCTATGGGCTCCCTTTCTATGCTCTAGGCTCTGTCCTTCTATTCCCCATTTACAGGGCAGTCAGCCTTTTCATTGGCCTCGTGGACCCAATGCACAGTACAAGTAGGAACCTTGGCAAACTGACGATATATTTTGTTTTTCAAAGCTCATCATAAATGGGACTGTGACACCCAAAAAGGAGAAACTAAAAAAAAAGTATGGAAATGGGGAGGGCGCCCAGACTACCCAACTCTAGGGATAGAAAGATTGGGACAGGGAAGGAAAGGAGGATAAAAGGGTGTTCCACGATAGAAAGACCACCAGTTTAGATTCACCCGAGCAACACACGGATGGTAATACCTCGGAGAACGCCTGGCGATACACCCAGCGGACGCAACTTCTCAGCATTTTTCTTGCACCACACGCCACGCAAGGATGCGGTCAATGCTGCAACCCTGATGTTACCTGCCTCCACGCCACGAGCTTCTGACAACGCCACACGAAGATTCGTCCTGTCAGTTGCACTTCTTAGCTTGCCTAGTTAGCGGAAGATCCCAGCAGCCAGATACTACCTGTACATCCAGGATCACTGAAGATTGGTTGGGACCAATGGCAATGATGTCAGTCCTCAGTCCTTTTCCACAGATTACCCAGTAGCGCCGTTCCCTCTCCACTCCCCAGCCCTCAGATGACAATGCGCCACCAACCTGCTTGCAGACCGAGTCATGACGCTTGACACGGCCCCCATGAGTGCGCGGACACACCTGCACCACATGATTCAGTGACTCAAACAGGTTTCCACAGGCACGACAACGAGCATTCACAACGTTACAATCCCGGCCTTTTGTAGACCTCATCGCTGTAGCCAGTGACGCCACACAAACGGCGTGAAAGTGCCGGTAATCCTTCCCAGGAATGCCATCTGAAGACCACTCCACCGCCACAGAAGAGTGGGGGGAGTCAGGACACTGACTGAGTTTCCATCCGTCAACCGAACCATGCAGAGCAGCCTCAAACTCTGTAGGCACACCACCGCAGCTGATCCTGGACGAACCCAAGACCAGCCACAATGCGTGCGACATCCCAGCCAGATGCCTTCAAAGCAAGCAGGCGCTTATGGCACAAGAACGGAATAGACACACACATCCGAATCATCCACCTTCCCTGGCCCATGGTGTTAATAGGCTTAGAAGTTGAAGGATGGGAAACAAAAAAAACTTTTTGTTATACGGTGCATTTATTTTACTTGGTAGGATAATGTAAATCAATCCCTTTGTTGCTCAGGCGGATCCGAAGGTGAGAAGAAGGCCGCAGGAGTCACTAGACGATAATAATGCTTAAAGTACAGAGTAGCAACTTGGTCCAGTCCAGCGCACGCCTATACGAACTCTCTCCCTTACCTCCCTCATCTAACCTTCGTCTCGGATTGTCAACGAACACAGTTACGTTTTCTTTGCTTAGAAAAGATGATTCTTCCAATTGTTTGGCGACAGCGGATCCTCACCCTGTCACAATATTATTTAGATGGGGGTCGGGTCGACTGTTGTGTGCCAAGAGGGTTGGAAATCGAGATTGTCCTGGAGGAAAAAGGCTGAAGGAGGCGAAAGGAGAGAGAGAGAGAGAGAGCGAGAGAGTGTTGAGGGAGTGGAGAGCTCGTCCTGGACGCACAGTTTGTCAACCTTCCGCTGTTGACAGACCCTTCACAGGATGAGGGACGAGGGGGAGGCGTTCCCCCTTTCTTTTGTGCGTCCTCGAGTGACGAGTCGAATCAAAACTTCACGAGAATCCTCCAAACACAAAATGCCGCAAGTTCCGGTGTGCCGCGGGGGGTTTTTTCGGCCTTCAGAGCTTTGTTTCAATGGCAAATAACAACTGATGCGATGAATCACGCAACGTTCCTCAACTCTCGACCCTCGGAAATACCATCCGGTGACCATACGCTGTAAAGACGTGCTTCGTAGTTCGAATTTCCTCAGGAACGCCAAGTAAGCAACAAAATGAAGTTACTAGTGAGCAGAAACTACTCTGGGAGTTGGATTTAAACGATTGAGGTGGAAAAGGGACAAAACTCAATTTTCTTCTTGCTCTTAAATCTCCGCTCAGGGCAATAGCTAAGAGCTGTTTACGCAGGCCAAAGAATTTTTGTTGGTAACTAAATCTTAATTGTGAGACCCGTTCACAATTTTTGAGAACAACGCCTCCATTTTATTTTAAATGTTGTAGTCGCCCCCCCCCCCCCATCACTACATTTTGCCAACAGAGAGGAAACTAATGGTAAACCTCACTTTAACGTATCAACAAAATAATGAATAAATGATGTGGTTCGACGCACATAGTTTTCCTCGACCTCACTTGCATTCTAGCGATCGTTTATAGTACTTTCCGCTACCCAAAGAGAAGGAAAGTGTAGTAATCTTGTAAAAAAAAATTGGGTTTTCTTCAGATCTTTACGTTTCGAGGACTACTGAGTCTAAAATATCTGGTGCGTTGTAACACACAACTTTCCTTGGCTCTACAACAGTCGACTTTGTACATGGCTAATTCTATTTAATCAATTAATTTATCACTCAGCTCATTTGAACTTGGTCAAACAACGCTTTACGGCAGCAGGAAGCGGTAGCGCTTACAGTTCCAGATTTTATTGTGCTGCTCACACTCATTGCAGAACCATTATTGTGCGATTGTTACACAGATAATTGATGAGACTGTAAACACATATTTTTTGAAGAAGGATAGTAATTAATTTTGGAGAGTTATTGGGGAAAAACCTTTAGAACTGGTAGTAAGCGAAACGGCGGTAGTTGAAGTTCAGGAATTTCTGGAGTGACCCCCATGTATCTTATGAACGTTTTTAAACGCTCACACTATACGTATTGGATTGGGCTACTGAACCAATGTTTTTAAACATTCTAGTGACATTTCAGCGGCGTTGATAGGAAAAAAATCGCGCAAAAATCCATTTTTATCGATTAATTTGGTAATTTATTGTGCTTCTCTCGTCATTTTCCCACGAATGGGAGTTTTATGGTATAATTGCCTTATTCAGAGCTATCACTCTACAAAATGTAATCAAAATCGTTAGAGCCGTTTTTGAGAAAAAAAATTTGGTGTTATGATCACTATGATAACTATAGTTAACTTTCGGAGGATTATGCCCATACCCATATGTTTGCGTCCCATGGTAACCTGTGGGCTAGACATTAAGTTTCAGCTGATTTGGTGCGGTTGTTCCCTCTAAAAACCGCGTTAAAATGGATTTCGTCGAAAGTTTTGGTAATTTATTGTGCTGCTCTCGTCATTTTCCCACACATGGGAATTTTATGGTATAGTTGCCATATTGGGAGCTATCAATATAAAAAATTTAATCAAAATCGTTGGTGACATTTTTGAGAAAAAAAATATTTGGTGTTTCGATCACTATGATAACTATAGTTAACTTTCGGTGGATTTTGTTCAAACCCTTATTTTGGCGTCCGATGGTAACCTGCGGGCGAAATATCAAGTTTGAGTGGATTTGGTACGGTCATTTTCTCTATAAACCGCACTAAAGTCGAATTCGACGAAAATTTTGGTAATTTATTGTGCTGCCCTCGTTGTTAGATTTAGCGCGGTTTTTTCCTTATAAACTTCGCTGAAATGTTACTAGAATGTTTTAAAAAATTGGTGTGGTAGTCCGAACCAATACCTATAATGTGAGGGTTTGAAAACGCTCATAAAATATAAGGGGGTCACTCCAGAAATTCCGGAATTCTACCACCGTTTCAATTACTACCAGTTTTAAAGGTTTTTAACAATAACTCTGCAAAAGTTATTACTATCCTCTTCAAAAAAATAGTGTTTACAGCCTCATTAGTTCATTGTGTACCAATTGATCAATAATGGTCCGGAAATGTGTACGAGGAGCACGATAAATTCTGGAACTGTAGGCGCTACCGCTTTCTGCTGTCGTGAAGTGTTGTTTGACCAAGTTCAAATGAGCTGAGTGATAAATGAATTGTTCAAGTAGAAAAAGTCGAGTAGTATCTGGGTTTCGTCGCTTGGAGTCCCAATCGCTAATATTTTGGAAGTTGAGATCGCGGTCTCCAATCGTCCCGAGGCTAATGAAAGTTCTCGTTATACGTCATTTTACCATAGTGTGCGTAAATTGTTTTGATTTGTCGGGGTCTTACAACAAATTTAGTTTTTCTACCTTCTACGGTTGTATCCCAATAACAACCTTCTCGATAACGTTGACTAGCGACCCCTCAATATAGTTTATAATCGGTACTGTTGTGGCAAAGGGAAAGCGTTATTTTGCACCCAACAATAGTTGGGACACACAACATTAATAATTTAATAAATCTAATTGTCGAGTTCAGTCAAAGGATGAAATAATAGTCGTTCTTCTGAGACTGTAGCAGCCAGATTGGGGTAGTACTAAAGGAGGAGGGATGTCCTAAAATGACGACTTTTCGAAGATGAGATAGCGGACGAAGATGTCGGATCGCGTGTTTTAAGTTTCTGAAATTGTGGAGGAAACACTGCGAAAAAGTCAGATAAATGATGTCAGTTCGCAATTACAGAATTTTTGAGCTTGCTCTTGGTTATATTGGAACCACCATTAAACTCTCATAGTATAGATTTGTCTGATTAGACTAGAACTAGCTCGAGAGCACCAGTGATGAGGGGTATTTCATGACTTATCTGAAATAACTACAGCAAAATCGCTTTTAATCTAAATTATTGATCATTTATTCTATTGCTCTTGTCATTGTCTTTCGAATGAACATTATATCTTCGTAGTACTGATACATCTTTTGTAACTGTTCATATCCAAACGTAATCAAAATCGTCGAAGCTTTCTTCACTTGCTATTGCTCCAATATGAGGGGGCTTAAAAGATTCGTACAGCACAAGTTTCTTCTTCACTTGCTTTCAAATTAAGCCAAAACGCTCATTTATGACTTTCATCTCCCAGTCACCCCTCTACGCACTAAGAAGAATGTGGAAATAAAATGAACAGCTTATCATTGAAAAAATAAGAAGAAAAAAGTGAGTATTTGATGTATCGTTGTTGACACTAATTGCTGGGATTATAATTTTTAATATTAACCAAAAACTAACGTGCTGTCGACGACTATGCTCTACATGACTCTGGTTGTACGGTTTTCTAGTACTGTAGGGGCCTCGTTGCAGGTAAAGCTGCTTAAATCGACGAATTTCCACTTTTCCGGGACCCTAAAGGCGGCAAGTGGAAATGAGGTGACACCTAGAGAAAATGAAGCAGTTTCGGCTTCAGTCAATTCGTTGGAATAGCCTCAAAAATGGCTTTTACGATTTTTATGAAACTTTCAAATTATCTGGTAGTAGTTATTGCTTGACTTTTCTTTTTTGTAAATACCTGCATTAAAATAGAAGCCGTGATAGCTCGGAAAACATTTGTCGTACATTAATTCGTACCATTTACAGCTTAACAATCAATTTCAGGGGACAACGATGGTTAAGATCGGTTAGTTAGCGTTAACCGAGATTAACCGCGGTTTGCAAAGTTGGCGATAATAAACATTGAAGCTCACGGAGGAACACAAATATCGATTACACACACCAGATTGCAAAGCGGGTTCCGGCCTTCATTATTTCGCTTAATTGACGGTATTATTTCACGCGGCTTTTGCTCAGTTTCCTGCTGGGCGCTTTGATAGGCCGGTAGTCAAACCGAAAGGTGATATTAAGTCGGAGAGGATTTAACGGCGCACGTGACTGCCTCCGTTCTCCAGGACCTCTGACGCTCGCTCGACTCTCCTTCAGGCTTCCCCAACAAAGAGAATGTGGCGAGGCCGATGGAAAGGCCTACGAAAGGGCCCCCCCTCGTCCTGATAAGAGATTCACCTCACGACGCCCTCGTCTTCTCCTCTCGCATACATTTTAATTGCTTAATTATAATAATCCAGGTTTAAGGCGGTCGAGTGCATCCGAGGAAAAGGGCATTTGCGTTAAACGTAAATCAATTCCTAGAGGATCCCACCGAAATTGAATCCAAAGGGCCATTCGCGATTCAAATGATCGCCTCGGAGCCGGCGGACTGAATTAGGATTCGCCCAATTCGATTGTTCCTTTGGATCTCATTTCTTCAACTTTCTTCTTTCAATTCGTTCAGTGTTCGACGTTATCACGAACATCCAACTTCCCGTTCTCAACAACGACGGGAGGGCAAATTGTCAGATGGACGAACGAGGAAGGGCAGAGAGATCAAAACGTCATTAAATAAGGGGGATGACGGGCGGGTGTGGGGTTTACTTCTTGAATTAAGCTCCCAATATTTCAAACGAGCAGTGCGTAGCAACACACAACTTTCCGCAATCCCTTTAAGTTCGAACACCACCTACATATGCGGGCGCTATATCTTCGTTCAACGCATTTTTACAGGAACATTTACGGAGAACAAAATGTAGGTACTAGTTAGCTGAGAGTACTCCGTAAGTTTGATCGAAATCGTTGGAGCCGTTTTTGAGAAAATTGGAATACCGATAAATTAATGTTCGACAAATCTCCTTTTCTGAGTTAACTTGGCTTATATCTCCGTTCAACAAATGAGTTCAAAGATAGATGCGGAGAACCAAATGTGGGTTTAGAATGCTACAAGACACTCCATAAGATTTATCACATCTGGTGAAGAAGTTACCCTGGAATTTACGGAAATGTTCGAAAAAACGTTATTTTCGACACATTTTGATTTTCATCTCTGTTCAATGGACTGTCAGAGGAACATTTATTGGGAATAATATGTAGGTATTAACTATTCAAAAACATCCTGTGAATTTGGTGAAAATCACTGAAGCCGTTTTGCCAAAAAGCGTAAAAAACCTATTTTTGCTTCATGGGCCTATATCTCCATTCACCATATTTTCATGGAGATATGTATGGAGAGGAAAAGTTAGGCATTGATTGGTAGAAGGTAATTTGAAAGTTTGATCAAAATCGTTAGAGCCGTTTTCGAGAAAAATGCGAAAAACCCTAGTTTTTGGTACATTTTCGTCCCCACTCCCCCTTCCCATCGGCCGAAATCGTCCATAACCTTATTTTGGTGTCTACAAAAAATAACGAACAAAACAAAAAAAGAACCAGCTCAATCGGATCAGCCGTTCTCCCGCAAATCGAACTACAGACACGGACCACGCGCCGAAATTGGTTTTTTTTTACTTTCCGCTACCCGAAGGGAAGGAAAGTATACTATTCGGGTCAAAAAAAAAAATTTGGGTTTTCTTCAGATTTTTACGTTTTGAGGCCTACTGAGTCTAAAAAACCTAATTTCGCCGCGTGGTCCGTGTGTGTGAGTTGTCCGGATCGTACGCATTAAAATTGGCCGAAGGCGGTAAATTTATGTGAAACACGTTGTTTCCAGTGTCAGCGTACATACACACCCGTGCGGAGTTTACAAAAGCTTTTAAACTAGTCAATTCGAGTAAACTAATTCTACGAGATGGGTAACGACGCGAAAGATGGAAGTTGTGCTTAGCAGCAGATAATTTTAGGTTCGCGGGAGTTGTCCAAATTTCGCACGAATAAAAACGTCACCAAGTTAACAGGCGTAGGAGGAACTGCTTAACTAGTAATAGTTCAGATCGTAAAATTCGCGTCTGGCAAAACTTCACAGGCAGCTCGTACGAAATTTTTCTCTTTCACTTAAAACGTTGTGGTAAAACCCAGCCAGCGTCACTACTCAAATTTACCTCACTCACGCAGTTTATAAATACCGCAGTGATAAAAATCAGTCGTTTCAAGCACAATTAAATTCGACAGTACATTCCTTTCTCCGTAGACCTCTACAATGGTTGTAAATCACACCAAAAATTTGGCACAGGCGAGCATTACGATAGAGCCTTAAAAATCATCAGTTAAATATATCAACAGTCAAAACCTGATTATCGCAGATATCCGCAGCCTTACCAGTGAAAGAGAAAAATTGTTTAAAAAACGCCTAAAAAGATAATTATAAACTTATAGCCATTCATTGCTTATAAAACCAATTTCCAATCCAATCCAGTCCCTGAGGAAGGAGTCTTTGACCCATCAGACATTATTTTTCGCTTATTTCACTCATCTACATTCTTTGGCTTGAGGATCGAAAACCTTCAGTCACTAAAAGTGCGCTGATTTATCCAAAACACCGCGGTAAATTGTTACAAGTAGTCAGCTGTGAAGAAAAAGTGAGTAGCTTGTTAAGAGTACATTTTAATATTCATTATAAAATTACTAAATATAAAATCTAATTAATGTCTATTGCAAAAAATATTTACTTTATACTATAACTAATTCTACTGAAAATTATATTGAAATTGAAGAAATACATTGAAAGAAATTGAATTTGAATACGTTGAATTTCTCCATTTTTGCCCCACGGGATGTTGGATGTACTTGAGAATTTGAAATCATCAAAAGTAACGGGTTAGATAGGTGTTTAAATGAGGTGATCCATCAAAGCATTCCTCCATTGATGGCTTCGTTTTTATGAGACCTTGTTCGACCTTCGTACAATAACCCCTTTATTAATTTTCCCGCTACGATGTACCTGCCACAAGGGAAAACCCTCAACGTTCTGCGTATAAGAGAACCTCTCTGCTGTTCCCCCTTTCAGTCGCCTTTTCTACTTTCCTTGCCTCTACGAAGTAGAAAGGAAAGTTATGTAATCGGGTGAAAAAAAAATTTTGAGTTCTCTTCAGATCTTTACGTTTCAGACCTCCTGAGTCCGAAAAACACTATTTGGGAAAATGGTCTGTGTGTCTGTGAACGATTTTTCGAGAGGACCAACGTGCCAAATCCGGTCAAACTTGATATCTCGCTCGCAGATCACCATGGGACGCTAAAATGAGGGTATGAAAAAAATCCATCGAAAGTTAACTATAGTTATCATAGTGATCAAAACACAAAATATTTTTTTTCTCAAAAACGGCTCCAACGATTTTGATTAAATTTTTTTATATTGTTAGCTCTCAATAAGGCAATTATAGCATGAAATTCACATTTGTGGGAAAATGACGAGAGCAGCACAATAAATTACCAAAACTTTCGACGAAATATATTTTAGCGCGGTTTTTAGAGAAAACTATCGTACCAAATCAGCTGAAACTTGATGTCTAGCCTACAGGTTACCTTGGCACGCAAGAATAAGGGTATGAACAAAATCCACCGAAAGTTAACTATAGTTAGCATAGTGATTAAAATACAAAATTTGTTTTCTCAAAAACGACTCTAACGATTTTGATTAAATTTTTTATATAGATAGCTCTTTATAAGGCAATTATACCATGAAATTCCCATTGGTGGGAAAATGACGAGAGCAGCACAATAAATTATCAACATTGTCGACCAAAAGCGGTTTTAGCGCGGTTTTCCTTATAAACTCCGCTGGAATATTGGTAGAACGTTTAAGAAAACTGATATTGTAGTCCAATCCAATACCTAAAGGGTGAGTGTTTAGAACCGCTCATGAGATAGATGGGGGTCACTCCAGAAATTCCTGAATTTCAACTACTGCCGTTTCGCTTACTACCAGTTCTAACAGTTATTTTCCAATAACTCTGCAAAAGTGATCACTATCCTTTTTTTAAAAAATCGTGTTTACAGCCTCATTAGTTATCTGTGTACCAATCGCTCAATAATGATCCTGCAATGAGTACGAGCAGCACAATAAATTCCGGAACTGTAAGCGCTACCGCTTTCTGCTGCCGTAAAGCGTTATTTGACCAAATTCAAATTAACTGAGTGATAAATGAATTGATTAAATCGAATTGCCATGTACAAAGTGAATTGACGTAGAGCTAAGGAAAGTTGTGTGTTGCAAAGCACTAGATATTTGTTACTGATGATGACTTGGCCGTCGAAACCGATCTAATACTGTAACTCAAATTTAGTGGAAACAAACGATCGTTATATATTTTTTATCCGTTTTATTTTAATGAAATGGGTTTCTACAACTTCATCGCGAGTCATTTGGTTCGTATTGGACTCCAGGTATTGTTATTTAATTGGTTCGTCTGAGATCTTATTTGATAAAAAATGAAGAGTGTAGGGAAAATGTACGAAATAGGAAATTCCAATTCTTAAAACCACTAATGTGGAACCTATTGAATATTGTACGAGTTTAGCATCTAGTTTATCAAAGTCACCAGTAAGGGCCACAAACAAATGTCACGTAGTCCGAGTATTACAGCGAATGCCGAAAAGAAGTCAATAGATAGCGAATAAGAAAACCTTTAAAAAGATTTACTTTCTCCGAATTCGACTAATATTTCTTACTATAATTTGTTTATTAATTGAGTATACATAAAAATTGTACACAAACTTTAAAAAACGTTCACGTCGATAATTTAATACTTCGTGACAGAAAACTAATGTACGTTATTTGGGGATAAAACGCGTTACTAGCCATAAATTGTTATTGTTCTAGGTGACGTAAAAAGTTGGCGTGATTACGGTAGATTTTTCTCAAATTTTCAATTTAAATTGTTCGACACGTAGCCTAAATTTCGACTAACGTTCGCTTGGCGTTTCATCGCGATAAGTAATAGTGTGGATTTACTTAAAATAAAAATGTTCATAAACCGTACGTAGACTAAACCATTTTGGGTGTTGTAACCGAATTTCTTTCAATTTTTCCCAAAATACAGGCATTTTATTGTAATAATATTACGCCAAATTAACATTTTTCGAAAGATGTTCCATTCAGATAAACTTTTTTTTCGTTATTTTTTGTAGACACCAAAATAAGGTTATGGGCGATTTTGGCTGATGGGCAAGGGGAGTGGGGGACGAAAATGTACAACAAAACTAGGGGTTTACGCATTTTTCTCGAAAATGGCGGTAATGATTTTGATTAAACTTTCAAATTATCTTCTTCTAATCAATGCCTAACTTTTCTTCTCTGTACATATCTCCATAAAAATATGGCGAACGGAGATATAACCCTATGAAGCACGTTTTTTACGCTTTATGGCAAATCGGCATCAACGATTTTCACCAAACTCACAGGATGCTATCGAGTAGTTAATACTTATATATTGTACTCAATAAATTTCCCTCTGAAAGTCCATTGAACAGGTAAAAATCAATATGTGTCGAAAGTAAAGGTTTTTTTTGGAATATTTCCGTAAATTGTGGGGTAACTGCTTCACCAGATTTAATCAATCTTATAGAGTGTCTTTCAGTCACCCATACCCCCATTTCTTTCTCGCTCATTATTTCAGTATATATCTGTTGAAGTTAATTCTTTGGGCGTTGTAGGAAAGTTCGTAACACGACGACGTGCACGTAAACTATTCGTCATTTTAGCTCGTACAAATTGTCGGTACCTCAGGTCTCTCGTTTAATCCAAATCTTGAAACCGAATAACTTTTGAAGTAAAACACAAAAATCACAATTTGAGGAAATAACGACGCGAAAAATTACGCGAGCGCGCGGAGCGGCAAAAAATTAACGAAATTGAACGACGGAGAACACGAGAGCCAGAGTCGGCGTCTGGGCGAGAACTGAAGGCGGCAAAGTCGAAGGAGAGCGAGTCGGGCGGGTTCGGCGGGTTCCGCCGTCGCTCGGCGTTTCGCGGCTCCCGGAAGCTGAAATGGCTCAATTACTACGGAACCTCAACCCCCCCCCCTCCTACCACCCACCTCACTTCGTCCTGCCACTTCCTGACTAGGCATCAGCGGTCAAGCATTCGGCCATTGGTTTTAGAGGCAATCACTAGGCTTTGCTGTACTCGACTGAGACCCAGTTGTGCAAAAATCGATGTATTAGTAGCCCTCAAGTTCATCAGAAAGAGAGAAAGATGATGATTTCGTTCACTTAACCAACCACTAATGGTAATTAGGACCATAGGGCCTTCACTTACATACCCCCTGGGACCTGTTTCACAATAAGCTTGTAACATAAGTGAAATTTACAAGTTTACAAGTGGTAGTATTATGAGTACTTATAATTTCTGTTTCACAATGAGATGCCTCCAACTGATATTACAAGAATAATTTCGCCAGTAACTTATGAAAACTACTAGCCCAGCTAATGACAATCTACAAGTCAGCTGGTCAAACAAATGTGAACTCACCATTCCCGCCCGCCCGCCGCCGCTCACGCTCCCGCATCTTTATCGCGTCCCTTCACTTGTCGTCGCGCCCCTAAATTTTTCGCTATACCTACCTATTGAAGATGGGCAAAAGAGAGGACAAGCGGCGATTACAACTGTGCGTTTTCAAAAAGGCGAAGCAAAAAAGACAATCTCCCCTGCAAGTACTGGGTTCACTCTCAGTTTATTGAGACGAGGGAATTTTTCTTTTAAGATACCAAATGCACACCCGTTGATACGCCGAGTTTCTGACATTTTATGTCTTTACTTTGCTACATAAACTCGAGAATGTAACGCCAGAGGCGTTATGGAGAAGGGGCGTCACGAAATTTTTTACCCCGAGTTGCAAGCACATCCCCTGTGGCCTAATGGATAATTCATCGATCTCCTAAACCGGAGGTTGTGGGTTCGAGTCCCACCAGGGTTACGATTATTTTTTTGACATTTCATGCCTTTACTTTGCTACATAAACTCGAAAATGTAACGCGGGATATGTAACGGAGAAGCGTCACGAAATTTGTGTTGGGTTAAGTGCATGGTAATGTCTGTTACAAAATCTAACAATTGGTAACATCACACGTTTTAATAACCTCAGTGACTAAGTGATGATGTCAATTGCAATTGATGCGGCCATTATATCGAAACCATGAACGAGCACAGTCAAACGTAGTTATCATTGCATAAAAACAAATACAAAAATAAAAGACATAAAATGTTCCTAGTGGTTGCGTACTTGAACGAAAGCTGTACCCACCGTTTGTGTTCATGATTTCCCCAGGGAATACATAGATATAGAGTAATAATAGAGGGAGCAGTTTTAAGGTAAGTTCTACTTTCAAAAAGCCTGTCATAGTCTGTTCAGTTAATACGGACCTTATTTTTGCTGTTAAAGGAACGCAATGATTCCCAATAAGTAAGTAAAGAAGTTTTGAGTCGAAATCTAAGCTTAGGAACATTCAGAAAACCGCCTTGCGAGAAACGAATGTTTTATGGTATCTGTTGTATAAAATCTCTGATTGATTCCGAGGATCATTTCGTAGAGGTGGCATCAACCAAGTGCGAATATCATATCCGGAGTCCCCAAGCACTACGAGATTGCCAAACGTTCCGTCGTCCATGATGGCTGGCACTCGACTGTTCCTCAGCACTCGATTGTCGTGCACACTTCCGGGCCAGTTTGCATTGACCAGAAAAAAAAAAAATGACATGCTCAATGAGTGGTTCCCATTGCGGTCAACGAATGCTGCCTCATGCCTCGTGGGTACGTCGAGCTTGATTAGACTGCCCCACAGACGCGAGGGAAACCAGCTATGCTGAAAAAATTGTTCACTTTTTCTTCAATGTTTTGTGGCCAAGTCTGTTGAATAGCCAAAGGTTAACTGCAGCCACAACTTTCTTCACACAGCGAAAAACGGTTGCTTTGCTGACACCATGCAAGTCTGCTGCGACGTGGAACTGGGCACCACTTCCCAGCCAGTGAAGTGCCACGCACACCTGCTGGTGCACGGATAGAGAACCACTTTTTCCAGTGCGGTGCGCAATTTGTTCAACTAAGAATGCGATTTTGTTGGAAGTCATACGGAATCTTTCATTGCACTCTAATTCACTCAAAAACTAAAGTTCACTCTTGCACGGAACACTTTCCTTCGTCGTAGAGGACGACGCAAATGATTCTCTCTGCCTACTTGAAGATCTTCGTCGGACTCAGAATAACCAAATAACGAATCTTCGAGCATTTTGTCCCCACGACAATTGAATTCCCAAATACCGTAATACGATTGAACATTGAAGACAACAAATATATAGGTTACCAAGAGCTGGTAAAATATTTACAAGGACTTGCTTATATTATTGGAGGTTTGATTTTACAAGACAGGATTGTGAAACAGCCTCCTTGTAAAACTACTAGTATTACAAGAGAATTCACTAATATTTCCGGCACTTGTAAAATGTTATTGTGAATCAGAATTTACAAGTTACCAGCGCATTTACTCGTAATAATAGTTACTAAATCATTGTGAAACAGGACCCAGGATTGCATTACGAGTGTAGCATGGAATAATTTACTGCCACTGTCCTCCAGTTTCAAACGACAAAACGGCTTTATGATGTTCTCACGACAGTAGCAAGTCCATGCGCTCTTCCACACATTTATAAGAAGACCGAATGGTCTTCTACAGATCTACGAGAACCAGACTGGCTATAACAGGGGAGCACAACCTCCCAAGAGCAAATACTTGGCAGGCATTTACTGGCAAGAAACTTCCCAACAGAGCATGCGGGTGATATTCGTAACTACCCTTCCAATCTCAAGTATACGCTATATATTCAGCAGCCCGTTCGTGAAATCAGCCTTTTTACGAAACCCCTCCTTTTGGTTTGTTATTCAAGATGGGAAAACAGTGAAATCAAAGTCAGTAAATTGAATAAATTCTACCACTTGCTCAGACCCCCCTGTACCTCACGTCTAGCCAGTCATGAAAGTCAGTCTTCGTGGTCCGTATCACTCAAAACTGGCGATCGATCGTGAGAGTAAATCACTAAACCAGTCCATTATACATGCCATGTGACGTCAATCATTTCGTCTTGGCCGTCAAGCAAGTCATATTATTTCAGTCAATCGTTAGTCAGTCAGTAATAGTCCTTATGTCCACCTCGGTACCTAGTTATTGAGTCAGTCATACGAGTAGATCATAAGAAGTCAGTCCGTAAGTCAGTAAATCTCTCCACCAGGTCATATCAGTCAGTCCATCAAGTTAGCCAGTCAATGACGCAATGTCAGTCAATCCATCATTGCCATCAGTCATATCGCTTCCTCCATCACGTAATGACAAGCATTCTGTCGTGGCAATCAATCACGTCAGTCAGTCAGTCATGCAATGTCCATCAATTAGTCCGTAAATCACTTCAATCCGTCAGGTAAGTCATACCTTGTCAGCCGAACGCTCGTCTAGACAGCCTATCAAGTACGTCAATCAGTAATTGCCAACATGGCAATCAGCCATTGTGAGACATTTATTTGGGTCAGTCGGTCAATTGCAGCAGTCATCCTTATTAGCGAGATCTGGTCTCTGATGCTGCCTATTGGAGAATGAATCAGATGTTGAGATTGTTGCTGGGGCTAGTCAAGTCGTGAAGGGCGCCCTTTCATGTCAATCCTGGACAGATAGCGAACACATCCTCCACAGCTTTCCACCAGCCTGCTCGGTTCAAACCGAAGTCACCTGGAAGAAGATCTGAAAAGAAGAAGAACGCACGGCGTCAAGGAAAAACTCGACTCCTTTCATTTTTCCCCTGCTCTAATCTGTAAATAATATGAATCACATTTTGTTTGTTGTGAACTACACAATTTGTGAATCGTTATGAGTCCGGAATATAGGGTTACCACATGAAACGCTTCAAAGTATAACATAACGGTTTATTATTCTCTCGCGCAGCTCGATTGGGACCTGTCTTCGCCCATCAGCATCTCCTGTTTTAATCAAAATTGTCATCTACGAGCACCTGGTGTTTCAATCAATGTTTCTGATGGTTTCCGGCTTATACAGCTTAACGCAGTCTCACACCTTCGAGATCCAGCATTGAAACATACTGTTTACTATTTGGAAACGAGGCCATCGCGGGTGGGAGTCTCATTCCTCAAGATTAAGGCGACTCGCCTCAACGTGCTTCAATGTCTTCGTTTAGCGATAAGGAAGTTACGGGAGCTCCCGCTCAACCATCAAGTACCGTTGTCTGAGCGATCCAAACCAGACCTCCGAATCAGGTCATCAGTATCCTGACGTCACCCAAATTTACGGCCATCGACCATATCCCCTGATTCATCGCAGACGATACAGCCAGCTCTTACCTCTGATACTGCCATTCACCGCCTCGCATCATCTGCAAGATCACCATCATCACCATTCAATTTCCGGTCAGGTCAACCCAACTTCCTACGACCATCACGATCTCTATATCATCAATTTTCATCCAATCGAAGCAAATTTTCTTTTAAATATATCATTTCGTTTGAGTTGAGATATTGTTTTTTTGACATTTTATGTCTTTACTTTGCTACATAAACTCGAAAATGTAACGCGGGAGATGTAACGGAGAAGCGTCACGAAATATATTGTGTGGGGTTAGGTGCATTAACTGGAAAAGTGTAACGCTTGGTAACGTCTATTACAAAATCTAACGCTTGGTAACATCACACGTTTTAATAACCTCAGTGACCAAGTGATGTCAATTGCAATTAACGCGGCCATTATATCGAAACCATCAACGAGCACAATCAAACGTAGTTTTTAACAGATTTTTTAAAGAAAAAGACATAAACCGTCCCTAGTGGTTGCGTGCTTATACGAAAGCTGTACCCACCGTTTGTGTTTAATAAAAGTTTTTGTCAAATTATAACCTTTCCGTTCATTTTGATCTGTTAAGTTCGAACAATCTGAGCTTTCAAGTGGCGAATTCTGGTAAAATCCTTCTTATTTCTGTTGTAAGCGATATCATTATCGCCGTGGACCCAAATGGTCTTGATATTGCAGCTTTCCCTAGAATGTTTACTTGCTTACAAATTATTAAATTTACGATTCAGTTTATTATTCTCCGTTCCACATTAATAGGATCCGCCAGCGTTTTCCATAATTTCTGGTTTCCTGGAATTGTATCGTATGCAGACTTCTACGGCGTCATAGAGTGGAGATCAAACCCCTCTTGTCCAGCGTCTCTTCAAGAGGTCTTCCTCGTTGATCTATGAGATTAGCGGGTCTCGAATTTTCCTTTATAATTTAAATCCCATTGCAATTTCAAACACATACTAATAAACGATACGAAACAAGACCTGACTACAATGTAACAACGAAAGTTACTCTGCACTAAATAGGAAGAAAAAAGTAATTGGTTCAACTATTGAAGATGGAAATAGGTTGACAGCATTGTCTGCTCATCTTCTGCGAAACGCGGGAAATGAGCGCAGGTCGGGGAAAAACGCACAGATTACGAAACAACCGCAATACACCTCTGTCGAATTCCACACGAGGCTCGACGTTTCAATTAATATATCCGATAATTTCTAGGTTATCCAGCTGGACGCAGTCTCACACATCCGAGACCTACCCCATTCGATTCAGCATAAAATGAAAATATCTGGTGCGTAGCAACACACAACTTTCCGCCACCCCCGTAAGTTCGAACACCAGCTACATAGGCGGGCGCTATATCTTCGTTCAACGCATTTTTACAGGAACATTTACGGAGAACAAAATGTAGGGACTAGTTAGCTGAGAGTACTCCGTAAGTTTGATCGAAATCGTTAGAGCCGTTTTTGAGAAAATTGGAATACCGATAAATTAATATTCGACAAATCTCCTTTTCTGAGTTAACTTGGCTTATATATCCGTCCAACATGTATATACAGAAATAATTATGGAGAACGAAATGTGGGCATGGATTACTAAAACACGCTTCATTAGGATTTATTACATCTGGTGAAGAAGTTACCCTGGAATTTACGGAAATGTTCGAAAAAATGTTATTTTTGACACATTTTGATTTTTATCTCTGTTCAATGGACTGTCACAGGAACATTTATTGAGAACAATACGTAGGTAATAACTATTTGAAAACATCCTGTCAGTTTGGTGAAAATCGCTGAAGCTGTTTTGCCAAAAAGCGTAAAAAACCTATTTTTGCTTCATGGGCCTATATCTCCGTTCACCGTATTTTCATGGAGATATGTATAGAAAAGAAAAGTTAGGTATTGATTAGTAAAAGAAATTAGTAAAAAGTTTATTCAAAATCGTTAGAGCCGTTTTCGAGAAAAATGCGAAAAACCCTAGTTTTTGGTACATTTTCGTCCCCCACCTCCCTTCCCATTGATCGAAATCGTCCATATCCTTATTTTGGTGTCTACAAAAAATAACAAACAAAACAAAAAAAACCAGCTCTATCGGATCAGCCGTACTCCCGCAAATCGAACTACAGACACACACACACAGACCACGCACCAAGATTAGGTTTTTTAGACTCAGTAGGCCTCAAAACGTAAAGATCTGAAGAAAACCCAGATTTTTTTTTGACACGATTACTGATACGAAACATAACCTGACTATAAGAGAATGACGAAAATTGACAATTTCCAGGCGACGCTAGGCAATTGGCACGACGTTACGAGGTGAGCAGATTTGTGTGTGGGGGTAGGTTTGAAGTGAGACGGGAAGTGAGCGCAGGCTGGGGAGAAACGGTAACTTAAGCTCACGGTCCAACGAATTCCTTCATGTGGTAGAATTGGCCTACATTTATTCTCTAGAAGATAAATACTCGTAATTGCGATTCTAAAAGGAAAAACATGTCAGTTGATATTGGGGACATTTGTATTAGTGCCGGGCATACGCCCATGGCTTTAGAGAGAGTACCTAGCCTTGTGGCCTAAACCCCTCTCCAGACAGCTCTCCGGGGAGGATTCCCAGCGGGAACCACAGTCCCTGCAAGCCCAAACCCTTGGCCTCACGAACGACAGCACCACGCCCTAGAGGCTCCACACTGCCGGCCACAGACAGTAGCCCCCGTGGTACCCATTCTACATTGCTGCACCTTGAGCAGCCTACGGATCTGAATGGGTGGCAGGCCCCGGTGCCAGAATTGCCAAAAGGCGTTCTACCGGCACCTACGCTTCATCTCCATGGGGTTTCCAGGAACTGGACTTGCCCGCAGAGGCCCCATGGAGAAGGGATATTGGGGACAGTGTATATGTCGAGAACGGAAATAAGCTTAACCGTAACAAACTGGATGAAATTCGTTTAGGGCCTTCCCCTATTGTCAATAAACTCTCCAACTCGATGTATCAAGTAAACGTCGGATATAACAACAGAGAAGACAAGCGCTCATACCACATTTACAAGATCTACAAGACTCTAACACGCTCAGCAGCTATCCGTCTGGGACACTCTCAACCACAGTGACTTGACTGGGTGCAGTGGCACCTGTTGTGGTTTGGTGCTTATTGTGCTTCAACCACTTGCGGTCCTTGCGGACATCCCCCCGTAAGATTCTTGCCTGACCTCGCATCTCATTTCCCAGTTAATCACAACCTGGAGTCTTGTTAGTCACTCCATGTTGTTCTTAAAACCCACAGCTGTTGTTTTAGTCACCAAGAACTTTACTTTCATTTCCCGTTTTTGCTCATTTATAATTCGTTTGTACGTTAGAATCGACTTAGTTTTTCGATTCTTAATACATTTTGAGCATCGTTTCTTTTGTATTATTTCGGTTTGTGAATGTTAACCCAAAGTCTTACATATTTACTGTGCTTTCATTTCTTTCCACCGCTGAGCCGTTCTATTCGCCTCAACATCGACAATAGCCAGGAAACGATACCAAACTACGTTTTCGGCTAAATTTTCGATCCATTTTTTTGTCCATAACAACCATGGGTTTCGACCGTTCCGATTGCCCAGGAGGCGGGCGCAACTAGATGCCAAAAAAGAAGTTTTGTGCGAAAGAACGGATCGTTCATACCACGTTAAAGGCCTGGACGGTGGACGAACATTGCATATTTGGAGTTCCCATGCCTGGAAACGTTAGGGGAGAGGGTGTTGAAAAATTTCCCTAGCCGAAAACAGATGTATTATTGAAGAATGAATAATAAACCTTCGGTCGTGTGTGTGCGATAGTTTAAAGATTGAATGGCAGCATATAGTTGGAAGGTTTCACACTAGATGGAGCAACACACCCCTCACATAGCCGTAGGTTTTCAATAATTCAATTAGGCAACGTGGAAATGTGGAATTTCGTACACACAATTCTGCGCTCTTTTAGAGAGGCCGTACCTCGACCCTTTCATAATAAACTTGCGATCCATAAAAGAGGTTACTCACACGCACACGAACTACTTTATCAAAAAGGCGTTTTTCGGCCTTGAAGTCATTGAAACTTGAAGGATGTCAGTCGATTACGAAACTTTGAAAAAAACCCCTAGTTTTTGGCACATTTTCGTTTCGAGCCGTTTTTGAGAAAATTAGAATACCGATAAATTAATATTCGACTAATCTCCTTTTCTGAGTTAACTTGGCTTATATCTCCGTTCAACATATATATACAGAAATAATTATGGAGAACGAAATGTGGGTATGGGTGACTAAAAAACACTCTAAGCGATTGATCAAATTTGGTGAAGCAGTTACGCCAGAATTTACGGAAATGTTCGAAAAAACGTTATTTTGGACACATTTTGATTTTTATTTCAGTTCAATTGACTTTCAGAGGAACATTTATTCAGAACAATATGCAGGTATTAACTATTTCTGAGAGTTTGGTGAATAAGAAAAGAAAAGTCTGGTCGTGATTAGTAGAAGGTAATTTGAATGTTAAATCAAAATCGCTAAAGCCACTTTGGAGAAAAATGAGAAAAAACCCTCATTTTTGGTACATTTCCACAGGCACATCTAGGAGTGCTCCCCTCCCCCAAGCGTGTGAGAAGATGTAGTGAAGGCTGGCGAAGCCATATACTTATTGCTAGATTCTCATTGTGCACTGCGATAGATAATTCCAACTGCTCCTTCTGTCTCATGTCCCCTCACCTCCCGAAGAAGAGATCCTCTGCAGCTGCTGCCCTAACCCTATGGCCAGGATTCCACATATAACAGTCTACAACTTTACATTCCTCCATCAGTATCCACTTGAACTTGGTTTTATTTCTTCGTCAGTCAAACACCACGCTGATATATCTCGGTTTCCCTGCTGTCTGATACTGGCAAACCCTGACTGATCATTCATTACACTTATCACTAGATATGTTTATAGCCTTTAACAAAATCAGCCGTGTACTGACTTGAGGCTGTGCTCGTCGAAGTGATGCAAAATATGCCTATCAATGATACTCTAGTTTACACCAGAGTTTTCGGCTTACCCGCCCATAGCGTATACAAATATCTGGTGCGTTGCAACACACAACTTTCCTCAGCTCTACGAGAATTCACTTAGTACATGGCTAATTCTATTTAATCAATTCATTTATCACTGTTAATTTGAACTTGGTCAAACAACACGTCACAGCAGCAGGAAGCGGAAGCGCCTACAGTTCTGGAATTTATTGTGCTGCTCGTACTCATTCCCGGACCATTATTGAGCAATTGGTACACAGATAATTAATGAGGCTGTAAACACGAATTTTTACTTTCCGTGGCTCGACAAAGTAGAAAGGAAAGTTATGTAATCGGCTGAAAAAAAAATTTTGAGTTCTCTTCAGATCTTTACGTTTCAGACCCACCTGAGTCCGACAAACACTATTTGGGAAAATGGTCTGTGTGTCTGTGAACGATTTTTAGAGAGAACCATCGTAACAAATCCACTCAAACTTGATATCTCGCCCGCAGGTTACCATAGGACGCCAAAATTAGGGTTTGAACGAAATCCACCGAAATTTAACTATAGTTATCATAGTGATCAAAACACCAAATATTTTTTTTCTCAAAAACCGCTCTAACGATTTTGATTTAATTTTTTATATTGGTAGCTCTTAATAATATAATTATACCATAAAATTCCCATTTCTGGGAAAATGACGAGAGCAGCACAATAAATTATCAAAATCTTCGACGAAATTGATTTTAGCGCGGTTTCTAGGGAAAACAACCGTACCAAATCAGCTGAAACTTGATTTCTAGCCTACAGGTTACCATGGGACGCAAAAATAAGGGTATGGGCAAAATCCACCGAAAGTTAACTATAGTTATCATAGTGATCAAAACACCAAATTTTTTTCTCAAAAACGGCTTTAATGATTTTGATTAAATTTTTTATGTTAGTAGCTCTTAATAAGATAATTATACCATAAAATTCCCATTCTTGGGAAAATGACGAGAGCAGCACAATAAATTATCTAAATTTTCTACGAAAAGCGTTTTTAGCGCAGTTTTTTCCTTATAAACTCCGCTGGAATTTGTGTAGAAAGTTAAAGAAAACTGGTATTGTAGTCCAACCCAATACCAAACTTTACTACCAGTTCTAACAGTTATTACCCAATAACTCTGCAAAAGTAATTACTATCCTTCTTCAAAAAATTTATGTTTACAGCCTCATTAATTATCTGTGTACTAGTTGCTCGATAATGGTCCTGGAATTAGTAGGAGCAGCACAATAAATTCTGGGACTGTAATCGCCACATCTTCCTGCTGCCGTGAAAAGTTATTTGACAAAGTTCAAATTAAAAGTGATAAATGAATTGATTAAATAGAATTAGCCATGAACAAAGTGAATTGTTGTGGAGCTAAGGAAAGTTGTGTGTTGCTACGCACCAGATATTTTGAAGAAGGATAGGAAACACTTTTGCAGAGTTACTGGGTAAAAACCTTTAAAACTGGTAGTAAGCGAAACGGTAGTAGTTGAAATTCAGGAATTTCTGGAGTGAGCCCCATGTATCTCATGAGCGTTTTTAAATACTCACCCTATAGGTATTGGATTGGACTACAATACAAATTTTCTTTAACATTCTACTAATATTCCAACGGAGTTTATAAGGAAAAAACTGCGCTAAATACACTTTTCGTCGAAAATTTTGATAATTTATTGTGCTGCTCTCGTCATTTTCCCACAAATGGGAATTCTATGGTATAATTGTCTTATTGAGAGCCATCTATATTAAAAATGTAATCAAAATCGTTAGAGCTGTTTTTGAGAAAAAAAATTTGGTGTTTTGATCACTATGATAACTATAGTTAACTTTCAGCGGATTTTGCCCATACCCTCATTTTTGCGTCCTATGGACCTGTAGGCTAGACATCAAGTTTCAGCTGATTTGGTACGGTTGTTTTCTCTAAAAACCGCACTAAAATCGAGTTCGTCGAAAGTTTTGGTAATTTATTGTGCTGCTCTCGTCATTTTCCCACAAATGAGAATTTTATGGTATAATTGTCTTATTGAGAGCCATCTATATTAAAAATGTAATCAAAATCGTTAGAGCTGTTTTTGAGAAAAAAAATTTGGTGTTTTGATCACTATGATAACCATACGTAACTTTCGGTGGATTTGGCTCATATCTTTATGTTGGCGTCCCATGGTGGCCTGCGGGCGAGATATCAAGTTTGAGCTGATTTGATTCGGTGGTTTTCTCTAAAAATCGTTCACAGACACACACACACACACACACAGACCATTTTCCCAAATAGTGTTTTTCGGACTCAGGAGGGTCTGAAACGTAAAGATCTGAAGAGAACTCAAAATTTTTTTTTTCAGCCGATTACATAACTTTCCTTTCTACCTTGTAGAGCCAAGGAAAGTAAAAAGAACCAGCTCAATCGGATCAGCTGTTCTCCCGCAACTACAGACACACACACGCGCCGAAATAAGGTGACGAAACTTCGTGCCATATTCAGACATGTGCCCGTCTTAGGCCTATTGGGAGCCATTAACGTGCAATTTTGAAGATTAGAGTAAATACTTCGACTCTGTTGGTTTCTTTAGTTCGTGCCGTACTCATGTGAGAGAACTCGTCTTGGAATCGCGAGCTAATGATTTCAGCAATGAGTATGAAGCTATTGTCTTCAGTCGACTACGGGATGCGTTAAAGCTCTCCAGAGTTTAATATCGACGGAGACCATTTTTTCACAAGATGTTCTTCGGTCGGTTCCAACTGCGTCTTGCGGTTGATGAGACAAACAGCTCGGCAACTCAATCGATTCCGTAATGACGAATGATGATGCCACGAGGAGAAGCAAGCGCGGTAGCCTCTTGATGGGGCCCTTACCAATACCAGCCCCTGCCACTGTCTAATTGCCTCGCCTTCTTCAATTCTCTCATCAAATTTACGCGTCCAAACCTTAGAAGCGCGCGCTAATTAAACTAATGTTAAATGAAAGCGATTAACTGAACCCTTAACGTTAATGTTCTCTCTTAGGTGTTTCGTCCTTCGGCTCACAAAAGGCCCTTAAGATGACGTTATGGGCTCATAATTAGTTCTTCACTATTCATGAATCCGGATGTTTATTCATAAGGCTCGTCGGTTCCGTCAATGAAGCGGAGTTATAACGTAGTAATTGTTACCTTGTCCCTTTTTAGTTAGGTTCGTTTCAAATGAATTCGGTTAGTTGATGAGTCGAGAGAATAAGTTGTCGAAAAGAATTTAACGCCTCTTCGTCAAGCAGGTACTTCGGGGGCGGACGGGTTTTGACGAGCAGAGGCGGACTCGAAGGTTGTGATATTCACGTTAACGGCGGCTATTGTTGAGCTGCTCCATTATTCAGAAGGCTGGGGGTCGACGGAGTTGATACAAGTCGAAGGCATTGGCTCGATAACGTCCGCCCAACTGGGACCAGCGGACGAAATAACGTGTTATGTTGTACACAGTTCATTTACATGGAATGTAATTGCCTTGGAAACCCAATGGACAGCCTTTGTGAGGCGAGAAGCAGTCGTTTCTGTAAAACGATTACTCACGATGTGGGGAAGAAAGTGTCGCCTAACTATTTACCTTTCCCTTAAGAGACGTATTCGCTGGACGTATTACTGAAAGTAAGCCTCGAAAATCCACGTTGAACTTAGCCTTCCAATATTTTGCCATATGCGCTGGTAGAATCCAGAACGCTGTTAGCTTCCTCGGCACACACCGTTCATACGGCGGGTACACCATTCTGAGGTACAAAATCACAGGCCTGCCAGACTGCACCCGCCGATGTAATTATCCCAAATATGGGACAGCCGTACTTCCCCACACTTAAGCCTTGGGCGGGGGTTTCATATACTCTCCTTTCCTCATGTCACTTCTCACCTTTTTCAACTTTTGCAATCTCTTTACTGCCAGCCCTTGAACTCACACAGTTGAACACTTCCTCTCAACTCCCACGACTGAGGCTGTCTGCTCCACACCCAGGGGGATGAGGCAGTGGGTACCAGCAATGCAGCTGTAGACACCAAAGTGGGCTTCCCAATGCGTTCGTTCCAGGAAGCTGGGATATGGGCCCGACGCGGCCACGGCACGTGCCAATGTTCCCTCCCTCAGTTCAAGCTGACTCCCTGCTGCCAATCTCTCTCTCTCTCTCTCTCTCTCTCTCTCTCTCTCTCTCTCTCTCTCTCTCTCTCTCTCTCTCTCTCTCTCTTTCTCTGTCGCAGTAGTTGCTGTTTCTCCCCCACCATTGAAAACGAGAAATATTTTCATTCGAGATCGGAGCCGATTTGATAAAGAAGCTTTTTTTAATGAAGCCAAAAAACAAGATTGGGCTCGTGTGAATGAAATTACCAGTGTTGATGACAAGGTAGAGTACTTCAATAGATTAGTTGTGGAGTTGTATGATAAACATGTTCCGAAAAAGAGGATAAAAGTGTCCCGCCCCCCGGCCCCATGGATAACCCCTGAGATTAGGAAAGTTATGAATGAACGTGATAGGCTATACAAGAAATTTTTGAAAAGCAGAAACGCATGTGATAGACGAAATTACGCATCATTGAGGAATAAGGCTAAGCAATATCTTAGAAATGCCCGAAACTCTGTTCGAATCCGATCTATCATCTAAGGACTTCTGGAAAATAATGAGTAATTACGGGATAGGCAAGGACAAACAAGAATACTCGGTTCCGAGTAATATATCGCTAAATCAGCTAAATAATTTCTTTTGTCTTCAAAACGAGTGTCCTATTGACCCTACCTTGATTGATGAAGACGCCAATTCTGAGAAGTATAAGAAGGTTCCTGAGCAGATATCCTAAGTCAGATACGCCCGGAGCAAATAACCAAAGCCTCACAACGGGTGAAATCTCTCTCAGTTGGGTCTGATGGAATCCCCGGAGACATCCTTGGTTTATTATTACCTTTAGTAAAGGATGTGATCTGTGGTATTTTCAATTTATCAATCCAGACATGTACGTACCCGACTCAGTGGAAAAAGGCGCTAATAAAACCTATACCTAAAAATAAAAATCCCAAAGTGGTGGCTGATTTTCGTGCAATAAACATTTTATGTGCCCTTGGAAAGGTCTTCGATGTGATAATCTATGAGGAATTCATAAACCATATAGAACACAACGAAATTTTGACCGAGCATCAAGCGGGCTATAGAAAAGGGAACAATACCGAAACACTGTTGATCGAGTTATTAGATGACGTTAGAAACGGTCTTGACAACCGTAAAATAACGTTGCTGGTTACGATTGACTTCTCTCGAGCGTTTGATAAGGTGAGACATAATTTGTTATTAGCTATGCTTAAGTCGATGAGGTTTCCTCAGGGGACTGTTGCATGGTTCCATTCATTCTTAGACAGACGTATACAGTCTGTTAAAGGGATGCACAATGAAATGTCAGATTGGAATGTAGTTAGAACCGGAGTTCCACAAGGATCGGTAATGTCGGCACTTTGCTTTCTCATTTACATAAATAATATTGGTCAATGTTTTAAAAATTGTAAATTTAAACTATATGCAGACGATCTTCAGATTTATGCTACCGGAAATGTGGGCGAAATCGAGGAAATTATTGGGCTAGTAAATGAAGATTTAAATAGGTTACTCAATTGGGTAAATGAACATGGTCTGCAAGTAAACTCACAAAAATGTGCAGCAATAGTTATAGGTCACAGGAAACTCTTAGCAAGACTCGACTTCTCAACATTGCCTATTCTACGAATAGGCAACAACAGAATAAATTACGTTGATCAAATTAAAAGTCTTGGCCTCACAATTAACAAACATTTGACTTGGCACACACACGTGAAAAATGTGTGTAATAAATTCTATCGGGCTCTCGATCAACTGAAACGTTGTGCAGGACACTTTCCTAGAAATGTCAAAATATCACTGGTTCGTGCGTTGCTTTTACCTTTATTTAATTACGCTTGTAATGTACTGAGCGATATCACCCAAGAATTATTAAGAAAGTTCCAGAAAGCACAAAATGCCGCCATTCGCTTCATTTATAGCCTGAAATTAGCTGATCATGTCACGCCATATTTCAAGAGATTGAAGTGGTTAAAGGTTAGGGAGCGATTCGAACTCTCTCGTGCGGTTCTGGTATGGAAACTGGTAAAGCTCCGTACCCCCCCTAATTTAGCCCGTAAAATAATCCGGAGAGTCCATGGGTTAACCACGAGAAATGTCTGCGACCACCTTCAAATTCCGAAATGTAAAACATCAGCCCTCAGTAACTCATTCATAGTACAAGCCACAAAAATGTATAACGCTAATCCCAAAATATTTACCCATTCAGTGCACGAATTTAAAAAGTTGTATAAATTGCAGTTGTTGGAGAGGTATAATTAAGTTTATAATGTTTTCAACCTTTTTACTTGTTATTTCAAGAAGTACCAATGTCAGTTGTCAATGTTAAAATTTTCTTTTGTTACCTGTTTTTATTCTATTGTGTAAATAATTATGTTTTCTATTATTTGACTCTGGAACGTAGTGTGTAATCTAGTGTGTGTCTGGTCTGCCACAATTCGATTTGTCAGACGGTGACGTTCATAACCGGCATCCTCAGTACAAGCTTTTCCGATTTCCCGTGCCAAGTGTTCGTACAAAATTGGTACAACTGTTTTTGCAGTAATTTTATATAGAGTAACCGACAGGTTATACTCTCAAAGGGCATCAGAGCAACCAATCGGGGCTGACTGAAAGGTCAACGTCTGTTTCATCAAGTATTCGGTGTTTTGGACTCGTCAAGGAATAGTCTCGAACGAAACGCACCCATTAGAACCAGATGGTCTTTCGTCCGTGGGACCACAGGACATCGGCGTGACGCTACTGCTTCTTTCGCCTCTCGAATTGTTATGACACGACCGATTAACTTTCTTTTTGACCGGAGTCGTGAATAAACACTTTGGAGCAGGTGGCGGTACAGCCAGAGTGGCCGGGGCAAAAATAAATAAGAAGTATACTCCGTGAAATGAATGGAAAGAGAAGCGAAACGCGGGTGTTGTTAAGTAGTTCGAAAAGGACATCTAGTTTCGTGACAAAATGTTTGTAGGGAGCGTATTTGCCCTCGAGGAGACGACTAGGAATTTGGAAGCGTGGGCTGAATGTGACAGAGTGGAGGTGTAGCCAGACCAATCGCCTCAGTTCCATATCGGAGACCATTCCGCATTTAATAAATGTTCCACTCCATTGAACCATCCTCACATGATCGAAGAAACTTTTCTTACAGGACGTTTAGTGCCGTTCAATCGGCTATTGGAGTTAGCTGTGGCATGACTCAGTGCAGGAGTTGCCAAAAGGGGTTCTCCTTGCACCTTAGCTTTACTCACACCTGAGTTCAGAGGATTGGACTTGCCCTCGTCCCCCACGTGAGAACAGGTGTCAGTTACATGGGACCTGAGCTGCAGCCTCTTTTGCCAGGTAGCTGTATCCAGTGGGTAGGCCTTCACGGTGGGTAGAGCCTCCCACCGTCTCCTCAGAGACCTGCTGCAACCCATACAAGACCAGGCTGGCCTTGTGGGGGTGAGGTTGTCTTGACCAGTAGAGGCTAAGTCAATAACTTTCTCATCCCATCTTCACTTCATTATCTTCTGTGTTATTAGAAGCTAGCTGGCCCCAAGATGGCGGCAGGCTGGGAGGGAGCTACTCTGCATAGACATGTGTAGGTGTGCGCTGGGCGTATGCCCGTGGCCTTGGAGAGAGTACCTAGCTTCATAGCCTCAACCACTCTCCTGCCACCACCAGACAGCTCCCTGGGGGGATTTCCAATGGAACCACAGTCCCCACGAGGCCAAAACCATGGCTTCACGGCCAGTAGCGTCATGCCTCAAGGGCTACACACCACCAGCCGCAGGCAGAAGCCCCCTTGGTACTAATTCTATATGGCTGCACCTTGAGCAGCCTACAGATCTGAATAGGTGACAGGCCCGATGCCAGAATTTCCCAAAGGCGTTCTACCGGCACCTACGCTTTATCTCCATGGGGGTTCCGGGGATTGGACTTGCTCCCGTATGTACCATGGAGAAGGGTGTCAAGCCGTCTTTAATACTGGCCTGAACTGCGATCCCCTATTCCTCTGCATAGACAGCAGGAGCTGCTACCCAACTGTGTTTTCCTACTCGTAATACACAAATCCCTGGTTCTTAAAGGGATCATAGTTCAAGTCGCTGGCGCCCTGATTCATTTTCCCATGCGAAGGATGGGTACCAGCCCATCGCTCGAAATCCATGTGGGAAAGACGCATAGGTACAGGCAGAACGCCATTAGGCAATCCCAGCACTCGAGCCTGCCCCCCATTCAGGTTATTAGGCTGCTCAGGCCTCAGCTAACTGAATTGGCACCCCGGGAGGCTTCTGCCCACGCTTCCAGAGGATCAGCAAGATTTCTAAGCCTCAGGCAAAGTGTCGCTAAGGAGTCGGAACCGTGGGAGTCGACTAAACAGCTAGGCACCCTCTCCAACAGCTGTGGGCTTCAGCCCACTCCGCCTTTCTAACGCCATAATTTGGACGGTAAATACAATCATCTAGGGACTACCAACTCGCCTGAGCATAGCGCGCCATGGATAACCTCTTATAAGCCTTGAAGCGCTGTTCGCAGGGACTGCACCATCTGCCTGTGTCACTGATACACACAACAGGTCAGTAGAGTGCCCCTACTAAGTAGATAAGGATAATGTCACAATAGTACACGCTACAATTGTGTTACTTAAAGCCCTTAGGCTCATCCAGGGGCTGCTGGTTGGTAAAAAGCCCCCAAGATGCCGGACTTTGCTTATCGACAATCACCTCTGCAGTTACCTGCTACTCATCATATACCTGCTAGAACGAACACCGCCAATCAGTGTCGTGACAGTAATCCAAACACTTGTCTATTTTGCGCTGTAATGAGAGTGGATGCGAAGGATATCGCAAGCCCTCTCCAATAACAGCTTCACTTTGTCCCCATAACCTGTCCTCCGGCCTCCTTTGCGCATCTCACTCGCAATCTCTTCAGTAGCCCATTAGTGGCAAACGTACTACAAAAATATGATTGTCCGTCGCCAAAGCTGACACGGTTGTCTGCAGACCTTCAATCTCCTCCCTCCACGCCATCATTTCAGCTGCCCTGGTTCAGATTTATCGCCACAGGGTCGCTCAACACATCAACCTCGCTCCCATTGCCTTTAGCCGCTGCAGACGGTCTCCTTCGACGTCACGATGCACTGGCGCAAACTGCCGGTTTCCAAGAACTTGAAACAAGGCGCATTCAAACACGACTAATCACGAGAAGGACAATGGAAGGGAGGGAGGGAGCGGTTGCAGTAAAAATAGGATAATTGTGTCACAGCAGAAGTCGAATTATGAGCTGACTGTTGAGAATCTGAGGGCATCGAGGTCTAAAAATAGAGACTAACATTAGAAAGGCAAGCGAGGGGTCGGAGGTCGAATTATCTTAATTGCTCAGTCTAATCGCTTGGGTTGGAAAACCTATCGCCTCTCCAAAGATATTGTATTGCGGCTCGTGTATAAAACGTGAACGTGTTGCTGATGGGAAGAAAATCGTTGTTCTGGACGAATCGGTCTGCGGGTCGCCAGTGCGTTTCCAGCCTCCCGCCGACCGCCAACCTGAAATCCAACCTGAGGCTCCAGGCATCGACTCGGCCCTACGGAGATAACGACTCGACTGGAGGTTCAATGACTCGACAATGGTAAACGTTTTTATCCCACTTTACGCCCCATTAATTTATTTTGCTTAGCCCCACGTTAGGAAGGTGTTAGAGTCGACTGTCCTGGCGATGGGCCCTACTTCCCTGTCCTGGACCTTACTTGCATCTTATCAAGTAAAGTAAAACTCAGTTTTAATCTCGCAAGGTCTGGCAGTTCAAAATAACACAATAGTACCATAAAACTCTCAGACGTGTTGAATTTTAGCACAAATTTTACGACATAAACCGATGCACTCTTTGAAAAATCGGAGTGTTAGTGAGATGAATGACACAGTGATAGTTTAATAACGCACATAGGATAATTAAGAGCAACTCCATAAATTCCCGAAATCCCCCTTACTGCTATTTCTCACACTTTTCATCATATAATTCTGCAAAAATAAATACCGTTCTTCTAAAAATGACTGGTGCGACGCAGCACACGACTTTGCTTAGCTCCACGCAGATTCAATGGTTTACATCGCTTTTGTTACTTATTGAATACTAAGCTCATCGCTTCACAGTGGTAGCGCTTACAGTTCCGGAATTAACGGCGGTACTTCTACTCATAACCTGACCGCTATTGTGCAATTAGTGCACAGAGAATCAACGAAGTTGTTAACACGATTTGTTTTAAGTGACACTGTCGAAGTTATTCGAAAAAGTGATACTTAGCAGGCTTCACAAGGAAATCACCAAACTACAGATCATTCCACACTCCCAGATGGGATTCAAACACAAACACGCAACGACACACCAACTTAGTCGAGTCACACAACACATTATACATCAGATGTCCCAAGCACACACAACTGCACTCCTTTTGCTGGACTCTGAGAAGGCTTTTGATTCGGTATGGGTAGAGGGACTCATACATAGACTGCACACATACAAATTCTCACTAGGCATCACGAAAATCATCCACTCATACCTAACAGATCGCCACATTCAAGTTAAGGTAAATGGCTCAGTCTCATCGAGGCGGTTGATTCCTGCAGGCGTCCCACAGGGATCAGTATTGTCTCCCATCCTCTTCAACCTGTACATTTCCGAGACCTTTGAGAACTTACCACCACACGTTCACATAGCGGGCTTTGTGGACGACCTGGCGCTTTATACGTCGAGTACGTCCATAAATAAAGCGACAGGCCGACTGCAAAATGCCGCGCATCAGGTCATACAGAAACTGGAGAGATGGAAGGTCAGGATCAATACTGCCAAAACTGAAGCCATCCTTTTCACAGCCAAACAAAAGACACCACAGTTCATTACGATCCGAGGCAACAAAATTCCCTTTTCCAAATCTGTCAAGTACCTGGGGGTTTATTTGGATAAACGGCTATCCTTTGGAGACCACATTAAAGAGGTCAACAAAAAAGCCCTTGGGAAACTTGGCAGATACTACAACCTTCTGACATCACGATCACTGAGCACACCATTGAAACTCCTCATTTACAAAGCCATCATCAGACCCACAATAACATACGCGTGTCCTGTCTGGCACACAGCGGCATTCACTAACATACACAAGCTACAAGTAACACAGAACAAATGCCTCCGGATCGCCACAAACAGCCCTTTCCGCACAAACACATCACGACTACACGAACTCCACAACATGGGACACATACCAGATCACATCACACGCATCACACAATCATACACTGACAAACTTGCCTCACACCCAAACCCACTAGTAAGAAACCTGAACACCCTTAGGAGACCTCAATGGAGGAGCGCAAGGCGAGGGCGGCGGATCTGAGCCGCTCTTGTAATGAGTGAATGATGTGTGATTCTGTGTACATATTTAGTTGTAAGTGTGTGCTGTGTTAGTTGTTCTTAGTGTGTGTGCTGTGTTAGCTGTGCTAAGTGTGTGTGATGTGTTAGTTGTGCTTGTGTGTAAATATTTAGTTGTAAGTAAACTTAACTTAAGATTCTAGGTTTTCGCCCTTAAAGTTTCCTAGCTATAGTTTTATGTTGAATGTATACTAATTAATGACTGTGACCCATATACCCCTTATGTTTACGCAAGAGAGGCAGCCATATGCTGATATTGTTAATTATATATATTATGAAATTTAATTATTATTATTATTAAGTGTAAATGTTATGTCAATAAACTGTTTGGATTTGCCACGAGGTTCTGGATTTACGTGGTAGGTCAAGACGAACACTGAGTCTCGCCCAATCATTGAAGTTATGCAACGTCGGACGGATCGGATTCCAGGAACATATACTGTCATATTGTTACCCGAACTATTTCTATAGCTGTCCATTGAAGGGAAATAAAAACCAACATACAGCATAAACTTAGATTTTTAAGGTGAAACTTCCATATAGACGGTGTCTTAGGATTTTCAAGTCACGAAAAATTGTGTTACCGGTCACATGGTACGGCAAGACAGGTGGGGGCTTGGAGGGGATGACGTGGGCAGGCAGGCCTGCTGAGTTAGATCCCACCCCCCGAGCCCCGAAAGAAGCCGAACGAAGCCGAGCCCCCGGCCCTCGCTCCCCGTCCAATGGCAAGAGCAGCTGCAGCAGCGACAGAGAGAGGGGAGGCTAGGAACAGTGCCCGCGCGCCGCAGAGAGCAGGGATATTCCTGATCAACTGCTATTTCTTGTTTCCGCTCTCCACGTTTTTGAGTCACAACGGTCAAACAAAAGTGAACTACAACGGAAAACAACAAGCCCAATCAGCAACATATTGCTAATATGTTTAAATAACATAAAAAATGCATTCTTGAGAAGGGTAATAATCACTGTTCCACAACTATCGAGTAAAAACTGTGAGAAATGTTAGAAAGTGAAACGACAGTGGTTGAAATTCCGGAATTTCTGAAGTAGCTCTTACGCAATGTTTTTTTAAAGGTGGATGCTGGAGACACCCACTGCAGCCATAAAACGGCACTGGGCTCACTTTTTTTTCTTTTTTTTTTGACCCGAGGGCGTGGGAGACAAGTCCCTTTGTCACTGCGGCTGCATATGGGCCTATTGTGACGCTGGCCTTTCTTAGTAGAAGGCGTCGTACATACTCGCCCCCCTTAGGAAGCCGAGTATCTCCTTCACCGCAGAGTCCGCTACAGTTTGGGGTTCAGTGGTCCCCTGACCGAAGTATTCAACGCGTTTTGCTGCCAAGGCAGGGCATTCACACAGGATATGCTCTGCTGTCTCGTCCTCCTCACCGCAGAGCCTGCATTCCACCGCCTCTGAGATGCCCATCTTGTTGAGGTGATATCTGAGTGCCCGGTGAGGAAGCTTATCAGTACTCTCACATCTTGTCTAGAGAGTGTCAGCATCGCCTTCGCCCTTTGACAGGAAGGCGTGACAAGCCTTTTCGCCTGTCTTAGTCGCGGCTGGCGATGCCAATGGGCGCCATTTTCCAGCGGTTCAGGTGACTTTTCGTCAGACCCACGTGTGGTTCAGGCCCGATGGGTAGGGATTCTGTACCCCTTTTCGCGAGGAAGTCAGCCTTTTCATTGCCCTCATGCCCCGCTGTGAGCCGGCACCCAAATGAGGGAGAGCCTGTTACAGGGGCCGAGCTGCTTGAGCGCATGGAGGCATTCCCATGCCAGCTTAGACCTAAAACTTTAGGCTGCGATGGCCTTTAAGGCGGCTGTCTGAGAAAATTTAGATCCGCTTGCCCTTGAGCCCTTTGTTCAGGATCTCTTCTGCGATCTCTTGGGTTTTGCCCATTGTTCGCGGCTGCTTATTCAGTCAGCATGCTGTCCTTATTCACAGCTGGCCGCAGACATGCCCCTGGGGACGATACCGTGGCCGTTCCACTATCCACAACCCGTGGTCGCGCCTGGTAGCTTGGGCATGCTCCTGGGAAGATAACCCAGAACCAGAACTGGGCTCACTTAGTGCGAGTTCTGCCCTCGCCACCTCTTCCGGCTGAAGAAAGGGCCTCCCAAACACACGACGGCGCGGTGCCACGAGTCCATCGCATATGCACAGCACATGTTCTGCCGTCTCTAGCCCCGCCTCGCAGAACCTGCATACCTGTACTTCGCACTTGCCAATATTTGCAAGGTGGTCCCTCAGCGGACAGTGACCTGTGAACAGGCCTCATATCCTTCCTCCCCAGTGCAAGCACCTCCTTGGCCCTCCCTCAGGAGAGCCGGATGAAGAGTTTTGACTGTCTAAGGCCGGGCAGCCCCTGCCAATGAGCGGCCCTGCACCTGTCCTCCCCTTTGCCAACCTCTCTACGTAGGTGGCTCCTGGTAGTCCCAACAAAGGGCTCAGGGCCAACAGGGATCTGCTCTGATCCCTTCTTAGCCAACCTATCAGCCCGTTCGTTTCCCTCTATACCCTGATGCCCTGGCACTCAACACAGTGTTACACTGTTGTCCTCTGCCAGGGCCTTCAGTCCAGTCAGACACTCCCACACCTGCCGCGATGTAAGACAGTATGAGGCTAAGGCCTTGAGAGTGGCCTGACTGTCCACCATGATGCAGATTCTCTGCCGCTTCAGTCCCCTCTGCAGTAGCCGCTGCACACAGACTGTCACTGCAGCCACCTCTGCCTGGAACACCGTGGCCAGTGACCCCAATGGGATCGCTGCTCTGATCCTCAGCCCAAAGATGCCTGCCCGTGCAAGGCCACCCTGCACCGAGCCATCAGTGTATTATACCAGGGCCCCAGCTTCGAAAGTGGGAGCTCCCCCTACCCACCTGGATTGCTCATGAATGAGTATCCGAAAGGGTAGCGCGAAGTTGAACCTCGCGGGCAATGAGTCTACCACATGCAGTTCAGCCCCCCCACCTTCACCTTGTCAAGGATCAAGTGGCAGGAACTCCTCCTCCCTCGCATGATCAGACCCAACTCCAACATACGCACAGCCTGGAGGAACGCCATCCTTTTAACATGTATGTGGAGTGGAGCTAAATCTAGCAAGACCTCCAGTGCAGCCGTAGGGCATGTTGTCATACAGCCTGTAATGGCCCGACACGCCCTACGCTGCAGTTTATTTAGCTGCAACTGCACTGTTTTGTTTTCCACCCTAGTCCACCAGACCAGGGCTCCATAGGTGACTATAGGCCTAACAACCGCAGTGTACAGCCACTGGATCATCCCAGGGCGTTCCATGGTTACCTACGGGCAGGTTATCAAGTTTCATCTGACATGGTTCAGCCTTTTTCTGATCAAATCTTATCTTAAATGTGACGGTGGCACCCAAAAAGTAAATATAAATAGTTATAATTAGGGGGGGGGGGGTGACGCCCAGACTATCCAAGGGTGGCTCATGGGAAAGAATGGCTGTGAGGGGGAAGGAACGAAGGAACGAAGGATATGGAGGATGTTCTACGATACAACGACCACCAGTTACAACCGGACCACCGCGCGAGTGTTGACCTTTCGAAGAACGCCTGCCAGCCACCAATCCAGCAAGAATGATGTTACCTGTCTCCCCTGCACGTGCTTCCGACACAGCATCTTCATGTCATATTTACGCTAGATACGTCCAGGATCGCTGCGGACCGGCCAGGACCCGCAGCAACGATACCACGCCTCGGGCCTTCTCCAGAAACTCCCCAATAGTGCCGTTCCCTCTCCACTTCCCAACTCTAAGATGCAAATCGCTTCATGACGCTTTACACCGCCCTCCATGGTTACTCGGACGCACTTGCACGACATAATTCGAACTGATCACAACAGGCACGACAGCATGAATCCATCAACGACACGATCCCGGCCTCTCATTCGCCCGATCACTGTAGGCAGTGACGCTTTTGAACGGTGTGAAATGGACTTGAAGAGCTACCAGTTTTTACGTAGGCCGTTAAGCTATTTTACATGTTCATACAAACTTAGTAACAAATAGAGTGAATTATTACGTATTAGAGACAATTTACGAGACGATAAGAAAGTTGTGCGTTGCTTAACGGCAGATATTTTCGACTCAGTAGGCCTCAAGGCACAAAGATCAACGAGAACTCAACTTATTACTTCCCGCTACCTCAAAGGGAAAGGAAATATAGTAATCGTGTAAAAAAAAACGGTTTTCTTCAGATCTTTACGTTTTGAGGCCTACTGAGTCTAAAACCCCTGCAAATTATTACACAACGGTTTATTATTCGGATAATCAGCTTGACCTAGCATTAATGCTCCGAGACCCATCCTGTTCGATTCAGCATCGAAAAATATCATAATGAAACCAAAATATCTGGTGCGTTGCAACACACAACTTTCCTTAGCTCTACGTCAATTCACTTTGTACATGGCTAATTCTATTTAATCTATTCATTTATCAGTCAGTTCATTTGAACTTGGTCAAACAACGCTTTACGGCAGCAGAAAGCGGTAGCGCTTACTGTTCCGGAATTTATTGTGCTGCTCGTACTCATTGCAGGACCATTATTGAGAAATTGGTACACAGATAACTAATGAGGCTGTAAACACGATTTTTTTTAAAAAAGGGTAGTAATCACTTTTGCAGAGTTATTGGAAAATAACTGTTAGAACTGGTATTAAGCGAAACGGCAGTAGTTGAAATTCAGGAATCTCTGGAGTGAGCCCCATGTATCTCATGAGAGTTTTTAAACACTCACCCTTTAGGTATTGGATTGGACTACGATACCAATTTTTTTTAACATTCTACAAGAATTCCAGCGGAGTTTATAAGGAAAAAACTGCGCGAAAAACGCCTTTGGTCGAAAATTTCGATAATTTATTGTGCTGCTCTCGTCATTTTCCCACGAATGAGAATTTTATAGTATCATTGCCTTATTGAGAGCTATCAACATAAAAAATGTAATTAAAATCATTAGAGCAGTTTTCGATAAAAAAAATTTGGTGTTTTGATCAGTATGATATAGTTAACTTTCGGTGGATTTTGCCCATACCCTCATTATTGCGTCCCATGGTAACCTTGTAACGTGAAATTAAAGGCTCAGGACGAATGCGCGGTTCGGTGGGCAGCAAATCGCTAGCGTCACAGAGCGTCTTGGAGCTCTCAGTCGTCCATGGTAGCCCTTCAAACCCATCAAGCTATTTGCCGCGAAACCGGGCGATAACATATCATCTTTCGCTTGTCTTCCGATCATTCTGCTTTCGTGCGCTATAACAATTCCGTCGGAACAAATCCTCCAGTTCCCTGCATCCCGAATTTATAACATTTCGTTTCGTACCGACACTACGACTCCGGTGAGGTGTTTATTTTATTGGCATGCCAAATAAGTAGGCCCAAAAGACATTTAATTTCTAAGCCGTTTGTTTGTTTTCATTTCATTATCAGTTGCTCACTTTCTTTTATATTTTTATTATTAGTGCCATTTCTTTTACTTGTTAAACAGAGTTATATTCTTTTTTTTGTTTAATTAAATTAGCTTCATTTATTTTATTAACCCGTACAATTTTTATTTGTTGACATTTACGAAGGCTCATGGGTTCCTCCCCGCGAGTGTAATTCATTCTCTTAATTTGACGGCACAAATAATAAAAATAAATTGGCGCCCAACGTTAAACAGTATATCGTATTTAATTAAATTTCTATAAAATTAGTGTGTACATATATTTGGCGCTGACTGATCAACTTCAACATGAGTAGACAAAAAAGCGACGATGAGAATTTTGAAGCCACCCGTTCTTCACTAGTAGCAGAACGAGAAAATTTATATGCCGTTCTCCAAACTGTTTATGAGCGATCTAAGCAGTTTACTGCAGAAAATGTTTGCTCTTTACAAGCCAGCTACCAGCGTGTTGGTTCAATCGAATCAAAATTGGACCTATTGAACGCCCGCATTCATGACTTCAATTCTCGCGTTCCGAACAAATCTTTAATTCTCGAGGTCACTAAAACCCATTTGTCGTTTATTGAATTAATAGACAACGTGACCACTACATATATGAATCTCATGAAGACTGGGAAGGAGGCGGGGGATGTGAAGACTGGAATTCCACACACTGAGTCAGCCGTTTCTTCGTCTAGTGTCTTGCCACGGATTTCTTTGCCTAGCTTTTCCGGAAAGATTGAGGATTGGGTAGAGTTTTCCTCCTTATTCGATTCTCTTATAAATTCCGATAACTCTTTATCGGATATAAAAAAAATTCCAGTACCTCTGGTCTTGTCTGAAAGGAGATGCTGTTGCAGTTATTGCTGGATTTCCATTGGAATCCAGTAGTTATCATCTGGCCTTGGAGGCTCTCAAAAAACGGTACCAAAACAAACGTAGGTTAGCCAACCACTATCTCAGTAAAATAATAGATTTTCGCCCTCTTCGGGACTCTTCTTTATCGGAACTGCAAACTTTTATATGCACCCACGAGAACAATTGGAATGCTCTTATGGCCTTGGATCTGTCTGATCCTTTCGACGTAGTTAGGCTACATATAGCCCTCAGTCATCTGGACCCAGCAACACGGAGAGCTTTCGAAGGAAAACACTCTTCTCACACCATCCCTACGTACCATGACTTACTAGCCTTTGTGACTGAACTCAGTCGCCGAGAAGAATTGCTCAGTGGAAATTTGAAAGGTTCTGGCATCAACTCAGCGAAGGAATCCCAGGCCCAACGCCAGCATATCGCAAAGGCCTCAAAACAAATACCGAATAAAACAGATTTTCCGGTTTTCCATGTTTCTAGCGGGTCTTGCGAAGGCCAGATAGAACAAACTGTTCTTCTCCCTTCGAAAAGTTCAGATAGCAGAAGAGTTCAAATCGATCCTTCAAACAAACAGGGAAGCAGTAAACCTATCAATTGTTGGAATTGTGGAAACTCTGACCACGTATATACCAATTGTCACCTACCTCGTAAGCGATTTTGCTTCAGGTGCGGTCACGCCGGAGTGGTGATTTCATCCTGCCCGAAATGCAATCCGTTAAACGCGAAGGGGAGCCAGCCATACAGGCCAGACTTGCTCCCGCTCCCTTAGAAGGCCTTGTCACTTCACATTTGACTGTCGACTCCCCTCCTGCTTCCGTACCATATATGCCTGCCGTCCCGTCTATACCTGACGCATCAGATTCCCGCTCTGGGTCGTCTCTTCCCGCCGATTCCTTTGTACCAGTTATGTCTTCTCTCCCTACCGTGCCTTGCCTTCCTGCCTTGCCTTGCCTACCAACTGTTGATAGTTCATTTCCCGTACCTCCTCGACCTTCTGTTTCTTCTCTACATATACAATCAAATCTATTCACTATCCCGATTTCCCAACCACTTACGAGAGAGCCGTCTTCTTCAGCTTACGATTCACGTTCCGACAGCAGTTCACAGTTCAACAGAATTTTCCCCAGCGTTTTTGAATTTGGGCCGAGAGCCCAAGCCTTCAACCATATATCGCAATTCTGTGTGCCCAACCAATCAGGTTGATGTTCCTTCCCCTTCCTCAACAGATATAAATGGATGGGCTGCCAGAATGGTCAAACTCAGGGAAATTTGCCATCTGGTGGAGAAGAATCTGCTGAAGGCAGGCACCAGACAAAGTCATCGCTACACAACCTCCGAAGAAGATCTGGTTTCAAGGTTGGCGATCTGGTCTTGCGAAGGTCTTATCAACTATCATCTGCCATCGACCAAAGCACTGCCAAGCTAAGCCATAAATACGTAGGTCCCCACAGGGTTGTGTACGTTAGCCCTGCTGGAACATGCCGCCTCCAAAACGACCAGGGTATGGATGTAGGACTGTGGCACCCTTCGCAGCTGAAACCGTATAACACCACCCTTACCGCTGGGGAGGGGTGTGTAACGTGAAATTAAAGAAATCGGAACGTGGAATTTTATGTCTATGGGCACGCTTAAAATGTTTTATTATGCCCTAGTGCAATCTGTGATATCCTATTGTATTCTTGTGTGGGGATCGGCCTACCGAACTTACCTAGAGCCTTTGCATATAACCCAGAAAAAAATTATCAAAATTTTACTGCGTAAGAAAATGAGATTCCCCTCCTCGGCAGTTTTTAGGACATTTGAGGTATTGGACATCTTCCACATTTACAAACAAATTGTATCCATATATATATTCAAAAATTTATCTGCTTATGAAAAGAATTATGGGCGGACGAGGTCATCTGGTAACCTTACACTGAAGTTGCCTTTGAGATTCACAACTAGAAGTCAGAATTTGTTTGCGTACAATGGAATAAAGCTGTTTAATAGCCTTCCAAAGGAATTAAAGATGCTAAATGATTTAGCTGGGTTTAAGCGGCGCATCAAAGAGTACGTCCGTGTGGAAATGCTCAGATGATTCTTCTTTTTAACTTTTTTCTGATTTTTTTTTTAATGAACTATCTATCACATAATCCAGTATATAGGTACCTATCTATAGCAATAAAGTTGTAACGGCTCCTCCCCTCAGCACAAGTTTTTACTTATCGAGGGGGGAACGCATTATGAAGTATTTGTGTTTCTTTTTATATTCTTTTTTTGCAGTCTTCTTAAATAAATGCATTAAAAAAAAAAAAAAAAAAAAAAGGCTCAGGACGAATGCGCGGTTCGGTGGGCAGCAAATCGCTAGCGTCACAGAGCGTCTTGGAGCTCTCAGTCGTCCATGGTAGCCCTTCAAACCCATCAAGCTATTTGCCGCGAAACCGGGCGATAACATATCATCTTTCGCTTGTCTTCCGATCATTCTGCTTTCGTGCGCTATAACAATTCCGTCGGAACAAATCCTCCAGTTCCCTGCATCCCGAATTTATAACATTTCGTTTCGTACCGACACTACGACTCCGGTGAGGTGTTTATTTTATTGGCATGCCAAATAAGTAGGCCCAAAAGACATTTAATTTCTAAGCCGTTTGTTTGTTTTCATTTCATTATCAGTTGCTCACTTTCTTTTATATTTTTATTATTAGTGCCATTTCTTTTACTTGTTAAACAGAGTTATATTCTTTTTTTTGTTTAATTAAATTAGCTTCATTCATTTTATTAACCCGTACAATTTTTATTTGTTGACATTTACGAAGGCTCATGGGTTCCTCCCCGCGAGTGTAATTCATTCTCTTAATTTGACGGCACAACCTGTAGGCTAGACATCAAGTTTCAGCTGATTTGGTACGGTGGTTTTCTCTAAAAACTGCGCTAAAATCGATTTCGTCGAAAGTTTTGGTAATTTATTGTGCTGCTCTCGCCATTTTTCCACAAATGGGAATTTTATGGTATAGTTGCCTTATTGAGAGCTATCAATATAAAAAATTTAATCAAAATCGTTAGAGCCGTTTTAGAGAAAAAAAATATTTGGTATTTGGATCACTATGATAACTATAGTTAAATTTCGAAGGATTTTGTTCATACCCTTATTTTGGCGTCCCATGGTTATCTGCGGGCGAGATATAAAGTTTGAGCTGATTTGGTACAGTGGTTTTCTCTAAAAATCGTATACAGACACACATACACACAGACACACACACATACACACAGACACACAGACCATTTTCCCAAATAGTGTTTTTCGGACTCAGGAGGGTCTGAAACGTAAAGATCTGAAGAAAACTCAAAATTTTTTTTTCAGCTGATTACGTAACTTTCCTTTCTACTTCGTAGAGCAAGGAAAGTAAAAAAGGTCGAAAAGAACTGAATCGTAATATTAAAAAAAAACAAAAAAAAACGAAAGTATCTAGAAAAAACTGAATTTTAATAAGAAAACATGCACGCTAAATACTAATATCAAAATTTACCCAAAAATATATGAAAAAAAAACAAAATGAGAATGAAACGAAAGAATCTAAAAAAATTGAATCGTATTAAAACCAAAACGTCGGGGAAATTGGAACGGGGGCGCTCGAAGCGAAAGGCGAATTGGGTGGCGTCGATGGGAGGCAAGCGAGCCTCGAGCGCGGTTGCTTTTTTAATGAGACGAGCGGGGCGGGAGGGAGTTCAAACGACGAAACGCTGTAGCTCCCGCGTTGTACTGCGTTTCGTTAATTTTTTTAACCGTTTTTTGCCCATTACAACCACGGGCTTCGTCCGATCGGATTGCCGAGATGGCGGGCACAACTAGATACCAAATCGGATTTTTGGACGAAAGAACGAATTTTTTAGACCACTTTAAAGGCACAAAACGGCCCGGACGGTGGACGGCGGACGGACATTGCACATTTGGAATCTCCATGTCTTGAAACGTAAAGTATCAAATTTTGAGGGGGGGTTGTAAAAAATTGTTCGTGACCGCAAACATAGGGTTATTATTCAGAATGAATAATGAACCGAAAGTCACATGAGGACAAATCTGGGGACCGAGGAGGACAATGAACGTCACCGAACCTGGAAATAAGGCGGCCAGGGAAAACAGGACGAATAACGCTCATTGTTGCCCTAGCTGTGTGAGCGGTGGCCCCATCCTGTTGGAACCACATACGCCGGATCGCAATACGTTTTTGTCTCAATTCAGGTGTAAAGAAGCCGGTCATCATGTCGACATAGCGTTCTGAGTTGACGGTAACAGCAATGCCATTGTCGTTTTCAAAGAAGTAAGGGCTCGATGATGCAAGTTTGGGATATGGCGCACCAAACAGTAACTTTTGGGCTATGCAGCGGTTGTTCGTTTAATTGTCGGGAATTTTCATCAGCCCTCATGAGGATCTCATTTTGTTCAAAAAGTGCTTCCATCTCACGGGCGAAGGTCTTTCGTTGTGCATAATCCCCTGGGTGGGGGGATGAAAATGTACCAAAAACTAGTGTTTTTCGCATTTTTCTCAAAAACGGCTGTAACGATTTTGATTAAACTTTCAAATTATCTTCTACTGATCAATACCTAACTTTTCTTCTCCATACATATCTCCATGAAAATACGGTGAACGGAGATATAGGCCTATGAAGCAAAAATTGATTTTTTACGCTTTTTGGTAAAATGGCTTCAACGATTATCACCAAACGTTTTCAAACAGTTAATACCTACATATTGTTCTCAATAAATGTTCTTCTGACAGTCTATTGAACAGAGATAAAAATCAAAATGTATCAAAAATATCATTTTTTCGAACATTTCCGTAAATTCCAGGGTAACTGCTTCACGAGATGTTATCAATCTTATCAAGTGTCTTCTAGCATTCTAAACCCACATTTTGTTCTCCGCAACTATCTCTGTATCCATCTGTTGAACGGAGATATAAGCCAAGTTAACTCAGAAAAGGAGATTTGTCGAATATTAATTTATCGGTATTTCAATTTTCTCAAAAACGGCTCAGACGATTTCGATCAAACTTACGGAGTACTCTCAGCTAACTAGTCCCTACATTTTGTTCTGTATAAATGTTCCTGTAGAAATGCGTTGAACGAAGATATGTAGCTGGTGTTCGAACAGGGGGTTGCGGAAAGTTGTGTGTTGCTACGCACCAGATATTTTTTTACACAAACACTGTACTTCCCTTTCTCTTCGGGTAGCGGAAAGTAAAAAGGGGGTTTGATCTGAATGATAACTATAATTATTTTGGGGCCGATTTGCTTATCTCGGCCCACGTCGTTCTGCAGGCTGCATATCAAATTTGAGCTGGTTTAGTCGGTTCGTTTTCTCGCAATCGTGTTCTATAAAGAGATGAAGAAGAAGAAGAAGATGAAACCTCGTTACTGAGTCTCGAAACACAACACATTTTACATCGCATTAACGTCGTCCCCTTCGGGTCGGGTCGAGAAAAAAAAAGTGAGCGTAAGGAGCGAAGGGGGGGGGGGAGCGCCTCCTTTCACCCTACCCTCTCCCGTTCCGCCAACCTGCCACCCTCCGATTGTTGGACATCGCATAAAACGACGCGAAAAATAAAAGGAGACCGCGCGGCCTCAGCGAACGCCTTCGTTTGCATTCGTCGTCCTCTTACGCGGACGAACGCGGAACATCTGTCGCCCGTCAATTAGCGGCTCGAGACGGCGACGACGCGGCGATTGAGACGTCGATCGCCCTCAGTCGCGACGATCCGATCGTTCGCTTCGTTTCCGTCGCCGAAAATCGGACGGGCGTTCGGTCGACGATAAGAACATCTGGTCGTCGCGCTGCCCACGCGCTTTGTGACACCCCGCCCCACCGCCCCGGCCCCTCGTCGCCTCCCGCCAATCATCGCTAAACAGAACACACGACCCCCCCTCGACCCCTCCTTCACTACCACTCCCCCCCTCATCCCATCCATTTGAGTCCTCGTCATGATTTACGTTATTTCTTCCCTCGTCGATTTAACAATATCTCGCTCGAAGGTCCCGCGGACTTATTTTTCCCGTCTGTATTTATCAATTTATTGCCCATTAATGCGGTCATTATTTACGAACTCGTTCCGAGTATTTCCTCAAGACGTCCACGAAACGCAAGAAGATGGAGAAAATGGTAAAGACGTAAGAAAGGAATGTCCAGGGAACAATTAGGCAGTTGGTCCTATGTAGCATTCTGACTGTCCCTCATGTGGGATATGAACAACGGCCATACGATCTATTGTACCAGTCCTAATGCCTAGGCTCCTAAGGAACGCCAGGAAGTTCCTGCAAGTCTTCTGTGATATTCACCCTGGGAGAGTCAGGACCTACATCGAGGGATGTCGACTATGCCCATAGCATGCATGTTCGACGCAAAGCGCCGAACCTCTCCAGGTTTTTGACCTCGGAATTTCCGCTCCTGCCCAACAAGTCATTGGTTCTCCAAAGGTTTTGGCACCTTCGGAAATCCCACCTCCGCGGATATTCCCACCTTTTCCCTCTCCTGCTTTTTCAGATTCCTCTCCACAACTGATACCTTCTCCCAAAATCATTCTGCTTGGAAGTATCACCGAAGTTGGTCCTCTCCCGTTCCCCAACACTGGTCTTCTACCATCTTTCACGATACGGTCGTCTCCAATTCTCCAAACCTCTCATCTGAGTATTCACCTCTCATCAATCTCTAACTCAGACTTCTCCTTCCTTCCCAGTATAACCAGTTTCACGCCTTCAGAGCGCCCTTATATACTCAACTCACGCCCTGTGTAAGTCACCTCTTCTTTGTACATCTAACTCTTCAAATCTTGTGATATATCAACTCATCAATTACAAGTTCTTTTCAAGTTCTTCTCGTATTTACTTGAGTGGTAAGTTTCAAAAGGACAGATCAACTATGAGCACGTTTCTTAGCCATCATCTTCTTCGCGAACTCTGCAAAATGGATAAAAGCTTGGTTTGTGCCTATTGGCGGGATGTACCGGGCCAAAGGCAGCCAAGGTAGTTTTCAGACTCTCCAGGCAGCGAACGAGAGAGATCCTCAGTGTGTGGATGGTATGCAGCCTGTTTACAGGTCACTGTTCCCTAAGGACCTGGCGAAGGTTGGCAAGTCAGAGGTGCAGAATTGCAGATTCTGGTAGGTGGAGCTGGAGACGGCAGAGGATGTACTGTGTACTTGTGAGGGGCTGGCTGCAGCACGCCTCAGAGTGCTTGGGATTCCTCATCTGTGGCCGGAGGGGGTTGCGGGGATGGACCACAAGGTTGTCTTGCGTTTTGTGCGAGAATGGTGAGGATGTGTTGTGGACGCTGCGTCAGACAACAGCAGCTCCAGAGGAGCTGGGGGTGGAACTGGGAGAACATAACGGGGGCTCATGCTCGCCCACACAATAGGCCAGTTGTGGCTGCCCAATGTCTTCTGAATAATTAGCCCTTATTTTTCATCCTGATTGCCCTATGTACGCGTTTTTTTACTTTGGTAGAGTTTGTAGTTTGGTTCTAAGTGTGTTATCCGTACGTAATTCAATTTGTATGCCTTCCTTCCGGAAGATGTTAGTTAATCTGCGTATTTTTGGTCCTGCGTACGTAAATGTGCACCCTCTCGTCAAATTCTGCGTATTTTGCGTTGTTGGGTCGTCTTTGTGGTTTATTAGTCATTCTGAATAATAACCCTATGTTTTCGGTCACGAAAAATTTTTTACAACCCCCCTCAAAATTTGATACTTTACGTTGCAAGACATGGGGATTCCAAATCTGCAATGTCTGTCCGCTGTCCCCCGTCCGGGGCCGTTTTGTGCCATTAACGTGGTCTAAAAAATTCGTTCTTTCACACAAAAATCCCATTTGGTATCTAGTTGTGCCCGCCAGTGTGCCAGTCAACTAATTGCAAGAACTCGTGGGAACTACAACGGAAGTAAACGTTCTCCCTCACTCTCGTCTCATTAAAACCACGCGCCCACTCGACTGGCAATGGCTCCGTCCCAATTTCCCCGACTCTTTTTGCCCGACGGGGTGGAGGAAGGTTAGGGCCACTTCCTCCGCACACCCCTCCATCGGATCATAAATGCCTGCAGACGTTTTCGGGCACCTGGCGCCGGGAGAATATTTAGTTTCCGTAGTTCCATTGTAGTCAGGTCATGTTTCGTATGGTTTACTAGTATTTTTCGATGCTGAATCGAATGGAATGAGCCTCGCAGTAATACTAGGTCAAGCTGTTCATGAGAATAATTAACCATTGTGTAATAATTTGCAGGGTTTTAAGAGTCGTATTGCCTCAATAATTTGTTTATTGTTTGTGCGATAGTATAGATAGTATGAAATACTTTTTTGTGCAGTCCCCTCCCCCTTTGTCACTGTGGCCACACATGGGGTGTCTGTATTGTGACACTGGACCTTTCTTAGTAGAAGGCGTCACACATACCCGCCCCTGTTAGGAAGGCGAGGTTCCTTCGCCGCAGATTCCACTATGATGTGGGGCTCAATAGTCCCCTGAACAAAGTATTCGATACGTTTAACTGCCAAGGCAGGGCATTCACACAGGATGTGCTCTGACGTCTCGTCCTCCTCACCCCAAAATCTGCATTCCACCGCCTCTGAGATGCCCATCTTGTTGAGGTGATAACTGAGTGGGCAGTGTCAAGTGAGGAAGCTAATCAAGACTCTCAGATCCTGTCTGGGGAGTGTCAGCATCGCCTTCACCCTTGGACGGGAAGGCATAACAAGCCTTATCGCTTGTCTTAGTTGTGGCTGGCGATGCCAATGGGCGCCATTTTCCTGTATCTCCCATCGAGCTACCAGATGGTTCAGGTGACTCTCCATCATACCTACGTAGGGTTCAGGCCCGATGGGTAGGGATTCTGTGCCGCTTTTCGTTGCCATCATGCCCCCTGTGAGCCGGCACCCAGATAAGGGAAAGCCTATTGTAGGCACCGAGCTGCTTGAGCCCGTGAAGGCATTCTCATGCCAGCCTGGACCTAAAGCTATAGGCTGCAATGGCCTTTAAGGCCTGGCTGTCCGAGAATATGTAGATCCACTTGCTCTCAAGTCCTTTGGTCAGGATCTCTTATGCGCAGATCTTTATAGCTAGGATTTCCGCTTGGAATATCGTGGCGTACTCTCCCAGCGGCTTGTGTTGGGCCTTACAATGCCCAGTCCAGCTCTGCCTCTCATGACTGAACCATTGGTATACCACCGCAAGGCGCCCACCTCAGTCTGAAACGTCTCCTGCTCCCAGCGTTCCTGTGAGAGTATGCTGACTCCGAATGGCAACTGAAAGTTCTTCCGCTCTGGAATAACATCAGTAGCAAGGACTGCTGCCTCTTCTAGCTTAAACTGTCTAGTTGTTCTTTGAAGGCTTGCCTTAACCCTGGTAGAGATATTTCCTGTATGCAAAAGCCCTACCGCTCCCAGGTAAGCAGTCCTCCGAATATGTATAGAGGTGAGATGTTCAAAAGAACTTCCATTGCAGCAGTAGGGCAGGTACTCATTGCCCCTGTAATAGCTAGGCATGCCTGTCGCTGCAGTTGTTGGAGCTTCCCCTGAACTGCTAGCTGGCATGTTGCTTTCCACCACTATGTGCCACGGGGTCTCATTATCCCCTTATAGAGCCACTCCATCATTTTTTGTGCGGTTAGTTAAATGAGCCCCTGAGGGACTCTAGATCAACCAACAAGGCGCACTAGGGGCGCCCCAGCGAGGATGAGTGTCCCAGCAAATAGCCGTTAATCCAAGCGAGGTGGTAGCCGAAGATGCCAACGAAATCTTCCAGATTAGGAGACTTATTGAAGGCCTTAGAGAAATCAACGGAGATGACGTCAACCTCTACGCTTGGTTTTAGAAGTAAAGAAGGTTCGTCGTGGGCGTTTCAGCCCAACACCCCTTTCATCCACACTATGACAAATGATTCTTAGCGACGATCTGATACCACAAGACGCCTCGTCAAACTGTGACGCGAACCACGACCTAGAAAATCGAAATATCCATCAACTTGGCTTATATATAAATGCTGCGGATAGGGCGGTGACCCATAAACACCTTTGGCGTTAATTGCTCCGAAAAGGAGATCCGCGAAGAGGCAGGTTCTCCCATTCCCCTTCCCATAGTATTTCGTGAATAAGTAATATTGTTCAATGGGGTTGAACTTATCTGGGGGGGGTCGGTGCCGTAATTGGATGTCGCTCTGGTAGAAGGAGGGCAAATCCAGATAACATTGCGTCGGTGGACGTTGTCTATATAAAAGGAAAACAATATTCCGTCGTCGGTCTCAGTCCCGGCCAGGAAATGCTCTCTGAAGGGTCTAAGAGAACAAATATGGTAACGTTTCCCCTATTTATTTATTCGCTTATTTATTTATCTATTTCCTCCGGCTCGAGCTGTTTCGATAATTATGTCCGTCTACTCCTTTCAAAATATTGACGCTCCGATCAGAGTTTTTCGTCTTACAACCGTCTAGAAGAATTTCCGTGGGGGTTTCATCGGGATCCCAAACAGAATAAGGTAACTGTGATAGACAATCGGACGAGATTTATCTCTCAAAGAATATTAACCTCGAACGCGTCCAACGCTGGAAAGCGAGTGGTAAAAATAGACCTAATTGAGGGAAGGGTTTCATCGTAATATCGCGGGATAAGTCGACTCGTGTCGAGTGTCAACCGGTTTGAACGTGAACACTTTTTACCAGCAATTAACATAGACAACTGTAACAAAACTATCCGCTCGGTTCGACGCAACACGCAACTTTCCTCGACTCGACAACGCGCGTTAGTTCAAATGAATGTTCTTAATTAATCAAATTCAAGTGAAATTTGACAAAAATTGGGTTTTATGGATTCAGTTGGTCTCAAAACGTTGTCGCGTGGAAAAGTTTAGTTTTCTTCGGATCTACCGAATCCAAAATATCTTGCACGACGCATCACACAACTTTCCGCGGCCTATACGTGACGGCGGGAGGCGATTACGGTTCTGGAATTTATTGCGCTGCACAAGTAGGAACTTGTTCCACGACGATTATCGAACAATCGGTTCACAGGTGATTTAATACGCTGTACGCGCTTTCTTTTTATTGAGAAGGATCGCAAAAACTGTGAGAAATATTGGTCGGTGAGACGGTGAAGATTGAAATTCTGGAATTTATGGAGTAGCTCCTATGTATCTTGTGATCCTTATCAAAGCTGAACCTGTAGGTACTTAATCGGACTACCTCCTCAATTTTTCTAAAATTCCAATTAACGTTTGAGCGGAGTTTATAACGGAAAAACCGCGCTAAAACTGATTTTTGTTGAAATTTTTAGTAATTTATCGTGCTGCTCTCGTAATTTTCCTACAAATGAGAATTTGATGGTATTGACGTGTCCGCAATTATATTGTTGTGTGTTGTGTGACTGCATGTTGAAAAAAACTTAATCTGTAGATCCGTTTTTGATTTAAAATATCTGTTTGGTTTCAACACACAACTTTCCTTATATCTACGTCAATTCACTCTCTACATGGCTTTCTCTACTTACTAAATTAATTTATCACTCAGTTCATTTGAACTTGGTCAAACGACACTTCACGGCACCAGGAAGCGGTAGCGCTTACAGTTCCGGAATTTATTGTGCTGCTCGTAGTCATTCCCGTACCATTATTGAACGACCGGTACACAGAAAACTAATGAGCCTGCCAACACGATTTTTTTTAGTGGGATAGTGATCACTTTTGCAGAGTTATTGGGTAAAAACTTAAAAAAGTGTTAGTAAGCGAAACGGCCGTAGTTGAAATTCCGGAATTTCTGGAGTGACCGCCTCATATCTCATGAGTGTTTTAAAACTTTCACCCAATAGGTATTAAATTGGACTACTACACCAATTTTTTTTAACATTCTATTAACATTCCAGCGGAGTTTATAAGGAAAAAACTGCGATAAAAACACTTTTCGTCGAAAATTTGATTATTTATTGTGCTGCTCTCGTCATTTTCCCACGAATGTGAATTTTATGGTGTGATTGCCATATTGAGAGCTATCAATATAAAAAATGTAATCAAAATCGTTAGAGCCGTTTTTCAGAAAAAAATTTTGTGTTTTGATCACTATGATGACTATAGTTAACTTTCGGTGGATTTTGTTCATACCCTTATTTTGGCGTCCCATGGTAACCTGCGGGGTAGATATCAAGTTTGAGGGGATTTGGTGCGGTCATTTTCTCTAAAAACCACTCTAAAGTCGATTACGTCGAAAGTTTTGGCAATTTATTGTGCTGCTCTCGTCATTTTCGCACAAATGGGAATTTAATAGTACAATTGTCTTATTGCTAGGTATCAATATAACAAATTTAATCAAAATCGTTAGAGCCATTTTTGAGAAAAAAATATTTGGTGTTTTGATCACTATGATAACTATGGTTAGCTTTCGGTGGATTTTGCTCATACCCTTATTTTGGCGTCCCAAGGTAATCTGTAGGCTAAATATCAAGTTTGAGTGGATTTGGCACGGTGGTTTTTGTAACGTCTACAAATGGTTCACAAACACGCACACACACAGACCATTTTCACAAATAGCGTTTTTCGGACTCAGTAGGCTCTGAAACGCATCGCGCGTTCTAATCGGTCGAGGTTCCGGAATTTATTGAGTTGCTCCTACTTAAGCCGTGACCATTATTTACGAACACGACGGTCAACGCAAAGGTTGATGTTAACGTTGTTTTGTTTTTTTTAAATTATCGGGTAAAATCTGTGAGCATGTGAATGAGTGGCTTGTGTAACGGAATTTCTGGGTGTTACCCCCAAACTCTCACCTTTTGTTTATTTGATTCGACTACCTACGCTAATTTACGAAATAAATATAGCTCAAACGGCTTTCTTCTAAATCGTTACTAATTTATTGTGCCCCAAATAAAAATTGTATGACGCTCTTGCGTGTCTTAAAACTGTTAATACAAAAAATGTAATTAAAACGGTTAGTCATTTTTGAGAAGAAAAAAAAAATTATGTTTGTCACGATCACTATGATAACTATAGTTATTTTTGAACCATTTTCCCTCCTCATTCCCACATTCTTGATCCAGAGATTAAATATGAAATTTGAGCCGCTTTCTCTCAATCGCGCACAGTCACGCGCAGACCTTTTCCTCAAATGTCGTTTTTGAAGCGCTCGAAACCCGAAGAAATGAAGAAAACGAATAGTTGTTCGGGATATCTCGTTTTGTGTACGTCCAAAGGATTGCTTCGCACAAATAGTTATCGACTGCCAACCGTTAAACGGGATTTCGTCATCTCAATATCGTTATACCTCTTTCTTAACAGTGAAATCGGTTCAAAAAACATTGTTTGGCGCATTTTAGCTTTTACCCTCGATTAACGGTGTGGAAGAGGTTTATTTATTAGAAAACGATTTGTTAACCAGTTGAGGACACGATGAACAGTTGTAAAAGACGTAATAGCACTTCGCCATTTTCATCTGCCGGAAAATGACAATAAATAACCAAACCTGTCGGCAAAAATCTATTTTAGTACAGTTTTTTCGCCCTTAAAACTGGTCAGTATGCAGTATATTAACTGCGTACAATTTGCACATACAATTTGTGTGCAATAATTAGGAGCCACCCTATGAACTCGAACTGTTGTGATATTGAATAACTAGTTGTTCGACGCAAGCCAAATCAAGTTGGTTTTTTTCCCCACGCAGTTCTCTCACCTGCCCTAACAGGGCTCCCTGGCCCTTAACAGCAAAGACATTATTTCCCCACAGATCTTGGTACCTGCAGAAATTCCACCTCTGTAACAGCAGCAGATTTCCCTGAAGTGGTTTTTCCCTCTCCTCAATTTCAGATTCCTCTCCACTACAGACATCTTCACCCAAATTCATTCTCCTACGAACTCTCGCGAAACTGTGCCCACACAGTTCTCTATCTCCTTCCAATACAGTTTCGCGCGCCAGCTCTCCCATATTACGAGTCGCGTTGTTGTACACAAACTCTACTCACTTCATCACACACATAATACAGTCCTCCTCACGCTCACCGAGTTTCTTTTATTTCGATCTTCAATTTTCGCCCTCTCGTGCGCCCAATACTGGTATTTATGAGGAACGCCATGTAGCGCAGCAGATTTTTGTAGACATTTTCGGTCATTTATTGCGTTCGTGACAGGTGTTTTCTTTTTCATAGCTTCCGTACCTTAACCTTCGTAATGATTAAGTTGTTTCATCGGTCCTAAAGCCCTATTGTGCCAGTCCTAATGTTTCACAGGTGCATGCCTAGTTTCATAAGGAATGCCAGGCATTTCGAGCAAGTCTTCTGTGATGTCCACTGTCTACGTTAAGCTCTTTCTCTCCATCATCAAAATAACTCGTCGTATTTCGTGAGTCGGTCCTGAGATAAAGCGTTTGGAGTGCCTCACTCCCAGTTTGTAGAGGGTGCGGTGGCCGAACGTGTTGGGGCGTGGGGCTGTCCGAGCCAGGCTCTGCGGACTCTGGTTCGATCCCCGACCAGGCACCCCCCTCCTCCAAACCCAGGGGGGTGAGGCAATGGGTACCAGCAATAGGCTGGGGAGATGTGCCCAACAGGCTCGTGAAAGGGAAGTTGGGACATGGGCCCTCAGTGGCCACGGCATACTGCCATTGGTCCCGCAGCTTCAGTTGATGGCGCCGCGGTCGGTACGCCTGTAGCTGCCTCCCTGATATCACTCACTCACTCCCATTGTGTTCCAGACTGCCTGGTGCATTCTCCGTGCATGTTCTCTCAGTGTTCTCTCGAGTAATGATGTAGATGCCCAGTGGTTCGGTAAACGAACCGTGTCTTGGCGTATGGTCCACTCTTTCATTTCCAGTGATCCCCTTGTGTCCAGGAATTCAACAAACTCTATTAGAATTTGCTAAAATGTTGAGCCGCACCCTGCTCTCTTCACTTGTTTCGACTTTGAGTAGTACTTCTTCCCGACTTCCAAGACGGTTGACTATCAGTCATTATGTTGACAGCTTTATTGCTATACGATTTTTCATGAATTACGACAGCCCCAGTGATGATATCATTAGTCGCTGATGGCAAAACCGTCGGAGTGGAACCCAGGGTAATTTACATCCCATTCCTCCCTGAGCCACTTATCCACACCCCACAGCCAGCACCCTTCACAGCTTTAGGTAGACCGAAATCGACGACTTTTACTGTTCCACAGGCTTTTTTCTGTTTGCCCTTTGTATTTCCTATCGAACTGGTACCTGGGCACCATCATGTCAATTATCATGCTGAGCACTGTAAAGGTTTCCAAGTTCCAGAATATAGCCAGGTGCCCATTACTAGCCTGTGGCACCTTAGCTATTCCAGCTGGTTAGTCTGTAAGCCCCCTTCATGGCTTCTGTTATCACAAATATATCAAGAGGAGGAAGACAAACATTTTCTCCACAGTACTGCAGGTGTGGACCTATTCCACCCATCACCCCCCATATTAGTATGCACCCCAGTCACTAGGGTCAGGCTGCTGCAGTTGCGGTAATCGACCCAATTAAGAGGATTGGTCTCACAACGGCCTCATAAAACCAGCAGCCATGCTAGGATTGTAAGACCCATGTCTTTCCAGGTTAGTTCATGATGTAGAACCACACCCAAATACTTGAACTGCTCACAGAGCTGAACAACTGTACTCGTTCCTTCCGGCACTAGGGTCGTTTTAGCTTGGTTGATGGACAGCCCTATCTCCCTGCACCACAAGCTACTTTGCACCCTTGCCCCGAATGAGTACAGCATCATCAGCAGGTCCTTGGCCTCCGCTATATTCATTTTCCCAAGAAGAGAGTTCATCCCCAGGTCCATAGGAGCGAAGATAGGGCTCCTCCCTGAAGGCATCCCATCACAGTCATCTCTCTCAGCAAGCAGCTTCCTAGTGTAACGTGAAAGAGGAAGGATATGGATGCGGCTGGGTGTCTCCTCTCGCGCTGATTAAAGCATCTATCGAGTCGCTTGGAATGGCGCTCGTCGGAGGAGAAGAAAGGTTTGAGGACAAAAAAAAGGTTATGCTTTTCCCCGGCGGATTTTTTTGGAGCACGTTCCCGATTTTCCTGTTCTGCGATATCTCCCGTTCTCTTCCCGAAGAAATCTCTGTACCTTAGAACTTCATTTTTGTTCGAACGAAGAGAGAAGGCTGCACAGTGTACAAGTCGGTGGACTAGTTTATTTATTTTTCGGCTGGCCTTAGGTTAGGTAGGAGAAGACACTATTTTTTTTGTTCTTTCTACCCAAGTCGTCATTTTAAATTAGTTTTGTGACAGTTGAGTTTTCTTTTCTTTTCTTTCCCCCTTTTTAAAATATAATTTCCTTCTTCAATATATCTATTTGTTTTTATTTAAATTCATGGGTTCATCCCCACAAGCGATTTATTTTCTTTCCCGTTCATTTTAAATTTTACACTAGTGAGGTCTTAATCTCTTTGTAGTTGAACACAGCAATGATCCACCTTATAGCATTCCTACTGGCATCAAATCTAGTCAGTGACATTTCGATGCTGCGCATGGATGTCAAAGGCAGCTCGAGAAAGACCCCTAAGACACTCCTTATTTCGAATCGCCTTTTCTAGTTTCCTGACCAGTGCGCACAATGAGGAGTCACATGATGAGTATCTCCCTGAGCGATGGGCATACTGACTATCACTAGTGGAGGAATCACCAGCATCCGTCTCTCAAGTACCTATGTTAATGACACTACTCGTAGCCTCATGTGTGTACGTGAATAAATTGTCTATGCGACGGTTAATAAGTGGCCACACAATCCCACAACGTTACGTATTACCGGTTCCTGGCTATAAAACGGTATGCTCTAACAGGTTCATAACAAATTAGAAATGATAACGTACCATGACACCGGATGTGCACACAGTGCTCCCCGACAGCTCTTTTAGTGAAAGTCGTTAAAATGGTTTGCAGTTCGCTGTTGAAAACTTGTTCACTCGGAGGTTAATGCAACTAAAGATTTCACTCAGCCACTCCCTTCCGTCAGTCCCGAATAACGTTCCCCTGATTTCTGCCAGCTTCAGTGGTAATTATTCACAACTTCCCCATCGTCCAGTACTTTCTCACTTCTTACCGCTCCACTTAACTCCGTGCCCTTGCCTAGTTTTGGCCTGATTCCTCTCTCGAACACTCAACCAGTAAGTTCGCAATCCCTACACCCATTTGCCGAATCGCTCAGTTGCGTTGCACGCGATACCAAACTAATATCCTCGTGATGACCCCGCTCCGGTCACAGTGCATTGTGTACGGCCCTATACGGTCAACAACACGCTTTTTATCTATATTTACTCGTTTTCGTAAGCTAACCTTTTAATACTTTTCTGGTGTACTGTACTGATAGCGAAAACTCCAACAGACTTACTCGTACCAACACGAAAAGCTTATCAACGTTAGTTTTAAAATGCTAAATCTTACCTGCAAATTGCAGCTGGCGAACCGCATCAAGACCTGAAACGTAAAACATCTAATGAATACTAAACAAAATAGACTTGAACGCAATAATCAAATCCGTAAATATCTGGTGCGTTGCAACACACAACTTTCCTTCACTTTGTACATGGCTACTTCTACATACTCAATTCATTTACAACTCAGTTCATTTGAACTTGTCCAAACAACACTTTACGGCAGCATGAAGCGGCTGCTATTACAGTTCCAGAATTTATTGTGCTGCTCGTACTCATTCCAGGACCATTATCGAGCAACTGGTATACAGATAATTAACGAGGCTGTAAACGCGATTTTTTGAAGGAGGATAGTAATTACTTTGGCAGAGTTATTGGGTAAAAACGTTTAGAACTGGTAGTAAGCGAAACGGCAGTAGTTGATATTCAGGAATTTCTGGAGTGAGCCCCATGTATCTCATGAGCGTTTTTAAACACTCACCCTTTAGGTATTGGATTGGGCTACAATACCAATGTTTTTTAACATTCTACAAAATTTCCAGCGGAGTTTATAAGGAAAAACCTGCGCTAAATACGCTTTTGCTCGAAAATTTTGATAATTTATTGTGCTGCTCTCGTCATTTTCCCTCGGATGGGAATTTTATGGTATAATTGCCTTATTGAGAGCTAACAATATAAGAAATTAAATTAAAATCGTTAGAGCCGTTTTTGAGAAAAAAATTTGATGTTTTGATCACTATGATAACTATAGTTAACTTTCAGTGGATTTTGCCCATACCCTTATTTTTGCGTCCCATGGTAACCTGTAGACTACACATCAAGATTCAGCTGATTTGGTACGGTTGTTCTCTCTAAAAACCGCGTCAAATTCGATTTCGTCGAAAGTTTTGGTAATTTATTGTGCTGCTCTCGTCATCTTCCCATTGATGGAAATTTTATAGTATGATCGCTATATTGGGAGCTATCAATAGAAAAAATGTAATCAAAATCGGTAAAGCCGTTTTTGAGGAAAAAAATATTTGGTGTTTTGATCACTATGATAACTATAGTTAACTTTCGGTGGATTTTGTTCATACCCTTATTTTGGCGTCCCATGGTAACCTGCTGGCGAGATATCAAGTTTGAGCTGATTTGGTACGGTGGTTTTCTCTTAAAATCGTTCACAGACACACATACACACAGACCATTTTCCCAAATAGTGTTTTTCGGACTCAGGAGGGTCTGAAACGTAAAGATCTGAAGAAAACTCAAATTTTTTCAGCCGATTACATAACTTTCCTTTCTACTTTGTAGAGCCAAGGAAAGTAAAAAGTAAAACTGATAAATCTGACTGAAACTGCAACCATTTCTGAGAACCGAAGAGAGTGGACGGAGAAACGCTTTCCTGTCGCTTTTAAGCTGATTGAGATATAAAAACCAGAACAATATTTACCACAATTAGAAGGTAAATATTTTGTCTAAACCACTGTCAATCCACTGAGGACATTTGGAGCGGATAGCAAGCCAGAGCTCTGCAGCACCTGTTACGTCCTATGACAACGTCACGCCCAACCCTAATGACTACCGATTACTGCAGTGAGAAATGCAAATTGTTATGAGTACAATTAAGGGCGGTTAATCATTCAGTTGACCAACTTTTCAAAGTAAATTCAAAGTGCCAATCGACCTTTGACTTGGTAGCCAAGCCCATTCCGAACTCCCTATCTTCCTTATTTTGATTTACTGTTTTCATTTGTGTAGAGCCATAGACACAGTGCAAACCGTCTTTTAAGCGATCTTGGAATTTTACAAATCACGTTCAATTAATAAAACCCATTGTCCGCAGTGGGATGTTAGGCTCGTTGGAAAGACACCCTGATCACCTTTTGAGCTGTTTGGCCGTTAAGGATTCAGGTTCTCAGAGACCTGTTCAACGTTGGCATCACCTATACACGTCTGGTGGCGAGTTGCCGTAGGTTTTCATAGGACTTTTCTCTTGAACGAAGACTGTGGCTTTGGCTTCAGCATCACGAGACTGGCACATCTTGACTCTGCTTGAGGGGATTACGTCAATACGCTATGTGACTCGGATCGCCCCGCACTTTCGGTTGTAAGTACAAAAAGCCCTGAAGAAGTAAAGTACTCTGACGACCACATCCACACCGCCTTATTAGTGCACGTGTACTGGTTACATCGAAGATTTCGGAAAATCGTTATCGAATTTAAATCACACAGGGAGAATCCGTCTCGATTTCGTGCCAAACAATCGACACTTCAAGGCTTAAGGTCAAAAGTATGAGCTGCTCAAAGATAACAGGACACGAGGAAACTATCTACAAAACCGATTAACACAGGTTTTTTTCCTCGATCGGTCCTGTAAAATGAATTGTGATTCCTTTCTTCTATTTTTCACTAGATTGTCTGTGTTTACAACAATGTTCCTTTTGTCAGAGAAAAAATATGAGTCGGGGATTTCTTATTATAGTGTCCACGCTCTGGGACGTCGTTCTTTATTTAAACTAGTTTTCTGACCTTCCTCGGCTCATTGTGACACGTCGATAGCCATTTCTTTATATAACTGTCGAACTAAATCTTGTCTCTGTAAACCTCAAAACAAGAGCAGGGCCGATCTCAGAGCTCAGAGCTCACCTCCTGATAAGTGAACCTTTATCGTCGCTTTTGGCTCCACGGAAGGTTTTTCCGTTCTCTAATTGGAAAGTTGATTGGAGACATTAAAATTAAAAATATAACCCGAAATCTCTCCGGCGGTAAAGCTGAAACTACATTTAAAGAACGCCGCAAATCAACTCACTACGAAGGGACGTTTCAGAGACTAATGATGTACAAAATGACCAAATCAGACGAGCAATTCTACGATTTGTGCTGAATACAATTCTGTTCGCGTCCACCGCCTTTCAAGAAAACAGCAGTTTTTGCCTTTCTCAAAGAGCGGAGTAGACTCGGCCGAAAGCTTCGAATTTTTGCCAGAGCTATACATTTTTAAGACCTACTGAAACTGGTACACCACGAATTGAGCAGAAGTGAAACGGCTCAGCTGTTCGAAATTCGACGTTCTTTGAAGGTTCAGCGTTCAAAATCAGTGGCCTATATTGGTATTTGTGAGTAATATCATATCTCAGTGAAGATGGGTGGTCTTGAGAGTTAATAAACAATCTTCTCTTGGCCGACGTTCGGTGTACACAATATCACAGCGTCAGTAGTTTGTTTAGAACATATAAATATTCTTATTTGTAAATTAAATTGCGAAGTTTTGACAGCACACCTCTCTAAAATGGTCATAGTTATTATTGGACACACTCGGCTGCCACCAGAGTGAATTGCAGCACCCTCGCCTAATTACAAAGTCCGCCTGACTCTCTTTAAAGGCCCCGGGCGATCGTGGTCTGGTGGTTAAGGCAATTGTTCATAATTCTCGACGTAAAGTCGAGGATTGTGGATCGGAGCTCCGGCGCGATTGCCGTAATGTTTGCCTGAGTCAGGGGATCCCCAAACGTCTCCAAACCTCCCTCGTAACATTGAAACCACACCATCCTATGGAGAAGATGTTTACTTTCTTCCCCGGGACAGCTAGGAAGAGCTAAAGTGCTAATGGTTATAACTAGCCACGTGGTTTTATTCAGGAACTTGTAAACCTTTACAGAGCTCGACAAGATCACTGATATGATGCCCAGCTACGCATTCAACAGGAGGCAGAAAGTGCGATCAAAAGGAAGCATATGGAACAATGAAATGGCCTCTGAATGGTGTCGATAGTCCTTGACAAGAGGAAGGTGGGGGGGCCCGAGAGCAGCGATCCCATTGGGGTCACCGCAGATCCCTATTGGGCCTGAGCCCTTTGTTGGGACTACCAGGAGCCACCTACGTAGAGAGGTTGGCAAATGGGAGGATAGGTGCAGGGCAGCTCATTGGCAGGGGCTGCCCAGCCTTAGAGAGTCAAAACTCTTCATCCGGCTTTCCAGAGAGAAGTCCATGGAGGTGCTTGCATTGGGGAGGAAGAATATGAGGATCATATGTGGCCTGTTCACCGGTCACTGTCCGCTGAGGTACCACCTTGCAAATATTGGCAAGTGCGAGGTACAGGTATGCAGGGTCTGCGAGGTAGGACTAGAGACGGCAGAGCATGTGCTGTGCGTATGCGATGGACTCTCGGCATCGCGCTGTTCTGTGTTTGGGAGGCCTTTTCTTCAGCACGAAGAGGTGGCAAATGCAGAACTTGCGGATATCCTCCGCTTTGTGCGGGGGTGGTGGGGGCGCATAGGTGCTGTGGGGCCTGGGGCTGGTGCAGGTGGGCCATGATCACGAGTATCATGAACGCCCTTACAATAGGCCCGTTTGTGGCTGCAGTGAGGGTATTGCCTGCCTCCACCGTTTCAAAAAAAAAAATGGTGTCGATACTGTTACGGATAATTGTGACATCGCACTAAGTGAGGAGGGGAGTGTGTACGATATCGTCCGAATAGTAACTGGAACAAGAATCTTTATTCGCAAATTACTTTCGGACAAGTTTTATCACCACAAACAGGGAACTGGTTCAGAGTGACCACGTGCGGGGGCGACAGGGCGACGAAAGAACTGCTCAGTTACGACAGATGACAGCGAAGTTTCGAGCTAACTGGGGCATTCGAGGTGCCCAGTCAGGACAAATGCCCCAGAGCCTCCGCTGAATGGAAGAGTTTGGTTCGTCCCAGTACAATATCTACACAGATAGTAGATCTAAAACCTTAAAGGGTACTGAAGTTTTTGGGAGGAGGGTTTTCAAACAGACATGTATGACGGCATGATGCACGAAAAAGTGTATAGTAATAAAACTACTAACATAATGGCCGAAAGTCAAGAGTCCCTCAAGCCGTCGAAGAACTACTACGCAACGTCAGAACTGCTGAGAGAGAACAGGAAGCGTCTCAACCCATTAGCAAACTCTAATAGAGTTTATTGGGTTCCTGCGCATAAAGGGACCACTGGAAATGAAAGGACGGGCCATGTTGCCAGACTCGATTCGTCGACTGTAACTATAGGGCCGATTCCTCATTGTGGTGCTTCTACCTCACTGGTCGAGGTTGCTTAGAATGCACCGGATCGTCTAGAGCGCTGCTGGAGTGACATCTAAACGCTTCATCTCAGGACCGACTCACGAGATAACGCCTAGCCTCCTAATAATGAAAAGGTAGGGCTTAAAGCATCACGGGACACTGCAAAATGAACAAACACATATTATAAGTATACATCACACCCATTGGTGTCACCAACCAGACCAAGCATGGACCTAAGAGACATCAGAACTGGCTTTATGCCGCGGTGCTTTCCCTAAAACAGACCTTCAAAGGTCAATTATAACAATATCGCTGGGCGGAAAATGGGGAAAGACGTGTAACTCAAGGGGAAGAATAGGTCAACGAATTGAAACGAAGGAGACACAGGACTGTATTACACTGGTTGAACGTTCACTTGAAACTTGGTATAGAGCTGAGTAAGAGACAGTCAGAGTTCACGCGACACCAGGAGCGGAGCCTCTGAATAGGTGAACTGGTGCGAGACAGGGCAAGAGCTGAGAGTGAATGTAACTGTTTACGGTAGACTGCCTTAACGAAAGGTGTCGAAGTAAAACGTGATAAGTGAGGAGAGGGAAGAGGATGAAGAAAAATCCGACTGAGTAGTCCAGAAACTTTAAGCAAGGAAACAAGTTGTCAACATAAATAATCCATGCGTCAAACAGAACTTGAATGACAAGGGGCTCTGGGATTCCAGGATTTGTGACTGCAGATCATAGCTGGGGTGAAACAAAGAATATGGACGCTACGACTGCAAGTATCGATATAGTCCGTTAATTATCTCATATTTATTTCATAAACCTATTCCTAATTTCATTGAATTCACTCCTTTTCATAGTCTTTGTACATTTAAAATAATTATATAACGGGGTATTACATAATGAACATTAAATAATTGGCATAATCGTACAGCTGTCGTTATTTCTAATTTTAAACATGACGCTAGAGCCTACGATGTTGGGCATATCGATAACCTGACCTCGGTCGTGATATATCGATATATTGCCTTATCAGAGGGAGCGGTCCCTATTATTTGCTTTTACCCGCAATTCTACGGCTGGGATCACTACGGCGGAAGCAGATACTGGTCGCAATTTTCATTTTATAACGGCACCCCTCTCCTCTTCTTCCATCAATTGCAGTAAATCCCCCCGACCCGTTCTGACAGAGTTTCGTAAATCCGATGTTCTACGAACTAATCCACATCATCGACAGTTTCCTGCGTCCTTTTGAATAACTTGCTAGTCTCAAGTCAAGGAGCCGACACTGATATTTTCCCTTATTTCAAAACAGTATAACGGTGTGTAGCCTCTGGCATCATCACACAACACTCAACTTTTATTGTTAAAGGCCATGATTTTAAAAGTGATCAAAACACCTAATATTTTTTTAATCAAAAATGGCTCCAACGATTTCGATTAAATTTTTTATATTGATAGCTCCCAATATGGCAATTATACCATGAAATTCCCATTTGTGGGAAAATGACGAGAGCAGCACAATAAATTACCAAAACTTTCGACGAAATCCATTTTAACGCGGTTTTTAGAGGAAACAACCGCACCAAATCAGCTCAAACTTCATATCTCGCCCGCAGGTTACCATGGGACGCCAAAATAAGGGTTTGAACAAAATCCACCGAAAGTTAACTAAAGTTATCATAGTGATTAAAACACCAAATATTTTTTTTCTCAAAAATGGCTCTAACGATTTTGATTAAATTTTTTTGTATTGATAGCTCCCAATATGGCAATTATACCATGAAATTCCCATTTGTGGGAAAAGGACGCGAGAAGCACAATAAATTACCAAAACCTTCGACGAAATCGAATTTAACGCCGTTTTTAGAGAAAACAACCGTACCAAATCAGCTGAAACTTGATGTCTAGCCTACAGGTTACCATGGGACGCCAAAATAAGGGTAGGAACAAAATCCACCGAAATTTAACTATAGTTATCATAGCGATCAAAACACCAAATATTTTTTTTCTCAAAAACGGCTCTAACGATTTTGATTAAATTTTTATATTGACACTACACCACTTATTTCAACTACACCATAAAATTCCCATCCGAGGGAAAATGACGAGAGCAGCACAATAAATTATCAAAATTTTCGACCAAAAGCGTTTTTAGCGCAGTTTTTTCCTTATAAACTCCGCTGGAAATTTTGTAGAATGTTAAAAAGCATTGGTATTGTAGCCCAATCCAATACCTAAAGAGTGAGTGTTTAAAAACGCTCATGAGATACATGGGGCTCACTCCAGAAATTCCTGAATTTCAACTACTGCCGTTTCGCTTACTACCAGTTCTAAACGTTTTTACCCAAAAACTCTGCAATAATAATAACTATCCTTCTTCAAAAAATGTGTGTTTATAGCCTCATTAATTATCTGTGTACCAGTTGCTCAATAATGGTCCTGAAATGAGTACGAGCAGCACAATAAATTCTGGAACTGTAAGCGCTACCGCTTCCTGCAGCCGTAAAGTGTTTTGATTAAGTAGACAAAGCCATGTACAAAGTGAATTGTTGTAGAGCTAAGGAAAGTTGTGTGTTGCAACGCACCAGATATTTTTCTTTGTCGTTTATGAGCAATACTCAAGAGTGACAAAATATAAGTTACATTAAGGATTCAGAATACTCTGAAAAGGAATTCCGCTACGAAATTTGTCGAACAGTTAGAGACTGCCATTGGAGAGGCCTGCAGAACTAGCTTGCAGAAAATGTCACACAAAAAAAATTGGTGAAAGTCAAACACGCGGTCACGTTGCCATCAGTCAATTGAAACTCTGTACGAACGACGACCTTTACAACTAACCATAACTTCGTTATAGCTTTTCTTGTAGCAAAACATCGACCTCAGAGAGTGACAAACAACTATTCGGGGAGCCTTGAAATGTCAAACGTTATTGGAAATTTTTACTTTGGATGATTTTTCCTTTACATTTCCTTTCCGACAAAGCACGCGAGTATTTTTTTAAAGAAACGATTAACGGCGACAAATTAACCTTTAAAGAAACGAGCAATCGCGAGGAAAGAATGTTAATTGAGGTGTCCAGAACCTTTTGACTCAGTGAGCCACCAGACCTTTGCGGTGAGAGGTGAGAAGAGGCTCATCTTTTCTCTCTCGGAGAAATTTGTTGTTTGAATGAGAAAGATATCCTAAGACTCAAAGACTGCGTAACATTGGAGCTGTGTGCTGATTCCAGGGGAAATGGTAGTGACCGCCTTATGGGCCTTAAGACCTAATTTCCCCTGGTGGATAAATAAAGTAATCTCTATCTCGAATCGGGTTCGAATTGAGTTATTTTCAACATGAACGGGAAGCAATAATAAGTAAGGCTCGCGTTCCAGCATAGCATGTTGTGTAAGGACTCGACTCACCTCTGAAGTCTTCAAACTGACGAACACCTCGGAGTATCTTGCCGCGGACTGGTGGAACACGGCACGAAAATTCACGGACTAACAGCACTTCATTTTGGCGATTCGCGAATTCACTTCAGTTTTACGAGAAACGGAATTTTAGACGCGGAACACGAAACACGACCGCGCGCTGGTGTCTTCGAATTTTTCAAACAACGTTTAATTGATAAATCGGGATTTTCAATTATTGAATCAGGTTTCAACGAGGTGATTTGAAATGATTAAAAGATCAGAATGAATAAATAGATCATTAAATTGACCAACCAATTTCTGGACTGAGCATCGTCATAAATCAACGATTTGCCTACCACTTTTGTTTAAATATGCGAATATTGGGGTTCACGAGGGTACTAATATATTTATCTAGAACTAGAACATTTTAAAATTTTTACACCCCCCCGTCAGACCCATTTCAAGACATGGGCATTAGAAATATGCAATGTCCGTCCGTCGTCCGGGCCCTTTTGTGCTTGTAACATGGTCTTGGTATTTCTGGATTAGCTCTTATTATTACATAGCTTGTGAGCATTATCAAACGCTCACTGTATACTTGTTCGGACTAGTACGTCGATAGTAGTAGTCGTAAAGATAAGAACAAAAATTACGCTAAACTCGGTTTTCGTCGAAATGTGTGGTAATTTATTGTGCTAATCTCTTCAGAAGCTAACAATATCAAAAACTTAATCAAAACCGTTAGAACCGTTTTGGGGGGAAAAAATATTTGGTATTTTGACCACTAGACTATTGTTAGTTTAGGGCGGATTTTTCTATTTACTGAGATTTCATATTGTCCACCTGGACTACCCCTACCTCTGAGAGCCGCACCAAAAACTACCTAGAAGTATCGTTTCCTATATGGATTGCTAAAAGACACTCCGTGAGTTTAATCGAATACAATACAGCAGTTACTAAGGAAGTTAATAAAATGTTCAAAAAATCGTTATTTTCTACACATTTTCATTTTGATCTCTGTTGACATCAAAATATAGGTATTGATTGTTACAAAATGTTCAGTGTGTTTGGTGAAAGTCGTTGGAGCTGTTTGGCCAAAAACCGTAAAAAATCTATTTTGGCTTTCTAGGCCATTTTTGAAAAAATGTTATTCGTATATTTTCGCCCCCAACCCCTTTCCCATCGACCGAAATAGCCCACAACCTTATTTTCGCGGCTACGAAAAATAACAAACAAAACAATAACTGCTGCGAATTATCACACAAGGGTTTATTATTCTCTTGCACAGCTTGACATAGTCTCTCACATCCTAGACCCATCCCGTTCGATTCAGCATCGAAAAATACCAGTAAACCATACGGAACATGGCCTGACTACAACGGGACGGTGAAAACTAAATATTCCAGGTGCCAGTAGGAGCTTGCAGGCAATTGGCACGTCGTGGAGAATCGAGCTGGCAGGTGGTTTTAACGCTACGGGAGGGAGGAAGTGCTGATGATGAAACGATTAGTAAAGCTCACTATAATTAATGTGGTTTAACCATTTTCAGTCTAGACGCAGTCGAGCACCTTTGAGAAATTATCCATTGGACCCAGCATCTAACAATACCTAAACGACACCAAACTCGGCGTATTTGCGAATAAACTACCAAAATTGCGTTTTTGTTAATTTGTTTACCCATTTTTGGCGTATAACAACCATGGGCTTCAACCGATCAGATTGCCAATGGAGGTTTTGTGTGAAAGAACCGTTTTTTATACCTCGTTAAAGGTAGGATATGGCTAGGACGATGAACATTGCAGATTTGGAATCCCCTTGCCTAGAACGTAGTTTCTAGTTGTGGTTTCCGGGGGGGGGGGATGCAAAAACAATTTCGTGACCGAAGACTGAAATCATAAGTGTATTATTCAGAATGAATAATAAAACAAAAGCATGTTGATTGTTTCACGAACCTCCTGTACACTAATGGTAACTCGATAAAATTACGGTACAAGTTGGAGCTACTCAATAAATTCCGTTTAATTGGTCCTCTAAGGAATTCAGTGTGTTTGAATGCTCATATAATTGCACCAGAATCATTTTATCAAGAACTATCCAAATAAAATCATAACCTTCTCGTTTCTTTGAATTGCCGAAATGAACCCCGTACTCTAGTCAGCATTTTGTGAGTTTCAAGTAAGCTGAATTCGCGAAACGATTCAAGACAAAATGAAAAGCAGTTATCAAAGTCAATTTATGAAGTTAAAGGTAGTTGCAAAATGGTCTTGTCTAGCGAGCGGTAACCGCGACGCGCCGAGTCAACTTTTAACCGCTACGACTCCGTTTTGAAGAATTCGCGGTTTGTTATAGTGTGTGAATCGTACACCACTTTGGTGAAACCCGTTATATTGCATAGTAAATCTCAGATCAGTGATCATTTATGGTTGTTTTAAACGACAAATGTGAGCGTTTGGTGAAAGCTCCCGGTGACTCGACTTCCGTTGAGAGCGGACTGAGACGCAGCGGACGAGGCGGAGCTCGCCCCCTCAACTCCCCCCCCCTTCTCACCCATCGAAGAGCTGCTCGGAGCTAACTACGCTCCACAAGCTCAAACAAACTCGCTGATTGTTTTTAAATACTCAATAATAACATATTGTTCAATACGCGATTTTTTGGAAAACGATAATAATCAATTTTCGGAAGTTATCGGGTGAAACCGTTTAGAAACGGTAGTCATTTCGGAATTTCTGGTGCAGCCCCTGTATACGAGCGTTATAGGTACTTGGTCGGAGTACCGCCTGAATTTTTACTTTCCGCTACCCGAAGGGGTATAGTAATCGGCCCAACAAAAAAAATTTGGGTTTTCTTCAGATCTTTACGTTTCAGACCCTACTGAGTCTAAAAAACCTAATTTCGGAGCGAGGTCCGTGTGTGTGTATGTCTGTGTGTGTGTGTGTGTGTGTCTGTAGTTCGATTTGCGGGAGAACGGCTGATCCGATTGAGCTGGTTCTTTTTTTGTTTTGTTCGTTATTTTTTGTAGACACCAAAATAAGGTTATGGGCGATTTCGGCCGATAGAAAGGGGGGGGGAGACGAAAATGTACCAATAACTAAGGTTTTTCGCATTTTTCTCAAAACGGCTCTAACGATTTTGATTAAACTTTGAAATTATCTTCTCCTAATCAATACCTAACTTTTCTTCTCTATACATATCTCCATGAAAATACGGTGAACGGAGATATGGGCCCCTGAAGCAAAAATAGGTTTTTTACGCTTTTTGGCCAAATGGCATCAGCGATTTTCACCAAACTCACAGGATGTTTTAGAATAGTTAATACCTACATATTCTTCCCAATAAATGTTCCTGTGACGGTCGATTGAACAGAGATAAAAATCAAAATGTGTCGAAAATAACGTTTTTTCGAACATTTCTGTAAATTCCAGGGTAACTTTTTCACCAGATGTGATAAATCCTAATGAAGTGTCTTTTAGTCACCCTTACCCACATTTCGTTTTCTATAATTATTTCTGTATGTATATGTTGAACGGAGATATAAGCCAAGTTACCTCAGAAAAGGAGATTTGTCGAATATTAATTTATCTGTATTCCAATTTTTTCAAAAACGGCTCTAACGATTTCGATCAAACTTACGGAGTACTCTCAGCTAACTAGTCCCTACATTTTGTTCTCGATAAATGTTCCTGTAAAAATGCGTTGAACGAAGATATAGCGCCCGCCTATGTAGGTGGTGTTGGAACTTAAAGGGGTGGCGGAAAGTTGTGTGTTGCTACGCACCAGATATTTACTTTCCGCTACCCGAAGGGAAGGAAAGTATAGTAATCGGGTAAAAAAAAAAAAATTGGGTTTTCTTCAGATCTTTACGTTTTGAGGCCTACTGAGTCTAAAAAACCTAATTTCGGCGCGTGGTCCGTGTGTGTGTGTGTGTGTGTGTGTGTGTGTGTGTGTGTGTGTGTGTGTGTGTGTCTGTAGTTCGATTCACCCTGCAGTCGGGGGTCCAGAATTCCGCTGACGTATTCCCTGCGTGTCGTATGAGCCGACTAAAAGGGAAAGCCGGGTGGGCCCAGCTTGAAAGACAACCTCACCTCTACGAGGTCCCCGCAGGATTACATCCAACGAGGCTTAACTGTGGCTGGGCGTCACAGTGTACTCTGTCGCCACACTGTGCTCACCCTGCAGTTGGGGGTCCAGAATCCCACTGCCGTACTCCCTGCGTGTTCGTATAAGCCGGACTAAAAGGGACACAACTTACACTTCATTCACATACATGACACACTGGGAACCCCCTACCTTTAGCTGGGATCGCAGAACACACCCCCCGCAGGAAGGGGGACAGAATTCTCCTGCCGTATCCTCTGCGTGGCCGTTAAATCCGGCCTTAAAGGGGCTTAAAGCTCACGACACTGACATACACAACATATTCCAGATACAAAATACACTGCAACGACTTGCGTAGCAGAACACATTAACATAAAACACTCATAATGAGCGAAAGACAGTCCTGGAAGTAGCTCACTAACACCTTTGAGCGATCCCCTATATAGGTGCGGCCTTCGGAATGAGGAGGGAAAAACCAGGTTTGAGCGTTCCTGGGGCGGCTGATAGCGTGTGTCCCGCTCACCACATCACCAGTGGCCGAGGGCTGACTCTGAGCAGCAGCCGAAAAATCCCTCATGCGTCTTAGTCCCGGTGGGTGGCCGGACTGGCAGCTGCGGCGCATGTGGGGGCCTCCCTTTGACCCTCAACGGACCAGCGAAAGGGGCTAGAATCAATATGCCTGAGGGGGAGCTTCCAGGACACTGCCTCGAGCACCTCTCGCTCATACCACTAACACACACAACAAATGAACTCACAAGGATACACTACACCAGTCCGCTTCTTTAATCACCCCCCCCCCCCAAATAAGTGAAAAACATGACAAAGTCAACTAAATCTTCAGCAGGTAATAAAAACGCCACCTGCGCCTCTTCCTCGGGCTCGCCAAGCTCGACCCCTCCCTCCACGGACGATGAGCAACCTACTCGTCGTCCAACCAAACAAGGGCGGAAAGAACCGGGCAAACCGCGTCCATCTCCCCCTTCTCCCCCTAGTAGCCCGGGCAACCTGGCTACTACAAGCACTCGGCATTCTGTTGACCCTAATCTGTCGGACATGGAGCAAATTTGCGCTTATGTCCAAATCATCCACGGCCAGCTGGCACGGATGAGGGCCAACGCGACAGGACCCATGCGGGACCTCGTAACTAGCTGCCTCTTCGAAATTTCGAAGCTGGCAATCAAAGCTAATGCCCCCCCAACGACATCGCCCCCTGCCACTCCGCCTCTGCGGGAAACTGTGGCGGCTGTTGTGAGGGAAGAGCTGCGTAGGGCAATTGCCCAGCAGCCAGTGCCACCAGCCCCCCAAACTCGAGGAGCAACGACCCTCGAGGGTAGTACCCCAGGCCCCTCATATGCGGCAGTAGCCGCTACTGCGCCTTCCTCCCCCCCTCATGGAGCTGAGGCGGAATGGCAGCCTGCCAGGGCCAGGAAGCGCAGAGGGAAGCAGCAACAGGCCCCAACTAAGCAGGAAGTGCAGGCCGAGGGCAGCGCCCCGCCTACGGCCCCGCCCAAAAACAAGGGCAAAAATAAAAAGAAAAACAAAAATAAAAAGCCTCCACCGCTTGCCAAACTCCCCCCTAAAAACCCACGACAAAACGTGGTAGTGGTTAGGCGGACATGTGAGGAAGGAGAGGCTGGTCCCTCCAACCCTGACGCAATGGAAGCGCTTATGCGGGGTGTCCCTGCTACGGACCTCCAAGCTTTAAGTGTCCGAGTGCTAGACATCCGCACCGCAGTAGGAGGTGGCGCCGTCATTGTGACGGAAACGCCAGAAATGGCCAAGGCGCTCACGAGCCACATTTCCACAAAAAAGGAGTTGAAGCTCCAAGCGTCAGCCCCCCTGGGTCGTTTCCCACGCCTGCTGCTGTGCGACGTGCGGACCGACCTTCAAAAAGAGGACTTGGCCCAACAAGTTGTTGAGCACAACCCTGCGTTAGGCTTGCAGCCGCAGGATGTCAGGCCTCTCTTCACTAAAAAGCGTGGAAGGCAGAAGGATTGGGTGATTGAGGTATCACCCAGCCTATACAAAAAACTAGAGGGGGCAAGGCACCTCCAAATAGCCTGGCAGCGGTGCGCCATACGAAAGTACCAAGCCCCCACTCAGTGCTACAAATGCCAGCGCTATGGCCACCTGGCAGTGGCCTGTACAAGACCTGTTGTGTGCGCCTGGTGCGCCTTGCCACATCTGAGTAAGGAATGCAAGCGTGATGCTCCCCTCAAGTGTGCCAATTGCGTCGAACGCAAAATCCAACAGGTCGCACACTCTACACGAGACGCACGCTGTACCATTCGTCAGCGAGCGATAGCCCTCCAGGAGTCACGAGTGGATTATGAATAGGTCAAAAACAGTTCGAATCCTTCAGCACAACACAAATAAGAGTTGCCCAGTTATGGCTGAGTTGCTGCAAAATGCACTCAAGAAACGCTGCAGTGTTCTCGCCATTCAGGAACCGTACATAGGATCCAAAACTCTTGGTCTGGGATCGCAGGCACGAGTGGTGGCTGGAGCAAGAACGGGAGCGAAGGCAGCAGTAGCCTGCATTGACCCGTCCATTGACATGCTCGCACTCACTCACCTGAACAGCCAGCACTTGGCCGCTGTGCTCATCCGAGCCGGTGGCTTTGAGCTGGTTGTAATATCATTTTACAGGCAATTTGGCGCACCAGTTGCCACCAGCCTTGAACCACTCGAGCGGGCTCTAGCAGGCCTATCAGGACGACCCTGCATAGTCTGTGCTGATGCAAACGCCAGATCACCATTGTGGGGATCCCCAACCCTGGATGGGGCGGGCGAGGCGTATATAGAGCTGCTCACCAGGTACAACTTGATTGTTGCCAACGACCCCATGACTGAGGCGACCTATGATGGTCCGGGAGGAAGGTCGTGTATAGATGTCACAGCCGTGTCTCACACCCTGCTACTCAAATTGCAGGGTTGGCGAGTCGTACCAGGTGCAACGCAGAGCGATCACATGGTTATTGACTTTGCCATCACGGATGACAACATCCTCTGCAAAGACACGCGTGAAAAGCGATTCCGCACCAAAAATGCCGACTGGCCACAATTCTGTAGGGTACTGGAAGGTGAACTGCGTGCCGCGGACACCGACCTAATAGCGCAAGCATCCACACCTGAAGAGGTGGACAGCAAAGTGGACATATTTACCACAGCACTGCACTCTGCTGGGCTCTCTGTACTTGGCCAACAGAAACACAGGGCGATCAAAGTCCCATGGTGGACTGAGGAACTTAATCCCCTCAAGCAAAGTGCAAATAGAGCCAGAAGGATGTACCAAAACACTCGTGACCCTGATGCCAGAGCAACACTCCGAACTGCCTTCATCCAAGAGAAGAAGGCCTTCCACCGCGCCATCAAACGAGCCAAACGGCAAGGCTGGCGAAACTTTGTGGAAGTGGAGAGCTCTGAGAACCCCTGGGGCAGACACTACAAGTCCTCCATAGAAAAAGCAAATGTAGAGCAGGTCTTAGCTGCGATGCAAAATGAGTCAGGCTGGGCCTGCAGCATCGAACGTTCACTGGAAACCCTCCTTGAGAAGGCGTTCCCAGATGACCAAGTAGCTCGAGACACTGAAGCCCAGAGGGCAGCAAGGGAGCTGATCATGGACCCTCCGAACGAGCCCGACATCCCACTGTGGACAACAGGCGACCTCGGCAGGGCCCTTGCGACCTTAAAGCCCAACAAATCTCCTGGGCCAGATAAAATAGAAAGCAATATGCTAAGGAAGGCTGAGCGGACAATCTCCAGCAGTCTCCTTAATTTATTTAATGACTGTCTGCAGGTCGGACAGTTCCCACTCAGTGGAAGTCTGCGCGTGTTGTCACTCTTCAAAAGGGAGGCGACCGCAATCAGTCAGACCCGCGATCATGGAGACCACTCAGCCTTCTTTCCATATTAGGCAAAACACTAGAAATCTTGATGTTGCAGTCCCTCGAAGGAGTCTTTGGCCGCAACCTCACAGGCAGGCAATACGGGTGTACCAAAGGAAGGTCCACGCAGGATGTCATTGTAGAGATTCGGCGTGTTTCCCTGCTGGCACCGGCTAAGTACGTCGTAGCAGTTCTGATTGACATCAGAGGAGCGTTTGACAACCTTTGGTGGCCAGCGCTCCTTAATGAGCTTCAAGGTAGGGGAATCCCCCGCAACCTGTACTCGCTCGTCAGAAGTTACCTGACAGACAGAACTGCTACGATCGAAAGTAGGCATGTCTCCGTCCGGAGAAAGATTGAGAAGGGGTGCCCACAGGGCTCGGTCCTAGGACCAGCACTCTGGAATGCCTTCTTCGAAGGTCTTCTCAGGAAACTCATGGAGACTGACTGCGAGCCGTACGCCTATGTGGATGACTTGACTGTGCTGATCTTTGCAGAGTCAGTCCGCCAAATTGAAGAAAAAACTCACCATGTGCTCCGCACTGTCAACCAATGGTGCGAGCATGTCAAGATGCAGGTGGCTGAGGAAAAAACCCAGCTAATCCTCTTGAAGGGGAAAGTGAATAATCCACCCAGAATACGCTTTGGCGGCCACAGGCTCCTTCTTGAAAAGCACGTCAAGTATTTAGGAGTGAATATAGGTGAGAGGTGGGGTTTCAACCAACACCTCCAGTCCCTTAAAGGCACTACCATTGCAAGGTTTGCCTCACTGCGTGCCATTAGCAAGGCCACTTGGGGTGTGTGTTACCACGACACCATCCTCATGTATAAGGCCATCTATTTAGGTGTGATTGGCTACTGCCCCGTTGTCTGGGGTAGCAAACTAACAGTCAATCAAAAGAGAGTATTGGCCCAATCCCAGAGAGCTGCGCTCCTGTGGATCACCAAGGCCTACAAGACTGTATCAACGGAAGCACTCCAGGTGATCACTGGTCAGTTACCAGTTGATTTGGCTGTCGAGTGCATGATTGACAAGTGGAGAGTGAAACGGGAGCTTCCCCCGCTTTGGGCTGAACTCCGTGCGGATCTCACCACAGAACAGAAACTTGCCGCCATCGATGAATGGGCTCTAGAGAAAGGGCAAGCGAGATGGGAATCCTCGTCAAAGGACGTGATACGTATGAGTTCTTCCCCAACATCCGTGAACGTCTTTCTAGAAAATGGGTTGAGCCAGACCACTGGACGAGTCAGTTCCTCACGGGACATGGTGACTTCAATGCGCGGCTCCACTTCTTTTCCCTGAAAGACTCTCCATTATGCACGTCTTGTGCCTCCAGTGCGGAGGAAACAAGAAACCATGTGCTGCTCCACTGTAGTTTCTACAACAGTGAGCGACGGTTGTTGGTAGGGCAAACGAACTTAGCAGCATTGACTGCTACAAAGGAAGCCTATGACCATTTTGCAAAGTTCGCAAAGAAGGTGATGGCTAAGAAACGTGGTTATAGTTGATCTGTCCTTTGAAACTTGCCACCCAAGTAAAAAGTAAGATCAGGTAGGAAACCAGATTATGAAATACTCCCAGATGGTACGGGATTCCTCAGGTGGTCAACCTCCGCGCGGTAACACACGGGCAACAGCTCTCTACGGTGAGACTGGCTAAGACCAAATACCTGCCGTACCTCCACAGGTCTGAGTTCGGTGGATGCTGCAGGGGCCGGCCTCTTGCATATTAGCGAAACCGCAACTTCTATGACTGATATAATCCTCGTCGAGGGTTTAGGTACAGTCACCAAATAAAGAAACAGACCTGTGTGTATGTGTGTGTGTGTGTGTGTGTGTATGTATGTCTGTGTGTGTGTGTGTGTGTGTGTGTGTGTGTGTGTGTGTGTGTGTGTGTGTGTGTGTGTGTGTGTGTGTGTGTGTGTGTGTGTGTGTGTGTGTATGTGTGTGTATGTATGTGTGTGTGTGTGTCTGTAGTTCGATTTGCGGGAGAACGGCTGATCCGATTGAGCTGGTTCTTTTTTTGTTTTGTTCGTTATTTTTTGTAGACACCAAAATAAGGTTATGGGCGATTTCGGCCGATAGAAAGGGGGGGGGTGGGAGACGAAAATGTACCAATAACTAAGGTTTTTCGCATTTTTCTCAAAAACGGCTCTAACGATTTCGATCAAACTTTCGGAGTACTCTCAGCGAACTAGTCCCTACATTTTGTTCTCCATAAATGTTCCTGTAAAAATGCGTTGAACGAAGATATAGCGCTCGCCTATGTAGGTGGTGTTCAAACTTAGGGGGGTGGCGGAAAGTTGTGTGTTGCTACGCACCAGACATTTCTGAAGAACATTTGAACTGAGTTTCTAAGGAAAAAATTACGCTGATTTTCGTGAGATGCTTGGTAATTTATTGTGCTGCTCTCGTCATTTTTCCAAAGATGGGAATTTTATGGTATTGTCATGTCATCAGGAGCTGTCCCTATAGAAAATTTAATCAAACTTTTTGGGGAAAACAATTTGGTATTTTGATCACTGCGATGACTGTAGTTAGTTTCGAGCAGATTTTGCTCGTTTTTTTTAGGTTTCATGGTGACCTGCGGGCTATATATCAAGTTTGAGCTGATTTCGTTAGGCTAAAAAATCGTTCACAACCACACTCAGGCCGTTTTCTCAAATTGTGTTTTTCGGGCTCAGTAGTGTCTGAAACTCAATGATCTGAAAGGAGCTCACAATTATGTTTTCTGCCGATTACATCACTTTCTTGGGGCGTTTTGGATTCAGTAGGCCTCAAAACGTAAAGATATGAAGAAAACCCAACTTTTTTTGACACGATCAGTATACTTTCCGTACCCTGTGGCCCAAAAAGAAAATCGACGTCGCTGACACTGATGCCTTTCAGATAATAATAGAGTGGGGGTTGGAAAGAAACTAAACTCAGAAACCTTTGAAACGAAAACATCTAAAGGAACATTTCAGCCGATTAACATAACCCTCCTGTGTAATTAATTCACTCGCGCGAAGTTGTGGGAACCCACTTCAGTAATAAAACGGAGAAAAGGACGATTGTGTATTTCCACTAAATTTGAGTTACAAGATGGATTTCGGTATTAAGTCATCATCAAGTAACAAGAACGCACCTCATGCGGATGATGATCTAACATTGTAACTCAAATTTAGAGGAAAGACAATCGTTCTTTCTCCGTTTTATTATTGCACTGCGTGCTAGTACGATGGAGAATTGCTACTTTACAACTAATGAACTACTCCTTTCATCGATAATTTTGGTAAAGATAGCAAATGCATCGGTAGATTTGACGGAGTGAACGTCGCTCGAGTTAACGCGAAGTGAATACAACGCGATTTGAACGTGAACTGAGGGGAGCTCGGGAGAACTGCGGGGACAAAGTGAGAGATAACGGAGGAGCAAACGGCGACAAGATGCGACTTGCTTCACGAACGCGTCATAGCTCTCGCGGCCCGTCGCATTCCTTTCTCCTCCGCCCGCCACCCGCCCCCCGCCAACAGATCCCTCCTAGAGAACCTTCCAAGCGGAGCAACACACAACTTTCTTCGCTTCATTCAAAATCCACACTTACCCCACCTTATTGCGTTCCTAAAACGTTAGCGGAAATCGTGAAAATAATTCAGTCACCGGTCTCGGTCATTTACGATTGAAAGGTCAAAGGGAAAAGCGGTTTGAGGAATACTCAACTTTGATTCGCCATTTTAACGAAACGTAGGTAAAATATCTGGTGCGCAGCAACACACAATTTTCCACACCCCCGTAAATTGAACGACTTGCATGTACTGGCGCTATATCTTCGTTCAACGCATTTCTACGGCAACATTTATGGAGAACAAAATGTCGGCACTAGTTAAGTTAATTGAAATCGGTTTTTAAAAAAATTCGAAAAACGGTAAATTATTATTCGACAAATCTTGTTTTTCGAGCTATCATCGCTCCGTTCAACAGTTAGATACAGAAATAATTACGTGTCAAAAAATGTGGTTATAGGTTGCTAGAAGATACTCTGTAAGATTGATCAAACCCAGTGAAGCAGTTACTCTGGAAATTATGAAAATGTTTAAAGGAAAACTACTTTCGACGCGTTTTGATTCTATCTCTACTCAACGGACCGTCAGAGGAGCATTTATGGATACAAAATATATAGGTATTGACTACTTGAAAACATCCTGCGAGTTTGGTGAAAATCATTGAACCCATTTAGCCAAAACGTGAAAACTCCCTGCTTTCGCTATATCTTCATTTGCCGAATTTTCATGAAGATATGCATGGAGAAGAAACGTTGGGTACTAGCTAGTAGAAGATACTTCGAATGTTTAATCGAAATCGCTAAAGTAAATTGAAAGAACTGGACAATACAGCGAAAGTAATCGTTTCATCGTTTGCACTTCCTCTCGTCTCAGTCCAACCACCCGTCAGCTCGACTGTCGTGTCGATTGCCTACAGGCGCCTGGAATATACCATCCATCATTTGGCAACAACTTTTATCCGCCTATGTTTGTTTTAATCCGCGAATGTTGAGGATCACGAGCGTACTAGCCTATTTATCTAGAACTAGTTGATCTGGTAGACCTAGTTGACTTGATTTGCAAGAGATACTTTTACTTTTTTGAGTCCTCTTCAGATTTGTACGTTCCAAGGAGCTTCTGAGTCCAAATTACACTATTTTCAATAACAATTTCCTGACCGAAGAGCGAAAACAGGTGTATTATTGAGAATGAATAATAAACCAAAAGCATGTTGATAGTCTCACAAACCAGGAGCAACTCAATAAATTCCGTTTAATTGGTCCTCTATCTAATTCAGTGTGCGTTCGAACGCTTTTTTTTTTGAAACGGTGGATGCAGGCAATACCCTCACTGCAGCCACAAACGGGCCTATTGTAAGGGCGCGTTCGAACGCTTAGATGACGTATCATTGCACCAGAATCGTTTTATTACTAACTATCTGAGTGAAATCATAACCTTCTCGAATCTTTGAACTGCCAAAATGAAACCCTGTCTTTTAGTCTGCCTTTCGTGAGTTTCAAATAAGCTAAATTCGTCAAACAATTCAAGACAAAATGAAAAGCAGTTATCAAAGTCAATTTATGAAGTTAAAGGTAGTTCCCCGTCTGCAAAATGGTCTTGTCTAGCGAGCTGTAACCGCGACGCGCCGAGTCAACTTTTAACCGCTACGACTCCGTTTTGAAGAATTCGCAGTTTGTTATAGTGTGTGAATCGTATACCACTTTGGTGAAACCCGTTATATTGCATAGTAAATCTCAGATCAGTAATCATTTATGGTTGTTTTAAACGACAAACGTGAGCGTTTGGTGAAACCTCCCGGCGACTCGACTTCCGTTGAGAGCGGACTGAGACGCAGCGGACGAGGCGGAGCTCGCCCCTCCCCCACCCCATTAACTGGGAAGAGCTGCTCGGAGCTAACTGCAAACGCTCAAACAAGCGGAAGCACGATCCTCTTCATCCTAAGGGATACTTTTTTTTATTTAGTTTTCACTGTCCCGTTGTAGTCAGGCCATGTTTCGTATGGTTTACTGGTATTTTTCGATGCTGAATCAGGTCTAGGATGTGAGAGACTATGTCAAGCTGTGCAAGAGAATAATAAACCCTTGTGTAATAATTTGCAGCCATTATTGTGTTGTTTGTTATTTTTCGTAGCCGCGAAAATAAGGTTATGCGCTATGTCGGTCGATGGGAAAGGAGTTGGGGGCGGAAATATACCAAAAACGTTCGCATTTTTCTCGAAAATGACCTGAAAAGCCAAAATAGATTTTTTACGCTTTTTGGCTAAACGGCTCCACCGACGGCTCGACTTTCACCAAACTCACTGAACGTTTTGTAACAATCGATACCTATATTTTGATGTCAACAGAGATCAAAATGAAAATGTGTAGAAAATAACGATTTTTTAAACATTTTATTAACTTCCATAGTAACTGCTTCACTGTATTCGATTAAACTCACGAAGTGTCTTTTAGCAATCCATATCCACATTTTTTACCTCGTGATTATTTCTATACCTATGTGTTGACCGGAGATATAAGCCATGACAGATTAAAAACCGAGATTTCTCGAATAACGATTTGTCGGTTTCCCAGTTTCCTCAAAAACGGCTCCAAGGATATCGGTGAAACTTGCAGAGTTTAGTGTCTCTCCACTAAATGTTCATTAACATGCCTGTAGAAATACGTTGAAACGGAGATGAAGCGCTCGTAAAATTTACGGGAGTGTGTTGCTACGCACCAGATATTTAAATTTACGACGTACACTGTATTTTGCCGCGGACGATATTGTAAGAGAGGATCCTATGGCCCTAACATGCTGGGCAGTACGTCTTCTCATACCAGTTGCACTAGAGCTGGTATTACCGCGCTAAATATAATTAAATACCTCGACACCGAACTGAGAAAATGAGTAAATCATTTATTGTCACAGCCAGTTGGATCGTCAATGAGAACCAGGAGTTGTTCCGGGGACAGAAAAATGTTAAGTGTATGAGAGAAGTGTTCGAGGAAAAACTTGTTCTCCAGTCTAGTTAATTATTATCATATTTAATCGAAAGTGTTTTGTATCGGAAATTACAATCGACCTGAGAAATTGTTTCTTTCGTTTTGATAACTTAATGTTTAAATATTTGATGAAAATTTAGAAGATGACATTTATTTAAATTGTAAGATACTAAATTTTGTTTTTCATAAAGTTTTCTGTATGTTTGTAAGGGTGGGCCGCTTAGGCCTAAAAATGTACAGATAGATAAATAAATATCTTTCTCTCTCTCACTCTCTCTCTCTCTCTCTCTCTCTCTCTCTCTCTCTCTCTCTCTCTCTCTCTCTCCCTCTCTCTCTCTCTCTCGTCGTAAAAGAATGTTTGTTCAGTATTAAATCAAAATCACTGGGAACGGACAACATATCTATTGAGGTACTGCATTCGCTAGCCAGTGCCATCATTCCAGTGCTCACTCACATCTTTACTCAATCGTTGACCCTCAGAGTATATCCAACCATCTGGAAAAAAGCAATTATCAAACCGTTACCTAAAGTTAAACAGCCGGATACTGCAGCAGACTTTCGAGCAATCTCTCTCCTGTGTGCAATTGGAAAAGTTCTAGATAAGATAATATACAGGCAAATACGTGACTATGTCGAGAAACACAACCTCCTTGATCCAAAACAATCAGCCTACCGTTCAGGTTTTAGCACAGAAACTGCGTAGATTAGCGTTCTGGACTACGTGAGAGAAGCAATGGATCGTAAAAAACCACTATAATGGTTATGGTCGACTTCTCTGCATTTGATCTCATCCAGAGTGACGTTTTGTGAGCAATACTGTCTTCGGTTGGAATCACAGGAAGTGCGCTAATGTGGTTCGAGTCTTATTTACGAGAACGACAATTGGCTGTCAACGGAGATGATGGCTGCTTGTCATCTTGGAAAGACGTAGAAGTAGGCGCACCACAAGGATCGGTTTTGTCTGCACTATGCTACAAACTATATGTAACAACTTTACCGCAAACTTTCTCAGAGGGGACAGAATGTACTGCATATGCGGATGACCTCCAGTTCTACCGGACGGGCGATGTAGACGAAATTGATGGAGCAGTTAAAACACTCAGTAGTGATCTCTCACGAGTTGCTGAGTGGTGCGTATCGCATGGTATGCAAATTAACCTGCGAAAAACCAAGGCAATGGTATTGGGATATCCAAAAATGCTCAATAAAGCAAAGAATTTAGGAATCCCAAACATCACCCACAACGATACCCCTCTTGAATATGTCGAGTCTGCAAGTATCTTGGGAATCTCAATTGACGATAATTTATCTTGGGATCTTCAAACCACGTCTATCTGCAATAAGGCCTTCCGCAGCATCTACCAACTTCGACGAATTGCCATGGATTTTCCCACATACGTGCGCAAACAATTAGTGCAAACCCTAATAATGCCACATTTTGATTACGCTACCTCCACGCTATGTGATCTTAAGAGCTGCGAAATCAGTCGTCTGCAGAAAGCACAAAATGCGGCACTCCGACTCGCTTTGAGACTGCGTCCCGATGAGCATGTAACCCCACACTACCGACGCCTTGGATGATTAAAAATTAGGGAGAGAAAATTGCTTCAGATAGCTGCAACGCTATTTAAAATATTAAAAACTAAAAAACCACTGTACGTCTATAACAAATTTCAGTTTTTCAACCAAAGAGACACTCGATCAAAAAACAAACTTTTAAAAATTCCCGCGCACCGTTCCTCGACATATTCAAGATCCTTTGTGGTACAGGCATCCAAATTGTATAACGATCACATGCATATGTTTGACTTGAGTAAAATGGTAGGCTCTTTCAAAGAAAAATTTAAAGAAATGTTAATTAAGGAATATTGAAGAATTTATATGTAGAAGAAAATTATTTTAATTTAATTTGTTAATGAACGCAACTGATTAATATTTGTGAAATTGTTCAGGGATGGTGGAAGAGAGGGCCTAATGGCCCTAATCATCCCTGATTGTTAAATAAAAGATTTCAATCAATCTATCAATCAATCGCTCTCTCTCTCTCTCTCTCTCTCGCTCTCTCTCTCTCTCTCTCTCTCTCTCTCTCTCCCTCTCTCTCTCTCTCTCTCTCTCTCTCTCTCTCTCTCTCTCTCTCTCTCTCTCTCTCTCTCTCGCTCTCAATCTCTAAAGGTTTTTTGTTTTTTTTTTCAGACTCCTTCAGTTATTATGTTTCTCACGTTGATCACCTACGTCAACGCCGCATTCTACCAGGACGACTGGGTCTCACAAATGATTGTCAAGCGGCAATCAGGAAGGTTTTGTGGTCGTGCCCTCGATGACATTCTGAAATTGGTCTGCAATGGCTCGTTTCAAACTGTTTTCGAAGACAAGAGATCCGCTGGTAAGAGCATAAATTGGGATTTATTCGAAAATGGTATCACTAACGATAGAAGTAGTTACGTACAATCAGTAAAGGTCGATGGTTTTCCTATTACTCTATCGTACTACGGCGCACTCATTCTGAGGTTGTGTCAAGTTACTTTACGAAGTGTGACAGACAAACGTGAAATGAAACTGTGACTAGTTTGAGCCTGCGGAGAGTTGTCCTAAGACATGACGTTAGTTGTATGTCAGCTTGCACAACGCTCTACGATTAAATTGCAGAAGTCACGGATAGGTCACACTCACTTACTCCATTGCACACGGCAGGCGCTTCAATTTCACGAGGGTTGTGTCGAGCTTCTCCGAACTTCTGGGCAGCATGGGAGGATATGCGCGAATGACGGCACGTGAGGGTGAATAAGGACAGAAACAAGAACTGCGCCGCAGAGAGGCGTGAAGTCCAACCTGATGCAATGTGCTAAACGGTACCAGGTCCCTCACGCCAATGCCCAATAGAATGCGTAGCAACACACAACTTTCCGCCACCCCTTTAAGTTCGAACACCACCTACATAGGCGGGCACTATATCTTCGTTCAACGCATTTTTACAGGAACATTTATGGAGAACAAAATGTAGGGACTAGTTAGCTGAGAGTATTCCGTAAGTGTGATCGAAATCGTTAGAGCCGTTTTTGAGACAATTGGAATACCGATAAATTAATATTCGACAAATCTCCTTTTCTGAGTTAACTTGGCTTATATCTCCGTTCAACATATATATACAGAAATAATTATAGAGAACGAAATGTTGGTATGGGTGACTAAAAGACACTCCATTAAGATTTATCACATCTGGTGAAAAAGTTACCCTGGAATTTACGGAAATGTTAGAAAAACGTTATATTTGACACACTTTGATTTTTACCTCTGTTCAATGGACCGTCACAGGAACATTTATTGAGAAGAATATGTAGGTATTAACTATTCTAAAACATCCTGTGAGTTTGGTGAAAATCGCTGAAGCCGTTTTGCCAAAAAGCGTAAAAAACCTATTTTTGCTTCAGGGGCCCATATCTCCGTTCACCGTATTTTCATGGAGATATGTATGGAGAATAAAAGTTAGGTATTGATTAGGAAAAGATAATTTGAAAGTTTAATCAAAATTGTTAGAGCAGTTTTTGAGAAAAATGCGAAAAAACCCTAGTTTTTGGTACATTTTCGTCCCCCCCCCTCCCATCGGTCGAAATCGTCCACAACCTTATTTTGGTGTCTACAAAAAATAACGAACAAAACAAGAAAAGAACCAGCGCAATCGGATCAGCCGTTCTCCCGCAAATCGAACTACACACACACACGGACCACGCGCCGAAATGAGGTTTTTTATTTAGACTCAGTAGGGTCTGAAACGTAAAGATCTGAAGAAAACCCAAATTTTTTTTTGGGCCGATTACTATAATTTCCTTCCCTTCGGGTAGCGGAAAGTAAAAAGTAAAGGAACGACGAAATCCCCACTAAACACGAGTCTAGTGGATTCTGGGTACAGGGCGAGCGGTGTTTCCCCTATTATCTGCTACCTGGTGGTGGGAGCAAAGCTTGAGCTCAGTATCGTTTAACGTTGCACTTTGGCTTAGAACCACAATAATACTAAAAGTAAGAAAGAACAGGTCAAATAATGAATGCTCAACGTGAGCAGAATCGAATGATCGTATATTTTCACGTTACTATCAAGCAAGTTAGGACTCCTCCCTATCTATCCTTCTCTTCAACTTCTCTATTCAATTCAGACGTATTCAAAACAACTGCAATAAAAATTGATATTTTTCTTTCGTCTTGACTAATACATTGCCCTGACAAGACAAAGCTAGTCCTGGTGAGGATGTGAATAATATAGACTCAGCTTCCCATTCGTGTGGAGACCGTGGAGCTACTAACAAAGGAAACAGTTCAACATTTGGGCATAATGGTGGAAAGAAGTTGTTAGGTTTCCACACCCAGCAAGTAGCAGATACAGCTGAATAGCACAGTTACAATAGCTCTTTCCCGTGTGATGGTTAGTACATTCCTTCCTCTTATATGCAGGAGAGGTGTGTGCTGATACACTGAGCGTTGCCTACCACAGGAAGCGGTGCAGAGGAGTGTGGCGAGTGTTATCCCAATCCACCTTCTGACTAGGGATGGGATATCGATATCCGATATTATCGAAATATCGATATTCGGCACCCGATATTCGATATCTGTATATCGATATCATCATTGTGGGCGACATTATCGATGTATCGATATTCTTCCCGCCGATATCGATAATCGAAACCTCTTAAAATAAACTACAGCCCAGAACCTTCTCTACTCAGCGCCAGTTTCGTTAGTGCCTTTGTGTTAGTGGTCGAATTTTGTCTCTCACTTCTCAAACGTGTGTAACAACTGTTCTTTCTTTTTTGTTTTTGACTTCGCTCGGGTGGTCATTAATCATTAATTATGCCACCAAAAAGCAAGTGGTGGGCCTACTTTTTACGAGTTGACGGAAATTATGCCAAGTGCAAAACGTGCAGACAAATTAAAAAAACATCTGGTAATACCAGTAATTTGCGAAATCATATTGAGAAAAGCCACCAGCATTTACTCAGGAGTGATGAATGTACCAGTAAGAGCGAAGATCACGGGAAAAAAAGAGCAAATCTATCGTCTCTGACACAATCACCATCCAAACAAGCCAAGAAGTCAGGTCATCATGAAAAACAGAATCAACCTACTCAAGATGCTGCTAATCCAGAGCCTCCCTCTTCTACGTCTTCCCAGAATGTAGTGACGCTACAGACATCAATAGAAGACGCATTCAAGAAATACTCATCATTCAAAGAAGGAGGTAAACGTCACTGTGATATTACGAATGCCGCAACTGATTGAAGGGTGAAACCCTTTCAAAACTTCTCTTCCTGGAGAGCTTGGATGAAAATTTCTTTTTTAAATTACTTTTAATCACTTTAAAAATAAAATTCATGATTTTCATTGAAATTTTTGTATTTTTTTGTCAGTTCCTTCAATTGATAACGATATCGATAATATCGATATTGGTGGCTCGATATTTTACTGGTATCGATATCAGAAGCGGCGATATCAATATCGATCGATATCCCATCCCTACTTCTGACCGGTGAGTGGAAAGAGACCCGTCGATAGGGCAACTGGAGTGTGGGTACCAGAAGAAAAGAAGGGCTGTGACGCTTGGGAGGTGGCAAGACTAGTGGGGCGCATCCCAGAAGGGGGAGTTGACCAGTTTGGTCATGGCAGCGCAGTGAGGTGTATTTCTACGAAACGTGAAGCATTTAGGGCGTGCCTGTACCGAATTGGTAAGGCTGTAAGCCCAAACTGCTTGCGCTGCAGGGCAATGGCGGATGATGCTTTCCGTGCCATCTTTAAAGGGGATAGAATTAGGTCATGAGAGTGTAACCAATGAAAATGATTCTTGTGGGAAACCCCACTCAAGCCTTTCTTCAATCTCGTCTTTAAACCAAGTCAGAAATTACCAACCATACCAATCGACTATGACACTGTCAACAGAAACTTTTCGGCCAAGTGAAATAGAAAAGTCAACTAAACCTTTAACGGACACTTTCTGCTGGTCAAGCGCAAAGAGAAACCTCACCATTGACACGTTCGGAAGGCTCGACCTTAAATTCTGTTTTACATTTATTTCTTGAGCTTTGATTAATCAAGTCATGCTTTGTACGTATTTGTTTTCATTCGCAGGGTTTAATAACCACCGATTTTGATTTCAGGAGCGAACAAATTTCGAGCAGCCGTAAAATTTGGGCACTATCCGTACAACCGGATCAGCAACTCGATGTCCATTTTCCCGGTCGAGTTCCGAAGAAAGAGGCGACAGATCGTTGACGAGTGCTGCCTAGAAAGCTGCACTCTTAACGAACTGAGGGGATACTGTTCCCAGAGTTGAAGTGTGAGCTCTGTGCCGCATTTCTAACTCTCGAAACACCAACGACGGCTGCGAACTCTGGCTATAGGCGCCCACTGATCAGATACATTTAGTTTTTTGACTCAATTTATGAATAAAAACATTTATGGCATGAGTTTGTCGAGTACAACACCAACGTTAAAGGCATCTGAACAGTGGGACACAAAGCTGGAGCCTTTCATAAATGGCACGGGTGGTCGGTGTTTTTGGAAGTGAGGGGTGGGGGAGAACATGTCCTGCGCTTGTACGAATGTGGCCCCCTCCCCTGGAATCGAACCTCCGAACGCTGATGATTCTGTAGAGCTTTATTTGCGATATTGTATTTGAACGACACCTTCGAATGTCGTCAGACTCGAGTGGAAAAAGATGTTTCCACAGTTTCTTGTGTTAGTTGTACAATATTCGCAAAAAATGGCTGTAACGAGCTTTACCATTTCAAATTAACGAATGTACCTACAGCAAATTAAACTATCCGCATCGTTATATCGTTTTATTATTGATTTAATCGTTCGAGGCTGAGCACAACCCACACAAGAGCTTCAATAAGCTTCTGACAACTCAAAGGAAGAGAACCGTTAGTTTTCTTGAGTCGGTACACAATAATAACACAAACGTTTAACGATGATAATAAATCATGCGAATTGAGGAAACCACAAACTGTATGACGCTCTAAAAGTAAGAGAATACGGCTGCATTAAGTAATGCGACAAGCAGACAGAGTATGGATCAGTGGAAAGGAGCCAAATTAAAACAAAATGCTGGTTACTCATCACTACAACACACCTTAATAAACTGCGCTTCTCGTCCAGATCAATGTTAAAGAGTGATAATGGGTTGCTAGTGGCAAGGTTTGTATTGGGTGCACGAGAGGGGGAGAGAGAGAGTGAGACTGCAGGGCATCAGCCAAAGCCGAAGGAACAGTGACCTGAGTCGTGGCCACATATGGGCCCATTTCCCATCACCCAAGTAGCGAGCTGAGAGAGGGAGCTGAGGATCGCAATAAAACTGAAACTTGGTGAGTGTGAGGAGGACTGTAATATACGTGCGTGCGGAATTGAGTTGAATTAAAATTGAGCTGAGATGGAGTACAAATGGGCGAAACTCGGAACGCGTGAACTGGCGCAGGCAACTGTATGAGAGAGTGAGAAGTTACTGGGACGATAGTTGGAAGCAGAATGATTTTGAAAGAGCTCTGTCGTCGATGGGAAAATGAAATTGGGAGAAAGAAATAAAGAAAGGGGAAAACCTGGGAAAGGGGGCTGTTAGAACCAACCAACCTCAGCTGAGGGATTCCTGCAGGTGAGGGGCAGGTATTGAAATAGTCGGAGACAATTGGGCAGTCGGAGACAATGACGCGGGGACGTCCGAAGTCAAAGACTCTAACCACTTTGAGGCTTTGCGTCGAACAGTTAGTTTGGGATCTTGAGAATACTGGCTGGACTGAGGCGGGAGTGTCTTGGATTACGTACTACGACTCGGCCCGATCAATGAACTAAGCCATCTCAGTATTGTTTGTCGAGACAGCAACGGTCTTATTGCACTGTGCGACCAGAAGAGGTACGGTGCATGGTGGCTGCCAGGTTACTCACAGCATCATCTTAGGACTTCGGGCGTGATGAATTGAACGAGTGTCAGAAACCTGAGGTGTGGGACGTCGACGACACAATGCAGAACAACTGCCCGGTTCGATTATGGGCACTGAGAAATACTTATGTCATGTTGCGACCTCGTGGCAATGGCACGTTGTCTTGGGGGGCTTCAATCCGAACTGGAAACTTGGGGACATTATTTGAAGCAGAAAGAGCAATTCAAGGGAGGTTGGGAGTCAAAAATCGCATTCTGTTTGGGCTCACTTTGGAAAGTATCTAATACTACAGCCTCTACAAGTGTAACAACATTGTCATTCAATAGCTCCAAGATCGAAGCGGAACGACAGGATGTCCACTACAAACAGTCGCCTGCTGTCAAAACATTGAGAATGGCCGTATCATTCAGCTCTCATTTATCGATGGCCTGAGAGACGAGAATGGTGAAGCCTCCGTGACGTTCCCTTGTTTCAAAAAACCCTGCAAATTATTACACAATGGTTTATTATTCTCAAGAACAGCTTGACCTAGTATTACTGCTCCGATACCCATCCCATTCAATTCAGCATCGAATACTAGTAAACCATACGAAACATGACCTGACTACAATGGAACTACGGAAACTAAATATTTCCCCGGCGCCAGGCGCCCGTAAACGTCTGTAGGCATTTATGATCCGATAGAGGGGTGTGCGGGCCAAGTGACCTTCGGGCCGTCAGGAGTCGGGGAAAATAGGACGGGGGCTTCCAGCGAACCCGTTGCGAGTTGAAAGGGCGTTGCAAGTCGAGCGGGCGGGTGATTGAGTTTGATATGATGGGAAGGAGGGAGTACTAGCGACGAAACGTTGACTTCCACTGTAGTTCCCGCGTTATACTGCGTTCATTAATTTTTTAACCATTTTTTTCCCATAACAATGGGCTTCGTCCGATCGGATTGCCGAGATGGCAGGCACAACTAGATACCAAATGGGATTTTTGTGCGACAGAACGAATTTTTTAGACCACGTTAAAGGCACAAAACGGCCCGGACGGCGGACAGGGGACGGGGGACGGGGGACGGCGGACGGGGGACGGCGGACGGGGGACGGCGGACGGGGGACGGCGGACGGCGGACGGACATTGCAAATTTGGAATCTCCATGTCTTGAAACGTAAAGTATCAAATTTTGAGGGGGGGTTGTAAAAGAGTTTTCGTGACCGAAAACATACCGATACGAGTTTCCATAACGTCTTCGTCAACTATATGTTATCCAAACATAGAAAAGGGATATTCTCAGTGAACTCGTTTTTGGTTTATTATTCATTCTGAATAATAACCCTATGTTTTCGGTCACGAAAAATTTTTTACAACCCCCCCTCAAAATTTGATACTTTACGTTTCAGGACATGGAGATTCCAAATTTGCAATGTCCGTCCGCCGTCCGCCGTCCCCCGTCCGCCGTCCCCCGTCCGCCGTCCCCCGTCCCCCGTCCGCCGTCCGGGCCGTTTTGTGCCTTTAACGTGGTCTAAAAAATTCGTTCTTTCGCCCAAAAATCCGATTTGGTATCTAGTTGTGCCCGCCATCTCGGCAATCCGATCGGACGAAGCCCGTGGTTGTTATGGGCAAAAAACGGTTAAAAAAATTAACGAAACGCAGTACAACGCGCGGGAGCTACGAGCGTTTCGTCGTTTGAATTCCTCCCGCCCCGCCCGTCTCTTTAAAAAAAACCAACCGCTCTCGAGGCGGCTTCTCTCGAGTCCCTCCCAACGACTCCGCCTCCCAACGACGACGCTTCCCTTCGAGCGCCCCCGTTCCAATTTCCCCGACGTTTTGGTTTTAATACGATTCAATTTTTTTAGATTCTTTCGTTTCATTCTCATTTTGGTTTTTTTCATAGATTTTTGGTTAAATTTTGATATTAGTATTTAGCGTGCATGTTTTCATATTAAAATTCAGTTTTTTCTAGATACTTTCGTTTTTTTTTGTTTATTTTAATATTACGATTCAGTTCTTTTCGACCTTTTTTGGGTTTCATTATGATATTTTTCGATGCTGAATCGAACAGGATGGATCTCGGAGCATTAATGCTAGGTCAAGCTGATTATCCGAATAATAAACCGTTGTGTAATAATTTGCAGGGTTTTTAAAATCCATTCTTCGATAGTATACGTTTAGCTGCTTCTTTACTTCAGCTCATCCGACGTCGGAAGGTTGAAATCAAACCCCGCGATCCGCCCCTGTACAGACGTCGAGTTTACGAGCAACAAAAGTAAACCGTTTTTGAAGTCCTTCCAAGGTAATAGATCGTTAAACGGCGGGTAAACACCTTCGACGAAAATACGGACGTAATAAATCCACCAGTTCAGCCGCCTGAAACGCTTTGGAAGGAAAGGGCGAAGAAAAGCTTCGTCCCTAACCGTCAAAGAAGTTTACTTTTATGCTCCCGCTGAAGCTGTTTTATCGGTCGGAACGCAAGTTCCATTAGACCAGACCGTCAATCTAACTGGAATTACGCGATTCTGGTTGAAATTAATGCGATTGTTAATAAAACGTGCGAAAGATGCCTCCGCTCGCCCCAACAGCAGTGTTCGGGTACCAAAATAATTGCCCATAGTATCGACGCTGCACTGGAACCCCAAGGCCTCAGTCTGACAATAGGGAGGAGGGGGGGGGGGCATTTAGCATTTATTGCGTGAGAGAAACTCGAGGAATGAGTTAAAAAAACAATCCTACCCGATCTAAATGATGAGAGCGAGGGGCACACCTTCGTTCACAGGGTTTACCACGCAAGGGCTCACAGGGTGGCATGAGGAGTGGATCTTTGGGATCTAAGTAACACTACCTTCGGACGCAATGATAGATTTCTTAATATTAGTGCTCACTCTAGACTCTAGTTTCGTGTTGTCTCAAACCGTAGGTTTCTGATAGGGGATAACTGAAGACCGCGAATGAAGTTGTTCGACTGAATCTGCCAGAGTGCTGAATCATCAGGGAGTCGAAAAAAGGCGCTTGCTCTTTCGACGCTCACGTAACGAGAATTAGAAAGCCAAGATGGACCTTTAAATGGGCTCGTCGAGTATAAGCAGTTGAAACCATCGTTATAGAACTGATCATGTATGGGACCTTGAAATCGCTGAGAAGGTGCTTCAGCTGGGTGTGTCACACTTCCACAAATGAAATGAAATTATTGGGTCTGTCTTGCTTCTAAAGGATAGCTTGTTCAAACATTCAAGAGTGGAAAGCCCTACAGCCCTAATGTCTCAAGTTCCGGGCGCACACCCCTCGTGATGAACGAATTTCCAATTATTTTGCAAATCACGCCTATAACCAGAAACACAGTTTACAAAAGTAATACGAAATACACAAATTGCCATCGTGGTGGAATGGTGAGGAATATACATAAAAAATGAAATTTACTGTAACTCTAGTTCGGTTCAAGTTATCGATAAGCGGAAGTTCCCAATCGGTTTGAAATTTTCCGGGACACAAGGGATACTGCTGGAATGGAAGAGCGGATATACTGGCCAAAGAGGGGTCGATCGATCACTTCCATATACCACAATACAGCAATTACGATGGCAAAAGTCAAGGAGGCCATAAATAATACCCTCTGGGGTAGAGTTAGTAATGACATGGACAACAACAGGGGCCTTGAATTCTCTAAGCGTACAGGGATCACAAGGTACAACAAACAAAAGACGGAATGGGCGCTAAAACTAAATAGGAATCAATTCAGAAGATTAATACGCATGTTACTCGTAACTGGACATTACGCAGATATAACCCAACAATAGGAAGGGGAAATAGAAACATACGTGAATGCTCAATATGGTTTAGAACCAGATTAGAAAGACTTGGAGGACGAACTATAGATAGGGATGACATACGACAAAACGAATAGAGGAAAATCCTCAAAGTTGTGGAGGGAATTGGAAGATTCTGTTTGGTTTTCTAGGAGCCAAACTTATTATTTACTACTTATCCTTACTTGGCTGATGCCCTGTAGTCTCTCTCCCTCACCCTCTCTCGGTTTGAAATTTAAATATCTGGTGCGTTGCAACACACAACTTTCCTTAGCTCTACGTCAATTCGCTTTGTACATGGCTAATTCTATTTAATCAATTCATTTATCACTCAGTTAATTTGAACTTGGCCAAATAACGCTTTACGGCAGCAGGAAGCGGTAGCGCTCACAGTTCCAGATTTTATTGTGCTGCTCGTACTCATTGCAGGACCCATATTGAGCAATCGGTACACAGATAATTAATGAGGCTGTAAACACGAATTTTTTGAAGTGGATAGTAATCACTTTTGTGGAGTTATTGGGTAATAACTTTTAGAGCTGGTAGTAAGCGAAACGGGCGTAGTTGAAATTTCTGGAGTGAGCACCATGCATCTCATGAGCGGTTTTAAACGCTCACCCTTTAGCTGTTCGATTGGACTACAACAACAATGTTTTTTAACATTCTACAAAAATTCCAGCGGAGTTTATAATGAAAAAACTGCGCTAAAAACGCTTTTGGTCGAAAGTTTTGGTAATTTATTGTGCTACTCTCGTCGTGTTCCCACAGATGGAAATTTCATGGAATCATTGTCTTATTGAGAGCTATCATTATAAAAAGTTTAATCAACATCGTCAGAGCCATTTTTGAGAAAAAAAATATTTGGTGTTTTGATCACTATGATAACTATAGTTAACATTCGATGGATTTTTCCAAACCCTTATTTTGGCGTCCCATGGTAGCCTGTAGGCTAGACATCAAGTTTGAGCTGATTTGGTACGGTTGTTTTATCTATAAACCGCGCTAAAATCGATTTCGTCGAAAATTTTGGTAATTTATTGTGCTGCTCTCGTCATTTTCCCACAAATGGGAATTTTATGGTATAGTTGCCTTATTGAGAGCTACCAATATAAAAAATTTAATCAAAATCGTTAGAGCCGTTTTTGAGAAAAAAAATATTTGGTGTTTTGATCACTATGATAACTATAGTTAGCTTTTGGTGGATTTTGTTCTTACCCTTATTTTGGCGTCCCATGGTGACCTGCGGGCGAGATATGAAGTTTGAGCTGATTTGGTACGGTGGTTTTCTCTAAAAATTGTTCACAGACACACAGACCATTTTCCCAAATAGTGTTTTTCGGACTCAGGGGGGTCTGAAAAGTAAAGATCTGAAGAGAACTCAAAATTTTTTTTTCAGCCGATTACATAACTTTCCTTTCTACTTCGTAGAGCAAGGAAAGTAAAAAGTAGGTACAGGAAATAAATATGGGCTCACAGGTGGAACTCGAGATGACCGATTTCTCGAGGGCCTTCAGACACTCTCCCCCACCCTACCATTCTCTGTGTCCTCGCGTCACTTGATGTTTTCTGATGTCTATTGGAATGGGTTCGCATCACCTGGTGGATCGAAGGGTGGTGTGGTGAATTCATGAGGTCTCAGCACCCTTCGTTGCCTAGTCTGGCGTTCCACAGGGCTCCTACCTTGGCCCCCTTCATTCCTCCCTTGCCATCAACGACGTACATGCTGCCTTGAGCCAGGTCAATTTCCTCATCTGCCCCGATGATATCAATGTTCAGACTGGCGCTGACTGTGTCATCCTGTAAAATAACCACGACTACCACGATAAGTTCACGAGAGTTGGCCTTTCTCTCAACCTTGCAAAATGTGCGATAACATCCTTCCATCGCCCCTGTGCTCCAGTGCTTCACACGTGCTCTATCTACAACTCACCCCTCAGCATCTCATAATAATAACGGACCTCGAAATACATTTGGAACCTTCACCGACCATATTGCTCAGGTGTCCACTTGTTTTCTGAAACGAAATGACGAGGAGTTCACCTTTCTTCCTGCTCTGACCGCCTCTATCGAGAACTTGTTCTCAAATGTGGCTCTGTATTCTAGAGCCCGTTGTTCAGTTTCCTTCGCTGCATGGTCCTTCAAGATGGGAATCGCTCATCACTCATCGCTCTCCCATATACAATGTCTCCTGAGCCCTGCTGACCGCTGTATTATAATTAACGTGGCCTTCCTCTATAGTCTCCACGCTTGATGCTCAGGTTGCCCTTCGCTCAAACTCCCACTATATAGACAGTTGGTTTATTATTCATTCTGAATAATAACCCTATGTTTTTGGTCACGAAAAATTTTTTACAACCCCCCCTCAAAATTTGATACTTTACGTTTCAAGACATGGAGATTCCAAATTTGCAATGTCCGTCCGTCGTCCGAGCCATTTTGTGCCTTTAACGTGCTCCAAAAAATTCTTTCTTTCGCACAAAAATCCAATTTGGTATCTAGTTGTGCCCGCCATCTCGGCAATCCGATCGGACGAAGCCCATGGTTGTTATGGGCAAAAAACGGTTAAAAAAATTAACGAAACGCAGTACTACGCGGGAACACAACGGAAGTCGTTTGAACTCCCACCCCTCCCGCCCATCTCAACGAAATCGCTCGCCTCCTCATCTGGCAACGCCGCCCCCTCGCGTCGCAACGCAACGCTCACCCGCCCGGCCCGCTCTACGATTTGTATCTTTATCGTCCGATTGCCTTGTTCTCGTCTTCACCTCCACGAATGACTGTTTCGCTCCTTCTCAACTATTTCCGTTAGCAAAATATCTGTTATCTTCGGTTGAACTTTTCATTATTCGTTTATTTTTGGTTTATTTATTTAATAGTTCGTTCGTTTCATTTTTTTTGGTTTTAATACGCTTCAATTTTTTTTAGATTCTTTTGTTTCATTCTCATTTTGGTTTTTTTTCATAGATGTTTGGTTACATTTTGATATTAATATTTAGCGTGCGTGTTTTCATATTAAAATTCAGTTTTTTCTAGATACTTTCGTTTTTTTTTAATTTTACGATTTAGTTCTTTTCGTCCTTTTTTTGGGTTTCATTTTGATATTTTTCGATGCTGAATCGAACGGGATGGGTATCGGAGCATTAATGCTAGGTCAAGCTATTTATCCGAATAATAAACCGTTGTGTAATAATTTGCAGGGTTTTTTTTCCTTACCATTTTACTCTAGAAACTACATGAACCACCGACCATTCAGCCGTTTACTCTGTCCAGCTAACTTCCACCACTCCCCTCTCTACATTCTCAACTGGCTAGCTTCTATCTGCACTCACTGATCCCACTGACTCCCCTCAACTCTGCTGCCAAAACCAAAACCGGAGGTTTTTCAGACTTTCGTGGGAAAGATTTACAGATTTGTATTCAACTTGTAGCGTCTCTTTTATTAATTAATACTGATGTTTGGTTTTTGGTACGCACGTACGTAAAATACGTAAGTAATGATCGTGAGAGAATGTAAATAATCGCTCTTCCCTCCCCTCCCCCACGACACTTTTTTCCTTCATTGTCGTCGGGATTATAACGTAGAACAACTAGAAGCCATACAACCAACGCAGTGATGAATTCAGCAGCGAATTCACCGCTGTTCACCACAGACAACAAAGAGGAGAAACACCATAAACGCGTTGAAACAGGTCCCGCAAGGTTTACGCTCTAGCCGCACAATCCTTAATTGTGGCTCAACGTCTTGTATCGCGCCTTTGAAGTGAGCGTGTCGTGAATGGAAGGGAAAAGCGCGGCAGACTGTCATTAGAGAGATGCTCGTTTTAACCAAAGGCTCGAGCCAGAATGAAATAACGAAAATCTGAGTGGGAAAAGTCAACTAACAGATCTTATCACATTCTCGTTCCCACGCACAGGCTACAAACGTCGGGCGAAAACATTGGCAGCTCCATTACTATCTTGACAACTTGTATTAGCGAGGAAAGCTGCGTTGATGGCAGTCAACATTATTATCTCCGCAAGACAACACTCTCGGAGTGAGCTTCGTATGGTCGAGCAATTAAAGGGCCCCGTTTAGGGGGTTTAGCAGCTTGGAATTTCTGCTTATTGAGTCAACACAGTTTAATAGATTTCTACTTGTTAACGTAGCAGTAGTCTGAGTAAAGACCCTGCCCAATCTCCCACTTCCTCAGCTTTCCCGTCATCTTCAAGGTCCACAATTTCTTGGCCCTGATTAAGGTCGTATGTGGCCACCAGAAGAAAAATATTTAGTAAGGAAACACGCGTTTTCACCATTGCAAATAGAAGACGCGTATAGTTGCGAGGACTGTTTGGCGTAATTGATACAAAAGCTGCGACACAGAAGTCAACTCTTTCAACTACTACCGAATTTACGTCCAGTTTTGACTTAAAAACGCCGTAAAAGGACTACGAATTGGAAATTCCAAACGACTCGTCGTAGTTCAGCCGCAGATATTATGACGCGTTTATTGCAGATTTGGAAAATGCTCTCTTTTCTTCTCACCATTTGACACCTTGTATAGTACTCAGTGAGTCTCTCCCATAGATGCAAACTGTGTTTCTGTTGTGTCAGAAAACATTTATGCACTTTTACACACTATTCAGAAGTTTACACACTGTTCAAATAATTGTTCGGAAAAGGTAACTGTGCTCGGCCCTCCTTTGTGCGTAACGCTTTGTCGATGGCCTCTCATATAGACATGGACTCAGGGACACGCATTTATGTGGATGACTTGACAATCCCAACAGCCTCACCAAAAACACCGTACTCCCTTGCCAAATCCTACAGCCGAATGCGTGGTGTAAGTTTTGCTCCGTCGATGCACTCGCAACTGTGTGGTATCTTCATCCAAAAATCGTGCAGTTGGTCAGGACGACGTAAAGGTATCTCGTCATCGCGTTCCCTCATCCCTCCCGTCAACAGCACCCACGAGGGGAAGGAAACGTTTGTTTCCGCTTGCCTGATCACAGTCTCAGTTTCTGCAGGGGTGTCCGGCGATGCACAGGGACGGCTGTCCTCTACACTCACAACGAGCTGTAGGGATGAGAATGAGCGGAATCTGGTGGCTCAAAGGGAACCCCTCTTCGGGTTCAAGGGCTGTGAAGGGGAGGCAATGGGAGTTTAGGTTTTGTCTCATGACAATCCCGTCCAGAACGACCGTCGTCTGTTGAGATACTCAACACTGACTTTTACTTACTGTCAACACCGTCTACTCGCCGATTTCCCCGTGTGTTAACCCGCTCTAGAGAGAGAGAGAGAGAGAGAGAGAGAGAGAGAGAGAGAGAGAGAGAGAGAGAGAGAGAGAGAGAGAGAGAGAGAGAGAGAGAGAGAGAGAGAGAGAGAGAGACTGACTGAAGACTGAAGAATTTATTCAGTTATTAAGTTAGTTCAGGTATTAATTTATTATATTAAGGCCCTCTCTTCCCTGTTCCCAGGAATTAATTATTTAACAATCACTGTTTCTAGTTGTCATTATAACGTGAATAAAATAAAAATTATCTTCTAACTTTCTGACAAATCTTCTGTTGCACTTCCACGTCCATTACACTTTTTGCACTTACACTTGACACTTATGTAAATACCTCTCATTGTTTGGTTTTCTCGTATTTTTTCATTAAAATTTTTTTCATTCTATTCTTAAAACTATTTACACTCAAATTAAAATCAAATATATCTCTTGTGTTCGTTATATACATGGATTGCTCGAATCCTAAAAGATCTACTATACAGTACGGTCCTGTGCTTTGGAACCTGCATGAGTTCGCCCCGCGTACCATGCATCTGACCTTCACCCAGCATCATAAACCTTTCACGGAGGTATCTTGGGTTTCCGTACTTACGGATCTTAAACAACATGGTCGCAGAGGCGAGCGCGAGTCTTTCCCTCAACTTCAACCAGCCCAACTTTAGAAAGTATGGCGTTACGTGCTGATCCGTTTTGAGACGATAAACGAAACGTACTGCCGAATTCAGTGCTTTCTGCGTATTATCGCACTGCTCGCTGTTCATGTCGCAGAAAGCTAGTATGGCGTAATTAATGTTGTGCAGTACCAAGCTTTCGACAAGCCTCCGTCTTACACTTAACGGCATATCTATAGCTAACCTGCGAAGCTGGTATATTGAACCATACACACGTTTGCATAAGAGCGTGACGTGTGGCAACCATGACAGCGTGCGTGATACATTTATCCCCAGGTTTTTTATGTTGGTCACGTATTCTAGTGGTTCACTATTAATGCACACTTCTGGTATCCACATCGCATCACACTGTGTCACTAGCTTAGTGGTCCCCAGGATCATGGCTTTAGATTTGGCAGCATTTATCGTCATTCCATGACTTTCGCACCATGATACCACGCGTACCAACTCCTCATTTATTGTCTTGACTCCTTCTGACAGGTGAGACAATGGTACGCTTGTATAAAGCTGTAGGTCATCCGCGTACATCTCTACGTAGGTCTCGCACTGCGTAAAGGGACGAGGCAGCTGGTCTGAAAAAACGGTGAATAGCCTAGCTGACAATACGGAACCCTGGGGTACCCCCTCCTCCAAAACACAGCTTTTGGATAGGATACCGTTTGGTGACCTTGTGTTCTGAGTCCTTAAACTCAGATATGAGCCAAACCATTGCAGCATTTTGCCTGAAACTCCTATTGACTCTAGTATTGCCAGCAGGAGTGTATGCTGCACTCGATCGAAGGCTTGGGAAAAGTCGATCATCACTAAAATCGTGAACTTTTTTTCGTTCATGGCATTCCTCACGTCATCGAGTACTCTTATTAGGGCAGTTTCTGTACTACAACCCACACGATATGCTGACTGCCTGTCGTCCAAAATATCGTTGTCACACACGAAATCGTTGAACTGCTGCTACACACTTGTCAAATATTTTTGCGGGGACGCACAGAATACTTATTGGTCTGAAATCGCTCACACCCTGTGGCTTCTCTACTTTTTTCAAAGGCTGAATAGCAGCTAAAATTTCGTGCGATGGCCGGGAGAGAGAGAGCGAGAGAGATTGAGACAAACGCGTAGCGCGTCTCTCGAGTGACGTTTGCCGGGTTTTACTTGGTGAGCTGTCAGCTTGCTTAGACAGTTATAAGCGAAGGGAAATTAAACCAGAACGAAAAAGAAAACGATGCGGTCGGCGTTTGCGATAACAATGATAGTAATTGGCGGGTAATTTTCTTTTATATCATGGTGGGTGCGTTCTAGTCAAAGCTTCCTTCCAGAGTTCGTTCCGATAAAATTAAGTAGGCACACAGAGAGAGATTCTATTCATGACATGAATACTTCCTTTTATGACAAACGAACTGTACGCCAGGCCAGTGGTGTCAGGAATGAGTTGTTACCAATTTGTGTTGTTACCAACACTTTTCCCAAGCGTTCATTGAACCCCAAACCATAGCAGAGTCTGTGGTGGACGACATACTCGGCTTCTTAAAAGTTGCTGGTATGTACAACACTTTTCATTAGGTAAGGGACATCGTCACAATGGGCCTAACATTTAGCTGCAGTGACAAAGGGGCTTAGTCCCGTGAGCTCTCAGGCTCAAAAACACTTCCTAGAAAAACCAATTAATTCATAAATAATCAACATCAATGACAAAGTTCCTTGTTTCTTTACAAAATCCTCAAACACACGTTCAGTTCTACCATCAGGCCAGGCACTGCGCGAGGACATTGCTATCATGTTCCTGCTTTAAATACTTTAGTAAGTTTTGGGTTACAACTCAACTAGCTTCCTATAGTAAGTTTTGCAACACGCTAACTTTGGCGTTGTTTTGGACAGAAACGCCTTCGAAATGCAAAGATAAGAAGAATTCAAAAATAAAAGTTTCAGCTGATTACATTGATACATAAGTTTCCATTACTGACGTACAATGAAATCCTTAAGCGCCGATGAACTCCAAGTTGTCCTCTCTTAACGTCAAGCATCCCACAAACAACCAAATGTTACGGAAATCTCATTACAAAAATATAACTCAACAACGAACCTGAAATTTCTTTTTATTTCGCGGAATATTTTCCATATGCTGAATACTTTCAAGGAACCCTTTCACGTCCCTGTCAATGGATTTGTTTTCTTTCAGAACCTGCCTCACGATACCGAGCCATTTGTTTTGTTTGACGCCTGTCTGTTTAGAGACAACTCCTTTCCCTCCATAGCGCACTTCTTCAGAAACGCATGACGTGTGATCATCGTACGTGGCTCCACTGAAAAATTCAAAATACTTACATTTGCGAGTTTGCAAACAATGAGTTCATAAGTGAAAGATTACAGTACAAGTACACAGACAAGATGCAACACATTTCACCGCTTTCCTCTGCCACAATTGTGTCAACTAATAATATTTTTAATTCGGTTCACGTGATTAACACCCACCCTAAATGTTTCTTTAGCTGTACGATGACGTACGAATAAAAGTATTCAACTGGGATGCAGGGTTGCAGTAATAAAAGTATTCAAGTGGGATGCAGTTGTTAGAGTGAAGTGACTTCTGACGCCAAAGCTTTCTACCATCCATTCAGCCACCGAATCATAAATAAATTATGAAAATTTTTGAAGATCTAACTTGAGTAGGAATACCGTGGATCAAACGCAACCGGCAAACGTGCGCTCGAACGCGTACTTTACAATAGTGGTGCAATGTGCGTTTGACGTAAGCCCTCTACTATGAGATCACACCATTGCACCACCTTATGTCTGCATATCGTGAGCGGACATAATATGCAATAAAATCCTGGCTGAAATGCAATGTGAATTAGGCAGCCCATTGATCACTGCCTGGTGCAGGAGTTCGAATTGAATCAATTTGTTAATCCTTCCCTTGGTCAATAATGGATAGTAACCCATTCGACCCTCAACAAGTGCCTATAATTACTCCCACTAAGCTTCGTCCCGGAGCCTCCGTCTTACACTTAACGGCATATCTATAGCTAACCTGCGAAGCTGGTATATTGAACCATACACACGTTTGCATAAGAGCGTGACGTGTGGCAACCATGACAGCGTGCGTGATACATTTATCCCCAGGTTTTTTATGTTGGTCACGTATTCTAGTGGTTCACTATTAATGCACACTTCTGGTATCCACATCGCATCACACTGTGTCACTAGCTTAGTGGTCCCCAGGATCATGGCTTTAGATTTGGCAGCATTTATCGTCATTCCATGACTTTCGCACCATGATACCACGCGTACCAACTCCTCATTTATTGTCTTGACTCCTTCTGACAGGTGAGACAATGGTACGCTTGTATAAAGCTGTAGGTCATCCGCGTACATCTCTACGTAGGTCTCGCACTGCGTAAAGGGACGAGGCAGCTGGTCTGAAAAAACGGTGAATAGCCTAGCTGACAATACGGAACCCTGGGGTACCCCCTCCTCCAAAACACAGCTTTTGGATAGGATACCGTTTGGTGACCTTGTGTTCTGAGTCCTTAAACTCAGATATGAGCCAAACCATTGCAGCATTTTGCCTGAAACTCCTATTGACTCTAGTATTGCCAGCAGGAGTGTATGCTGCACTCGATCGAAGGCTTGGGAAAAGTCGATCACCACTAAAATCGTGACCTTTTGTTCGTTCATGGCATTCCTCACGTCATCGAGTACTCTTATTAGGGCAGTTTCTGTACTACAACCCACACGATATGCTGACTGCCTGTCGTCCAAAATATCGTTGTCACACACGAAATCGTTGAACTGCTGCTACACACTTGTCAAATATTTTGCGGGGACGCACAGAATACTTATTGGTCTGAAATCGCTCACACCCTGTGGCTTCTCTACTTTTTTCAAAGGCTGAATAGCAGCTAAAATTTCGTGCGATGGCCGGGAGAGAGAGAGCGAGAGAGATTGAGACAAACGCGTAGCGCGTCTCTCGAGTGACGTTTGCCGGGTTTTACTTGGTGAGCTGTCAGCTTGCTTAGACAGTTATAAGCGAAGGGAAATTAAACCAGAACGAAAAAGAAAACGATGCGGTCGGCGTTTGCGATAACAATGATAGTAATTGGCGGGTAATTTTCTTTTATATCATGGTGGGTGCGTTCTAGTCAAAGCTTCCTTCCAGAGTTCGTTCCGATAAAATTAAGTAGGCACACAGAGAGAGATTCTATTCATGACATGAATACTTCCTTTTATGACAAACGAACTGTACGCCAGGCCAGTGGTGTCAGGAATGAGTTGTTACGTAAAAGAAATATATAATCTCATGGAAATTTCAAAACGGAGACTTCGCATCGATTTAATTCCGACAGCGAACATTTCGCAATAGAGTAAGCACATTAGACGAACTACATACAAAAGGCTAACTTGGAAATAGTAACCGCATACAACAGATACTGCTTAACATCTCCAACATTGAGAAAGAGAAAGTAAAACAAGTGTAAAAACATAGACGATAGGTTAGTGTCACAGTGTTTATGTTCCTGTGCTCCTGACACCCCCCCCCTCCCATCGCACCAACTTAAATCAGCAGCAACATTTCCAGCACAGCATGACTATTGACCTGTCGATGTTTTGGAATAGCTCGAGTCAAATTTTCAAAAGGCATTCCGTCGAATCACGAGGGCGGCAGTAAACTACGGATATGACGCTTTCGTTCGCTCAGTGCAGCGAAACCGGGATTCAACACGTAGCAACCGCTGGAGATTTTCGACGCACAAAGAGCGATTACTGCGCTTCACAAATTGGATGGAAGCGCGTCCGCACTGGGAAATTAGAATTCGCATTAACGACCCCGCCAGCTCGGATTGATAGCGTTGGAGTTTGGGAAATTGAGGAGCGAAAAGCTATAGGAAAGGGGTAAGGGGAGAGGGAACGCTTACAAGTTGCCAGCGCTTTCTGCGAACGAAACCAATTATTCTCGTATTTCCCAATTAAGGAAGGGCGAGGAAGACGTGAGACGGATAGAATGGAACCAATATCCTGCGGTGTGGGAGAGGCCTCTTGCCGAAAAGTTATCCGATAGTGGTTTACAACATTCGTCGCTCTCTTTAGCGGCGAGGAGAATCCATCGAACGAACAAACCCGTCGCTGTGTGCAAAATATCAATTTTTGGCAGCCTCATTATATTTTGTCTGTTTATCGAGCCTTCCTGATCATATACCCGGGTTGATCGATGGCAAAACTCTCTCCGCTCAATTCAAGGCTTGATATTGACGAAGTCCAAGGGAACTCATCACTCAACCCCTCATTGCTTCATAGGGTGATAAATAACAATCCGAAGAACTGCCCATCGAGGGGCGCGCGTGGACGCCACAAAAAAGTCTTAGATTGAACAACAATGTGCAAAGTGATACCACGAAATGAGTGAAAAGTGAAGAATTGGATAATGGATGTTGCCCCACTAGAACATCAATAACTTGCTTGGTTGCTGACTCCGTGAATAGGCCTGAGACTTTTGAAATGTGGTCCTATAAAATGAAAAAATTGAATTGGACGAAAAGAATTTAAACAAAACAAGTATAACATAATGGCACCGTAATTATCAGCTGTACACAACGGCTAATGGATGTGCCCGTTTGCCAGTGATGACCTTAACTTAAATCAGTTCTAGTCTGTGCAACAAATACACTATAAAATTCATCAAAATAATAAGGAGGATATTGTGAAAAACGCTTAGAAAGGAAACTGAGGCTTGGCTGCCAGTACAAGGCACAGGAGCCGTGGAACTATCTTTAACAGCTCGTAACACTTTGAGTGTTTTCGTATTTTCCTAAAAACATTTATCTTTGTCGCTAATTGAGTAGTTCAGTAAATTTACAAATGGGCATTATCTACTGGCTCATTGATGATTAAGGCGTCAAGCGGCATGTGGGAGAGTAGCGCAGGGCACGTTCTTTCAACCTTGGCACAGAGCACCTGTGAGCGCCTAGCCCCGTCCCCGGGAGGACCAGGGTCTGGAAGCACTCACACATTGAGTCTGCGCCAATGGCAGGTCCAAGCCTGTGCAAAGGCGCGAACTGGCTGATGTCTGACCTGGTAGTCAGCAGGTAACCCGCGGCGTCTTTATGCAAGATATGAGTGCGTGCCTGCCAAGGGCATGAATATCTTGAATATCCTGTGACTCTGGAAAGGGCAGACTGAGAGCGCATGGTGGGGAAAGGGAATGGAGGGCTTCCTCATTCACTCCCTTATCACAGGGAAGTAGTGAGAAAGTCCGGTGCCACAACCCCATGGATAACTGATGACATACCTAGTGCCAAAGTGCGTACGATCCTGCGCCCCACTATGCCAGCCCCTTGGCAACTACCCAATCATGGACCCTCTTAAGTCTGAGCTTGTTTGATGTCTTTTGAAAGACTTGCCCGCACATCGCTCCCTCATACCTCACCAGTGTTCGCGTTTTGATGTACGTTCATACTTTCGCCAACTCCAGCTGTAGGTCCAATTGAGAAGTGCCAGCAAGAATCTGCAGGACCAAGTGGGAGATGGTGCGATACGTAGGCAGGACTACCAACAGGACATCCCTCTTCAATGTGAGTGCAGGCTGTCCGTCATGTTCAGAGGGGCACAATCACTATGGGCAGGAAGACAGCCTGATTGTAGACGTACCTGGCAAGGGTCAAAGCCCCCCCCCTTCCCCACCAGGTTGGCCGTGATAAGGATTTGATGTGGGCTGTGAGAGCTAACCACTTGCCCCTGAGGAGGTTCAAGTACATTTATAATTGTCGGATTAGCCTGAAATCTCCACAGGCACATCTAGGAGTGCTTCCCTCCCCCAAGCGTGTGAGAAGATGTAGTGAAGGCTGGCCAAGCCATGTACTTATTGCTAGATTCCTATTGTGCACTGAGATAGATAATTCCAACTGCTCCCTCTGTCTCATGTCCCCTCACCTCCCCAAGAAGAGATCCTCTGCAGCTGCTGCCCTAACCCTATGGCCAGGATTCTACATATAACAGCCAACAACTTTACATTCCTCCATCGTTATCCACTTGAACGGGTTTTATTTCTTCGTCAGTCAAACACCACTCTGATATATCTCGGTTTCCCTGCTGTCTGATACTGGCAAACCCTGACTGATCATTCATTACACTCATCACTAGATATATTTATAGCCTTTGACAAAGTCAGCCGTGTACTGACTTGAGGCTGTGCTCGCCGAAGTGATGCAAAATATGCCTATCAATGATACTCTAGTTTACACCAGAGTTTTCAGCTTACCCGCCCATAGCGTTACAAATATCTGGTGCGTTGCAGCACACAACTTTCCTCAGCTCTACGACAATTCACTTTGTACATGGCTAATTCTATTTAATCAATTCGTTTATCACTCAGTTCCTTTGAACTTGGTCAAATAACACGTCACAGCAGCAGAAAGCGGAAGTGCCTACAGTTCTGGAATTTAATGTGCTGCTCATACTCATTGCAGTACCATTATTGAGCAATTGGTACACAGAAAATTAATGAGGCTGTAAACACGAATTTTTTGAAGAAGGATAGTAATTACTTTTGCAGAGTTATTGGGTAATAACTGTTAGAACTGGTAGTAAGCAAAACGGATACAAACGGGATTCAGGAATTTCTGGTGTGAGCCCCATGTATCTCATGAGCGTTTTTAAACACTCACCCTATAGGTATTTGATTGTATTACAATACCAATTTTTTTAAACATTCTATCAACATTCTAGCGTAGTTTATAAGGAAAAAACCGCGTTATAACGCTTTTCGTCGACAATTTTGATAATTCATTGTGTTGCTCAAGCCATTTTCTCACGAACGGGAATTTTATGGTATAGTTGCCATATTGGGAGCTACCAATATAAAACATTTAATCAAAACCGTTAGAGCCGTTTTCGAGAAAAAAAATATTTGGTATTTAGATCACTATGATAACTATAGTTACCTTTCGGTGGATTTTGTTCATACCATTATTTTGGCGTCCCATGGTAATCTGCGGGCGAGATATGAAGTTTGAGCTGATTTGGTACGGTGGTTTTATCTAAAAATCGTTCACAGACACACAGACTATTTTCCCAAATAGTGTTTTTCGGACTCAGGAGGGTCTGAAACGTAAAGATCTGAAGAAACTCAAAATTTTCTTTTCAGCCGATTACATAACTTTCCTTTCTACTTTGTAGAGCCAAGGAAAGTAAAAAGGACCCCAATGAACCGCAACAGCCGACTCCATCAGACTTGGATAGAACTCGGCACCTTGGAGACCTATAAACTATATACTGGCTTTTAAAGAAGAAGAGGGTAACAATTATGCAAGCAGGTTCATTTTAAGCAGAGTTTTGACTTATTTCTTTGTATGTACCGAGAGGCGTCGTAGGGTTTCACAAACCTGGAAGTTGACGATGCCACTGCGACCAGTTTTGGGAACGTACCGTGATGAGCAGAGCGTCGCAGCGTCCCAACGGGCTGCCAGTTGTGGGAACAGGAGGCTCTTGTCGAGAAAGTGATGACATTAGCAGGGTCTCCAAAGGGGGGCAGTAACTCGTGCGATGCGATGCGCCCGGGACAAGACCGTTTCCAGGGGCCCCCCCTATAAGTCCGCGTTCATAATTCACGTCCTCCATTTACATGATATTCATTGGACCCCGCGAGCTCCGCAGTATCAGCCGCTCCTCACGAGCCTTTGTCTTTTGACTAATTTATGCTCTTCATTAAACTCTCGCCTGGAGGGACTGTCCTTAGCGGACACTTCGCACCACGGCGCCCAAACCACTTCGGCAACCCGCGAGCTGCACACTCCCAATGGATTTCAAAGACGTCCCACACACAGTGACAACTAGCAAAGTACCCCGGGGGTTCACAGATTGAAGGAGGTAAGTCGAAGGCCCCTTGCTCTTTTTTTAACAGAACCCTCCGCTAAGCACCTGCAGTAGAGGAGTTCTTTCATCCGCAGCCCTAATCTTAGTAATAGGCATCAGAAACCCCCGAATCCGCCGCGTAGTACGTGCCTGTAACCGAGCAAGCATTCGGATTTCGTTTTGGTTCCAAAGAAAACTCCATTAAATGAGAGGAGACGACACTGGATTCCTAGTGAAGGAATCTAGCGCCCCTTTACGTCAGTCGTTAGCATTGCCTTTGTGCTGCCGAATCATATGCGTTATGTACTATCCACAAGCAAGTTGCCTATACGTTTGTTGTGACAAAGTGGTGAAAGGTTATCCAACCAGATTTTGCACACAAAATGTTTACTACAGAAAACTGTTGGAAATAAATTGATCGTTGAGCTCATAAACATAAATAGAAAATAAAGTTACTGCTCGTGAAAAGTCTGAAGCGAAAGGAAAAATAATCTGGTACTTGGCACAAGTTTTCTTCGAGCGATGTTTAATGTTCGTGGTTCTTCTTTGTCCAATTGTCCTTCGGCTGTATGTTAGTCCAGGTATGGTGCTGGTAGACGTTTCCTGAGTATGTCGTCCAGGTATGACGCTGGTAGACGTTGAGTACAGGACTTGCGGGATACTGCGGCCCGAAGAGAGGGATAACTGCGCGTTAATTATGTTAAGTTTTCCCTGCAAAGCAAGCACCTGCAATGGCAAGGAATAACTAAAATAGGCAGTTTTAACGTGCACGTGGCGGTACGCAGGTAGGTAGAATTGGGAATGGGAATAAAAATGGCGTATGGAGCTGGTGATGGCTGGTGTCTTGACGTCACTCACATCAAAAAGAAATAAAATATAACACTTCTGAATGGATACTATGAGTAGATACCATAAGTGGTGTAGCTGCCTGAACAACGTTATTATTAGAAAACGAGGACGGAGGGGTTTTATTGGGTTGTCTTATTGATAATGCCCTGAGTTAGCTGTGCGCTAGTATTGTTAGGTACTTCTGAAGCTCAATACGTACTTAGTAGCCCCCAGCCAACTACTGTATGGTAGAGAATACGGCCATTACACAAAGAATAATTTTATATAGCGTGGAGATTTACCTGTCTGTCTGGTATTCCAAATGCTCTTCTATTTCCTCCAGTACGTAGATGACGATTCAGTCAGACCTTTCCTATATCCACCGGAGCGACGGATGAGAAATAATAATCACCTTCTCCGAAAGTCAATTGCAAAACAGTAAAATTGTAGTGAACAGCGCGGAAAAAATATCAGGTACGATGCATCACACAACTTTCCTTGGCCGCACGTCCTTTTAGCGTTTCTCATGACTCCAGCAACTAATTATATCTCATTTTCATTCTGTTTATAACGACGTTGTACATGACAGAGAGAGGCGCTTATGGAAGGCAGGTTATGGAATTTATTGAGCTACTTCTACCCGTACCACGACCATTATTGAGCAATCGATTCTCAGGTGATTCAAGAGACTGCCAACGTCATTTTTATCAGAAGGAGCGCGTTCACCGTTTTGGAATAATCGGGTAAAAACTGTGAGAAATATTAGTAGGTGCACTGGAGGGGGGTTGAATTTTTGGGATTTTCAGAGTAGCTCCTATATATCTTATCTCATGATAAAGGTACTTGATTGGACTGCCACGTCAATTTTTATGAAGACCCTAGTAACATTTGAGCGTAGTTTGTAAGGGAAAAAATGATCTAAAATCTATTTTCGCTGAAATGTTTGGTAATTTAGTGTGCTGCTCTCGTCATTTTCCCAAGGAGGAGGATTGTACGGTATTGCTGTATTATTTGAAGCGGTCAATGAAAGAAATCGTTGGAGCCGTTTTTGATAAAAAAAAGGTTGGTGTTTTGTTCACTATATCTACAGTTAGGTTACCTGCGGGCCAGATATTAAGTTAGAGCTGATTTGGTTCAGCCGTTTTCTCTCAATCGCGTTCTCAGACCATTCGTGTTTTACGGACACAGAAGGCTCTGAAACGTGCAGTTCTGAAGGGCAATCAAAAGTCGTTTTCGTCAGCCGATTAACTTTCGTTTCTACATCGTAGAGCCAAGGAAAGTAAAAAGAATTTAAAGTCTGTCGACCCTCTTAAGCAAAGTCTTTGGTGAGCGTTCACAACTATTGTCCCCTCCGAAATTCTAAAACTTCACAAACACAGCCTGTCCTCAGAGCATACGCTTTGTATACTGAGTAGTAATATCCGGTTCCCAGTATCAATTGTTTGTTTCGCTGTTCAACTTGCTAGAAACTGCTAAAAAAACCGCAACCGCCACTCATGGGAATCTTACCCGCAGCAAGATTCTCTGAAGGCAAGGCATTTATGAAGGTTGGCTGTGACTTTGCTGGTCCATATCTTATCAGAGATTCTTTACGCCGTAAGTCCCCAGTTTCAAAGGCATACTTATGCCTTTTCGTTTGTTTGGCTACAAAGGCCTATCATCAAGTCTCTCTACCTCTTCCTTTCTTTCCACTCTAGACCGTTTTATTGCCAGACGTGGACTACCAAGCAGCATTCATTCAGACTGTGGTACTACTTTTGTTGGCGCCAATCGTGAGCTCAAGGAACTCTGGCTCTGGGTTGGTTTTTTATTCCCCCAAGAGCGCCTGCAATGGGTGGTCTATGGGAATCAGGAATCCGGCTATCAAAAGGAATTCTCCAACGAGTTACTACTGATACTGCCTTCACATATGAAGAACTTTCCACGCTATTCTGTAGAATTGAGGCAGTCCTCAACAGCCGCCCAATAAGCTCGTTATCTTCAGACCCCGAGAGCTATGAGACTCTGACACCAGGGCATTTCCTGATAGGTGGCCCACTAATCGCAAGACAAGAGGAATCGTTGCTGGAGGTAACAGGCTTTCACGTTGGCTGATAGTCCAACAACGAGTTCAGCATTTCTGGAAGAGGTGGAGAACGGACTATCTGCACCAGCTGCAACAGAGAAGGAAATGGACCAAGAAGGTTCCCAATTTAGAAGAGGGAGAGCTAGTAATTCTTAAAGAACCTACTAAGAGTAAATAGATTATTCCCAGGTAGTGATGGAATAATCAGAGTTGTTGAGCTACGAACTGCTCATGGAATCTTCACACGACCTGTCCACAAGCTGGTATCCCTCAAACCTGTAACCGATCCTGACCTAGCCTAAACAGTTTTCAAGATGACTTCCACATGTTTCAAACAGTCTTATTCTGTTATTTTGTACTAGAAAATTTTATGTAAAATTTGGTGGGTGGTATGTAAGCGCAACAAAGGAAATTGTTTGTCGTCGAGGAAGACGCGCTGAGTTTGGGAACCAAGTCTGCGTAGTGCGGCGATCGCGTCTGCACTGGTCAGCGTTGCTGCGAACCCATTTCCAGCACTGAGCCCCCCTTCGCCCGCTTTATTCATTCTACGCGAAATCTCCGGAGACGACCGTACGGCTCCCGCCATTTTTCCCTTTTTTCAACACGCGTTTTCGAACTTTCTTCGTCCAGGACGACCATTAGTTTTGGTGGCCACCATTCATTGTGAATCAGTTTTTCGCCGTTCACCAGCTTTCATCAGGAAACATTTCCTGCAGGTACATTGCCGTCGTAGTGTTACTCGCGTATTGGGCAAACCTTTGGGCCAAGCCCCAGTTAGTGGATCCATGATCCAATTAAACTTCTGTTAATATTTTTTATTTGTTCAAGTTCCGTTTTTAGTTTTGTATATATTTTCTCGAAGAGTAATTTTCCGTTTTTTGTTTCATTACAGTCAGATTCAATTTTGTATTAATTTCTTTTGCCTTTTATTTATCGCAAGGAGATCAACAATTAGGTCTTATACTGTACGAGCCCTAAGTTGACTCCACATTCTGTCTAGAACTTCCTTCAGTCCTTTGAATTCTGCCCTTTCGTGGGCAAGCCATGGACAGATAGGGGTGAAATAGGCGGAATTTGACATGTTGAGGGCTATCAAAATATTATCTTAAAATCAACCGCTTTTCCTGGTCTATTCTTCGAATTTTAGCACCCCACTTGGAATGATTGACGTAGTGATGACATTTCAATACACCGCAATAGGCGTGACACAAAAGTCCCGGTGTTGATTTCCAGTTGTACAAGCCGAGCAGACGGTCTTGGCAAAGTGAATAAATATTCAACAACGTCGAGCGATACGATCGCCGTAATATTCTCAACTGGTATAGTCAGGCTACGTAAGAGCCGAGTGTAGGCGATACCCGCGTTAGGCGCCGGCAGAAGAGTCAACTGGCGGATTTGTTGCTCCGTGGGTCTCCCGCGTTAGTTATTCCCTCTAATAGATGACCATCCCTCATTGCCATTATTCGCCTCAGCAGCCCTTCTTCTCAAGCCACGTTTTAGGTTCAACAAACCCAGCAGTGTAGCAGACAGACGGAATCCACCTTTCCATTTACTTCCGCCCCATTACTCCTATCCCATTACTCACCAGACCCCCTTTCCACCACCACTTCAGCATCCTCTTCATTTGTAAATGTCCTTTATTAATGGGACCTCCCTTCGCAATCTAAAGGGCGTTACCACCCCCCTCCCCCACCCCGATCTCCATCAGGTCTGCATCAGGTGTGTAGCCCTCCACTCCCAGCACCCTCTGAAGGAGAATCACCTTTGTCGAGCCACTTTATAATCTGCTGCGGCTGGGTTCATTAATACAGGAGGTGCCCGATGAGCGCCGACCCGAAGAACGTAATTAAAAGGTGCAGAAACTTGAACTGATATTCGTTGTCCGATGGAATGGAAATGCATTACCTTCGACCCTAAACTGACGGTTCTTTGAGCTAATCCAGGTGAAGTGCAAGTTAATATTAACTGTGCACCATCCTAATTTATTTCGACGGAATGTCGATGGTTCGTTGCCCATCATTAGTATAATTACGTAAAGTGTTTGGTTACGTTTGAATCTATAGATTATGCGTATTCAATTATATTCCATCCCTCAATTATACTACGCACTAGATCAACTGGCTTACTCTGCAACGTATTGGAACAGAATCTCCAATAGCGCAGCTGATTAGAGCAGTAACATTCATTTCTTTACGGGCATATTCCCAGTTTTTGACAACCTCGTTAATAGAAAAAGAACTAAAGTCTCAAATTGTCTCAACAGATCATAATATAGTTGAAAAATGGCTCTGCAATTTCCTGCTAAAGTCTTCAATGTCGATGTTTATATTGGTATACGTGGACTCCAGGTAAATAGTAGGAGGTGCACAGGGCGATTAAATAAATAGGTAGTTTTGAATGCAGGCACATGTGGGATTAGTAGGGCAGGTATACGAAACTTGAGTAGTTGTATAAGTTGGGGTGCATGAAAAGTGTTGTGATGACGCATCAAGCTCTTTTATTCTTACGTCACGCGCATCCACTCGTAGGTAGGTTTCTACATTGTTTCAATAAAAACATCAGTTTATGAAAGTGCAACCCAGCGAGTAGCTAATAATCCCCTATCTCCCCCTTTAAATTAGTCAAAATATGGTGTCAGAAGAATAACTTCGCGTCAGATTCTTACTTAATTTTTCTCGTTAAAAACCGAGATTTCATTCGGGTTAAAAAACGGAGGGTTTACTTCTTAAAAACCGAGAAAACGTACCGTTATCGGATCACGAAGTGTAGGCGAACCCATGGTACATCGCCGCCATCAGCCACGAGGACAATTATAACAAAATTTTTTAAAAAACAGGTTATCGAAATAAGTAAAATGTGCGATACTAAACCACCTCAACACTTCAACTTTGAAGCAAATGATATGAAGAAGGAGTGGGCGGATTGGTTCCAAGCGTTTGGATTTTATCTAACCGCATCGAAGAAGAGTAACGAAAAAGATGACGTTAAAATCGCGATCATGCTAAACCAGTTGGGTAAAAGAGGTATCGAGATCTTCAATACGCTAAAAGCAGATAGAGAAGAAGCACTTAATACAGGCGAGAGTAAAGCTGCAGTGCTTACAAAATATCAAGATGTAGTTGGAACCTTTGCCGAATACTTCTCACCCAGGAGAAATGTACTGCATGAAAGGTTTAAGTTCAATAAACTTTCATGGCAGAAAGGTGAACCTTTATTCAAATTCATCACAAATTTGAAAACAGCAGCAGCAACTTGCGATTTCGAGGAACGGGATAATATGATCCGAGACCGCATCATATCTCAGATATCGGAGGAAGACCTACTGAACAGGATGTAAGAGACAAACTGAACCTCGAAGAGACAACCAAGATCTGCAAGCTGCACGAATCACGGAAGATCGAAATAAAGGACATCGCAGGAGGATCTTCACAAACAAGTGAGATAGATGCCATTCGAAACAAGTCTATAAAAAAGGTACCAAATAAGCAAGCTTATAAGAAAAAATCTTCAAATTTCGAAAACATAAAATATTACTGTAAAAAATGTGGATCAGCTCACGAAGCTCGAAAATGTCCTGCTTACGGAAAACGATGTACCTTTTGCAATGGATACAATCATTTTGAAATAGGTTGTTTTGTTAAAAATAGAAACGAAAGTAAGAGAGAAAATTATAAAAATGTGTATAGGGCGTCACGCTTCTAGGAGTTGAGTGAGAACTTATCCAAAATGATTTTATAGTTCACCTCTCACGATGAGATATCTCGTTTGCCCACTCAACTAAGCTTTTGTATTATTATTACAAAGACGTACAGATCTCATAATCCACCTCTACTATGATCTCATTGTAAGATTGCGCATCCCCACCTCGGGGTCACTAAGTGAAAGGAATGAACGAAAAGAAACTCGTTCAAAGACTGAATCATTCAACGAACACGATGATTCGAAACCATTCAAAACTTCGTCGTACGAAGAAGCAAAAGTTTGAATTATTTGAATCGCATCAATACTTGTGTACTAATGTGAATTTGTAACATCACCTGTGGTGGGAAAGCATGGCACACATTAAGGAGGATGACGAGTAGATAACCTTCACGTAATTGTTGCGCCTGACGTTGTTTCATGCGAGACTTTAAATGAAAAACTTCTGCTGAACAGTTTCCCCCTAGTCGGATACATTTTCAGACTAGCTTCGTATGAGATTGCAATTATGCGCCATAATGTTGCGATAGTACTTTCAACGCACTTCAGTAACGTTCAGGTTAGGTAGAAGATGGTTACAATTTGAGCTAGTAAATTCAATGTTTCATCTATTCTTATAGCTACGTCTACTTCCAGAAAGCAGCCCTTAAAAAAGATTCCGTCTAATCTTCTAGATCTAACGTGAACTAAATGACGAAAAGAATACGCCCCACGTACAAACTAAACGAAGACAAAATGATCAAAGACTGCCAATTGACGAATCGATAACCTCGCCTAATAGGAAGAAATCACGGCGGAGTAATTGAACGAATCGCTGCTCTATGGAAAAACAAAAATGTCTCCCCTCGCCCTTCAGGCATCGAGACAGCATTCGCAGCGAAATGATAATACGTCCGTTCTCTCTGTTTTCTATACAGTTCCCAGCGTATTTATACGTATCATTACCGACACACGCAAGCACTTAGTTTGCGTTTCGTAGTGTAAGAAGTTGATCAAGGATAGTTGAATGAGGTGGACGATACGAAACTACAATCGAACGGCTCAATTCACTTTGCCGACTATTACATTTATTTTTATCGCTTATGTATAATTACTGTAGTCCTTTAAAAAATGAAAACGACGTTAATCCTTTTAAATCTAACCCGAATGACGAAAAGAATACGAACCACGAACGAACATAACGAAGACCAGCACCGATCGAAACACTGCAGAAACGACAAATTGATAACCTCCCGTAACAGAAGAAATCACGGTGGAGTAATCGAACGAATAGCTGCGCTATGGAAAAACAAATAATTCTTGTAGCCGGTTGAGATAGAAATCGAAGTGAACTGATACCGGTTACAAGTTTTTGGTCCACTTCCAGGCGTATTTAGGCGCATTTCTACCGACTAGCGCTTTGCAGGCGATTTTTATCGAAAATGGCATTAGAAATATAGTTGAATGACGTAGCAGTTTCTGCAACACTCGTTTTTTAATTAACGCGGGGCAGAAATCAACCTAAACGTCGCAAGAGATTTGGAACTATCACATGAAAGTAATTAACACCGCTTATTTTGTGGGCAAATTGTAAATAAAAACCAAAGTAAACAAAAGAGAGGGGTGTTGCGCCTTAGTAGAAATCTGCTATCAGTGACTGTAGCTCTACCCAGGGGAGATGTGTTCTCCCATTACCTCATGCCTTACAAGTCATGAATGTTATTCTACAGAAGAGGTCAGGAGCAGCAAGCTCAATTCGAAGCTGATACTCCTAGCGCCTGCTAATGTCACAATCTTTATTGTGGGACCAGTTAACAGCGTGAAGACCAACTTACAACCGTTTCGCCCAGTTGGAGAAGAAGGCTATGGCTATAAAAACGTAGCCGCAGTTGATCAATCCCTTTGAAACTCGTGACTCACGCAAATACTTGGATCAGGAGGGAAACCAAATGGTATGGCTTTCTCAGGGTATGAATGAGGCCTCTTGCCTGATGGCGAAACCGCAACTACCATCCCTTTCGACAGACACAACTTTCTTACCAGTGTTTAGGAACTGGCATTTTGATAAGTACACAGGCCCTTTAGGTGATTTATGGGGTTGTCAACTAGTACGTAGCTCATTAGATTACCAATAAGGAGTTTTGTCTTCACGTAAGCAGGAGTTTTGAAAACCCCGCACTAAAGTCGATTATTGTCAAAACTAGTGGTAATTTATCGTGTTGCTCTTATCAATTTCCCCCGGACGAAAACTTTGTCTCACCGTTATGTCATTTGGAACTGACCGCACAAGAAAATCTAATCCAACTCGTTACAGCCGTTATTAGAGAATACAGAAATTGCTGTTTTGATTAATATACTTCGATAATACAAACAGGTCATTTCCTCAATACAATCGAAAAGAAGTCAGAGGTCAGTGGAAACATCCACGCTGACTGAATGCGTTCGGTCACAGTTGAGTTGAAGAGGAGAGATACTTATATAAGTATTTAAGTATTTACCGTCAAGACTCCGCTGTTTTGGATGTCAGGGGTTTCATTACTGCCTTCATTCAAGCTTTCCCGAACGAGTAAACCAGTCAATAGGCAATGACAGAACAAAAGGCAAAAAATTTGAGAAGGGTAGGCTTTTAGGACGTATTTTTCGCTTTGTGCAATCCTGGTATTTTGCAAAGTGACTGGACCTTGGGATATTAGTGATGGGAGGCGGCTGGCATGCCTTTGCATAGTAGCACGGTCGTAACATTTGTGAAGTTGGTACGGTGGTCAACGTGTTCACTGGTTGAGCACGTACCATAATCACAAGTGCTCACTAACAGCCCATCGCCAGCCTGATGATAAGTAGGTGCCTACTAGCCGATCATTATAATGGTCTCTAAAATTCCATTTTGTGGGTAGCTGACAAGCACGGCGTTCATGTTGAAGAGGAAGAACATCAGCCCTGTCTCTGCAGTGAACTAGAAGAGATTTTTTCGCTCATGTGGCCACTAATTCACAATACTTTTGAAATATATTCTACTGGCCTTACTTAGGGAGGTCGGAGACCAGCGAGGCGTCAAGGGGGGATGAAGTTGAAAAACTAGCCCAGAGACTTGAGTGCCATGAAAGGACAAAAGTGAGCCTTCAAACACGTTCGTAACTCAAATCCGGAGCACAGCAGTAAATTGTAAGTCGAGAGCATCTCAAGGTGTAGTCTATTAAACACGTAGACCTGCAGACATGAGCAACAATTGTCAATTTATGAAACCCCCTATCGGCAGTTTTGTTTTACATTTCTTAAAATAAATTACTGTAAATTAAAACTTGTCGCGGCCTGAAAACGAACTGGTAGTTCAGTATATTTGTAACCCTCTTGCGGTTTTATTTAACTTTACAACTTTTTTTTTATAAGGGGGGAGCCAACGGATTTCCATACTCCTCCCGACCGTCTCGTAATTGGATACAGAACTCGCAAATGTTTTTCAATAAAGCTAATGCAAATCTAAGGGACGGACCCACTTCTTTGGCGCGTCTTGTCGCTCCTGTGTCACCTACGCTATTTCAGGACGACGAAGGGAACAAGAGGACGAGTCTGTTCCCGCTGAAAACGATACGGTGAGCCGAGTCAATTACGAATGGAAATTTCGCTGGTAGCAGACGAAACGGGTCTCGCCAGTTCATGAATACGCGGCTCACTGAGCGGAAATTCAAAATGAGAATTTTTTACAAATTTATATTCATTCTGACGTGTGTAAGTCAACGGGTCGAGAAACGGTGCGAAAAATTAGAAATTAATTCAATGGTAAAATTACTTTCGAATGAACTAGTGAAAGATTGGCCGCACGCCAAAGATTAACCGTTATTCCTCTCGTAATCTTAAGGTTATCGATGTAATTATTGATTTTGTTTAAGATTTATGTTCCAGGTGAGATGCATCACTCAACTTTTCTCACCCTTCGGTCAATTTGACGATCTAATACGTCAAGCACTCTTATTGAATATCTCACCTCTCCACATACACATTCAAAGGATCACGCTATTTCTACCAGAGCAAAGGCAAGCCTCCAAAGAACTGTGAAAATAACATGCCACAACGGAGTTTTTAATGCTATTTAGTGTCTGCATTCACTCGCGGGAACAATATGGAGAGAAAGCCGTCTCCAACTCAGATGGGTGTGCTGTTATGGTACACTGCCGGCTCTGTGACGGTGGGAATGCTGGTCTGAGCCTGGAAATATCGTTACCTCTGAATGAAGAGGACACGAATTCGTCCAGGAGAAGGGCGACAAAGGCCTGCCTAATAAGTGCGTGGCAAGAAAGGTGGACAGAGGCTGAAACTGGCCGATGGACGTTGCCCTATTCCCATCTGTGGAGGGCAGATTGAAAATGAGGTGGGTTAGCCTTGGATACTCTGTCTCAGCTCTTGCTGTGGCCCTGGGATTTCAGGGCAAAGCTACACCGACTCGGTCTCTGTGACGAAGAGACGTGTAGCTGTGGAATCGACCCTGAAACAGCGCAATGCGTGCTCTGTGAATGTTCCAGATGGATAAGTCAGCGCGCACATCTGAGGGAGACTGTGTTCGGGGATGAGCTCCTGACTGACTTTGCGAGGAGCGTCCTCACTTAGTCAAAATATCCAACAATGCCTCCCCAGTATTGCACCTGCCTTCGACACCTCTTAGCTTCATTGCACTCGCAAAAAAGGCGTAACAAAGCGGAGGCTACCAGTTGCCTCTCCCCTCATGCAATGTCAGATCTCTGAGGCACACCAGAAGGCCGCTAGTGGGTGACCGCTTAGCAACTGGTAGCACGAGCTGCTAGACGCCCCACTGGCAGATTGAGGAAAGACTCGTGCTGGTCTGGCTCACTATGTGCTGGAGGGTGGGCTCCTGAAGCCATTAGGCCAAGTAGTTGCTTTCCCTCATCTACGACGTGGGGACGGGTTAAGAGCCCCTGGAGTGGCACAACTCGGCTTGCCAAGCTGCCGGAAATGTTAGCCATAAAAGGACTGGAGAGCAAGCTAATATATATATTCTCAGACTGGCAGGTTACCTTAACAGTCATCTCAGCCTACACCTTCAGATCCAGGCTGGCACCTTCTCCAGGCGCTCAAATTACTCGGGCTTTCCGCAGTTTGGACACCAGGGAAAGGGAAACTGTCTTGCAAAAAGGAGCACAGATCCCAACCATTTGCCCGAGGCTCACATAAGAACAAAGAAAACTCACCTAAATCCGGAGGTGGCCCAGTGGGAGGCACAGAAAACACACACCCATTGGCCCAGCCAGCCACAACTGAGAAAGGTGGAAAATCTCATTGTGCCTTCCCCTTCAAAAGCGAAAGAAATTCTTACACTCACCAGACGGGAACTAAGATCCCTTACGAGCTTTATCACTAGGTGCTGCCCACTCAGATATCACGTCAACAAGATGGGGAAAATCAGAGGCAATTGAATGCAGATTGTGAAGTAACGGCAGAGCACATCCTGTGCGAGTGCCTTGTCCTGGCAGCAGTTGATTGAACTCCAAACCATAGCGAAGTCTGCGGTGAATAACACGCTCAGCTTCATAAAAGGGGCTATGTATGGTGTAGGGTGTATTTTATTAGGTACGAGGCATCGTCACATCTGTGGCTGCAATAAAACAACTTGCGCCTTTGCCCTCGGGTCAAAAAAATAATTCAGCCAGGAATCCTTAGGTAGTTTATAGATAAACGAATTAATAATATTTAATAACACTACCTGTAGTGTAGTGAACTTAGCTTTAAGATAATCATTGTAATCAACTTAGCTTAAGTACACAACCAACAAATAATATGTTTTTATAATATTTTATATCAAACTGTGGAAATACGTTGGAAATAAACCACTGACAGGTCATCCATCTGGGTTTCCCCTGGGCCCAGGGCAACCCCCTAAGAACACTGAACAGCGCACAAAGAAGGGGGTACCTCGACCTGTATAAATATCGGAGGGGCCTCTAGCCACTTCAGGCAGTCCCATTCCGTCAGTGACTACTCTCAAAAAACCTCTTTTCATTTTTAAACCTAAAAAAGAAAATGACTCTTTGCTTATTGAGTGTAGCTGTTACTCTACCCTGTAGAGTGTACTTGTACTTGTCTCCTCAATAAACTGGTGTAGCTGTTACTTCCCCTCAGGAAGTGTACTTGCTCCCGGTAAAACTGTAGTGCAGCTGTTGATTCCCCTTCAGGAGTTCGTACTTGCTCCTACATTAAGTTGGTGCAGCTATTGGCTCTCTTCAAATGCCGTACTTGCTCCCAATTTAGTATACGGACGAGCTGTTGATCCTCCTTCAGAGGTTCGTACTTGCTCCCGCATACAATCCAATTGGTGCAGCTGTTGGCCCTCTTCTAGGACCGTATTTGCTCCCAATTTTTGTATGGATGAGCTGTTGACCCTCAGTCAGAGGATCGGACTTGCTCCCATATTTTTGGGAAATTATTGTAGCTGTTGATTTTATCATACTTGCTCCTATTTTCCTGTAGTGTAGCTGTTACCTCCTTCCGAGGTGTACTTGCTCTCACACGAGGTGTAGCTGTTCCTCATATCGAGGGTACTTGCTCCCTCAAACTAGGGACACCTCCTTCAGGGGTGGACAAGGTGAAGTCACATTTACAAAAAACTAAATATGAAAGTCGGACATGCCAAATCCAACCAAAAAAATTAATAACTTCAAAAAAGTCATAACACTACCCAATGAGTTGCTGAGATTATCAAAGTTATTGGAAGTAATTTTTCTCCTTTCGTGACTCCGGGAGGATGAAGAAGGCTGGTCTCGTTGGTGCTGTATTATTCCGTAATTTCGATCAGCACCTTCAATGGGTCATCGTAATCGAAATATGTGAGTTCTGCAGGCCCTGATACGACCAAAGCTCTAATTCGTTTTCGATTGTCCTCCATTTCAATCTTCAGTGGGTCTCCGATAAACGGGTTCTAGAGATAATCCCTTTCAATTTCCCAACCCGTTCTGTCCGGGTTTGCAATCGCTCCATGTCCACCCTGTGAGGCTTTATAAGGACAGCGCCTGTCTGAAAGTTGAGACCGCTTCTTCCTCCAAATATTAATATTTTCTCTTCCTATAATAGCGAAGCAACGGGAAAACAATGCTTGGGGCTAAAAAAGTTCTTCTCCGATTTCAAAACTTTTATTAATATTTAAATCTTCCTAAACAACTTTTGTAATGAACAATGGGGTGGGGAAGGAGAGTTTTCTTTTGAACATACATTAAATTATTATTTTTAAATAAATGATCAACTCGTCGCGTAAAATAAAAATAATAATTCCAGTATGCGCAAAAGAAAAGGTTCCTTGTGGAGTTCCAACCAACTAAACACTGCCTTTTTACGTCTGACCTGAGACGCCTTCTTCAGTTTTACGTCAATTTTGATGAAATTGAGGCGATGGCACTGGAGAGGCGACGGCACACGTAATGCAGTTGTAATGCGCGTAAACGTCCGACCGGATTTCTAGTCGGACGAATAAAACTACGCGCTGGGATTTCCAAATATTCAAACTGGATGACAGACTTCCAACGTGCACATTCTGGATTACCAGGAAAAAAATTTAAAAAACGGTTCGGGTGGTCAGACGATCTTCAGGACGAGCTTGAAGCTTGAAAGCACTGAAGTTACTGAAGCTTAAACAACATTAAATTGTCGTCTGTCTGGGTGTCCAAAATCTAGAAAACCTAAAGTTGAGACGAGACGGAGGGCTACCAATTCATTTTATTTAAGACGAGAGAAGTTGATATTTATAGAATATTAAATGAGCGGTGCGTAGCAACACACAACTTTCCGCAATCCCTTTAAGTTTGAACACGACCTACATATACGAGCGCTATATCTTCGTTCAACGCATTTTTACAGAAACATTTATGGAGAACAAAATGTAGAGACTAGTTAGCTGAGAGTATTCCGTAAGTTTGATCGAAATCGTTAGAGCCGTTTTTGAGACAATTGGAATACCGATAAATTAATATTCGACAAATCTCCTTTTTACTTTCCGCTTCCCGAAGAGAAGGAAAGTATAGTAATCGGCCCAAAAAAAAAATTTGGGTTTTCTTCAGATCTTTACGTTTTGAGGCCTACTGAGTCTAAAATATATAATTTCGGCGCGTGGTTCGTGTGTATGTGCGTGTGTAGTTCGCTTTGCGGGAGAACGGCTGATCCGATTGAGCTGGTTCTTTTTTGTTTTGTTCGTTATTTTTTATAGACACCAAAATAAGGTTATGGACGATTTCGGTCGATGGGAAAGGGGTGGGGGGACGAAAATGTACCAAAAACTAGGGGTTTTCGCATTTTTCTCGAAAACGGCTCTAACGATTTTGATTAAACTTTCAAATTATCTTCTCCTGATCAATACCTAACTTTTCTTCTCTATACATATCTCCATGAAAATACGGTGAACGGAGATATGGGCCCCTGAAGCAAAAATAGGTTTTTTACGCTTTTTGGCAAAACGGCTTCAACGATTTTCACCAAACTCACAGGATGTCTTTTAATAGCTAATACCTACATATTATTATCAATAAATGTTCCTGTGACGGTTCAGTGAACAGAGATAAAAATTAAAATGTGTCAAAAATAACGTTTTTTCGAACATTTCCGTAAATTCCAGCGTAACTTTTTCACCAGATGTGATAAATCCTAATGGAGTGTCTTTTAGTCACCCATACCAACATTTCGTTCTCCATAATTATTTCTGTATATATATATGTTGAACGGAGATATAAGCCAAGTTAACTCAGAAAAGGAGATTTGTCGAATATTAATTTATCGGTATTCCAATTTTCTCAAAAACCGCTCAGACGATTTCGGTCAAACTTACGGAGTACTCTCAGCTAACTAGTCTCTACGTTTTGTTCTTCATAAATGTTTCTGTGGAAATGCGTTGAACGAAGATATAGCGCCCGCCTATGTAGCTGGTGTTCGGAATTACGGGGGTGGCGGAAAGTTGTGTGTTGCTACGCACCATATATTTTGAGTTAATTGGCTTATGTCTCCGTTCGACATGTATGTACAGAAATAATTATGCAGAACGAAATGTTGGTATGGGTGATTAAAAGACACTTTGTAAGATCTATCACATCTGGTGAAGTAGTTACCCTGGAATATACGGAAATGTCCGGAAAAACGTTATTTGCGACACATTTTGATTTTTATCTCTGTTCAATGGACTGTCAGAGGAACATTTATCGAGAACAATACGGAAGTATTTACTATTTTAAAACACTCTGTGAGTTCAATCGCTGGAGCCGTTTTGCCAAAAATCGTAAAAAACCTATTTTTGTTTCATAGGCCTATATCTCCGTTCACCGTATTTTCATGGAGATATGTATGGGGGAGAAAAGTTAGGTATTGATCAGTAGAAGATAATTTGAAAGTTTAATCAAAATCGTTAGAGCCGTTTTCGAGAAAAATGCGAAAACCCCTAGTTTTTGGTACATTTTCGTCTCCCCCCCCTCCTTCCCATCGGCCAAAATCGTCCATAACCTTATATTGTTGTCTACAAAAAATAACGAACCAAACAAAAAAATATCCAGCTCAATCGGATCAGCCGTTCTCCCGCAAATCGAACTACAGACACACACACACGGGACACGCGCCGAAATTAGGTTTTTTAGACTCAGTAGGCCTCAAAACGTCTGATCCGAAGAAAACTGAAATTTTGTTTGATACGATTACTATACTTTCCTTTCCCTTCGGGGTAGCGGAAAGTGAAAAACAGATTTAAGAGCGCCAAAAACCTCAATGACAGGTGCGAATACTACACTGACTGGAGGAACGTTTGGAGAGCGCGAACTCACACGGATCTGGAGATACTGAAGGTTTCCTCATTTGAAAAGCCTCATTTCAGCTACCTGAGAAGAGGGAGTAGTTCAATACCCTGGTTACTACACAACTCGTGGTTCCGTTTCGTGTATCATCTTGGTTTTCATGATTCGTTGACGGATTGTTGCTATCTTGTCATGTAAGTCTTTTCAGTTTAAGGAATCGTAAATGACGCACTTGATAATTGGTTGGATGTGGAAAAAAATAGGAAAAGAGAGTTAGAACGAAACCCTGGAGATAACATTAACTGTAGAATATTATTGGTTAATTCGAACGAACTTTAATTTTATTATTATACGAGTTGTAAGCTATTAAGGATTAACGGAAGTCAGTTCAAGAAATTGGAGGCCCTGCCCACGGGATAACATCAACAAACACAAAAAGTGCTATTTCTTTCTTCCCCTCTTGCATCTTCCCTTCTCTCTACAGCCCTCACCTCATAATACCAAGAAGATTGAAAGGGCTGTAAAGCCGTATAAGAAAAATATTCAATTCTAGAGTATTTGCCTGTGATGAGTTTCACGCCGCGCTCTCCAGATCCGCTTAGCTTCGAATTGGACGCCGAACGAAGAGTGGGGAAGAAGAAAAGTGATAATGCAAAATGCGAAAAAAATTAAATCCAAGGAGCCGAAGGAGACGACGAGCGGGCGAAGGGAAAAGGAAGATTATGCGAAGTACGAAGGTTTCTCGTAAATAGCAGCAATGGGATTTACACTCCTTTCTTCGCTTAAGACCAACAGCAGCGGAAGAAATCTTGTTTATGTGAAGGGGCAAAGGGCGAAGAGGGCGAAAAAAAAAGAAATCGACGAAAACTGCATTATGCTAATTTTGGAAAATGCAACATTATCATAATTGGAAAAGTCGGGTTTTCCCGTGTCGGTAATACGTTCGTCGGAATTTATTCAAAAATCAGCGAAGAAGAGCTTTTCCTTTCGAGCCGCCTCGAGAGGAGAAGCGTGTGGTATATCTGCGGAGCTCAGGCTTCATATCATCCAGCTCCGTGTTTAACGTGCCGATAAAAAAATACAAATTGAAAAGCTCTCTTGAAACCATCACATCCACTGCGAGACTATTTTCCTTGACGTCACAACGAATTCGAAAGGCAACTCGCTATTTTGACACGAGTACGTCTTATGACTCGCCTTCGTTCTCAAATTCGGCAAAGCAAATATCACAACAACGTACGTTCGTATGTATATGACTGAAAATCATTCTGAAAAGGCGTGCGTTCTTGTTTTCAGTAATTTCATGGCTTGCGACGTGGCCCTGGAATAGTGGGAGTGTGCAGTCAGGGCTTGCCAATCGCCTAGACGCGTTCGTAGGGCACAATGGGCTGGTAGAGTTGTGCGGTTGAGAAATGCCGATACACCTGTCGTCCTATTGAGGTTACAACAAAAGAGTTGTGTGTCGGGTTCGTCATTGGCGAGTTACAGGTTCCAGTCAGCAGTGTGCATGAGACTTCGGTTCGAGTGTCTATCTCTGGACCTTCTCTAGAGATAAACTGTTACGTGCAATCAAAACTGACATATAGGCTGATTATTGAAAGGCCCTCGTGTAATGGTTGGCTTTTTGTTGCATGCAATCAAACGCCAGTTCGACCAGGAGGGCTGCGTGTTCCCCTCTCATACCATTATTCCTTTCACACACCAAAAGCCCCGCTTGCTCGAGAGGCGTCTTATTGTTGCTGGTCTTAGGCTAGTACTGAACACATGATCAGATTTGGAGCTCTACATAGCGCTATGACAACACGCTTTCTTGAAAATCCTAGGATGCTCGTAAGTTTGCTAGCAGTCACATTGTATGAAGGTTCTACGAGCGCAGGGTAATATACTTTTCAAGTTAGTCGTCCCGCTCGCAGTATTCATTACTCTACAACTCGTTCTCACGTGCAGCAGTTGTGGCGAAGAGCAGGCGAAATGGGAAGAAGACGCCTCAGAAAGGGAGGAACGGTAGCTTCAGCTCCGGAAATTCAAAGCGCGGCTCAACGCCTCTCATATCTGAGCCACCTTTGCCGCTGCCGCCTTCGTCTCGTTTCCTCCAAAATTCTCTCCGCCTCTTGTCCCGGGCTAACGAGCTACGAATTACAAAGTTACGCAATACGCAAATTGTTTATTAAGCTTGAAACTTTGTTGTCGAGCGGAGGAGAAGGGAATTCACGCAGGAGACGCAGGAGCCTTCGACTCCTTTGATTACAGTAGACCCAACTTAGAGGGTTTGAGAGACCCCTTTCACGGAGCCAATAATCCGTCACCGAGCTACCACCTCCAGACAATTTTCTAAGACGGTTACGGCTTTTGCCTTATGAAGGAGCTAATCGCTCGGCAGATGTGAACCATCAGAACTTGTCGTACAGCTTACATTAGACCAATAGGTGCTAAGCCCTGAGATAACACTAACAACCAGAACCAAATGCGCATGACGGGAGCACAAAAAAGTTTGGAAAAGAAAAAAATGGGTGAGTTGGGGGGGGTTCATTGTCTTTCAATGAAGCAGAGCGGAAGTTGACTAGGTTGGAATTTGCAATTTCGAAACCTGTTTCACTAAGGGAATAGGAAGGAACGAATAGTTTAATATATAGGTGATTCATAAAACAGAGGTTTTGAGAATGTTCGTATTCCTGTTTTAGAAGTATGGGGTAAAAACCGGGAGAAATACTAGTAAGTGAAACGGCAGTGGTTTTAGTCACAAAATTGCCCTTCTTGTTTATAATTGTCTTAAGAACGTTATTAAATTCTCACCCTGTTTATTGGACCATCGCCCTGAATTTTATGAATACGCCAGTATCATGTGAGACTGACTTGTGAGGAAAAGCTCGTTGAACTTATTCTTGTCGTTTATATATCTGATATTTATGATGTTAAGAGAAGTATTCTTCGATACAACAAACAAGAGATTTTCACATTTTTCTCGACGTTTTAAATTCCTTTACTCTGATCAACTTCCGCCTTCATCGTCACGGAGTGGCAATCACCATACTTTCCTAACATCTTATTAGGAACCCTAAGTACCCAAATGTAAATGTCAGTTTTAGAAAATCGTACGATTACGTACTTCAAGTACGCTGATCAACTTCCGCCTTCATCGTCACGGAGTGGCAATCACCATACTTTCCTAACATCCTATTAGGAGCCCCAAGTACCCAAATGTACATGTCTATTTTGAAAAGAAAGATGTCTTGTAATTTCTTCTAGCAATCTATTCACTGCACATTTCACTCGGTCCCTTTTTCACGAATTCAACACCGATGAGTTATGAACCAAAATACCGCAGAAAATCAGATTTTGCGTGCATTAAAGTTCATTTTTCACGAACTAAAGTTGTACGGTAGTTTATGGTACGAACATAATTTTATGGACTTGGACGTAATGTTAAAGTATTTCATGGGGTATAAATGGCGAAATCAGTAATTTCCTGTTTACTCAACAAAATTGTAAATACGTACTAAATAAAGCGTAGCACTCATCATTCTCAAAAATAGGCGTAATATGAACCAACGACATACTTGTGAACACCTCGAGTGCATCACATTTCCTCATTGGTTTTTCTTCATCTTAATCGCCTTAATCATGCAAAGGTGACCAGATGACAGCATTCTTTCCTGTATAATAATAAATGTCTTCAGTACCGCAGAAAACAATACAACTATAGAAATGGTTAATAACGTGAAGCGGAGGAAGTTGGACAATGAGTAGAAATAGCGGGCGAACCCTTAATAGTGATTTAGTCTCGAACTTTCTAGGAAGAGCTCCATCGAACGACTCCGTGAATCGAAGAATGTTCGAACCTCGATTATTACCCATCGTTCCCTCATTCCACTCGATTTCTCAACAACAGTGTAAACAGGTAAAACGTATTATGTAGAGAATCGTTCTTAATAATACTAGCAACACGAACCAACGAAGTACCTGTGAATACATCCACAGACGCATCATATTTCCTTAATCACTTCGACGAATTATATCGTAAACAGACGGTGGCATCGGTGGTAAATAGCTGCAATAGAACATAAAACGCGAACTTTCGTACCCGATAAACCTAGCGAACTGCTTATTAACATGCGAATGAATAATTGCACAAAGGTGAAGTGGAAGAAGTTGGACAATGAGTAGAAATAGCGGGCGAACCCTTAATAGTGATTTAGTCTCGAACGACTCTGTAAATCGAAAAATGTTCGTACCTCTATTAATACCCACCGCTGCCACATTCCTAAAGAAATGTGTAAACAAATACTAAAACGTGTCATATAGTGTATCGTTCTCAATTATACGAGCAATGCGAACCAACTTGATTCCTGTGCATACATCCACAGACTCATTATATTTCATTATTCATTTTTCTCGACGAAAAATATCGAAAACGGACGGCAGCATACTTAGCGTCATGAATTCACTTTAATGCCTTCAACGTCAGTATTAATTTCTGTTGAGTGGTACATTTGTTTTATTGTTTCATTGACCGTGCGTACACTGAGAATGTTGTACAGTGTGGGGTTACCATATGTGGTGTGGTTGTAGCTGCTGCTGAACGACATTTCCCATATTGCATAACAGTACTTACATATTTCAAGACATCATTTTCTGTTCGTATTGTGACTCCTAATGATTTTCGATTACCTTCCGCTTCGATCTTCAACCAATTGCTATAGTTAAACGTAATTGTTGTCCTGTGTGGGTAGACAACATCAGATATGTCTTGTTGTTGAAAACGTTTTCACTTTCTGAAGACGTTGATCTGACAACGCAACAAAGCTATTTTCGTCGGTAAATATCTGGCACTACGTATCACACCACTTCCCTCGCCATGTAAATTTGATCATTCCAAATAACTTGTACTGATATATTCAACTGCTCACCGTATTTTCATGCAGATGTTTATTGAGTGTGGAAAACCAATGTTTTTTTTACCAATTATACAGGTTTTGATTGAGGTTTTGGTTCAGAAGGCTAAGGGGCGCGGCCAGTCGCCAAGCGCGTTGGGGCGCGAGGTCTTCCGAGCCAGGCGAGGATGGAACCAGCGGACTCTGGTTTGATCCCAGACCAGGCACCCCCTCCACCAAACCCAGCGGGGTGATGCAATGGGTACCGGCGGCGGCTGGGACACTAAGCGAGCCCCCCAACAGGCTCGCTGGGGAGATAGGACATGGGCCCAATGTGTGCCACGGTGAAATGTCATTGGTCCTGCAGCTCTAGCGGAGTTGTATGGCCCACAGCTGCCTCCCTGATGGAAGAAGAAGAAGAAGAAAGGCTAAGTTCGTTTTTGAGTTGCTCCCCGCAAGTTGTCGAGTTATTGATATCTGAATGTCAATCTGCTGCCAAACCTCCCTCAAGCATTCTAAACAAGATCAACATTCTAGGTTGTGTGCGGTGTTTTTTCTTTGTTAGTTTGGTTTCTTCATCCAGAAATGGAATGGGAGTTGTTTCGACTTGGTACTTTATTCTTCTTTTGGATTATTTTTCCAACTTGCTATTGTCATCATTCACGCAGTGTTGCCTTGGACCATTCGGTACTTGCAAGTGTTCACTGACGAACAGATTCGTTCTCTCCTGAACGATTTAGAACAATATGGATATGGGAGTCGACGCGGTGGATATTTATCGATTGCTAATTATTATTGCCCCGATTGTACTGAGCAACCTGCCCTATTTCTGGAGTGCTTCAGGGAGTACAATTCATACTAACTAATTCCAGTTCTAATGACGTATTTTTCTTACTTTGTAATTATTTTTTTCCTTCAACTTTGTAATTCATCAGTATCACTTAGTAATTTCTTTCAATTTTCTTTGTAATTAGTTACTTTGTAGTTCTTACTCTGTTATGAAGCATTTATATGCTCCATGTGTATGTAATGTCAAATAAATGACTGGCCCGTCCGGTGTTTTGCTTACAAAGACTTGCCAAAAAATATCTGGTGCGTTGCAACACAACTTTCCTTAGCTCTACGTCAATTCACTTTGTACATGGCTAATTCTATTTAATCAATTCATTTATCACTCAGTTAATTTGAACTTGGTCAAACAACGCTTTACGGCTGCAGGAAGCGGTAGCGCTTACAGTTCCACATTTTATTGTGCTGTTCCTACTCATTGCAACACCATTATTGAGCAATTGGTACACAGATAATTAATGAGGCTGTAATCACAAATTTTTTGAAGCAGGATAGTAGTCACTTTTGCAGAGTTATTGGGTAAAAAGTTTAGAACTGGTAGAAAGCGAAACGGCGGTAGTTGAAATTCAGGAATTTCTGGAGTGAGCCCCATGTATCTCATGAGCGTTTTTAAATACTTACCCTATAGGTATTGGATTGGACTACAATACTAATTTATTTTACCATTCTACAAAAATTCCAGCGGAGTTTATAAGAAAAAAACTGCGCTAAAAACGCATTTCGTCGAAAATTTTGATAATTTATTGTGCTGCTCTCGTAATTTTCCCACGAATGGGAATTCTATGGTATAATTGTCTTATTGAGAGCTATCTATATAAGAAATTTAATCAAAATCGTTACGGCCGTTTTTGAGAAAAAAAATTGGTGTTTTGATCACTACGATAACTATAGTTAACTTTCGGTAGATTTTGTCCATACCCTTATTTTGACGTCCCATGGTAACCTGTAGGCTAGACATCAAGTTGCAGCTGATTTGGTACGGTTGTTTTCTCTAAAAACCGCGCTAAAACCGATTTCGTCTAAAGTTTTGGTAATTTATTGTGCTGCTCTCGTCATTTTCCCATAGATGGGAATTTCATGGTGTAGTTGCCATATTTGGAGCTACCAATATAAAAAATTTAATCAAAATCGTTCGAGCGGTTTTTGAGAAAAAAAATATTTGGCTTTTTGATCACTATGATAACTATAGTTAACTTTCGGTGGATTTTGTTCATACCCTTATTTTGGCGTCCCATGGTAACCTGCGAGCGAGATATCAAGTTTGAGCTGATTTGGTACGGTGGTTTTCTCTAAAAATCGTATACAGACACACAGACCATTTTCCCAAATAGTGTTTTTCGGACTCAGGAGGGTCTGAAACGTAAAGATCTGAAGAAAACTCAAAAAAAAATTTCAGACGATTACATAACTTTCCTTTCTACTTCGTAGAGCCAAGGAAAGTAAAAAACCCTCATGACTCGAATGTGCATCATTTATTAATTGATATATAATTAACTTTCTATGAATCGGAACACCACTTTTTTCACATTTTACACATTCTCGCACCTTCCCCTCAAAGAAAATACTTCTGGGTACAATGCTCCGTATTGAATTCGGTAATTCTTAATTTAATTAATTATTTTCGAAAATAGGAGGGTGAGGTGGCAGCTTCTCTCAGTATCCGCTATAGCGCTAGCCGTTCACTGATAACGTTATCACACGTGAACCCCCTCCTTATTTCATCAAACTGGATTTAGCCCAAATCCGCACCGCTTTCGGTGACGCCTCTCTCCAAAATCGGAATTAGTTGTTATTATTTAAGCTTCGTGTTTTTGTTTGCGCGTATTCTATGTACATTTTCATTTCGATCGTCATCTGCTACGGCTGGGGTGCTTTCCGCGGGTATTTAGTGGAATTTACTTTAGAAATGTGATATCTGTCGTTCTGGTCAGTGTCCTCAGTTAGAATCAAGAAATGGCCAAAATTCTCGCTCCCTATGCGCTTTGCCCGCTCACCGAAAGGAAAAAGTTTGTCGGAGTTTCCCCAGACTCTGAAAACGGATGCGTCGTCGTTACTTTGTCTCGGAACATCGTAATACGGTATCGAGTAAGTGTTATTGTCGTCGATAAGCATCAATTCTGTTGAGAAAATCTCGCACCTAATGTGTCGACATTTTGTGTCGCTCGTTGAGTTGGGTGAACTAAAGAACATGGACCGACCGCTTGATAACGCTACGACTGCATGTATCGATAGTTCGCTTGAACGCTACGACTGCAATTATCGATATGTGTCACCGGTGCAGTTGGTGGGGGAAAGCCTATGAGCGATGTCTGGCATATCGATAACCTGACCTCGGTCGTGATATATCGATATATTGCCTTACCAGAAGGAGCGGTCCATATTCTTTGCTTTTACCCATCATTTTGGCACTCAGTGAGATGCTGCGCTACTTCGCAATGTACTCTTGGCTCACATTAAAGGTGGACTAGGTGACCTGTTAAACGGGTGAGCAGAGTCTGCCATGATTCATTAGGCATACGGTTTATGTTAAAAGTTGTCATGCTACAATTTTGCCTTCCTTTTCTGCACATTATTCACTTCTTCGAAATGACTGGAACTTGAAGGAGAGAGATGCCACTAAGTAATCACGACTTAAGCCATCGTCCAAAGTTGAAGTAACAAGGATCTGCACTGTCCCTCGCATAGCTTGAGCTTCTGAGAAGCTCTTGTAGTTTGAGAAGTCTTCAATAATACCCTCTTTGTATTTTTTTACATTCCCCGTCCACTGAAAAGATTTCCAATTTGGGAGTCATAGGTGCCATTTTATGTTCTGGACTGTATTTTTTGGCTCCAAACAGGTCCCTTCTTTGTAGACCAAAATGTTACCAACCCGCACTTTTTAAAAATTCTCTCAGTCTCAAATCAGTCCTGGCGATCAGCCTTCTGCTGACCCCAGCCTTTAGAGCTCCTTTGTTTTCTGAAAACCTTCTCAAACGGGGCAAAACAGTTATCAGCTTGCTTAGTAGCAGTCAACGCTGAAGGGTTTGGCTGCTCTTCCAACAGAACTAAATTGAAGTAGCATGGGGTTTCTTGTTTCCTTTACGCTGGAGGCGCAAGACGAGCAGGACAGAGAAAATAAGTGGAGCTGCGCATTGAAGTCACCATCTCTCATAAGGAACTACCTCGTTCAGATAGCTACCACACATACGTGTCACGTCCCATTGACGAGGATTGATCTAGCACAGCGAGGTTTTGTTCAGTGTAGAGGTCTAAGCAGGGGAAGTTCCTTTTTCACTCTCCATTTGTTCACCATGCACTGAATGGCCAAGTCGACGGGTAACTGCCCTTGGAGTGCTTCTTCAGTCTGTCTGACTGTCTTGTAGGCCTTGGTGATCCACGGGATTGCAGCCTCTGGGAACCCCCATGGGAGTAAATACCATTGTACATGAGGAACAACACACACCCCAAGTGGCCTTACAAATTGGTCATATTGGCTTTAGTCTTTAGTCATTTGCTGCTTTTGTTGATACTGTGAAGGCAGTTCATCACACTGTTCAGGTAGTGTAAGCCTGTGCACTAAATTAGGCGTGTAAAATTGTATAAGGTTGTTAAGTTATCAACAATAAATAAGATAATTCTACACTCAATCACGGTTCGTGATTAGCATCCGACAACTGACGTGAACACACAATAATCGTCAATATTTGTTCCTTACAGCTCTCGAATCAAAAACAAGTGGGGTCATGGAGCACAAGAGCAATATTGTCCGCCCCTGTAATTTACGACCACGCTAGCAAGCTCTACTACGGGGTATTCAACAGCGACGAAGTATCCGCGTGGGAAGAGGACATCGTCAGCTTAGGAAAACTTAGCAAAACTAAGGTGACTTGAACGTTTCTACAACATTGCACAAAATATAACGTTTTAATTCGAATTTACAATTTCGTCGTTGGTTTTGTTACAAATAACAGTTCATTTGGTTGATTCATTCGATTGTGAGCTCTGAAGACTGCCCTGCGATCATTGTGTACAAAAACGGTATGATCAGCCCTTTGAAAACGGATCTCGTGAATAGTAAAAATCCTCCTGAAGTAGAAGCCGACCAGCTGTTACCTTCCGAAGAAACTGTAAAAGACGCTCGTTTGGTGTCGCTCGCTGCTATTCACTACGTTGCTATTCACGCCTCCAATGAAGTAAGTGTTAACTGTTATTGATTTTTCGCAGACATGACAGTGTAAGAAATATAAAATTAGATTTTTATGAATTATTGTGGTATGATGGCAATTCAAGGTAGAAATTGTACTGCGTAGGGCCTTGTTGCACAGTTGTTTTAAAATAATAATATGTGTGGTGTGTTTAGTCGCTGTTCCTCTGTCTGGTCAAATTTTATACGCATGAATTTAGGACAGGGAATGTGAGCCATCTAGCAGAAGGTGATTCATCAGTGAAAGCAGTGGGGGCTGGAGGTGGATGCGTACATTGGCGATAAGGTTGTTTATATTTTGTCTCGAAGCGATTGGGCTCAAACAGCCATCCTGATTGTTCTAGTTCTTCCTGAGTTCAGTGGCTAACGATTGTTTAATTACGTTTGCAGGTTGGAAGCAAACTCTATTTATCACCAGTCGATCAAGACCGGGGAACCCAATCCTGTATCAACATGACGAGGAAAGGAGTGACTCTGACTGCGTTCACTGTTTTGGACGGAGAGTCCCCCCACTTGATGACTTTGTGTATGCACCTTTTTCGTCTTTAAATCTTGACGCAGCGCAGTACGAAGCTCTACTCTCTCACTAAACCCATTCGTTGCATTTCAGGGTCCGACGGGGATTTGTATTCGTTGAGCCTTCCCGTCAAAAACGCTTTCCCCGGTCAACTCATTAGCAAAATCAAATGTATAGACCCGAGTCAACCTGCTGTACTTCTTCAATTGGGCCAAGAGCATATAGTTCTGTACGGGGCTGCTCCTAATTCTGAAGGTACTGTCCTCAACTTGTGATGTATCGATTTTTCTAATTTTTTGTTTGGGTTACTGCAGCCTTTGCCCTGCTGATTGGAGCTCACCAGACTTGCTCTATCTTCAGCAGGGTGAGAGACAGCCCGTGAGTTCCCCATCCACTCCCTCACCCATTGCATTACGCGCTCCAGGAGCATTCAATAATTACGGCCACCACGTCATCCGTATAATCATACCAGTATCACAAAGTCAGGCATCTGGAGACGAAGCCACATTCCACAGAGTCTGACCAACGATCGATGCCTAGGCAGCTCCCACAGTGACATCCCTACGACGTGCCGTAGGCAAATGGCAAATCGCAATCAAGTATCAAATTATGACGACGAGACCTGCAGTGAGCCACTGAAGTCACTGTACTTGGTTGTATAATTCGATCCAGAAAAGAAATTAATAAATGGGATTACTGATGATACGTAGAAACGTCGAAAAGTTGTCAAAATTATGATGAATCGATCTGAACAAGAACTGGTAAAAAAATGAAATCGGCGGAGCTCCGACATTGTGTCATAAATCTTCACAAATTGGTGTTTATGTGCAACTGCGCTGGTTCTATCGAGATCCGCTTGAACACTGGTCGATTGACTCTATGTGTCGACTGTATAATACTGTGTGAATTTCGATAACGATAGATCTTGTTTCAAGGATAGGAAAGAATGTAATACTCACCATACAGATCCAGACGTCGAGTTTCCCTGGCCAGGGAAAAGAGGAAGCGATTATGGACTGCCACGTGCTTGGGACAAATTAGAGGAGCAAACATAACTTTCCGCCACCCCTTTAAGTTCAAACGCCACCTACATAGGCGGGCGCTATATCTTCGTTCAACGCATTTTTACAGGAACATTTATGGAGAACAAAATGTAGGGACTAGTTAGCTGAGAGTACTCCGAAAGTTTGATCGATATCGTTAGAGCCGTTTTTGACAAAATTGGAATACCGATAAATTAATATTCGACAAATCTCCTTTTCTGAGTCAACATGGCTTATATCTCCGTTCAACATATATATACAGAAATAATTATAGAGAACGAAATGTTGGTATGGGTGACTAAAAGACACTCCATTAAGATTTATCTCATCTGGTGAAAAAGTTACCCTGGAATTTACGGAAATGTTAGAAAAAACGTTATTTTTGACACATTTTGATTTTTATCTCTGTTCAATGGACCGTCACAGGAACATTTATTGAAAAGAATATGTAGGTATTAACTATTTGAATACATCCTGTCAGTTTTGTGAAAATCGCTGAAGCCGTTTTGCCAAAAAGCGTAAAAAACGTATTTTTGCTTCAGGGGCCCATATCTCCGTTCACCATATTTTCATGGAGATATGTATGGAGAAGAAAAGTTAGGTATTGATTAGGAGAAGATAATTTGAAAGTTTAATCAAAATCGTTAGAGCCGTTTTCGAGAAAAATGCGAAAAACCCTAGTTTTTGGTACATTTTCCTCCCCCACCTCCCTTTCCCAATCGACTGAAATCGCCAATAACCTTATTTTGGTTATTACACACACACGGACCACGCGCTGAAATTAGGTTTTTTAGACTCAGTAGGGTCTGAAACGTAAAGATCTGAAGAAAACCCAAATTTTTTTTGGGCCGATTACTATACTTTCCTCCCCTTCGGGTAGCGGAAAGTAAAAATAAATGTCGTTTCTTCAACTACACACCAAAATAACTGACAAAAGAAGACGAATCAAACGAGCGGGTATAATAAGCAGGAGGGGACTAGAGCGAGAGGCAGGAGAACGGGGAATGACTCAAAAGGCCGCTGCTAGAGCGCTCGTAGCCCGGCGAATCACAATTGAGATAGGTCAGTCTGAGCACAATGAAAGGTCTGCTAAGCCCCTCGATCAAAACCATACCCGTCAATCTACACTGAAGAACGCCTGATATAGTCCTCAGTACGGATCGTATTTGCCGAGCATGAAGCATTTTACAACTAAACCATTTTTTTTTTTCAATTTCTGTTTTCTTGAAAATGAATATCCACTACTTCACTGCGAATATTTGAAGTATTAACTTCTGTATTACTTCAGCTTCTCGTTTTGCATCGTGTTACATCTTCTTTCCTCTATTTATAGGCGCTCTACTAGTTATACTGAGCCGTCAGTTCGGACTACCTGAATCCACGACCAAAATGAAGGTGTACGATAACGACTGTCGAATGTGGACGTGTCGGAACAACATAGTTTTGGTTTTGGGAGGTTACCTCGTCGTGGCGCCCTTCAAACTCAACACAGTCAAACTCGTTTCGCTTTTAGGCGTCGACAGAGCGTAAATATCTACACTAAATAACTTTCCAACGATGTTTGAGTATGCAATACAGTGTGCTTGTTATCTTCATCAAATAAGTTGACGCTCCGCATTTGTGTGTTACCAGGGCGTCCAAACTGGAAGAGTCTGGCTCTTCGGTGGTTGACAATACGGTCGAAGGGATAGTGGATAAAATAAAGCGGCTGCGCAAAGAAGGAAATTCTGAGTATTTGTAAGTTTGAATTAGTTCTTACATCATAGTGTTACGATATCGTACTAAGTGTCAAAGGGGAGAGTGACTGCATTAGGAATACAACCTTTTATGTCCAGTTCGTTGTTTTGCTACCGCTACGTGGGAGTGAATGCAGGCAACAATTTGACAGCTCCATTTAGACTGCTGACGCCAATGTTTGTGTTTGGCCAGAACGAGCCTTTGCTAAATCGATGAGTTTGGTTCATCCTGGCACAGTAAGAGCAGTTATGAAAGTAGTGTATAAGGGGAGGTTTTCATTAGACCACTTCCAACCCATTTACCTTATCAAATTAGACCTCCTGAGTCCGAAAAACATCATTTGGGAAAATGGTCTGTGTGTCTGTGAACGATTTTTAGATAAAACCACCATACCAAATCAGCTCAAACTTGATATCTAGCCCGGAAGTCACTATGGGACGCCAAAATAAGGGTATGAACAAAATTCACCGAAATTTAACTATAGTTATCATAGTGATCAAAACACCAAATATTTTTTTTCTCGAAAACGGCTCTAACGATTTTGATTAAATTGTTTATATTGGTAGCTCCAAATATGGCAACTACACCATGAAATTCCCATCTATGGGAAAATGACGAGAGCAGCACAATAAATTACCAAAACTTTAGACGAAATCGGTTTTAGCGGGGTTTTCAGAGAAAACAACCGTACCAAATCAGCTGCAACTTGATGTCTAGCCTACAGGTTACCATGGGACGTCAAAATAAGGGTATGGACAAAATCTACCGAAAGTTAACTATAGTTAACACCATAACTCGTAGTGATCAAAACACCAATTTTTTTTTCTCAAAAACGGCCGTAACGATTTTGATTAAATTTCTTATATAGATAGCTCTCAATAAGACAATTATACCATAGAATTCCCATTCGTGGGAAAATGACGAGAGCAGCACAATAAATTATCAAAATTTTCGACGAAATGCGTTTTTAGGGCAGTTTTTTTCTTATAAACTCCGCTGGAATTTTTGTAGAATGGTAAAATAAATTAGTATTGTAGTCCAATCCAATACCTAAAGATTGAGTGTTTAAAAACGCTCATGAGATACATGGGGCTCACTCCAGAAATTCCTGAATTTCAACTTTTGCCGTTTCGCTTACTACAAGTTCTAAACGTTTTTACCCAATAACTCGGCAAAAGTAATTACTATCGTTCTTCGAAAAATTTTTGTTTACAGCTTCATTAACGATCTGTGTGCCAATAGCTCAATAATGGTCCTGCAGTGAGTACGAGCAGCACAATAAAATCTGGAACTGTAAGCGCTACCGCTTCCTGCTGCCGTAAAGCGTTGTTTGACCAAGTTAAAATAGCTGAGTGATAAATGAATTGATTAAATAGAATTAACCATGTACAAAGTGAATTAACGTAGAGCTAAGGAAAGTTGTGTGTTGCAACGCACTAGATGTTTTGTCAGGGGAAGAGAAATTCTCTAATTGGTCAAGTAATTGTAACAAACCTGTGAAGAAACTCTGCAAAAGGGATGACTTGTCACTTACTAAAACGCAGCCAACACGGGTTTATTATTCTCTTACACAACTTGACTAAACAACGCCTCAGAGCTTCATCCCATTCTATTTAGAGTTGTAAACCCTTACGAAGCCCGACTTAAGTCCAATACAACAACCCAAGTTACGCATTGGCCAGTTGTTCAAAACCATTTTATGCCCATAACAACCGTGGGTTTCGTCCGATCAGATTCCCAAGTAGGTGGGCACAACTACATCCCAAATGAAATTTTTGTGTTCGTTAAACGCAGTAAAATATGGCCTGGAAAGTGGGTCGTTCATTGCTCATTTGGAATCCTGGTGCCTTGAAACGTTATGTTAAATTAGTGGTGGGGGGGGGGGGGGTTGTAACAGGTGTGTTATTCAGAATGAATAATAAACCAAAAGTGGGAAAGGTCCCCGAATTCTTAATATCTTTAACAGTAATGGTAACATCTGCATGCTTTTTTTTCTTTGCGCTAGACAGGATCAGAGCAGAATGGCGCTCACATGGGAACACTATCCAGGCAAACAGGAGTGCAACGTGTTAGAGGGTTGTGTAACTGATCTAGTTCCTCTTTCCAGAAAGTAATGGTAGATTCAGTTCTAACTAGAAAACCTTAGACGTCTCAGCTGAGCAATAATATTGAATCAATTCAGGAGGGAAAGGGCAGATACATCAACCGCAGAATGTCGCTCTTCAGGAGGCGATGCGGCTGAAGAGTCGACACACCCAGCTGAAGCACCTTCTCAGCGCTTTTACTGTCCCGTATGTGGTGTTTTCAACTACTTGATACTTGACGAGCTGATGATCCAGCAACTCTGACAGAATCAGTCGAACAAATTCGGTGTCTTCAGTTATCCCCTCACAGAAACCTTGGTTTGAGACGACGCAAAACTGGAGTTTTAGTATTGAGAGGATGATGGCTACCCTTTTTCATTAGGTTATTTGCTGTAACAAATGGGCACTTCTGTTAATAAATCTATCAGTACACCTTGAGGCAGTGCATCAGATCACTAGGATGCACTTTAGGCCACCCTGTGAGCTCTCCACAGTTTCACCTGCGAACAAAAAGGGCGACCCTTGCTCTCTTTATTTGTGTGGATTGTTTTTAACACACTCCTCGACTTTCTTCCGCGCTATGGACGTCCCCCTAATGTCAGACTGAGGCCTTGGGGTTCCATTGTAGCCTCGGTACTACTGGCAATCATTTTGTGACCCTGGTACCACTTTTGGGGCGAGTGGCCATTCAAACGTTTTATTAATAATCGCTTCAACCAGATTCGGGTAACTCTAATTAGATTGGCGGTTTGAATTTGCGTTCCAACCAATAAAACGGCGTACAACAGTAGTGGCGTCAGGAGTTAACCATATGGTACAGCTGGGTCGATTGACGTCAGCCTACCCCCCAGCTGATATGACGTCAGAAACCCCCCCCCTCTCTCTCTCTGAATCATCATGTGACGTCATACCCCGTCGAACTGTGTAGCTTCTGAGTGGATCCCCCCTCCCTTCTATTATAATCATTTCTGAGTGAATCGTGACATCACGCCCCCACAATTGGCGTAACTCCTGAGGATATCGTGACGCCATACCCCACCAATTATTGCGCTAACTTCTGAGTGGAGCCCCAAAATAAATTGCCACGAAATAACGTATTTTTATTGCGCAAAATATCTGGTGCGTAGCAACACACAACTTTCCTTAGCTCTACGTCAATTCACTTTGTACATGGCTAATTCTATTTAATCAATTCATTTATCACTCGGTTAATTTGAACTTGGTCAAACAACGCTTTACGGCAGCAGAAAGCGGTAGCGCTTACAGTTCCAGAATTTATTGTGCTGCTCGTACTCATTGCAGGACCATTATTGAGCAATTGGTACACAGATAATTAATGAGGCTGTAAACACGATTTTTTAAAAAAGGATAGTAATCACTTTTGCAGAGTTATTGGAAAATAACTGTTAGAACTGGTAGTAAGCGAAACGGCAGTAGTTGAAATTCAGGAATTTCTGGAGTGAGCCCCATGTATCTCATGAGCGTTTTTAAACACTCAATCTTTAGGTATTGGATTGGACTACAATACTAATTTATTTTAACATTCTACAAAAATTCCATCGGAGTTTATAAGAAAAAAACTGCGCTAAAAACGCTTTTCGTCGAAAATATTGATAATTTATTGTGCTGCTCTCGTCATTTTCCCGCGAATGGGAATTTTATGGTATAATTGTATTATTGAGAGCTATCTATATAAAAAATTTAATCAAAATCGTTAGAGCCGTTTTTGAGAAAAAAAATATTTGGTGTTTTGATCACTATGATAACTATAGTTAACTTTCGGTGGATTTTGTGCAAACCCTTATTTTGGCGTCCCATGGTAACCTGTAGGCTAGATATCAAGTTTCAGCTGATTTGGTACGGTTGTTTTCTCTAAAAACCGCGCTAAAATCGATTCCGTCGAAAATTTTGATAATTTATTGTGCTGCTCTCGTCATTTTCTCACGAATGGGAATTTTATGGTATAATTGCCTTATTAAGAGCTACCAATATAAAAAATTTAATCAAAATCGTTAGAGCCGTTTTTGAGAAAAAAAAATTTGGTGTTTTGATCACTATGATAACTATAGTTAACTTTCGGTGGATTTTGTTCAAACCCTTATTTTTGCGTCCCATGGTAACCTGTAGGCTAGACATCAAGTTTCAGCTGATTTGGTACGGTGGTTTTCTCTAAAAATCGTTCACAGACACACAGACCATTTTCCCAAATAGTGTTTTTCGGACTCAGTGGGGTCTGAAACATAAAGATCTGAAGAGAACTCAAAATTTTTTTTCAGCCGATTACATAACTTTCCTTTCTACTTCGTAGAGCAAGGAAAGTAAAAATTGTGACGGTACTCACCTAGCAAACATTAAGCAAATTACGAGTACACTCCCCCAGTAAAAAGATTATGGTAAAATGAAAGAACAGGAACCGTTCCTCTGATAAGGCAATATATCGATATATCACGACCGAGGTCAGGTTATCGATACGCCCGACATCTTAGCCTCTGGCGCCATGTTTGAAATTAGGAATAACGACAGCTGTACGATTATGCCAATTATTTAATGTTCATTATGTAATAGCCCGTTATATAATTATTTTAAATGTACGAAGACGATGATTGGAGTTAATTCAATGAAATTAAGAATGGGTATATGAAATAAATATGCGATAACTAACGGATTGGCGAAAACGATGTCAGGCATATCGATAACCTGACCTCGGTCATGATATATCGATATATTGCCTTATCAGAGGGAGCGGTGACAGATGTTCTTTGTTTCACCCAAGATTATTTCAATTTATCGTTATTATGGCGAAATAAAGTTTCTCCCTCGAAAATGGGTTTTAATAAAGTTATTAAATTTACACTTTTCTTTTTTTTTAAAAAATTGGTTTTACGACAAAAAAAGATTTTGGGCAATAGATAAAACTTAGTCGTTAAATTTATGTGTTTTGTTTATCGAAATTAGTTTAGTTAACGACAAAAAAGATTTAGGGCAAGAGGTAGAGGTAGCAATCCTAGCAGTAATTACGTCCCTAGACACAATATTATATAGTTACACAGTAATATTACACAGTATAATTACACAGTAATATAGTTACATTTAGTTCTGTATGTGTCATACCTTTTTACTCTATCATTACAGTATATGCGAAGAAATGATCGCTGGGCTCCTAGAGACAAAAAATACTGAGGGCTTGAAAGCTTTTTTGGACAACATCTGCGATCTTCCGGACGCTTGGCTCGTTCGAATTATGTTTTACGCCTTGGAAGAGGATGAAGGGCTGCTCAAGATAGTGCTGAGGCTTCCGTTGATTGGCGACCATTCGTCCGTCGTATTGTTGCGACAAAACTTGATGTTAACATCCGCTTTGAAGGTTGTAATGATTTTCGTTTCGTTCATTAATGTCGTTGAAGAACGTGGGAGAGGTGAGAGATCTGTGGACTTTGCCTCAGATAGGTTAGATTCGGTTGTTGCACGGTACTGGTGATTTCCGACTCAAATGTTTGGAGGGTGAATGTCGGTGTGAGAAGATTCCCTCAGGCTGAGTCGCCATTGGTGGTACAAGGTGAGCAGGGTGGGTATGAATTTGTTCGTGGCATAGTGTACCTTAAGTTAGGAGGTGTACAGGAGGGCTACGTCATTGGCGTGCTATGATGATCTTCTCGTGAAAGGGGATGTCGTGGTAGAAAAGGGAGGGTGAGAGTTTGGATCCCTGCGGAGCACCAAAGAGCAGCAGTGATGTGTCTACTCAGACATGGAAGGTTCCGTTTGAGATGTAAAACTTCCAGCCCAGAGGGTAGCAGGGCCCTTCTCTCCAAACTTGTCTCGGCGTAGAGTGGAGCTCTCCCGTATTTCTTCAAGCATACTAAATCTGTGCGCTAAGTTTGTTAAATTGATTGTTAAAAGTATTTCGGGGAAAATCCCTCTTTTTTGTGCTCAAGTAACATGGTGTACTGTATCACCATGAAGCGCAAAAGTACCCCGAAATAGCAATTATTACGAGGGTAGAGAAATACGAGGCATATCCACAAAGTAAGTGTACTCGATTTTTTTAGGGATCAAAAAAATTTATTAAAACAAAAAAAAATACGTGCTTACGTAGGTATACATTTAAGCTATTTTTCTACGTAGTCGCCATTTCTCTCGATGCAGGTAGTTAGGCGGGGGATCAATTTTTTTATGCCTGCCTCGTAGAAATCTGCCGCCACCTCCTTCGTCCACTTGTCGACCTCCCTCTTCACCTCCTCGTCGGTTGAAAATTTTTTTCCACCCATGTGCGTCTTTAGAGAAGTGAAAAGATGATAGTCTGAAGGCGCCAGGTCGGGGTAATAAGGGGGGTGGTCTAAAACATCCCATCCAAAAGAGTCCATCAGTTCCTTCGTGAAGTTGGCCGTGTGAGGTCGGGCATTGTCATGGAGCAAGCAAACGCCCTTCGTCAAAAGACCCCTCCTTCGATTTTGAATGGCTCTTCTCAATTTTTTCAGGGTCTCTCAATACCTTGCCGCGTTTATGGTCTCCCCCTGAGGCAAATAATCGATCAGTATGATGCCTTTGTGGTCCCAAAACACTGATGCCATGATTTTTTTCCCAGAAATTGTGGTTTTGAACTTTTTGGCTGAGGGTGAAGTGGTGTGACGCCACTGTTCGGACTGTCTCTTGGTTTCTGGAGTATAGTGTGCAACCCAAGTCTCATCTCCAGTAACAATACACTTGAGGAAATCATCACCCTCCAGTTCATACTGTTCCAAAATCTCTTTAGAGGTCTGCACTCGATTCAACTTGTGTTGTTCAGTCAGTTGTTTTGGGACCATCTTGCACACAGTTTATCAAATCCGAGGGTTTCTGTTATTGTTTCGTGCAGCAAAGATCTGGATATTTCAGGAAACTTCGTAGAAATTTCGTCCAGAGTCAATCTGCGATCGTCACGGACCGCATTCTCAATCTTTTCCACAAGTTTGTCAGTCACAATCGACGGTCTCCCACTCCTCAATTCGTCATGCACATTCGTACGACCGTTCTTAAACTCCCTACACCACTTGTACACACTCGTACGATTCATGTGTCCTTCACCATAAATTGCCTTTACCTCATTAAAAATTTCAATCGGGGATTTCTCCTTAACAACGAGGTACCGGATGACCGTGCGGATTTCGCACTTGGCGGCAGAGTCGATCGACATCTTTCACAAGAAATGCTCCTGAGACCACAGTTTTCAACGTACTGACCTCATTTAGGTCTTGTTTCGGAGGGGAGGAGTCACGCTACACGACAGTGTGCCCAGCGTAGCGAAAAAAATTCCCTACGGCCTACGGGAGCTTCAGTACACTTACTTTGTGGATATGCCTCGTATACGAGAATCTCCAAATTTCCCTGGTAAGGGGAAATTAGTAGTTTCCTAGATACCAGTCGTGTGATTCTGATCGCTGAACGGATCACCCTCAACCGGCGAGCACCTGGAAAAAGAATACACACGGAAAAATATAAACGGAATGAGGAAATGAAAGAGGACTCACCCAAGTTTCCCTGGCTCTTCGATTGGCGCCAATGCTATCAAGAAAAGCCACAGTTGATCGTACAGACACGGAAGGGTTTTTTGGACAATTTAACCGAACCTGTTGCACTTTTCACAGTATTTTGTAACAGACGTTACCATGCACTTAACCCAACACAAATTTCGTGACGCTTCTCCGTTACATATCCCACGTAACATCTCCCGCTAGTTAGGTGTGAGGGAAGCTGATGGTTAAACCTCTAGGTTCAACGCCTGAAATGTGTAGGGCTGGAGGACCAAGGCTGCTGCCTGAATTAGCAAATAAATAAATAAGAAAATAAATGAAAGTCAAAGGCTAGGAAAATAAGGAAATATAAATTATTCGGACATAAAGTATAGCTTCTATTACAATGAATTGAATGAAAATGAAATCGAACGGAACAAAATTAATTAGAGCTCATGAATAAAAATAAGATATCTCGTTGGGGCCCTTGAAGATCGGAGTTCGCTTACCGGAAACGGAGGTACGTCGGAAGGTGCACACAATCGCGGAAAAAATGGAATAGGTGAGATGAGATCGAGCGAAATGGGGTGATGAAGGAAGTGGGGTGATGCGTTGTTTGAACTTGTTAAAGTGGGAGTTGCTGTTGTGATGGGGTTTGATGAGCTTTGAAGAGAATAGTTTGGGTTGCTATTGTCGCTCCGAATCGACCGATCGGGCCCTTTAACAAAAGGGGGCCTTAGGAATTTTTTTGCTTACTATTTCAACCACCCACGGTACATTTTCGAGTTTATGTAGCAAAATAAAGACATAAAGTGTCAAAAAAAATCGTAACCCAGGTGGGACTCGAACCCACAATCTCTGGTATAGGAGACTGTTGCCTTGTCCACTCGGCCACAGGGTTAAAAAATTTTGTGACGCTTCGCCGTAACATCTCCGTCGTTACATTTTCGAGTTTATGTAGCAAACTAAAGACAAAATGTCAAAAAGGGGTGAAAAGGAAGGGGTATAAAACGGCTCTTGTTTGCGAAGAAAGTCGGATCAGGAATGAGCCAAAAAATTGGAAGAAAAAGAATCGGAGAGGGAGAGGAAAAATGAAGAGGAAAGGGAGGAAGAGCGTCAACCCTTCCAGCGCCAGGTGACCGTCCAGCGACCCCTCTGTCTACCGTCAAAATATACGGGGTTTTCTCCGAAATTGAACATTGATGATACTGTGTTTTGGAACTACCACACCTATAACGAATTATATATCGCAGGGTATTGCTTGACGCGTTCAATAAGCCTTTTTCTTTTCAGCTTGTGTCTGTCATAACGAATCTGCTGAGAGAAGATGAAATGGACAAATGCATTCTGGATTGGGCTATCCTCTTTTGTGACGCACATTACCTCCAATGTTTGCTTTCCAAAGACGATCAAGTAGTCGATGCCATTCGCCAACTTCACGACACGATTGAAGAACAAGTAAGCTGCTTTCATAGTTAGTTGTTGTTCGACTTTGTTTCTTGTGGTAAGGAACTGTCATGTTTCAGTGGAACGTTAATTAGTCACAGTCCCTTCATCCAACGTCCCTCACTAACAACACCCACCCCATTTTGTCAACTACCTCACCACCCAACCACTCCAACGTTACTGAAAACCAAGGGACAGATCATCATCTCTAATTGTTCATTCTTCAAAGTTTCTATCATGAAAGAATCACCAACATAAAACGGAATAAGTATCTTTAATCTTTTCTCTGTCAAATCTATTATACACTCTGTCTATGAGGGAAATCTAGCCCCACAATGCAGTCTTCTCCTATTGGTGCCACTACAGCTGTATGCGTTCACATTATGCCATCCCCAACGTTCAAATCCACTGTAGCCCGACCCACAATGGGTGAAATCTCTCTAGTAGCAGTACGCAGCACGCCTTCAGTATCAGGACGTATTTGAACGTTGGCCTATTGGCCTACGTATATACGCCTTGCCATCCCAGGTTCGCAATTTGATTCTATTTTGTGATTCCTGTGGAGGGCAAAATAAAAATTATACAGTTTTTCGGTTCCTTCACTATCTAGTGCAGTCGGTTTGACTTTGTGAAGGTAATTTTTCCTATCAGAGGGCATTCCTATCTCGAATGCGACCGTAGCATGAGTTTGATTAATGAAAAAGCCTAAACGGGAGAGAAGTCATTCGTAACTCTAGACTGAAACCGACTCCGTTCCAGGTGGTGGACTGTGGAAAAGATATTGCATTTCTGAATTGGACTATGCATTTCTCCAACATGTACCCCAAGAAATGTCTAATGACTACGACGTCAATTCGAGTGCTAGAAATCAGAAAAGACAGCCCCCAGTTCATCTTTTACAAGAATACCTATTCTGGATCCTTTGCTAGTTCAGTGTTTCAAAGAAAAGCCAAGGGATACCCCCAAAGCAAGAAGAAAAGACGTCCCTCCACAACTCCAACAGAGAGCCCGTCAGTGAGTCATAATACTCATCCGGAGATATTGCACCCCCGACGCCTGGTTCCGGGTTATCTTCCCAGGAGCATGCTCATGCTACCAGGCGTGACCACGGGTTGTGGATAGTGGAACAGCCACGGCATTGTCTGCGGCCAGCTGTGAATAAGGTCAGCATGCTGACTAAATAAGCAGCCGCGAACAATGGGCAAAACCCAAGAGATCCTGAACAAAGGACAAGCGGATCTACATTTTCTCAGACAGCCTATAGTTTTAGGTCCATGGGAATGCCTCCATGCGCTCAAGCAGCTCAGCGCCTGTAACAGGCTCTCGCTCGTTTGGGTGCCGGCTCACAGGGGGCATGAGGGCAATGAAAAGGCTGACCGCCTCGCGAAAAGGGGTACAGAATCCCTACCCATCGGGCCTGAACCACACGTGGGTCTGACGAAAAGTCACCTGAACCGTCTGGTTGCTCGATGGGAGATACAGGAAAATGGCGCCCATTGGCATCGCCAGCCACGACTAAGACAGGCGAAAAGGCTTGTCACTCCTTCCTGTCAAAGGGCGAAGGCGATGCTGACACTCTCTAGACAAGATCTGAGAGTACTGATAAGCTTCCTCACCGGGCACTGCCCACTCAGATATCACCTCAACAAGATGGGCATCTCAGAGGCAGTGGAGTGCACACTCTTTGGTGAGGAGGACGAGACGGCGGAGCACATCCTATGTGAGTGCCCTGCCTTAGCAGTCAAACGCTTTGAATACTTAGGTCAGGGGACCACTGAACCCCAAACCGTAGCGGACTCTGCGGTGAAGGACATACTCGGCTTCCTAAGGGGGGCGGGTATGTATGACGCCTTCTACTAAGAAAGGGCCAGCGTCACAATAGCCCCATATGCGGCCCCAGTGACAAAGGGACTTGTCCCACACGCCCTAGGGTCAAACCCCCCCCCCCCCCCCCCCGACGACTTCCGATCAAAGCCGCCAAATTGCGGGATCTCCTTCACTTAACAAGATTCCTTGAGAACCCAGACTCTAGACGATTCTACGCAGAACTAACACCCACTGAAGAAGATAGAAGTTCGGACGAAGAAGTTTATCCAAATGCGGATGGTTAAACAAACTGGGAACAACATTCAGTGTCCATGATGTACAGGACAATTCTTTTCCCCTTGTTTCGGAAATTAATTTTTGAAGTGAAACTTCTGTATAGACGGGGTCTTAGGATTCTCGAGTCACGAAAAATTGTGTTACCGGTCACGTGGTACGGCAAGACGACGATGAACGCACCGGTTCTCGTCCGATCACCGAAGATAAGCAACGTCGGACGTGGTTAGTACTTGGATGGGTGACCGCCTGGGAACACCGTGTGCCGTTAGTGTCTTTTTTTCCTTGAACTATTCTTTGTTTGAACAATAAAACAAGTGTAAGTCTGAATTTGATCAACAGGCCGTATTCCAGAACATATAACGTCATTTTGTTACCCGCAACTATTTCTGTAGCTGTCCATTGAACGGAAATATAATCGAACATACATCAGGGACCTAGATTTTTTTTTCCCGGATTGAATTCTGTTTTCTTGTTTAATAAAATAAAATATGTTTAAATAATGTAAAAAATGCATTCATTACAATTTACCTACCCTAAACAAGTCATAATTTGCAGTAAACCTGTGAATAAAGAAATGTGTGACAGTCACACATGGTAGAAGTGTGACTTTTAACGTGCAAAACCGAATCGCAACAGACAAGTGGAAAAACGAATCACTAAGGAAAAGTGGAAAAACGCATCGCAAAAAAAGTTTTACTCGAAGTTTTACGGGCAGGTTTTCAAATTCGACAAGTAAATTAACAATCTGCCCGTAAAACTTCGAGTAAAAATTTTTTTGCGATGCGTTTTTCCACTTGTCCGTTGCGATTCGGTTTTGCATGTTTAAGTTTCACTTCTACCATGTGTGACTGTCACACTTTTTTTTTCCTTCTATTGATTATAGAAGACTATATATTATATCTTACAAGATGTTTTGCTGTTAATAAACAAAATTGCACATTTATATGTTTAAGTCGATCCGAGTTATTCAATTCCAAACTTTAAATTTTGCTTTTCTCGAAAAGCTGTTTTGAGGACTATGATTGTTTTTCCCCCTTACTCCTCATATAGGTACCCTCGTATCACTTGCAAAAATCGAGTTTCTTCGTCGTTTGGAAGTGTCCCTAGAAGAAAATAATTAACCAAAATCGAATAGAGGAAAAGGTACTGTACACCGAGGCGCTGCACACGAATGAAACTGATTTACTAGATCAAAACGATCAGCCCTCAACTCTTGTTGCCTCTAGATGAGCCACGCCCTAATGGTGGAGTCACACTGTGCGCTATGTCTCTGAAAGCTAGGTACAACTAGGTGGCAATTGGACAACTGGCCTGCAACAATCGTTATAGCCATTTTTTAGACATCAGCAGGTTTAGTTAGTTTTGAACAGACCCTTTTACAGTGGCCCACAGTGCTTCAAGTATGAAATTTGAGTCGATTCAGTTGATTGTGTTTTGATGCCAGGACTAGGATGTTGTGGAATATGAGTGGTAAAAGATGGCGTTGGATCGTCGCGTATTAATCACCCGATAACTCTCGCTCTTTTAGATCGAAGCGATGGTGACCTACCGAAGCCTCCTCGCGGAAATCAACTATTTCAGACGAGGAAAAGTTACAAAGAAAACGTCGTCCGTCTCGACTCATAATTATGTTGTTGAAAAAATTAAGTTGTATTGATTCTGTACATTAAATTCAATATTTTCATCGAAACTTATACAAATTATTTTTCCTCGCACCTCTTCCCAAGAAGGCCGTAAGAAGCTCCACAAGCTCCGTACAAAAAAACAAAATCATCACTAAACTGACGGTACAAAGAGGTTATCGCAAAAAAAACAAAATCTTCAAGGCATAACGATGTTTCTAGACGTCATTCGCTCACAAGTCGACTCTCTTCGTTGTCAAGTCGGCTCAAGATCGACGAATAGAATTCAAAGTACTTTAAAACTCACAACCGGGCGCGGCGCGCCGAACCTTTTCAGTCGAAAGCGACAACCCATCGTCGACCTTATCGCGTTTTCTTCCTTCGAACTTGGTTTAAATGAAACAATAGTAATTTACAGTAGTTGTGACAAAAATCAAGTGGATGACTTTAAAAAGTGTTAAGTGTCTAAGGGCGAGAGCTGGCCGGAGCGATCGACATCTCGCCTGTTCCTTGCCCGGCGTCCCGCTGTGGACCCTGAGAACAGAAAACGTGAACAATTTTAGGCTAACTGCTTCGGAGATGACGATATTGGGAAGAGTATTGTCAAACGGTTCGTCAGCGCCTTCAGAGAACGCTATTTTGCAGTAAGAGCCTAGCTTAAACCAAACATTTCAGTTCTTAACGCATTCAGTGAGCCACCGATGGGAAGCCCTGTTCCATTATATTCGTACCAACCTGGGTCTTGGGCCTGACTTAGGACCTACGTCTCGTCCCTTAGTCCCCTTCAGGCTAACATTATGGTGGATTATGATTTTGTATGATGGTCTTTTCGTTAAGTAAACTCTAATACTGGTAGTCCGAAAGGTAAAATTAAACACGAAAAGTGCCCTGTATTAGTGCACAAACAAATGACTGCATTTTATTATTCAACAGCTCAACGTCACCTCTTTATTTTGCGATAGAACTTTATAGTGTAATTAAAAACACACGTTACCACCATTCTCCCACAAGGATCACGCTGACAACCATCATGATCACCTGCTGAACTGGTTACTTAGAGAATACTAGTAAAAATCGATGTTTGCTTTGTTTATGATTAACCGCTTTGCTCTTATACAGCAAACTGATTTTGAAGAAAAAATCAACCTTTTAACCGTGTTAATTGGCGCTTTCATAGACAGACCGTTATATCAGGTGAAAATCCAAAAACAGTCTTATCGAAGTATATAACCAATTAGCTAATTGTGCATCTACTACAGCTAAGGTAAATAATTATTGAGTTTTTCTTACTTTCTTCGGTTTTTTGATATATTTCAAGTCGTGAAAAAAAATTAATACTCTTCAGCACAGAATAGGCTGTACAAAATCAAGGCCCTTAGCTCTACCGGCTATTTCTTACCTCCAGAGAGTTCAATTAACCTCTTGCTAACAAAAGGGTTTACGGGTTATCATTACCACCGAGTTCGCCTACGGTATTTCCTAAACATACAACGGATTGTTCCCTTATTGGACTTTCCAAAATATTCAAATCTCAAGATTTCAACTCTTAGCGATCCCAGAGCCAGCCCAAAAGCGGACTTATACAACTGTTTTTTTTCTTCAAAGTTTACTTCTTTTACTTCAATATTTCTTGTACATATTATTAACAATTCTTGGTTTAACAATTCCTAACAAAAATATCAGGTGCGCCGCATCACACAACTTTCCTTTGCTCTACGACAATTCACTTGCGTCCCCGGCTTATTCTACTAACTCAATTTATTATTCACTCAGTTCATTGGAACTAGGTAAAACGGCACTTCAGGGTGCCAGAAAGTGGTAGAAATGAATTCCATAATTTATGGCGCTGCTCGTATCTGTTCTCTGTATGTTATGATCTGTTGTTTGAGGTATGTATGTTATAAGCGTTATTGGAGGCTCATCATATACAGGGTGAGCCATAACAAATGGTGCAGTTTCGAAGGGGTGCTGCATGCCTTGTAGTGGAGTTAACAACCTGGGAGGGGTCTCATTGTGCCCGGGCAGTGGTCCTGTTTTCAGTCGTTACAATGGTTTGGAGCGGAGAGCAACGAGGTTTCGTCATTCGCACGTTTTTTGAAAGTGGCCGTTCGTTCATCGCCACTCAGCGGGCCTTCCGACTGCGTTACAACATCCCACATGGTGATCCCGTCCCTCACCGCAATGTTATCGCACGTTGGGTTCAAGCATTGGAAGAAACTGGTTCCACAGTAAGGCGTAGAGGTGCGGGAAGACCAAGAAACGCAAGAACGCCTGAAAATTTGGCTCGAGTGAGAGCAGCAGTGGAACAGTCGCCTCGGCGCTCTGCTCGGAGGCACGCAGTAGCACTGAACATCTCTAACACCTCACTAAGGAGGATTTTGCACATGGACTTGTCATTCCATCCGTACAATATTATGATTGTTCAGGAATTGTCACCTCCAGACTACAAAAACCGCCTGAATCGACGCCAAGAGATGATAAACCGCATCCCACCAACGTCCACTTTTTTCAGTTCGGACGAAGCCCACTTCCATCTCTCTGGAGCGGTTAATAAACAAAATTTCCGCTATTGGTGTGACCGCAACCCAAGACAAATTCACGAGAGACCTCTCCACTCCCCGAAAGTCACTGTCTGCTGTGCCATTTCAAAATTTGGGGTGATTGGGCCTTATTTTTTCGAGGAGGATGGAAGGACTGTTACCGTCAATGCTCAGCGTTATCTTTTCATGCTGGAAAGATTTTTTGAAACCGACTTGAACCAGTTAGCTGAAGAAGAGGATCTGGGGGATATTTGGTTTCAGCAAGATGGGGCTACGGCCCACACAGCGCAAATCTCAATGGTGAAACTGCGGCAGATGTTCCCCGCACGCCTCGTCTCTCTCAGGGGTGAGTTGGGGTGGCCGGCAATCGCCAGATTTGAGTGCGTGTGATTTTTTCCTGTGGGGCTACTTGAAGGAAAAGGTGTTCAAACATCGACCTCACACTCTGGAAGACCTCAAGATTCGAATCAGGGAAGAAATCGCCGCGATTCCCATCAAAATGTGCCAGAGGGCGGCTGAAAATTTCATAAATCGCCTACATCAGTGCGTCGCTGCTGAGGGCGCCCACCTTCCTGATGTAATTTTCAGGACTTAATCTACCGAAATGGGGTGATGTATGGCGTTCAATAAAACAAACCGTAATCTTCTAAGTTGCACCATTTTTTTAAAATCGCCCTTTGAAACTGCACCATTTGTTATGGCTCACCCTGTATGTACTTGATTGAACTAACTACCTCCTGCATTTTTCTAAAGATTCTTATAACATTTGAGCGGAGTTTATAAGAAAGAAAACTACGCTAAAATCGAATTTATTGTACTGCTCTCGTCATTTTCCCACGAATGCGAATTTTATGGTATTGCTGTCTTATTAGGAGCTGTCGATATAAAATATCTGGTGCGTTGCAACACACAACTTTCCTTAGCTCTACGTCAATTCACTTTCTACATGGCTTTTTCTACTTACTCGATTCATTTATCACTCAGTTCATTTGAACTAGGTCAAGCAACGCTTCACAGCAGCAGGAAGCGGTAGCGCTTATAGTTCCGGAATTTCGTTCACACACATACACAGACCATTTTCCCAAATAGTGTTTTTACTTTCCTCGGCTCTACAAAGTAGAGAGGAAAGTTATGTAATGAGTCCGAAAAACACTATTTGGACGATTTTTAGAGAGAATCACCATACCAAATTCCACCAGCACACACTTGATATCTAGCCTACAGGTTACCATGGGACGCCAAAATAAGGGAATGGGCAAAATCCACCGAAAGTTAACTATAGTTATCATAGTGATCAAAACACCAAATTTTTTTTCTCAAAAACGGCTCAAACGATTTTGATTAAATTTTTTATATTGATAGGTCTCAATAAGGCAATAATACCATAAAAATCCCATTCGTGGGAAAATGACGAAAGCAGCACAATAAATTTGCTAACTAAATATTATGAAACTTGTTTTTGAAATAAATATAAAATGTTCTTAGTCGTACTTTCTAGATGTTCAATTTTTTCCCTTTATTATAAAAATAATCATAATGATGGGTAACCGAGTTTCTGTTTGATTTTTTTTTTACGATATCCCAGAGCAACATTTTGAATAAAAAATAGGCATTTGTGTGAGCGTGGGTTTCTGGTTTTTCATCTAGTATGTTTCAAAATACTTCCCCAATGAAGATGATGATTTCTTTCAAGTATTTAAATACGCCGTCTGGGGTGACAGACCCAAAAATCTGAATGTGTTAAGAAGCATTAATGGTGTTGGTCAGAGTTATCCCGACCCACCTTCAGGCAACTAGCAACCACTGCAGGGCAATAGTGGGCGATACTTTCCACGCCATCTACTCCTGCCAAAGGTGGCCAGGGAGTTGTCGGCCAGCTCACGCCAGAGGCATTCGTCCACACCCTGTTGAATTTTGAGGAAAACAGGAAGCGCCAAGGCAGTGCTTAGTCAGAAAAGAATGGAGCTTGCTTCATGCTTGAAGTGAAGACATGGAGGAAACACCGCTCTTGAACCTCCCAAACTACTGGGTGGTAAGGGAGTGTATTGGAATGGTAGTACGCTGTACTGTAGGATTCCTGTGATGGTGAAGAGGACACCAGCCCCAGGTTGGTTCTCTATACGATTCAGTAAATTCATTGGGCCACAAGAAGCAGACCCACGGTCCTACGTACCAAAAAACCAAAACGCAACAGGTGCTACTTATGATAACAGTTGAAATCAGTGAAATGAATTTACACAACTTTGCCGCTAGTTTTTTTGTTTTTTTTTACTCAAGAGCTTTGAAAAATTCAATGTACCTGTGTAGCAACATCGTCACTCTACAGACTACATAAAACTTTAATCGAAATGCCAGCTAAAAATCAAACTTTATTTGTACACAATTTTAACCGCCCGAAACGCGTTACTCATTAAAAATCTCAATCCTTGGGAGCTCTTTGGATTCCAAAACATTCTGAGCGCTCGGTAAAGGGCTGAAGAGGGTCACGGATTCTCTGGACGAGGATGAGGATAAGACGGGATCACCGCGGATATGAGCTTCGGTCGAGCCGGGTCTCAGCTCTTGACTCACCTTGACGCCGATGTGAGCTTTTAGTTGAGCCGCGCGGAGTATCAACATTCGCGTTCGCCTCTGGTAATCTTTGCCCATTTGAAGCGCTTTTTCGAACGTTCCGCTCCTTTGGTCGGTATCTTTGGCGTAGAGGATCTGCGCAAATAGAACAATCGATTAGGCGACGAGAGAACGGGTGAGGAAATAAATTGTTCAAAATTCAAAAAATCGGTTAGATTTTGAATGCTGAAGCCGATATTGTTATCCGATAATATTGTTGTAAATAATCTGTTCGAAGTTGGTTTGTCGTGGGGCGGTGTTGTTATCAGCGCCTGATCCTGTCCTCCTCTCCTGCCTGACCCCCCTCCCCCTCCTTATTTCATTCGTGTTCCAAACGCTGCCTGATCACCTCGTGTTCCTCGGTTTTGTCTACCAGTTTGGAAATCTGTGTCGTGCTGCCAGATTAACCACTACAACGTGGATCGTCGTCATAATTGGCTGGAAGAGGAATACAATGAGCTGGGGGCCCCCCTGTCAACTAGTCGCTGCCATAGGAAATATCTGGTGCGTTGCAACACACAACTTTCCTTAGCTCTACGTCAATTCACTTTGTACATGGCTAATTCTATTTAATCAATTCATTTATCACTCAGTTCCTTTGAACTTGGTCAAACAACACGTCACAGCAGCAGGAAGCGGTAGCGCTTACAGTTCCGGAATTTATTGTGCTGCTCGTACTCATTATAGGACCATTATTGAGCAATTGGTACACAGAAAATTAATGAGGCTGTACACGAATTTTTTGAAGAGGGATAATAATCACTTTTGCAGAGTTAATGGGTAATAACTGTTAGAACTGGCAGTAAGCGAAACGGCGGTAGTTGAAATTCAGGAATTTCTGAAGTGAGCCCCGTGTACCTCATGAGCGTTTTTAAACACTCACACTTTAGGTATTGGATTGGACTACAATACCAATTTTCTTTAACTTTCTACTAATATCCCAGCGGAGTTTATAAGGAAAAAACTGCGCTAAAAACGATTTTGGTCGAAAATTTTGATTATTTATTGTGCTGCTCTCGTCATTTTCCCACGAATGGGAATTTTATGGTGTAATTGCCATATTGAGAGCTATCAATATAAAAAATTTAATCAAAATCGTTATAGCCGTTTTTGAGAAAAAAATGTTGTGTTTTGATCACTATGATGACTATAGTTAACTTTCGGTGGATTTTGCTCATACCCTTATTTTGGCGTGTCATGGTAACCTGCGGACTAGACATCAAGTTTCAGCTGATTTGGTACGGTGGTTTTCTCTAAAAACTGCGCTAAAATCGATTTCGTCGAAAGTTTTGGTAATTTATTGTGCTGCTCTCGTCAATTTCCCACAAATGGAAATTTTATGGTATAATTGCCTTATTGAGAGCTATCAATATAAACAATTTAATCAAAATCGTTAGAGCCGTTTGTGAGAAAAAAAACTTGGTGTTTTAATCACTATGATAACTATAGTTAACTTTCGATGGATTTTGCCCACACCCTTATTTTGGCGTCCCATGGTGACCTGCCGGCGAGATATCAAGTTTGAGCTGATTTGGTACGGTGGTTTTCTCAAAAAATCGTTCACAGACACACAGACCATTTTCCCAAATAGTGTTTTTCGGACTCAGGAGGGTCTGAAACGTAAAGATCTGAAGAGAACTCAAAAATTTTTTTTCAGCCGATTACATCACTTTCCTTTCTACTTCGTAGAGCAAGGAAAGTAAAAAGGTAGGACCTTCATGCCTCTCCTTGAATCTGCTTACACTCTCTGAAAACCACCTGAGCCATCGACACATGTCATTATAAATACAGTCCGCTTCGATCATAATCTAATCGTCTAAACATTCCACATTCTACAGTCATTTGACTTTTACATTCAATATAATGGCAGTAGGTCAGAGGTCCTTCAGTTCCATCCTCAGGACCCATGGATGTTTCCTGATGTGACGCCCCCCTCCCATCGACAGTCTTGAGGTCCATCATCCCTGCCAACCACCTCATTCAAATGGCTCCAGGTGGTCCCTATGAAGCTCAGAGGATCGTGGCACGCACGACTACATCCCAAATATAAATTTAGTTCTGTTGACACTCAAAGAGAAATGTTAGGGAAGGATCTGGCCAGGCAGCTGTAGAATTGAAACTTGTTGCTGCAATTAGGTCTCGCTTGTTTCTCGCAATACGCGTCAATGCGATTGCCATTCGTCTCCGAGCTTTCTGCAGTCCCACAGCCACGACGTTTCACGCTCTTATACTATTTGAGTAACTCCACTTTCCATTATTTCTAAATCAGTAAGTAGCCCTCAGCTCAAATAACTTTTCATCATCTACCTACCGAATATACCGTCAATTCTCGTTAATTATTTCTAGATCAATCTATCAAATTCAACACAGCTTCCAGAGCCCTGATTTCTTTTCTTCACCAACGGAGTCACTTCAAATCTAAGTTTACGATCCAATCTTCGCTACATACGGTCAGATCCTTTCTTTACTTTTTACTACTAGTGCACAGCAGCTTTATTTAGTTTATTATACGAGGGTGAATCAAATATAAACGAGACTTTTGGACCTGCACACGCTATAGTGATGGAAGAACGTTCCGCTGTTATTAGCTGTTAGGTTGGTTTGTCAGGAGTGAGGGAAGCACAAAACTCATCATCATAGACTCGCTCAGTGTCCATCGTTACGATGTCCGAGCAGGAGGTACTTCGCTCTATTGCGCAACGTATTGTTATCAAGTTTTTAGCTGCAGAAGGTGTAAAACCGGCGGAAATCTTGAGAAGATTGACTGCACAGTTCGGGGAAGAGACGCTGTCGCGAGCTAGAGTGTTTGCTTGGCATAAACAGTTCGTGGAGGGCCGTGAACGTGTTGAAAATGAGAGCCATGACCGCAGACCCCGCACCAGCATTACAGCGGGCAACATCGACAGTGTTCATCAACTTGTTGAAGGTGATAGGCGTCTAACAACTTCGGATATTGCAATTGAGGTTGGAATAAGTTATGGGAGCACTTACTCTATACTCTCAGAGGAGCTAGGGTATCGCAAGGTGTGTGCCAGGTGGGTTCCTCGCCTTCTCACAGTTGACCAGAAACTGAATCGTTTTCAAGAGTGTGAGCGTCTTCTTGCATGATTTCGGGAAGAAGGAGACCCATTTCTTTCTCACATGTCGCCTGTGATGAAACGTGGGTGCATCACTACACCCCTGAGTCGAAACAAGCGAGTATGGAGTGGAGGAAGAAAGAAGAAGCCGGACCAGTGAAAGCCAAGTCACGATTATCGGCTGGCAAGGTTTTGGCTACCGTTTTTTTTTTTGACCAGCGTGGCCTGCTGCACCTTGATTTTTTGCATGAGCGCAGAACAATTAATGCGGCATACTACTGCCAAATGTTGACTGAGGTCAGACTTGCATATCGCCGCAAAAGACGAGGCCTTCCGATGAAAAATGTGATTCTTCTCCATGACAATGCATACAGCAGCCCTGACCGTACAAAAATTGGAGCAACTGGGCTGGGAGACACTGGAACACCCTCCATACAGTCCAGACCTGTCTCCCTGCGACTTCCATGTTTTTGGTCCTCTCAAGGAAGCTTTGGGAGGGCAAAAATTCCACAGCGATAATAATACTGAAGAATAAGGTTGAAGAATAATGAGGTTGAAGCATGTGTGCGCAATTGGCTACAAACACGACCTGACTCTTTTTACGTGGAAGGAATTAAAAAAATACCTATACGCTGGGAAAAATGTGTTTATAAATCAGGAGATTATGTCGAAAAATAAACTTTGATTGTTTGTGCGTTTAAAATCAAAAGAAATATTTTAAAAAATAAGTCTTGTTTATATTTGATTCACCCTCGTAATATATGTGTAAGAGCTCCTTTAATTTATTTATTTGCATAAACGTGTTAATTTCAGATTGTCAATATTTTGTTTAGTACGTAATACAGTCCATTCATTTTATTCGTTGCTATTTTTCTCTAACAATCCGAACAAGTTCGAAAGAGTAGAGTTTTGAGTGGCTCAACATGGTATGGGCTGAGGACGTACTGTGGAGGCACAATTTTGGAGGCAACGAAAAAGCACAGTAGCCGCATCCCCACTGAGCACCAGCCCCGCCAATGGAGGGAGAAACTGGGCGCTGCAGTCGAAAGAGCCGGCGGAGACTCAGCACGCTGCCCCTGTCGTCACTTCGGAGAAATAATTGTCGTGTGCGAAGAGAAAAAAAGGACTTGGGAAGAAGGAATTTAGCCTCAGAGGGATTATTGAGAATAGGATAGAGCCCTCACTGGCTGTTGCTGCACGGCCTATTGTCCTATTGTGCCAGTTCTAATGTCTCACAGGTCCTTCCCTAGCCTACTAAGGAATTCCTGGTAGCTCCTGCAAGAGTCTTCCATGTCCACCCTTGGGGTAGTTGTACCAAATACCTTAAAATCACCCCCCCCCCCATGGTGATCGGGAACTTCCTCTTCTGTGCCACACCACCAGCACTGAGGAGTGTCGACTATGTCCATAACCTACATGTTTTTGTAAATGTTGCAGTGTCCGTTGAAGATCCTTTCTTTTATGTAGAAAGCTACGCCGTATTTTGCGCATTTGCCTTGGGATAAAGCGCTTGGAGTACCTCACTCCCGCTGTATTCCAGACTGTCTGATGCATATTCTCCCACAGTTCTCTCGAATAGTGGTGGAGATGTGAGGAAATGCCCTTATAAGTAGAGTAGACAACCCAGTCTGGCCACATGGTCCGCCATCTCATTCCCAGGAACCCAATAACGCCCTCGCCAGGTTCGACGTTGTGCTGCACCTCGCAAGACGCTTGGCTGTTAGCTATCATGTTGATAGTTTTATTGATATAGCGAATTATGACGCCCCCCAGCGTTCAACATCTGTGAGACGTTAATATCATTAGGAGGCAGAAATCGACGCCATTCACTGTTCCATAGGCTTCCTTTTGGATGAACGTTGTATTTCCTATCGAGCGCATACGTGGGCATTATCATGTCAGTGACCATGTCAGGTTCTGTAAAGGTTTCCAGGTTCCTGAATATCGACACGCTTATGTTGACACCATAGCAATACTGAGCTTGATAAGTATGTATGCCTCCTTCACGTCGCCCTTGACAGTTTCATTTCTACAGATCTTTCGTTACTCCGCTGTTTTAGTGTTCAACTTATTGCCTAATGTAATGCACTAGCATTGGCCGGGATAGAATCACTTTATTATTACTAATTGCTCGTTTGAGCGAGAGCAAGGTGAGCTGCCGACACTTTTATTTCATTTTTTATATAAATTTTGTTTTTTTTTCCCCATTGAACCCATTTGTGTTTGAGATGCCCTCATTCACTTATCAGGCTCCCTTTTTCAAGATCTGTGCCTGGTTGGCTGTCCGCCCCCTGTCCTGATTGCATTCGGAACATTTTGGGGGAAAAAACGATCGGCCCCGACCTCTACAGTACATTGCTAATTTGGAATCCCCGTGCCTTCCAACATAGCGGTGGGAGGAGGACGGATAAAAATGTTCTTGATCGAAACTGTTTTTAGTTAACAAGTGAGAGAGCACTAATGGAAGTGTTCTTAAATGGAAAATTATTATATTTTATTTCTTTGTTTCTTATCTTGACTCATAGTCTCATTTGCCCCCTTCAACCTTCGACTACAGACAACAAATCATAGATCATTCGCCAGCCCAGAGCAAGGTCACTGAAAGACGAACGATTTGCCAAGACCAAGTAAGCAGGTGAACTAGGAGAAGACAGGGGGAGGATAATTTCTATCTTCGTCTCTCCACTTAAAATCTTCACTTTATCTATAGCTCTGGTTTTCTCCTCGTCTCGTCTCTCGGGTCATCTGTATCCTGTTAGCTAAAACTGACTTTCCCCCCATCTTTTACTGTAGTGTCGTGAATCCTAATAATCCTGAACCAAATTGCGGCAGGAACAATTGAAATTAGTTCATTCGCCCTTCGTCTTTTCTACGCAATTGTCTCGAGATCTTAGAAGCTGCACCACACTTCATTTCAGTTTCGTCTGCGCTACGGTCGCAACATTTTATTTTATCTCCATAATTTTTCACGCAGGAGCACGCCCGGTTTAATAAAACCTGTTAATTTAACACAAAGGAAAATGCTTTTCTGATCGACTCTGGGTTGTGATCACTATAATAGCCGTAGTTATGTTGTATGGCTTTCGCTCATTCCCTTCTTTTTCATTCCATGGTGATTTGCAGGTTTAATATGAAATGATGAATCGGCTTACACAGAGCAGTTTCTCAAATGTTTTTCGGACTCAGCAGTTATTAAAACGTAATGATCTAAAGATAACAGTTTTTGTTTTTAGTTATCTGTATATTATATCAAATATGTAGAACCCTAGTTACAATCGAGCTGTGGAATATTGGTGGTCGTTTCTAGTCAAGTTCAAGAAGACATTTTTTCAAGTCGAAACTAAGTTTTGCTATTTTTTGTGACAGTGAGTACGTTGCTTCCGTTTTATTATAATAACATATGAAATGAGTTCAATTTGGACTTTCAATATACTACAAAAATGAAAGTAATGCACCGGGACGAACCAAACCCTCCCATTCAGCGGAGGCTCGTCCGGGGCATTTGTGCTGACAGGGCACCTCAAATGCCCCGATTCGTTTGAGACTTCGCTGCCGTTATGCCACTGTTTGTGGTGGTATAACTAACCTGAATGTAATTGAGAATAAAACTCTGTTCCAATTGCATTCGGCTTGATATTGTACCAACTCCCCAACTCTCTTAGTGCGATATCGCTTCAATATTAATCCCCCCGTAACAGTAACAATAACCAGTGCAACGTTAGTGTACAATACTGATCCCCCCGCTGAATCTTTCGACGGCACTTACGGCTTTCCCCTATCCCAGATCAGAACAGTTTGAACTTTCAACCTTCTCTGAGGTTCGGAAGGGCCCCAATAAGCCTCAGCAGAGGTCGCCCGAGCTTCCACCCACTAATCAGGGACTCATCTGCCACGCAAGCGTGAAGAGAGAGTGAGATCCCTCCTTTGCGTCAACAGAAAGCACTAGTGGAATACGGCTGCTGCGCGAAGGAAACATCAATACAATAAAATTAATGATTGCATTAGAAACACGCGTCACGTGGTTTGTCAATAACATTTAAAACTCATACGAGGATACGAGGCAATCGCACGATAAATATGAGGCTGTTCACCTTATTATGAGAATCGATACGCCCTTGAATTTGACCGTCAAGAATAAGTTGCATCAGTTCGTCTTCCAACGCCGAAACTGTAGTATTGAGTGCTTGCGCCATTTTTGCCATGTCGGCTGACTGGTACGGGCTGAAAATGAAAAGCAAACGGGTCAACAATAAATGTAAAAGAAAACAAGTAGTATAATAAGTGTGATTAGGTCCCATCATTAAGTGGCATTGAGTGGCAAAGCAAATGTTATGCCAGTGTCGTAAATAGAGCCCAGAACTCATTGGTAACAAGTGTACAGCCGCCTAAGGAGTATAGTACAGATCAACAAATTACGTAAGATTCTCTTTCTCTTTAAACTAAAGAAAACGTATGGACTTCACAACAGCAAAACTTACCTGAAATATTGAATAAGTGCCCTATTCCGTATTTGGGTATATAAAACGTTCACATGAGGCGCCAGGTACATGTCCAAATATAAGTTGTCCTGTGAAATAAATGAAAAAAAAGTCTCAATATTTACATCGAATTTAACTCCTCTCTTGTTTATTGTCGTAAAACCCCTCTCTAGCTCACACCACAACATCCTAGCCAACATTATTACGCTAGGTAAAACGACTCCACAGAGTACTCAAGTAGCTATGAGACGTGCCTTCACGTCAGTAGCACCATAGAACACAGGTAGTGCCTCCCATAGATAATTAGAAATGACAGTCCTATTCTTCAAACATTTACCCAAGTGTCCTCAAGTATTTCAATAGATGAAGACTTGAGATGAGACGGGTCTTCAATTGTCAATTTCAAGTATTTTACAAATTAAGAAGACGTCTGGACTAAAATCAGTCTTATACTCGTCTGCCAGCATTTGGCTTTACCTCGAAGGATCGAAGCAGCGCATTGAGAACTCTCCTCAGCACCACTCCAGCAACGTTGTCACAAGTCCAAAACCTTCCTCAGGATCTACTAAAATTCGTACGTATTCCCAAGTGAAAACTGTACCGATGAATTAGCCCTCAAAAAGAGTCGCGGCTAATCACCCGGTCTTGTCGTGACAGTGCTCGACTGTCAGATGCGCAGACTTGCCCTATCTGTGAGAAACATTGACGCTAAAGTAAGCGCCCACGTTTCCTCAAATTCTGCCTGGACGCTAGAAGAAACGCTCAATCTGTGTACGAATTGCCAGGGATATTCGTACACTTGCGAAAGCTGCCGCTCGACATATACAACACAAATATTGTCCACAGAGGCATCATACAGGCTTCCATCAGTTGTTTGTAAGAGTGCAACTGGTCAGTGCACTATAATCACAGTATCGACAGCACAACTACTGATTCTGGAGCGCCTGAGGGCAGGTGTCCTATGAGGAGGAGGGACACTTTGACTCCCCATACAGAGAACATTTTCTGAATCCAGGATGTCTCAGCTCCGTGGAATGAAAACTTACAATCCCCACAGAAGATTTGTATGTCGGAGACGGTGAATATTTTTATTTTTTAATCAAATCAATATTTTTATATCAATACTCCACCACAAACATGGGCATCTTTTTGGAACTTCACAGTGCACAGCAGAAAACTGCACGAGCACTTCATGAAGGGATGTACCCAGCCCCAAAGCAACGATTTAGCCATGGCTCATCCTGAGCATTTGTGGAGACAAAGGCCACAAATTGGATTTGTCGAGGCGATTTACTCGAAATTTTGGTGTCAGCAGTCTGAACAGAGCTCTCAGTCAGTTCCCCGTTTGTGGTGGTAAGGTAAATCCCTGAGCTGTAACTGAGAATAAAATCCACGGGGCAGGGAATAGGACACCCCCCCCCACTCCAGCCTTTCAGTGACCCAGAATTCTGCCCAGAAGATGGGGATCCAAAGAAGATTTCCAATGCGTTACAAGAATTTTCAATTTATCTGTCAAACTTGAACAATTCTGCGCACCAGACGTGGACGCCAAATCGTAGTAGACATTGTGCGTATGACGAGTGAAGTACAAGGGTCCACTGACTCCCCCCTCCTCCTTCTCTTCCACGATGGGTCATTTTACAATAAAAACATTCCATTTCCAGATCTGAGATTGGAATGAAATGAACTTCGTGGAAGTACATCACTGTTTGTTAGGCCTTAAATTGACTAGTGGCTAAAGTGGCCTTTATATTGACTATAGACCCACAGGAACTATGCTCACTACATTGGCACCATATTGTACAGAGTATTAGCAATTACAGCCTGAGAAGCAGGATACAGGGAACAGGAAAGGACGACACCTCGACGAGACAAGAGCTTCGTTCAAGGTATTTGGGAGAGTGAATGAACTCCAAGGCAACCCTACCCTACCCTACCTTATCGACACTAGTAGTTCACTCACACTAGTTGACAAAAGAGCAGTAAATAACTCACAACTTGTCTCCACTCTCCACGAAATACGATGTGTTACCAGCATTGATCTGCATTTGTATGGGGAAACATAATGAACCATCAGCTTGCCCAGAACCAAGGCGTTCGAGACGGCTGCAGAAGTGACAGACCTGGACCTTCCTGAAGGACTGACTGCCCTAATTGGCCAGCAATTATGTATCGCTGCATGTTCCCAATAGAAAATTTTATTTCCGCTCCCGCTCTTATGACAACAGTGCTTCTAAATGAAGAGAGCTGGGATTTTTCTCCCCAGACCAGCTGACACGCTTCTGCCAGAGCATAACTCGACCATTTCTGACGAGACTGACTGGTACAAATACATTTTGATGAGGAGCCCACTCCCCGGGGCCAGGCACAGCTACTCACAGAACCATCCGCTGCTATTGCCACGGGCGAAGGACCTGCACATCGATCTGGTACAACTTTCGTAGGACCAGAGGCCCTAGGTATTAATGAAATTGAACACTAAGACACCTCCAGTGCAAACAACTGGACTTCAGCCTCATGGATCTGGTCAGACTACTTTTACACAGCTCACCACACCTGGCAGGCTGACATTCCTAGTGTTTACTCACATTATTGCCCAAGTTCAGTAAACACTAACCTAAAAGTACGAATAATAGCCATCAAGACGACCTTTTTACGTAAATCAATGACTCACTTTAATATCGTCTAGAAGTTTGAGGCAGGTCGCATATTTGGATTCGTAGAATTTAAAAATAATGTCACGGAGTTGAGGCTCGAGCTCGAGAAAAAGTTTGAAGCTCGAGCTTTGAATCACAAATTTTTGAAGGTCCGAACGGTCGAAGGTGGCGAGGGCGCAAAGGCCCCCGTAAACTGCGACGTTATTCGGTGATAAAAGGTCAGGGAAATCCGCGTGATCGAGGTTGACTTGAAGAAATTGTTTGGCCGCCTGTTTGTACTTTTTGGAAGCCAATTCCGCCAGCCCCGCGGCGCATTTCAGTTTTCCCAAAACTAATTGGCTGTTCTCTTTACCCTGAAATGAAACAATATTGTGAAAATCAATCGTTGGTAATGACATCGTACGAGAAATTGTAACGTGATTAAGCATCGAGGGAGAGGGAGGTGAGAAGAAAGAGATAGATCATGTTTGTTGCTGAGAATATACTCAGTACTTTCCGATCCAATCCCATATAATACGTGTAAAGAATACGTCGTCACCCTATGCATTCCCTGCATGTCTTCGCATCAGTGCCCACTAGAGCCGTCGGTTATCAGTGCTGATTGATTAGTGAAGTAATAACGTGCGGGAACTTATTAACGACGCTAACGAAGAGAAAGACCCCGGGTTAAGGGCTTTAAATGTTGTTTTCTCTTGATTTACAGGCGAGTGAACATTGTGAATTGATAAATGATGTTAGATCCGTTGGTATGTTAATTGTTACGTTTTGTTGTCAATAAATCTCTTGATTTACAGAGAAAGGCAATCATCGTCCTTGTTCCATAGTTCGGGAAGTAAAACCTCTTTATATACATATCTCTTTTAGGCAGGGCAGTTACAAGCTAAGGGCCCGATCGGTCGATTCTGAGCGATAATACCAACCCAAACAGACAACTTTCTTCAAGCTCATCAAACCCCAGCAACGTAACAGCAACACCCACCTTAACAAGTTCAAACCATGCGTCAACCTTCACCATCCCATTTCGACCCATCTCATCTCACCACTCTCGACGCCCATCCGTTTTCAGTGAGCGAACTTTCATTTCTCCGCAAGGGCCCCACCGAGATCTCTTTATTTTCATTCTTGAGCTCTAATTTAATTTCGTTTTAATACAAGCAATACTTTATTTCCGAATTACTTGTATTTCCTTATTTTCCTTTCATTTATTTATTTGCTTATTCAGGCAGTAACCTTGGTCCTCCAGCCCTACATACTTCAGGCGTTGAACAGAAGCTCAACCATTGACGTTCCTCACGCCTAACCAGGGGGTTTTCAAGAACGACGTGCAGATTATTGAAAGCTGTATACATTTGATACTGTGGAGTTTTGGTTGACAGAGTGAGATTTACTCCTGGTTTTACCATAACGCAAATCAGCTGGAAATGGGTTGGATGTGAATGACGGTAGGGTTTCTCAACAGAAATAAAACCTATAAATAAACAGACCTCATTCGACAGAGGGCTGACGTGGCAGCAATCTTCGTCTGGAGCAAAAAATTTACTTAACTGAATAGGATGACCCTGAGTTACAAAGCAACATTTTGAACACTGGTGGAACGAATATGTGGAAGCTTACGAAAGATCTGCCAGCTCTCTGATTGTAGTATAATAGTGCTGGGCAGAATGCAATTGTCGGGTTTTACTTCATCGAGCACAACTATCAAATTATCTTATTATTAAGGGGTTCTCCCCTTTCACCTCTTCTATCAACAACTCCACCAGTAGTCAAGAACCTCGGAATACTTTTGAACACACGCCGGTTTTCACTTGTGCCATGCATTCTGAAATGAAATGCCAGGATGCTCACTTATCTTACAACCCTGTACCCAGTGCGCGTTTTTCTCATTCTTGAATACTTGGCCATCATTTTGGGCCTGCGTCACAGAAGCCTTTATTCACTTCATCGCCTCCAAGACGAGAATAGCTCTCGTAAACGCGATGTCTCCCGAGGTCTTCCAATACCCGCATAACAGAAAAGGCCACCATATTGACTTTTTGTCGGTTCCTTTTTCCCCCTTTCAAATATATGACCCATTGAGCTGTCAACAATGCACGCCTCCCTTGCTGCTTAGGTCCACTTTCCATCTTGATCTGCTGTCTACATCCCTGCCTTCTCTACGCTCTCAACTACATTCCATCTTTCTGTACACTCCCCACTGACCCCTTTCACCACTCTCCCCCTCACCCCAAATTGCACTCAACACCCTATCAGTGAATCTCTATTATAATTCATTATTGAGCTTGTCCCATTCAAATGAAAATAAACCAATCATTCACCATCAGTCACTTTCCCTCTTCCAATGCGACAAGTTTGGTTCGAATATTACTTGCCACACAAAAACATCATTTCTTGACTCTGCGACCGCTGTGCCGTAAAATACGCCTTTTGTGCAGCGGCAATTTGGTTGGTGAACGCCCGCTGAACCCGATTCTCGCTACTACGGGGAAAGTAGTAAGTTGTGAGGGTTTCCAAGAAATCATGTCCCTGTGCTGGGAACACTTCGGCAGCCCCCTCGTCCCCTTTTGTTGATACCTCGTACTCCCTTTTTCTCCCGTTACGAAAAGTCCTGAACTCCCGCGACGTCTCCCGCCTTCCGACTTCTCATTTTCCAAATTTCAGGCCGTTCGAACGAAGAGAGAAGACAACGCTCCTGAAGTGGGTCATTTATTTTGTTTACTTAGTTTCGGCATGCCATAGGCAGGTATACAAGGACACTTATTATTTTAGATTCGTTTTAAGCCAAAAGGTCAATTATTATTTATTTCCCCCAAATTAAATTTTATTTTATCTTTAGTCGTTCCTGTTGATTTCTTCAAGTTTACCCTTATATTATTTTATTTCGGGTGGGATTCGACCCCTACAGTCATTTCCTTTGTTAATATATTTTTGTTTATTATTCGTCTCAAACCCCTTCTTGTGAGTAACTCAAGACACGGTAATATTTAGAGTTAAAGTTGTCTCACCCCTTGGTTTTCAGAGAAGTCTGGCGTCGACTCAGCTTTGTTGACGTAGCTAAGAACGTGAGACCAGTTCTGTAAGTAAACACTAACCTGAAAACAATAAGACGATGGGATTAATTGGTGGTCTGAGCGAGGCATTTAAACGGCATGTTTCTGAAGTTGTGATGTGTGCTCCGTATCTGACCGAAGGTTGAACTAAAGACCTCCTGCCCTATTTGAGCGGTTATTGTAGGAGAAGCGCCAAGCTCTCAGTCGTGAATCAACTCGCTTGATGACGAGACAAACACACGCCGATTCTCCACGTTCGCCCGAGGGCAAAATGCATGTATAACGTGAACTGACGCCAAAAAATATCTGGCGCATCGCCTTAAAAGTTGAAACGATCCGCGAAACTCAAATCGCTCACCTTTATCACGTTAAGGCACATGTTAACAACGTGCTTGCCAGAAGTGCAGTAATCCCTCGCCCTCGAATAACATTTCAAGGCGTTGCTCAGATCCCCGCAATCCAAATGGTGGTCGCCCAAATCGTCGTTCCCCCGCCGAATGCTTTCTTTGATCGAGTTGCTCTTGTAATTTTTCAGGTCCGAGTCCAACTTTTCCAATTTGAGAGCGGCTTTTTTGGCTTTATTTTCCATCCACATCGTGTCCAGAGTTGGAACGTCCAACGGCCCTCCGCCAGCCACATCCGGAAGAAACATGGTACTGCAAAAAAAAAAATAACAGTTGAATAACAAAGTTAGGCAATTTATCGTACGATGATGTACCATTACGCTTACCCTATGCAATGATGAAGTTTTTTATGGAGCTGCTGATATAAGTTAACATTGTAGGAGTTCATAACATAAGATATAGCCATTTTTAGAGATTCTACCCTCAATGTAGGGCAGTGATCAGCGATATAATTTAAACGGTTTAGCCGAGCTAGTCCGGTGTAGCTATTAGCGTAGGTCTCCAAATCCTGAAACAAATCAACCATTCAGTCCACATTTAAGGAGAAGTAAATCAAGAATGTTATTGTTTAAAACGTTCACGGGGATTTTGAGCATGAATTTATGACGTCGTTTATCAAAAGGAAGGATTGCCATAAAACTGTGATGTCACAGAGATGCGATACGACACCTATTTTTTACCCTACAAATCATGACAGGCCTGCTTGAAGAAGAAAAGGATAGGGATTGAGAGGGAAAGGGGATTAACAGGAAATTCTACTTAACAGCGACCACCACTTGAGACACTCAGATAACGTTGCACTCTTCTTGCAACACGCTACTCGCTAGGGCACAGTCAGTGCTGCGACAATAATTGTGTACGCCACTCTTCCTACCGATCATAACACCGATAAAAGTGGGATCTGGGGAGCAGTGAGAAAGAAAACTTTATTGATCAGAAGAGACGACCTCAAGGGAGACTTCTCTTCAGAGCCCACCAGTCAGTCCCACACTCTCTCCATATCCAAAGATCAGCCGTCAGTTCACCAACTACGTAATATAATCCTAGATGAACATTTACATCTACACGAGTGCTCCAGAGCTGTTTCAGAAGCGAAGTGTTTATTCTGCTTATCAATTTATATTACTTGAAGCTCATGAAGTGGAAGAAAGTTTTGTGATTTTGCCAGAAAAGCAGAAGAGCGCCTAAAAAAGAGAAACGAAACTCTCACAGACTGAGCTGGACTTTTTTCTTTTTGCTAGCGACCTTTTGAAGGCTAGAAATTAAGGTTATCACCAACTTTCCATCGACGAGAGAGAGGGGAGGTACAAAAACATTAGGATGGCACTCCAATGAGATACCTGGACAATGATAGATTAACAACGGGCATAATGCAATCAGAAGCAAGCTCAAAAAGTCCATAATTCGAACGTTGTTGGACTAACTTTTTTTCCACAGCTTTTTTTCTCAACTCTAAACACGAACCTAGCCAAACAAAAATCATGCGAACAGTTCCAACAAATATAAATACATCGGTCACTCAATAAAAGTCGTGACAGATTTAGGGGCAACAAAATAAACTACAGAACGTCTAGCACTTCCAAAGGTGAATTGAATTCCGTAGCGTTCACTCGTTGAGAGCTACTACTGTCAGTTCCGCCACTTCATCAAATAATCGTTTTTTCACGAGTAGATGCTAAGGTGTTGCTTTCTGCGCGATATTACCACCTCCTCCGCTCATTGCTTTCCTCTTTTCTCATATTTTACGACTTTTCCACAAATCATGAATGCTCTACAGTGGCGTATGAATGTAAGTTTGATCCCTGACAAGTATTTATGTCTTCAATGCGATGTAAATGCCATCACGGGTGTGTGGGTGTAAAGAATTCGAATGCCCATTTGAGTACATTTGGAGCGCGGAAAAACCAGTCACTGCCTTCCTTTTTCAAAACATCGGAACGGTCTACCATCCCTCAATTTTTGGACTTAGAAACACAGATCGGCACTATTTTTAATTTAACATATCCGTTTACATTTTGGATGGCGACATACTTTCCGTGTGTGCCATTTCGTGCACATTTCACTTATTCTATAGACACGTTATGTAATAGATTTCATGTCCTCGTTTACATTTGGCCAAACAGCCTCAACTGTTATCACGAACTCTTCTACTGTGACTGCACTCGGGAACCCCACAGTCCGGAAAATGCTTTTTCACTAAAGTTGTGTATAGAACACAAACAGTTGCCACAGTGACAAATATCGCCAAACCCACCGGGGGCTGAGGAAAATTGTGTGTCGTCATTATCTAACAATTTAAATCAGTGGCTCTAACATTGTTTCGGGGGAAACAAGGAATCGCACAATCGTGAAAACCATTTTTCGTAATTGTAAATGCGCGTGGTATCAAGCAACCACCACGAGGGCTTTTTAAAAGGGGCAGTAAGAGAGATGTGAAAAGCCGTTTACAAGAACATTCAAGGCTAAACATTGTACCGTTTATTGGAGCAACAGAACACGAGTTCTGTCATAGTAGAAATTGTTTTAAACTCTAACGTATGGTCATCAGATGGGAATCCTCGCCAAAAGAATGTGGTGACACGTATGAGTTTTTGTCCCAACATGTGTGAACGTCTCAGGAGAAAGTGGGTTTAGCCAGACCACCAGACGAGCGAATTAAATACGCAGCTACACTTCTCGTCTCTCAAAAACTCCATCCTGCACGTCTTGCACCTCCAATGGAGAGAACAAGACATCACACACGACTCCTAAGTAGTTACTACAACAGTGATCTGGTTCTCATCAACCTGGCTCTTGCACGATAACGAATCCGCAACCTCTATAACTCTTATGAATGTTGAGGAAGCAGACCTGATTGTTGATGTCAACTGGGGGATGTCAATTGGAAAAATTGTGAGCTCAACTGAGAAGTGTGTGGGGTGCATTCCTCCAGAACCTCCACAGTACAACCAGTTACTTGACAGCGTATGATCAACAATATTCAACCGAATTTGGTGGCAATTCAAAACTAAAGTTGCGATGTCCATACAAATCTTCGGGTGCGAGCATCGTCCCAAAATGATATTGAAATTGATACAAAAACAATTTCCAAAGAGCACAACGATAATTATAACTCCAAAGAGAGGATTAAACTAAACTGACTAATCATATCCTGCCTGCACCTACGGTCAATAAGTGAAATGAGTGCAACATTTCGGCTGCAATGTGTGCCGACCATGGGAAATACAACTCAAAGTAAAATAAACGTTGAGCTATATCTGTAATATAACTAAAATTAGAATAAACAACTCACCAAAGTTGGATTTTCCACCAAATATGGGTCCTCATCGGTGTTATCGTTGTCTTCCGGAGGAGCATCAACTTGCATCGGTTCCACCGAATTTACCTGAAAATAATCAATAACGTTGACTAAAATCAACCTCCGAAAGCGTCGCAACTAATAAAAATGCCGCACTAATCGAAATTAACTAATCGAAAGCGCACAAAAATGCCTAAAATACTATAGCAAATAGCGTTCCGTAATGCGTTATTAGAAGAGGGGGACCGGGTAAAAGGTTGATCTCACCTGATGATACATCGCTGGTTGGGCGGAATGTTTCAATCAATGCCGGAAATGAGCGCCGATTGATGAGCGGGCCTGAACACCCGCTCGAATTTGAAAAGCGTGCAATTTCAAAAAGAAAACGCCAATTTGACTAGTAATAAATGTCCGATAAATTCTCGAGACGTCCCAACCTACAGGAGACCAAATAACCTCAACTAGCCGAAGTTCGGAATCGGCCTTATTCCTCTTCTTCTTTCAATTTACGCAACCGCAGGGTAGTCGCTCAACGAATGTTGACACTTCTTAATAAATTTTTCTTTAGTAACAAACACAAAGACAGTTTGTGCGATTACATTAATGATACCACTTTTTATTTAAATCAAAAATTAATGACTGAAATAGTTTAATCTAAATCATGCATGCTTTAAAAAAATCATAGTGATCAGAATACGAAATAACTAAGTAACTTATGACTACCAAATGGCAGCAGAAGCAAACAACTAGGTAAATTATATCCACCATTGGAGCAAAAATAAAATACGAAAATTGCTTTCTGTCAAAATGTTTGATAAATTGCTAATCTTTTCGTTTTCTCAAGAATGCAATTCCCATATTACTAGAAGAGGATGAGCCAAGCTGTTTGGAGCTGTCTACACAAAACATATAAACAAAATTTTTAGTCATTTTGTGAAAAAATTACTTTCGAAACTACTTTTTGCAAAACATTATAGTAGTGCTATGTATTGGTTTGGAAACATGATATAAAATTGGGGCTGATTCAGTTCCGCCGTTCTTTGTTAATCGAGTTCACAGTAATCCAGTGTCAGCTGATTCATAACCTTCCTACTTCCTAAAGTTGAGCAGTTTAAAAAAACCCGTAGAATCTAAATATTCGGAGTAAATAAAAATAGTGTCATCTAACTATACGACTCGTGACACCCTCGAATCTACTTTGAATGAGTTCTTCTAAAAGGTTCATACTTGTATCAGTTCCCAGTAACAGCTTCGAATACCTAACAACCGCTCATAGGAATCGGATAACTTGAATAATCTCTGCGAATTTAAATATTTGAATGCGTCTGCCCTCGTGTATATTATTACGTTGAAAAAATCTCATTTCTTCATTTAGTCGTACGTAAGGCTAACAACAATAACTGTCTTCAACTTATTATTTCTCTTTGTCTTATCAACATTTCGATTTAGCGAGATAACCATATGATTTTCTGCTGTACGAGTTTCGGCCATATTTTTCGGTCTAGAGGTCCTACTCCGGTCGTCCGCCCCTGATATTTTTGGCTTCTTGTTCGAAATGGCTTCGAAATCTCCGCTTTTCCGTGCGATCGCCGTAAGTTCCTGTTAATATTGGTACATGTAAATCAATGTAAGGTACTGATGGTTTCGGTCGAATTTGACTTCACTGAGCCCAACTGTTATCTCTTACGTTTTTATCTTTTAGTGGTCATTTTTCAAAATTTGCGCACGGGTCTACACAGTGTACATTGGAGAACTCGGTCAACACAGACTCGGAGAACATATACATGGGTATATGTTAATGAGGAGCAGTATTTAATAAGCAATTTCTTGGTCTTTGGGTTGCACCTTGAATGTGTTTTTGTGGAGCTACACCGTTGAAGCTGTACGAAATTTCGGATGGAATGAACTGATTGCTTTATGGAGAAACTTCATTTAATTGCAACTTTGATGCAATAGTCACATATGAAAGTTTTAAACAGGTCTATTAAGAGTAATGAGGTGGGGAGGGAAAGGAAAACGTATGAAAAGTGTTAGGTTGTGAGGCATTCGTGATCGAGCTACAAGAAGACTCCAAACAAAGTGCCTGTCCTTAATCAAACTACTTCCTCAGTATCTACCAGGCATTGTATTTTAATCACCAACATAACCAAGGAAATTTGAAGGACTGCTTCCGTGCTAACTTTGAACACAATTGAACTCTTATCGAAAGTGTTGTTCTAAAACTTTGAGGAATCTACTATTTTTGAGGGAATATCATAAAAAGGGTCATGGTGCAAAAAGATTTCGAAAAATCTCACTCTTTCGAGTGCCATTGCAACAACTTCGTTTTGTGTCAAAGTACGCTTGGAAAAACGTATGGTTTAGTTGAAGGTTTTCCACTTTAGTTGTCTGTGAGGGCGCGTATAAACTTAGATGTGGAAGGCAACAGGGTTGAGCAGAGTGGATGGTAAATATTTAAAGTAAGACTAGCGGTTCAGCGTCATTCGAATAATTTATTATTGAATGCCTAAATGAAGTGTGAAACTTAGTTGAAACGGATTGAACGAGAAAGAAAAGCATATTGTCTGTGGGCTGAATGTGGACTTTGAAGTTCTACAGACCCGTGAAAGTCGCTGAGTCTGTTGGGTGGCCCTGTCAAAGAGTCACAGGTCTAGCTGGTTATGCCTGTTCACACGTCCAAGGAACAAGCGAATAACTATATAGAAAAGAAAGAAAACGTCAAAACTGTTGGATGTAGATGAGAAATCCGAATTATGGACGTAGGATGCGCGCCTGTTGCAGGCTACTGAGACCTGTGAACGTGAAACAATGAGAAAATATCTGGTGCGTTGCAACACACAACTTTCCTTAACTCTACGTCAATTCACTTTGTACATGGCTAATTCTATTTAATCAATTCATTTATCACTCAGCTCATTTGAACTTGCTCAAACAACGCTTTACGGCAGCAGGAAGCGGTAGCGCTTACAGTTCCGGAATTTATTGTGCTGCTCGTACTCATTGCCGGACCATTATTGAGCAATTGGTACACAGATAATTAATGAGGCTGTAAACGCAGAATTTTTGAAGAAGGATAGTAATTACTTTTGCAGAGTTATTGGGTACACACTTTTAGAACTGGTAGTAAGCGAAACGGCGGTAGTTGAAACTCAGGAATTTCTGAAGTGAGGAATGTGGAGTGTGCCACATGAGCGTTTTTAAACAATCACCCTTTAGGTATTGGATTGGACTACAATACCAATTTTTTTTAACATTCTACAAGAATTCCAGCGGAGTATATAAGAAAAAAACCGCGCGAAAAACGCTTTTGGTCGAAAATTTTGATAATTTATTGTGCTACTCTCGTCATTTTCCTACGAATGAGAATTTTATAGTATCATTGTCTTATTGAGAGCTATCAACATAAAAACTGAAATTAAAATCGTTAGAGCCGTTTTTGAGAAAAACAATTTGGTGTTTTGATCACTATGATGAGTATAGTTAACTTTCGGTGGATTTTGCCCATACCCTCATTATTGCGTCCCATGGTAACTTGTAGGCTAGACATCAAGTTTCAGCTGATTTGGTACGGTGGTTTTCTCTAAAAACTGCGCTAAAATCGATTTCGTCGAAAGTTTTGGTAATTTATTGTGCTGCTCTCGTCATTTTCCCACAAATGGGAATTTTATAGTATAATTGCTTTATTGAGAGCTATCAATATAAAAAATTTAATCAAAATCGTTAGAGCCGTTTTTGAGAAAAAAAATATTTGGTGTTTTGATCACTATGATCAGTTTGAGTACGTAACTATAGTTAACTTTCGGTGGATTTTGTTCAAACCCTTATTTCGGCGTCCCATGGTGACCTGCGGGCGAGATATGAAGTTTGAGCTGATTTGGTACGGTGGTTTTCTCTAAAAATCGTTCACAGACACACATACACACAGAGACACACAGACCATTTTCCCAAATAGTGTTTTTCGGACTCAGGGGGGTCTGAAACGTAAAGATCTGAAGAGAACTCAAAATTTTTTTTTCAGCCGATTACATAACTTTCTTTTCTACTTCGTAGAGCAAGGAAAGTAAAAAGGGGTGAACATCATGCAGTCTGTTGGCAACAAGGTTTTAGTAGCCACTGGCTAAAATGCTGCTGCTCAAAGCGATAAAATGTAGAAGTTACAGCACATGAACGACAGACGAAGAATCAATGAAGCCAATTTCCCACAGCGAGTAGTACCAACTCTGAGCTGAGATAAACGAAATTATTCTGAACAATGGACTGGGTCCTAGTGGAACCTAAGCCCAAAACTGCAAAATGCCGCAGAGAGTATTTTGCTAAAAAGTGTGCTCGAGCCACTACAAACTAAGAAATCGTAACAGTTAATTAGAGATATTGCCTTGGAATGTTGCCCACCTACATACATTGCTCGTTTTCTTTTCGGATAATTTCGGGAAGGGGAAATCTTTGAAAAGACACCCGATGGGTAGTGTTGGATTCTTATCAACTAAAACCCTCTATCCTGCGATTGCCAACACAAAGGTTATAAACCAGAAGGTCCCTGGGGACCAGCCTGCTAGCTGAAGGGGGCTCATGCATTGTGAAGGTTGGGGAGATTTCTTTATTTTTGAAGAAAAGCTTGGGAGAGACGAAAGTTGGCTTTGCCTCAGTCTGCGTGTATTAGTTTGTTGAGTTTCCTGTCGAAGATCCGTTCCTCCAACGCCATCATGAGGAACATCAGTACTTACGCTGTCGCTGTCTGAGGCATAGCCTCCTCCCCCTCTTGAACTGTGCACTGTGTAGACTCATGTGATTGGAACTAGGTTGGCTAGCGCTTCTACCTTTAAATGTTGGAATTCAAAAAAATTGATTCGAATCCTATTCGTTCACAGAAACGAGGCTATGCTGCCCAGGCTCAGTCAGCTCAGTGCCCAGCCGAGCTGCAATTGACAACTCTCCCCAACCGAGCCGTAGCAGCTGCCATTGAATCACCAAACAAAGGCCTCGCTCGAGTTGCCGTTGCTATCAGGTGCTTACTTGACTCTGAGCTAGTAAATGAACTATCATAATTACTTTCCTACAGCCAATATTAAACAGAGTATTATTGACTACAGAGCCGGAAGCCGCTACGAAACTGCCGACAATGCGGGCGTCAGTCATTTGGTTCGCAGTTCTTGCGGCTTGTCCACCAAAGATTTGACCCACTTCGCTATCGTGAGGAACCTTCAGAAATTGGGTACAACCTTAACCGCTACCTCAGACAGAGAAACCATCGTTTACACTTTGGACTCAACTGTCGAACAAATGTAAACCTTTAAGTACAGTTTACAGTCGATTGTGTGCACACGTGGTCAATTGGTTCTAAGATGTGTTTTGTTTTTTGTTTTAAGTGAGCCCAGTTTGAAGTTTCTTAGCTCCATTATCAATGACCAAGTCTTCAAGCCTTGGGAGGTCGCTGACAACATTCCTCGAATTCAGTACGAATTGGCAACCATTCCAACTCAGGTACTACTTGAAGGCGAATTCTAGTACTTCATTCTTTAGTATGCTTCATAAATATATTATGTGTACGTTTGCTTTCTCCTTCGAAAGGCCGTGCTCTACGACATGATTCACCGGGCTGCTTATCGAACTGGTCTGGGAAATTCCATCTTTGTCAAGAAACACAACATTAAGAAACTTGGAAGTGAAACGGTAAGGCGTCTTGGACCTGTTGTTGCTTTATCATACTTGTTTATCAACATTGAGAAGAAACGTTTGATTAAAGAAGTGGCGAATGTGAGGAACTGCAGGATCTAAAATCCTTCCTGAGGGTTCACAAGTTAATTTATCGCTTGGTACGATACCATGTTCACAGCAGCCCTCTGGGGGCTATAACAAAATATCTGCCCTACGTGCATATGGGGATTTTCAACATAACAGCAATTAATACAATCTGTTACTCAGTTTGAATGTGTGGAGAACGTTCCATGAAGAAACTTTCAGTGGTTAAGGTTCTGAAATTAGGTTGGTACTTAACAAAGAATAAAGCAGCTTACTGAATGGTGCAAAGAGTGGTTGCCGAAACGGAATATGGAGTGTGTTCATACCAATCTGCTAACGGTGAGACCAGACTACTTACGAATGAACAAAACATTTTTGCATGTTGCTTACACTCATCACTCCAGCAATGCCAAAGCAAGACACTGCAATAAGGGTTGCTATTTCTCCCAATGAACGACTGACAGTGACGTTGATTTTCCTTTCTGATTTGGGTAGACAATACCTGGTAATGAATGTTGTTGTAGAGTTTATAATACAAAACACACCTTAAACAGGTTTGTCCTATCAATGCCGTATTTATTTTAGTAAAATCGAGTACATGCCCGGTGTAACAATGGAAAATATCTGGTGCGTTGCAACACACAACTTTCCTTAGCTCTAAGTCAATTCACTCGGGCACATGGCTTTTTCCACTTACTCAATTCATTTATCACTCAGTTCATTTGAACTTGGTCAAACAACACTTCACAGCAGCAGGAAGCGGTAGCGCTTGTTTACAGTTCCGGAATTTAGTGTGCTGCTCGTACTCATCCCAGCACCATTATTGAGCAATTGGTACGCAGAGAACTAATCGGGCTGTAAACAATAATTTTTTGAAGAAGGATAGTTATTACTATTGCAGAGATATTGGGTAAAAACTTGTAGAGCTGGTAGTAAGCGAAACGGCGGTAGTTGAAATTTTGGAATTTCTTGAGTGACCCCCATATATCTTATGAGCGCTTTTAAAACGCTCACCTTATAGGTATTGGATTGGACTATAACACCAATTTTTTTTAAACATTCTAGTAACATTGTAGCGGAGTTTATAAGGAAAAACCGCACTAACAACTATTTTCGTCGAAAAGTTTGATAATTTATTTATTTGATAATTTAGAATTTCTGGAGTGAGCCCCATGTATCTCATGAGCGTTTTTAAACACTCACCCTTTAGGTATTGGATTGGACTACAATACCAATGTTCTTTAACTTTCTACTAACATTCCAGCGGAGTTTATAAGGAAAAAACCGCGCCTAAAACGCTTTTCGTCGAAAATTTTGATTATTTGTTGTGCTGCTCTCGTCATTTTCCCGCGAATGGAAATTTTATGGTATAATTGCCTTATTGAGAGCTATCAATATAAAAAATTTAATCAAAATCGTCAGAGCGGTTTTTGAGAAAAAAATTGGTGTTTTGATCACTATGATAACTTTAGGTAACTTTCGGTGGACTTACCCTTATTTTGGCGTCCCATGGTAACCTGTGGGCTAGATATCAAGTATGAGCTGATTTGGTATGGTCGTTTTCTCTAAAAACAGTTCACAGACACCCCATGGCCATTTTCCCAAATAGGGGGTTCTAAAACGTAAAGATCTGAAGAAAACTCAAACATTTTTCTTCAGCCGCTTACATAACTTTCCTTTCTACTTTGTAGAGCCAAGGAAAGTAAAAAGAGGCGATGAGAGTGTTGTAGAGGAACATGTATGTTTTCCTTAACCCTCATAAGAGTTATATAATTATACTGCTTCTCTCGACTGAGACATAGCTGTACTTTTTGTCAGGTAAGTTCTGACGAGCGAGTACAGGCAATTCTTCCGACCTTTAAGTGCATTGAGGAGAGCTCCAAGTCCACCATGGCTTGTCAAACGCTCCTCTAATGTCAATGAGAGCTGCTACGACGTACCTAACCAATGCCTCCAGGGATTGAGGATTTCAACAATGACGTCCTGCGCGGAATGCCTTTTAAAACAACCGTATTGTCTGCGCCAGTGAGGTTGTTGCTATGTGCTCCCTCTTGAAAAGCGACGATACACACAGATTTCTGCTTAATTGGGAACTGTCTGACCTACAGACAGCCATTAAATAAATTAAGAAGTCTGTTGGAGTTGGCTAAGGAGATTTGTTAGGCTTTAAGGTCGCAATGGCCCTGCTGAGGTCGCCTGTTGTCCACAATGAGATGTCTGGCTCGTTCGAAGCGTCCTTGATCAGCTTCGTTGCTGCCCACTGGGATTCTGGATCTGCGGCTGGGGAACAAAGGGTTTCTGGCGAACTTTCAACACTATAGGCCCAGCTTGAATCACATTGTATCGCTGCGAAGACCTGCTCTACACTTGTAATGCGTGAAAAATAATTTTTATAGTAGAGGAACGCCGAAACTAAAAGTCTTTAAAGCAGGGAAGGGGACCTCAGGCAAATATATTTTCAATGTAGCAGTCAATGGACAGTGAAGCATATAGTTTGCTGAAGAGTAAAAAGCAACAGCTAAGCGCTAGTCAATATTTTCTTGTGGACTTTGAAGACAATAAAGGGCATTGTGTGATTAATATGAAAGTAAAAGGTCGTACACGCTGTGCACAGTTTCTAACAGCAGTCACCACCAACCTGCAAATTCGCATTTTCGAGTTCCCATGTTCACTAATTTATTTCTGTCATCTGCACACATTTGATCCAATTTTACTCATCTCAATCGTTTCCAGATCCAACATTTCGTTGCCAGCCGATTCTTGTCGAGCAAGATGGCCGTCGTTGGACTGGGTCTGGATCTTGATCGAGTGTCGGAATTCGCCCAGTGTCTTGGAAAAGACAACAATAGTAAGTTCATCATTTTGAATTGCATTTGAGTGCTAGAGTTCTATTTTACTGATTCATCAGTGTGTTATATTTCGAAAGAATTGCTGTTGTAACAATTACGTTAAACTATATAACTGCTTAGACTTCAAGTCGCTGATTGTGTGCTAAACTGGTCGAATAATTCAGAGAAGTATGGTCATGGGGAGGAGGAGATTGAATTGAAAATGAAACGAACAGTTTATGTGTGCAAAAGGCTAGTTAGTAAAGACGATCTTTCCATTGAAAAATTATCAAAGACAAGAAACAAACATTTCAGTGACAAACGAAGACCAACAGCATTTCGTTTTTCTTTTTCGATAGCCCTCTTCAAAATTCCAAGGCGATAATTGAGCTTATTTTGTTTCGTAATGAGATTTCTCAGCTGCTCACACTCAACAGTTTCAGGAATATCCTCCGGTTTGATTTCATCTTGGGAAGACAATTTATTCATCGCTTCGTAACCTGAAAATAGTTCTTTCACTTCTGCTTCCGCTTTAGCAATTGAACGCGAATGTTGCTCCATTCTTGATTATTCCCGAATCGTTTATTATTAAACGTCATACAACGGGTTGTACAGGAAAACGTACCAACTGTACATGTAGACTTCCTGATGTGTTTCTCATGTGCAAAATACTTGAAACTTTTTTTTTTTTTTAAATTTTTCTTTAAGTCCAGTTAGATGATGATATTTAAGACTGAGAGAACAATCGAAAACTTGACTTCTCAATTATGCGCTCACAAAAGAGCTCTGAACTCAAAAAATGTTGAGCAACATGATGAAGATGTGTTGACTACTAGAACCAATAATAATTTTTCAGTAGGTTATGGGCCCAGATTACGTGAATAGTGAACAAGGAACAATTATTCAACAGTGAAGTGAACATTGACAATGGATTTAGCAAAGGTGAAAGTGGGCGACAATTGGAAGTGAATTGGACAATTTCGAAATTCAAAATGACTACGTTATTGCAAGGTCTGCCAAATGCATTCGAGGCTGTTGAAGGAACCTTGAAAGAGCCTGCCTCGCCATTCCATGAAGCGACTGTTACGGAGCTGGCTGGCTACCTACGAAACGGAAAAGCAAAAATTTGCCACTGCGAACAGTACAGCGATGGTTGTCATAATAAATAATCTCGGCGATGAAAACATCCAGAAAATTATGCGTTTTTCAAAAGGATACGGACACCTGGCTAGAGCTTCGCTGATTCTTTGACGGGACTGCTGATGATAAGTCTTTTGAGTTATGTACGCGATTTTTTAGTTATAAGCGTGATGAAAATGATCACGTGCCCACGCTGTTGACTCAATTTAAAAATGTGTGGAATCAACTCAAAGAAGTGAAACTTAGTAACAACACTTACTCTTACAACTCTTACAACTTAGTAACAACAACCTGATGTGTTTCTCATGTGCAAAATACTTGGAACTTTGCCAAACGACTATTTTTCATTGAAGTCCAGTTGGATGATGATGTCTAAGACTGAGAGAACAATTGAAAACTTGACTTCTCAATTATGCGCTCACGAAAAAGCTCTGAACTCAAAAAAATGTTGAGCAATATGATGAAGATGTGTTGACTACTAGAACCAATGATAATTTTTCAGTACTTTCCGCCGTATGTTCATTCTTCATCCCTATACTGGCCCCAGATCAGCAAGCCTTGTTGTCTTCTCAAGGGCCCTAGCATTGAAATCACAGAGAATTGGCACCCGATCTAATGGAGTTCTCTAGCTGCTCCAATAGGGTCTCAAGGAGTTAGGTACTAGGAAGTCAGACTTGACTTGGTAGGGCTTGGTAGATAGCTGGAGTACCCAGTGTTATAGTGCTGCTTGCCTAGAGAGCAGCAGATCGACCATTGTGTTTAGGTGGAGGCTGTCCTGGAATATCAGTCTTTCTCCTTATTCTTCTGTATCTGGAGTGTCAGCCATGGCACTGATTAGACCTCTGATGCGCCTGTTTCCTTGCCCATCTTCTTCTTTTTATCAATAGTGCGAGTGGCATGTTGGTTGGCTACCACATCGAAGGTGTGGTGTGTGGGTAAGCGACATTTGCTTGTGTAATTCATGATTGTTATTTTGTTGAAGGTTGCCCAGCGACGCCTTCTCCATACAAAGGAGGAGATATCCGGAAGGACACAAATTCCAGCATCACTCACACTATCATTGCTGCTGAGGGCTCAGGGTAAGCTTAGCTTCGTATTTATCAAACCTGTGAGAGTTAGCATTGTCTTGTACTTATAGTCCAAGTATAGTGCCTCAAACCGATGACGGGGTTCAATTTAAAATGGAGAAAATTCAGGTGGGATGTGGAATAGGAATCATTGAGAAAGGCAGGTAGGCTGCGTGATGTATGTGGGGAGATGTCTGGCATAGGGCATTTATCCCTGAGTGCTCTTCCAGTGAGCAAAGTGGCTGCCTTGGCATCATTCTCTTCCTCCAATGCCTTGCCCAGACAGCTCGAGTGTGTGAGGACCATTGTTGACGCTCTATTAGCTACAAATGCCTTTAGTAGATAAGCATCGGTATTTATCCAATTTAGAACAACCGTGGAGTCTGTGAAGAAACGAGGAGTTAAGTGTGGTTCAAGTAAGGCTTTGAGAAAAGAAGTAAGGTACACTTCAGACAGTAAGAGGGCTGCACATAGTTCCAACTGTGGGATGGTTTGAGTCTTTACTGAAGCTAATCGAGTTTTGGCAATCAAAAGTCGAGGTTTTATTGTAGCACCGTCAATAACTCATATGTAAATTGAGGCTCCATAACCTTTCTCAGAAGCATCGCAAAACCCAGTAATTTGGTATTTGAGTGGCTTCTCTTCTGAAATTAAACGAGGAATCTTGATGCAGGACACTTCAGGTAATTGAGTGACGACACTTTTGAGTATCATCCCTCGCAATCAGTGGATGCACGTGCCATCGACTGACAATCCTAGTGATTGTTGCTCTCGTGGGATGATGCCAACAGAATTAATAAACCACCAACTCTGGTGGCACGAACCACACTGGCTCCGACAACCAATGAACGTCTGGAATATCCCCACATTCACTCCTATTAAAAGTGTACTAGAGTGTAGAACCAGTAATCGCACATTGGTAGCTACTCAAACCAACCAATACATTTCGTGGCTTTCAAGATATTCTTCATACCCTCAAGTGGTTTGATTAATCGGAACCTTCTTGAGATATACCTACAACTACAAGCATAAGAACCACAAAAAATGTGGTCCATCAAGTGCTAGTGAATTCAAGACTGCTGAGCTGTGCTGTATGAATGATTCAGCTGAGACACTTCTTCAATGGCAATGTCAATCAAAACTATAAGGCGGTATTTAAGAAATTCCAAATGCTCTCGCCTTATATTGATAGGTCTGGAATCCTCAGGGTGGGTAGTAGGCTCAATAACTCGAACCTCGTTGAGAACCATAAGTATCCAATACTCTTACCTAAGAATTGCCACCTCACAGTTTTATTGATTGACTATTTGCACAAACTACATTTACATCCAGGTCCGGGACTGCTTCAAGCTCTCATCCAATTGAAGTTTTGGGTGCCTTCATTACCCAATTCCTTCACTGTACATTCATGTGCTTGACGTGCTTCAAATTTCGTAAAGCAAATCAAACTAATCCACCAATAATGGGAAATCTACCTGACTACCGCGTAGAGGGTGGTCGCATCTTTCGGCACGTGGGCATTGATTTTGGAGGTCCTTTCCATATTCGAAAGTCTGCGCCGCAATGCTGCCTTAGGCAAAGCCTATGTTTGATTGTTTGCACGTTCAGTCGAACGTGACACCTTACCTGTTTACACAAGGTCATTGCTGAACCACCTGCCTGAGCCACCTGCTGAACCTAAAAACTCAACACTTGTGATGGTTTTTATTATTTAAAAAAATTGAACTATGCAGATGTGTGGCTTTGATATCATGAATCGCCTCTCTCCGTTCGCTTGCCCAAATGATGTGTGGGGTGTTATTTAATCCACCACCTGGAGGCTCTTTCAGGGAATGTCTTGTCTATGGCAGGTGAATGACGTGCGTTGGCATCATCCGCAATGCGACTAGTCAGGAGTAGGTTGAGGTAGAACTTCGCCTTCTTGTACTCTTTCTCCATATAGAAATGGGGCACGTTCACAATCTGTCCGCTCTGCTTCATCCAAATCCTACCACTTAGGCTGGTTAGGGCTGAGCAGCGGAATTTACAACTTCTTTCCTTTTTCAAATCACGCTTCCAACGATCTACCCCAGAGAGAAACTTCTGCACTCTGACTGGCCCTGATGCCTTTCAAGAATTTCTTTCTTACTCTTCAATATGTCCAGTTCGCTTTCCTTTCTACAACCTAATGGTTGAAAAATGTAAATGGGAACTTCAGCTTCACATTTGCCAAGCTTGCCCCTTGCCAAATCCAAGGAAGAGTAAGCAGATTGATACTTTGAAAGTTGTGGCGTAAACTGTGCAGCTCGTGTCTGGGCTGCGCTCAAATTGACGCCACTTGATAAAAGAAAGAGAGAGAGAGAGAAATAAAACGAAAATTGTGAGATACATAAACGACAAAATTAAAGGGGAAGTGGTCTGTATTTGTATAAATGCGCAGTCTTATCATGGACAGAAGGGCTAAAAGAAGAAGGGAATTTAACTAAGAGCTCTGTACAGTTACAGTTCTGCATTTGGGGATGTCTATTAGAGTTCCAACCAGGTCGCCCCTACCTCCTTCACACTCCACAGTTCAAAAACGAAGAAAGGAATTACTACCCTCCAGCGACCCGACCAAACACCACGATATCCGCAGAGCAAGCGCATTTTCCAGCATTGTCAGGCCTTGCCTTGGGTAGGAGATGGATTGCTCCGTTCCACCTACCTTGCCCTGTGGAGGCAACCACTTAACTCATAATACACCAGCGCAAGGCCACGTGCTGTGCATTCCGGTGGTACCATTTAGGGTCAAACTACCCTTAAGGCCAGAATGGTCACAGGCTCGCCCCATCATTCGATGGCACTTACGGCTGTTTCTCATCCCAGGGTGGGACAGTTTGGACTTGCTGACCTCCCTAAGTGTTTAGAAGGACCCCAGCTCTGTACTGGAAAACTTAATAAAGGAATAATGCTCTCGTTTAAGTATTCAATATTGGGTAAAAATAAATTATTATGAAAATAAAATTGCAATGATCTGACCAGGACTTCAGATAGGAGACGATTCAAGCAGAGGGAAATCCTGAGGGATGGGTGGGGGTTATTCTCCTCGCTTTTGGCTGTTCCCTGGGGGAATGCGAGCAAAGTATTTAGTAGGAATCGAGCCCCAATCGCGATATATGGGGTGTCGGACTTGAATGGCACATCACCTTGTCCAGAAATGTCCCTTAGTCTATGTATCCAGAGACTGTGAAAGACAGTTGAGGCACAGAATACGTTTGCCGATCTTAGGCGCAGTGAATACTGTAATGAGGCGGGGGGGCTGAGATTATTGTGGCCAACGGAGTTTGGAGTTTGTGCGAGTTGTTGGGGGGATTGGAGACATTCAGGGGTTTAGTTGGAGTCGCCAAATGACAACTCACACGAACAACTCTGTCGAGATCCGTGGCCGTCAATGAAAGTAGTTCTGTAAAATGTGGTATGTAATTGGATCTGGATTAGCAAGGGACGCTATTGTAGTCTATTAAGAACACCTTTCAGGCATCTCATTCTGCCCGCTCCTTGTTCTCATCAATGGTAACTCGGGAGTGTAAATCGCCACACTGGCTGAGCGAACAGTATTTCGGTTGAATGTGAAACTATTAAATCGAGCAGGACGCTGTAACAACTGTTCGGTTTGATCGCTATTTAAAGTCGCGTTTTTTGAGCGCACTTTTTAAATATCTGGTGTGACACAGCACACAACTTGCCTTATCCCCATGTGCGTTCATTTGCAAGACGTTAGCTGCTAATCCATTCAATTTGTCACTCAGTTCACTAGAACCAGGTGAAATGTAACAAGTTCAGGAATTTATTGAGATGCTCCCACTTATTGAGCAATCAGTACACATAGGATTCGTGACAATGTCAAAATGACTTTTTTCCTTAAAAAAGGATAGTGTTGACTTTTTATAATTATCGTGGTTTGAGTTCCGAAATTTCTGGAGCTGCTCCTAATTATGAGCATTGGTAGTTCATTGGACTACCACCCTAATTTGTCTGAGAATTCTTGTGTAATTTGAGGGTGATTTATATGGAAAACTGCGCTAAAATCGATCATTTATTGAACCGCTCCCGTCATTTTCTACACGAATGAGAATTTTAAGGTACTATTGTGTCATGTGGAGCTGCCTACGTAAAAAATGTAATCCAAATCTTTGAAGCGTTGTTATTTGAGAAAGAAAAATTGTGGATGTTTTGATCACTATGATAACAATACTTGGTTTTCCGCGTATTTTGATGATACCGTTATTTGGGCGTCCCGTCGAAACCTGCAGGCTAAATAAACATTTGGAGCTGATTTGGTTCTCTTATTTTCTCCCGATCACGCTTACACACAGACGGTTTTCGCAAATGGTGTTTTTTGGACTCAATAGCTCTTGAAACTGAAAAAATAAACATAAGCCAACTTTATTTCTGCCGGTTACGTCTCGCAAAATTCTGCTCAACCCCAGCAGTAACATTCGTTTTTGTATTACAGTTTGAATAAAAAGGACATTTTCACGTACGCTGTGCTTCGCAACGCTCTCGGATCAGGCTCGTCGTTGAAATGGGGAGCTGGCGTAGACCCGCTGTCCAAAGCCGCCGCCAAAAGTGGAAGCGGTACTCAAATTTCTGCGTTGAACATCGCTCACTCCGACACAGGCCTGTTTGGGATCTTGGTGTCTTCGGACGGCGACTCGTCAAAAACTGTAAGTCGGGAGAACAATTGATATATTCTATAATCAAATATCCCCAGCGCTCGGTCCCTTGAAGGGTAGGTCAAACCACGACTAACTTGCTCCAATTCCGGAAGTTGGTTTTGAGTGGCTTCTGTGATGACTGCATGTATAGAGATTTTCCAAAGACATTTCAGAGTTGGCTGTAGCTCTTTCGTTTTTATGGACCATAGCTCAGGCTTGCCGTTTGTATGGATGGTCAGTGTTTAGGGTGAAGAATTAACAATAATGCTTGTAATTTCTTTTTTGTTGATTTTCGAGTTCTATGTCAATTTTCTTGTTAACGTTGAAACCAGCGTTCATCACTAGTCTTGACGGTTGGAGCAAGATCGTTGTAAGTCTCTATCGATGATGACATTCCGAAGCCTTTTTCTTTTGATTTAACGTTAAAATCATTCAAAAAATTCAGTTTTTTTGGCAAAGATGCATGGTACTAATTCATAAACAGCTTATAAAGGGTGTCCCAAAATTAACGCAAGATTTGAATTAAATAGAAAACACAGGTTTTAGTCTTTTGATTGTAATTTTTTTATTGATTCATAAAGTACATAGGATAGGGTTATTTATGAAATAACACATCGGGCAAATGGCCCAATGCATACACATACGCGCTCGTTTGTCGAAATTTTCCATGACCGTTCTGCATAAATGTGGCTGAATTTCGTTGATGCAACGTTGAATCTCCTCCTTTATTGCACGCGTAGTTGTGGGCTTGTTGACGTAGAACTGTGATTTTAGATAACCCCATAAAAAGAAATCTAATGGTGTTAAATCACACGATCTAGGGGGCCAATTCTGATCACCGAAACGAGAGAGTACACGACCTGGAAATGTCTCATGCAATAATTGAAGTGTTTCACGGACTGTATGGCATGTGGCACCGTCTTGTTGAAACCACATATTGGCCACATCAATATCATCCAATTTCGGCAAAAAGAACCGTGTTATCATGTCGTGATATCGAGCAGAAGTAACAGTCACTGTTTGACCAGCCTCATTTTCAAAAAAGTATGGTCCAATTATGCCTCCAGCCCAAAATGCACACCAAACTGTGACAGGTTGTGGATGCATTTGTTTTTCGACAATCACATGTGGGTTTTCAGAACCCCAAAAGCGGCAATTTTGGCGATTAACAAAGCCATCAAGGTGAAAATGTGCTTCGTCGCTTAGGATGAGTTTGCTCGAAAAATCAGCATTCATTTGTTGTTGCTCAATAATCCATTCAACAAACTCTCTTCGCTTTGCATGGTCATTGGGCTTCAGTAGTTGTGTTATTTGAATTTTGTAAGCATGGAGACACAGATCTTTAGTGAGTATACGCTGTAGAGAGCTTATTGAAATTTACAATTCTTGTCCACGACGCCGAATTGAGGTTCCTGGATTGTCACCGACATTCGCACACACTGCCTCTATATTGACATTTGAACGGCTTGTTTTTGGACGACCAGTGTGTTTGGCGTCTCCCACGGATCCTGTCTCTCGGAATTTTTCAATTAATCGCTTCACAGTTGACGAAGTTGAAACACTATTCCGACCATATTTTGTATGAAATTTTCGAACTACGGCCGCCAAGCATTCATTATTTTTGACATATTGCTCAACCTCGGCTTGTGCGGGGAAGAGATATGTGAGGATGCATAGGACGTCCTTTTCTAGTGCTCCCTCTACGAGGGCGTGCTAACCAGGGCGCGAATTTCTTCTGTTGAGAATCCAGTCGTGCTTCTTTCCAGTGGGTCAGCCAGGCGAAGATTCGCCACTTTTGCCCAGGCACTCGAATCGCGATCTCTGCCTGCTATCCACCCCACCCCTTCCAATAAGTACCCCCTTGCCACAAGGCGCCACACTCCATTCCACGTGCACCTCCCAATGCTGGGATCTATACCGCTGTATCCACTAGACCAGGGAGAGTTTAAATAACTCCTATCCCCGCCCACACCTCGCACCTACGAGCCGGTAGGTCAAAACTGGCCTGGCTCATTATCCCATTTAGGTAAGGTTAGGGCTTTAAGCGCCATCTCTTGACAAAAAAACATTTTGAACTCGCCCACCTGGTGTATCGCGTTTTGTGCTGTTTTGGCCTAGAGCTGCCCCAAATCTGTAGATCCAGTTTAGACACGGTTAACACTGCTCGCTCTAAAAAAAATGGGTTTGACCAGATTTGGTCAAGTTTTAGCCCTGATCACGCATTAACAACAAAATTTGGGCAGTTTGCTCCACTTAGCTGTTATCTTTCCTTATCATATCCTCATATCTGTTCTCCATTACTGTGCTTCATCGATTATTCTCTTCTATTATTATCTCCATTATTATTGTGAATAATTTACATATGTTTTTGAATTATATTTATAATAATAAACAAAGATTTTCGACTCTGATGATAATCTAATACATAAGATTGTCGTCATCTCCTCCAGATGGATGCGAGAGCATTCCAACGACTTTAAGATGTATAAAATTGAATTCTGCTGTAAACGAAAGTGTTACAGTTGTCAAAAACAAATGGTTGTTCGTGTAAAATTCATTGGTTGAGCAGTTTTAGAAAAAACTCGAGATGTCATATTGCCGTGTTGGAAAAATCAAACGCAAATGGCTCAACTGGGTGGATTTAAAATCAGATACGTAGGATTTGTTAAATAATAACACACACGCACGTTAGTGTATTAAATGGCTTTTATCAAACATAATCATTCTCCTTTCCTTTGAGCGTGTAAAAGCTGTAACCTCACACTTTTCGGTTTTTATTTTTTCTTACTCAGTTCTCATTTTCTTGTTTCGCTTTCAATTTGTCCTGTTCAACCATAGCATTCTCTAAGACTAGTTTGGTTTTTTTCCTGTGGCTCTTGCAGTTTGAGTACGTAACTATAGTTTACTTTCGGTGGATTTTGTTCAAACCCTTATTTTGGCGTCCCATCAGAGCCTGCAAGCGAGATATCAAGTTTGACCTGATTTGGTTCGATGGTTGGTTTTCTTTAAAAATCGTTCACATACACACACACAGACCATTTTCCCAAATAGTGTTTTTCGGACTCAGGGGGGTCTGAAACGTAAAGATCTGAAGAAAACTGAAACATTTTTTTTCAGCCGATTACATAACTTTCCTTTCTACTTCGTAGAGCCAAGGAAAGTAAAAAACACATTCCCCTGTTGTCTTGGTTAGCGTGGTGGAAATAAAACAGGTTAGCCTTGATTTACTTATCTACTTTGCTCAAAATGGCCCTAAGAAGCTATCGTCCAAACACTTGGAGGTGTCCAATATTAATGTAGCGGCTGTTTTTGCGGTGTGCTGAGGGGATTTAGTGAGCGGGAGCTGTGACTGGGATTCGCGAGGAACAGTCGGGCGGGAGCTGTGAACGGGTTTTGTTCGTCGGCGGTTCCAAATAACGTTCCGCTGTCCGGTACAAATGTCCAACGCGATTTAGTTGCTCTTGCGCGTTTTCTGTTTGGGCGCCGTCTAGATTCCTCGAATCCTGAGTGAATTGGTGGATTTCCGTTTAATTGAATTAGGATTTTAGTGTACGAAGTTAGCAATGGAAAAGAGTGGTTCAGTATTCGGAGATTTGGATAAAAACCGAATTGACGCCGATAGTCGACAGGAGCTCGAAGGAGGAACGAAAACACGATTGACGCCGGGTAAAAAGAAAAAGTGGAATTTGATTCACGAAACGGAATCAGTATCAGAAGAGGAGCTTCCGGAAGACTGCAAATCCCTCGAGACCGAAGCCATTTCCGACGGCGAACTTCGCTCGGCGGTCATCTCCGGAGCCGAAACCGTCTCAGACGACGAACTTCCGCTCTCCAACAAACGGAAATCGTCCAAAATGATCGTCAACTCGGCGAATTTAATCGCCCTCGATTGGGAATCGATACACGAGCGAGTTCGAACGTCGCGTTTGCTACCGGAGCTCGACAAATACTGGAAAGTGGTTAAAGACGATCCTTCGGACTTCACAGGATGGACGTACCTCCTTCAATACGTCGATCAGGAGAGCGACGAAACGGCCGCTAGCGACGCTTACAACAGTTTTTTGGCTATGTACCCGTACTGTTACGGCTACTGGAGAAAATACGCGGATTACGAAAAACGCTCCGGGAACGTCTCCAAGTGCGAAGAGGTTTTCAAAAAAGGGCTTTCGGCGATCCCTTTGAGCGTGGATTTGTGGCTTCATTACCTCAACTACGCCCTGACGACAACCACTGACGACGATCAACTCCGACTTCAGTTCGAATCCTCAGTTCAAAAATGCGGTTTGGAATTCAGATCTGATAGGTTGTGGATGATGTACATTCAATGGGAGTTGGATCATCGTCGTTATGCCAAAGTGTTGCCGCTCTACGACCGCCTCCTTCGAGTGCCGATTCAAAATTTGAAAACTCATTTCGACAATTTTCAAGATTTCGTCAACCGGCATCGACCGAATAAAATTTTGAGCGTCGACGAATTTTTCGAAATTCGAGCTCAGGTAGTTCATAAAATTCGAACGACGAGTTTGACGTCGACGCCTCCCGGTGACTTCGAAGAGCTAACATGTTCGGACGAAGAGACGGTTTATATGCGCGAGAGGATCGTCGCGTCGCGCTACAAAACTTACAAAACGACTATGAACAAAATTGCCGAACGTTGGACGTTCGAAACGTCCATAAAACGCCCTTATTTTCACATCAAGCCGTTAGAAAAGTCCCAATTGGACAACTGGATGAATTATTTGGACTTTGAAATCAAATCCGGGGACGCTCTAAGGGCGGTGGTGTTGTTCGAAAGGGCTCTCATCGCTTGCGCCATGTACCCTCAATTTTGGCTCAAGTACGTCAAATATTTGCAAGGTTGTTCCTGCGACTCTGACATGATCCGTCGCGTGTACCGTCGAGCCTGTTTAGTTCATTTGCCCAAAAACGCCCAAATCGCTCTTAATTGGGCGGCATTCGAGGAGATGGATGGGAATTTGTCTCTCGCTCGGAAGATCTTGGCGCGAGCGGACGACGTCGCCGGGGGTTTGCTTTTGGTCCAGTTGAGGAGGATTCATTTCGAGCGGAGATGCGGAAATCACAACCGGGTTCTTCGCCTCTTCGAAACTTACCTTCGTTCGACGGAGCAAAAATGCGTCGCCGTCGCTCTCATCGCTAAATACGCACAATTTTGCCACAAAACCCTCGGCGACACACCGAAAGCGATGGCGATTCTCGAAAACGCCCTTCGGAAACATCCTGACGAACCTAAATTTTACTTTCTGCTGTTGGAATTGATCGGGTCGACTTGTGTCGGTTTCGACGTCAGATATGTCGACGTTTTCAATCGCACTCTCTACAACACCGCTCTCACTTTAGAGACGAAGCTCCAGTTCGCGCAGATGAAGTTGGAGTATTGCCAGGATCATGGTAACGATTTGAGGCCGATGGTCGAGGCGCAGGAGGAGTATTTGAGGATACTTCAAGACTACAGGGAGCTCCAGGTCGAGAAATACAAGACCGAAGGCATTTATTATTATTCCAAGAGGTAACTCAACTCCTTTTAACCTAATACCATTTCTAATAAACTGGCGAAAAATGGATCTGAGCTTCCCCTAGTGGGACCTGAGCCCTTGTAGGGACCACCAAGAGCCACTTAATCGAGTAGGTTGGTAAGTGGGAGAAGTGCCAGGCTGCCTATTAGCGGGATGTGCCTGGCCAAAGGCAGTCAAGGTTACTAAAGTTAACGTACCTGTTAGGTGAGTCCGTCTCCTCTGGCTGGTGAGTTACTGTGGCTCTGGCCGTTAAGTCAGTACGGTACTTACTGACGAAATGGAAAGAAATTGACCAGACGATGATGTCTTTACATCGAAAGCGCTTGCCCACAGTAACTCACCAGGCAGATGAGACGGACTCACCTAACAGGCACGTTAACTTTAGTAATTTGCCTACTGGCGGATATAACCCAATTGCTCTAATAGCAGTCAAGGTTGTTTGTCAGACCCTTCATCGGTGAAGGAGAGAGATATTATACGGATGGTATGTGGTCTGCTTATAGGTCACTGTCCACTAAGGTACCACCTGGCCAAGATTGTCAAGTCAGAGGTACAGAATTGCAGATTCTGCACGGTGGAGCTGGAGTCAGCGAAGCGTGAACTCTGTACTTGTGAGAGGTTGGCTGCAGTGTGCCTCAGAGTGCTTGGGGTTCATCAGCTGCAGCCAGAGGAGGTTGCGGGGATGGACCTCAAGGTTGTCCCGCGTTTTGTGCGAGAATGGTGGGGACGTATTGTGGACGCTGCGCCAGAGAACACAAGCTCTGCCAGGGGGGGGCTGAGAGAACATGAGGGCTCGCTCATACAATAGGCCCAGTTGTGGCTGCAGTGGGGGCTTTCCCAGTGCCACCAAAAAATTTTTTAAAAAACCATCCCTAACCTGTTATCGCATCAGAGGGACGCTTTATCCTGTATCAACTCAGGCCGTTTTGAGGGGAGTGGAACACTCAACTGAATGATGTAATTTGCTACCTTACATCGAAGACGCTGGATAAGATTTACCAGGAGATACCCAAAAGTAACCGAACTTTTTTTTTTTTTTTTAATTTACTTATTTAATTTCACACAACTTTCAGCAACCCTGTGAAGTCGATGATCTGCTATACCTTCGTTCAACGCATTTCTGGGGAAACGTTTATAGAGTTCGAAATTTAGCTTTTGATCGAAATCGTCGAAGCCGTTTCTGAGAAAATTGGAAAAACTGTAAATTATTATTCGAAAAATCTCTTTTTCCGAGCTATCATGGCTTATATTTCCGTTCAACAGTCAGATATAGTAATGCTTCCATAGAACAAAATATGGGCATGGGTTGTTAGAAGATACTTTTTACGCCTGATCAAATCCAGTGAAGCTTTACTCTGAAAATTACGAAAATGTTCCAAATAACATAATTTTTATTTCTGTTCTGTGGACTGTCAGAGGAACATTTATTGAGAACAAAACGTAGGTATTAACTACTTGTAAACATTCTGTCAATCTGGGAGGGCGAGTGATGATCAACGTCATAATATGTGATCTTGACGGCCACGAAGCGAAGTAAGACTCGATGCTCTCGACATGACAAATAACAGGATTCAAGAATCGGAAGGACGAGCGTGTGTTTATTGTTGTGGCAGGAAGATAAGTAAGTATACTCCCAGGCATTTCGTTTCAGAAAGCCAAAGCATTGTACAAGTGGAAATCTGTGCGATATGGTCGGTAAAGGTAAGGTGGGTGTCTGAAAGTGTTCCAAGGCCTTTGATTTGGTGAGGGGTGAGTCGTTGACGGAATAGGTGTGAAATGGGAGGGGATTGTGGCACATTTTGCTGGCTTGAGATAAACCACCTTCCAGTGGCCCTACAAATTGACTCCTGAATATTGAGAAGCAACCTGAAACCATTGCGTGAGCTTGACCCTCACGCCTCTCTATTCATTCGTGTTCTATTCTCCTCACAAGGATCTTGCAGCGTGCTGCCATTCTTGTAATGCCAAGCAGTTTTGGATTCTTCTTCGTCATTCTTGCGTGTCCTCAATTACATTTTAGTGTTGCACACCCACACACATGTAACAGGAGTTGAGTTGGCTAACCTTAGCAGTATATCTTCTGTAATATTTACGACCATAGATCCGTTCTGTCTTTTAGATTGTGAAGTTATTCAATCAAACATTACAACTGCCTTTGAATTGGGTGTACATTGGTGTTTTACTTCTGACTGTTCACACCTTTCTCATAGAGAGACAGCAGATCTGACATTACCAGAGTGCTAGTGTTGTACTACTGCCATTTTCACAGCTTCACCCATTGGATTGGGTGGAATACGTTCAGCCCACACATACCAATGCCCTCGTACATAAATGACCTAACTTTCTAACTAATTCTTCCGCTTTTGTGGATTTCAGGCAATAACCAACGCCTTGAAGATGGCCGAAGTCTCCGACGCTGACGTTAAAAGGGGCAAAGCTCAACTCAAGTCCCAAGTTTTATTTTCCGGAGAATGCAGCGACTCTCTTCTGGCCGACGTTGCCAATCAAGCTGCTCTTTTGGGTTCGGCTAAACTCCCTTCCAGTCTCCTCGCTGACATTGACGCTGTCTCTACTCAATCAGTTGTCCAGGTAACAAATTATTCTTCGATAATAATTCTCTTATCACTTTGAAGTTTCATAATTACTAATTCGAGAGATTCTACTGCCGACCTTTCAGTCTGAGTTCTGCCAGCCCGAGGGCTCCTAACCCATCCCCACGTCGTAGACGAGGGAAAGCAACCCCTAGGCCGTAAACGGCTTCGGAGCCCACCCTCCAGCACTTAGTGAACCAGACCAGCACGAGTCCTTCCTCATTCTGCCAGTAGGCCCCTCTTCTGGGGGGATCAACGGGGCTCTAGCAGCCCGTGCTACCAGTTGCTAAGCAGTCTCCCGCATAGCGGCCTTCTGGTATGCCTCGGCGTTCTAACATTGCCTGAGGTGAGGACCTCTCAGGGTGTTAGGCCGCCTACCACTTTCCTCAGAGGTGCCAACTAGCCTCCGCCTCTATTCACCTTAGAAGTGAGTGCAATGAGGCTAAGAGGTGTCGAAGGCGGGTGCAATACTGAGGGGGAGATGGTACCCAATCGGAAGTCCTCCAGCGCCGGGAAGCCAGTAGCTGACACGTAACTGGTCAGGTCAATTGGGAGCTCATCCCCAAACATCGTCTCCCTCAGAGACGCGCTGACTTGTCCATCTGGAACATTCAGTGAGTACGTTTTCCGCTGTTTCAGGGGCGATTCCACAGCTGCACGTCTCTTCGTCACAGAGACTGAGTCGGTGGAGCTTCACCCCGAAGTTCCCATGACCCAGCAGAAGCTGAGACACAGAAAAACCAGGGCTAACCCACCTCATTTTCAATCTGCCCTCCACAGACGGGAATAGGGCAAACGTCCATCGGTAGTTTCAGCCTCTGTCCACCTTTCTTGCCATACACGTTTTAGGTTGGCCATAATCGCCCTTCGTCTGGTCGAGTTCGTGTCCCCTTCATTCAGGGGCAACGAAATTTCGGAACAGGAAACGCCAACTTTTTTCCTCACCTTCCAATTCGCATAATTACTAATTAACATTGTTCCGTTATTCCAGGCTCTGAAGAAGTTCCAAGATGGCAAAAAGTCACTCGCCAGCATCGGAAGTGTCAGCAAAGTCCCCTATTTAGATGAAATTTAAAAACGAAAGTTAGAAACGTTCAAATATCAACAGCCACAGCTTAGTCCCGAGTATTACTATATTGTCAGCCATGTAAATATCCATAGTCGTCGGCCACTTCAAAGTTCCCTTCGCTTTTGATTGAATTATAAGTTCCATTTAACTTATTGCTGTCATCGTGACCTGTCAATAAATGTTTTTGTTGATTATGTTGTTCATGTGTCGAGTCACACCACTTTCTGTAACCCAACCCCCTACATAGTATAACAGATCACGAAAAACCTAAAGGTTTTATTAAGCGCTAAACTCTGATTATGAGAATTGTTGAGAAAACTGAACTTAACTATACGTAGCGTTGTATAGTAATAATAATGATGAACTATTTCATTTTCCCTTGTTCATTGTCGCAATGAAGACGTTGGGGAAGCTCGAGCATGTCGCCAGTATCTGGGCTACTGTTATGGATTGAGGGTGTAGTGGAGAAGATTCAAGGTCCTAGAAGAGTGGTGGTATTTATTCCTAAATTAGATCTGAGCTGGACTAGGCAAATTCACCAAATTCGTGGGCGTAGTGAATTAGTGAGTTCTAATGTAAGTCAAGTAGGCTCAAACTTTTTGCCGAATGCACATGTAGTCAGAGCCAAGAAACTCAAACTAGCCCCGTATTAACTGAAAAAGCATCTCAAACCAGTCCTATATCTAGTAAATTGAAATTTTCGAGCCGTGGTCGACTTATATCGTCTTATTACTGAATTCTAATACATGGAAAAATTAAAAATAAAAATGTAGGTACCTTATAAATAGCATTTTTTAAAACCCTGCAAATTATTACACAATGGTTTATTATTCTCATGAACAGCTTGACCTAGTATTAGTGCTCCCCCATCCCATTCGATTCAGCATCGAATACTAGTAAACCATACGAAACATGTCCTGGCTACAATGGAACTACGGAAACAAAACGTCTGATGATTTGGCCCCGTCGTCGGGGAAATTGGAACGGGGGCGCTCGAAGCGAACCCGGGGGGAGTTGAGTGGCTGGGAGGGAAGCGAGCGGGAGGCCACGCTCGCTTGCCTCGAGAGCGGTTGCTTTTTTAATGAGATGGGTGGGGCGGGAGGGAGTTCAAACGACGAAACGCTGTAGCTCCCGCGTTGTACTGCGTTTCGTTAATTTTTTTAACCGTTTTTTGCCCATTACAACCACGGGCTTCGTCCGATCGGATTGCCGAGATGGCAGGCACAACTAGATACCAAATCGGATTTTTGGGCGAAAGAACGAATTTTTTAGACCACGTTAAAGGCACAAAACGGCGGACGGACATTGCAAATTTGGAATCTCCAAGTCTTGAAACGTGAAGTATCAAATTTTGAGGGGGGGTTGTAAAAAATTTTTCGTGGCCGAAAACGTATGGTTATTATTCAGAATGAATAATAAACCAAAAGAAGTATATTTGTAAAGAAAAATATATATAAATTAACTAATTACTTCCGGCAAAAGACTTTTTAAAAATTAATTTAATTTCAAAAGTTACAACAGACGGGAACTCAACGCGTGACAACTTGGTACGGACGAATGAACATAGTTACAAGGGAGTCGCTACTTATGTTAGGGTCACATGTTAGACATAACGTATGTATTCGTGATAATAATACACATATGTAGGCGTGTATGTACTTAGTCCAACTTAAGAGGAAATTTAGAAGAAATGTGAAGCAAAAATGAATGAAACTGACTTACTGAAATGTAAAAAGGAAATGGTGATATGTATGTACAAACTGAAATAATATTGTAATTTACCTCTAGGGAGGGTTTGTAAAGTGCGACATTGTTGCAAAATGGTTTTGCAAATTTAATTTAAGAATCAAGCTTTAAGGGGGGAGAAGTGTACCATACCCACCATTAGCGCAGCTAGTGCCACTGGATACCGATGGGTCGATTCAGAAGGCTGTGCTTCCACCCCCACCATTTATCTCCCCGGTCGTTTGTTCTATCGCCATTATATTCCACTCTTACAAGTTGAGTACTGCTTCTAATTTCTCTCTGATTCCCGATACATCACATATAGGCAATAGGATTGTCTCCACCACAGGTTCTGTTGGGTTGGACGATTTCCTGAAGTATCCAACGAATGACTCCTAACTGGCTGTGTAAGTTCTTCACCTCTTGGTTTCTACCCCTACCTGATAGTTTTACGAAAGAATATTCGTGATTTGCTTCCAATAAATCGACTTCCGTAATTAGCTCGTCATACGTGCTTTTTCATCCAAACTCAGCACATTGGGATTCAAGGCGTTGCTTATTGCCTGAAAACCATGAAAGCGGAAGAATTATTTACAAAGTTAGTTTTCGAGGGCACCATGTGCTGTGCGGTGCTGAGCCTCTTCCATCCACTTACCGGGGAAGCTGTGAAAAATGTCACATTGCACTAGGTCCAAATTGATGCTGCTTAATGAAAACAACAGGCTAAATAGTGGTACAGGAAGGGGGGGACGTTTAAAGGTGGAATTGCTTCACACAAGGTTTGCGACTTTTGAACGAGATTAGGTGCTATCCAGGTAGATGCAGCCAACCACTCCTCTGGCACATCATTGGAAGTTACCTGAAGTCCAAATTGGCGCAGCTGAATGAAACCAACCGTCTAAAAAGAGAGCTTGCGTGGGTAGGCAATATGTGAAAGAAGACATGGAGGAAAGACCGCACCGTAGTCTCCCAAACTTCTGGGCAGCATGCTGCAAGATCCTTGTGAGGAGAAGGAAGAGAACGAGAAAGAAAAGCCGCCGTCACAGAGAGGCGTGAGAGCTCCACGGTTCCAGGTTGGCTTTTAATGCGCAGAAGTAAATTTATGGGCGACTGAAAGCTGACAGTAGAAGGAACAATCCACCAGGGAAAACTCTGGAAGAACAATTTTATTTAATATAAAAAAATCCTTAAATATGTCGCACTGAAACACCTAAAGGTCTCTGTACTGCTATTAAATGTATTCCTATCACAATTGAAGTCGCAGAGGTGCAATTTCAAACTATATCTGGGTAATGTGTTTTAGGTTAATTTCTGAGGTCTCGTATCATCCTCAATTAACCAAGCATTAACATTTTTTAGGCCCATTGGAATAGGCACTCTCCCAGGTTTCAGCAACGAAATATAAAGCATAACCCCTGCAAATAAAATCACCTCACCATTCACGTTGATCTTGCTTAATTCGTTGATGTAAATTATGAAGAGAATGGGCCTGAAAACAGTTGCTTGTGGAACATCGTACCACAGAGCCATTAAGCATAATATAAGATAAGAAGCTTTCGACCCATTGATAGAAAGACTCTTGAAACGAATATCTTTCGTGAAGTAGAGAGTGTCGAAACCTTTTGCTAAGTGTATAAATATAGACATCGCTTTTTCTTTTTATCCTTCGCCCCCATCAGAGCCCTACTGCTGGGTAGCATCGACCCTCTCAGTCAGAAGAGCATTTATGGAGAACAACTCACAGGTATTAAGTATTCGCAGACATTCTGTAAGTTTGGTGAAAGACAGATATGAACTACTTGGGAGTCTTACAAAATAGAATAGAAACACAAGTGAGGAAAGTAATAAAAATGGGTACATCTGTGATGTGGGCAGTAGAGAAGACAGGGGGGCTGCGGTAGATGATGTTCCTGTGGATGCACTGGGCGACCTATAAGCCACTAATGGTGCCCTGTTCTGGCAAACCTGGACAATAAAGAAGGTGCCAGTGAGTAGGCTGCAGTGCAGGGCTACATAGATATGGTGGGTTGCATTCAGACAACCCCCAAAGTCCTTCAGGCTGCACTTAAGGCCCTACCTTTTCATACTATTTCGTCCAGGCTGGGTTGGGAATCATTGTGTCGAGTGCCAGGTTATAGAGGCATAGAAGGGGATGAGGAGGCCAACAAACTGGCAAGAACTGGATCAGCACTTCTCCTGGTGGGACCGCCGAGAGCCTCTTGAATAAAGAAGAGTGCTTGGGATGCCTCTACTGTGGCTAGGTGAGGTTGTAGGGATGGATCTCTAGGCTGTATTAGGGACGTCGTACCAGGGAACACCAGCTCCATGGGATCAGTGGGTGGAACCGAGAGAGCATGAGGCTGCTCACAGACCCCACACAACAGGACCATCTGACCCCTCAGGGAGGTTAGCAAACCGAGAACGGTTACCACCAACATAGAGGGGAAAACAAACAAAAATCCATCGTATGGACAAACCCCGTCAACGTTATCTGAGGCAAATAACCCCTTTTCCTTCATATACCTATCACCTCCGTTCACCAAATTTTCATGCGAGAATATTTGTCAGAAGAGAAGTTGGGTACTCACTAGTAGAAGATAATACGAAAGTTCAATTTTTACGGAAAAAGCGAAAAATCCTAGTTTTTGGTCCCCCACCCCCTTGCTCATCTGTGGAAATCGACCATAGCCGTATTTTCAAGCCGTCTAAAAAGAACGTGCAAAACTTTAAAAAAACCTGCTTAGTTGGTTAAAAAAGAGAACTTTAAAAAATGTTATTGTTCGGATTTATTGACGACATAGTATCGACAACCGAAGAATATGAGTATAGTATCGACGAGTAAGTATCGATTTAAAAACGTATCGATAATCGACGGGAGTGGTGTGAAGCAAGATTTCTCTCATGAGTCGGTCACTCCCCCCTCTACGATTGCGTCGCCGCTCCCCATTTCCCCTTGCAATCCCTCCGTTGAGTCGTCCTCCCCCTCTCCTAAGTCTTCCGCTCCGTCGCCACTGCATTGCTTCATCAGCCCCGCGCCTGCGCTCCCGTCTCCGCTCGGCGACTTCGATTCATTTTCCAACCCCACTCGAGCTCAGTCCCTCGCTGCCATTTCGTCTCGCACCGCCGGTTCCCCGTTAGGTAAGTGAAATTTCCAATGAAATTTCGACCGCGGACCTCAGATTTCTTCTAATTTCATTTCTTTACGTTCAATTTGTCGATTTAAAAAAAAAAACAAACGGAATTTTCCTGCTCGTCGTCTCCCCTTCCTTCCGCCAATAATCAATTTCGTTATTTGGGTTCTCGTGTTTCATGTTCGCAGATTCACGACTGGTCGCGTCTGTTGCGAATTTGGACAGCGAAGAACAACTTCAAACGGGTTATCAATCGGCAGTATAATCCGTGGAGGGACGCAAAATGTACGGAAACATTTACAACGGAGGGCAGAACGCGTAAGTACACGAAATTTGAACCATTTGAGTCTTCGTATCGATTCGGTCGGCCATTTTGTTTCTTCATCCCTTCCCCCCCACCCTAACCTTTCCTCGCCCTGGACTTTCTTTAGGTCGACACTTACAAGTTTGAAGTTCTCGAACGAAGTGTACGAAAATTCGTTCGTTTCGGAGGATTGTGGAGGTTAAAGGTTCTTGGTGTGTTATTAGTTTTGACGTGAGTGCCAACCCCAAGCGACTCTCGATCACACAGTCGTTTTGCGATTCGGCGAGCGATTTATTATCGATATAATGGCATCGAATGTTCTACTGTACGTGACCCGAACTTACCTTTCCTGATTCTACAGGACGTTGTGTGCCAAAATATCCCCTATTCAGGTTGTATTGGGGTCTGCTGAGTATGTGATGTGTTCGGTTGGTGAACGTTGTTTGATATGAAAACAATTTGCTTAGTGTGCTTCGTACAGTTTTGAGGCTCCAATACCTAAACCCGTTGAGTTGTTTTTCTTTGTGCAGAGCTTGTGCACTTGCCTGAATGAAACTGCAGTGAGTTCAATAGTTCGAGGGGACGTGCCAAGACGTCAAAGTGCCTTCGTACACAATTATCTTCACCGCATTGACTTAATCCGTCGAAATACTGTGGCGTTACTTAAACACGTCACAGTGGGCTACGTCAAGTTTGAGGTTAAAGTCTCTTTGAAAAGGAGGAAGGGGTCATTCAGTAAATTATGCGTTAGGGCCACCTTATGATTTCTTCCAAAGTATCGCCGAACATGAAAACGAAGACTCCCGTTCTCATTTTTGAGGTACCCTAACATTAATAGGGTAAAGACCACGCGTCATACAGTAGCTCCTTCCTCCAGTCACTATGTTCTTTTGTGTTGATTCGGTCTATGTATCGAAGAACCGGAGTTTAAGGCCGACCAGCCGATTATACTAACTCCCTTTTTATATCCTCATCAATTCCCCTACCGCTCATCACTGTCGAATGTGGAATTAATGATTGCTGTTGTTCATTTTCAGGTACAGAGGCGGAGGCAACATGGGAGGAGAACACTACCCTACCAGGCGCTACTGGAACCAAAATAACGCCAATCCGGGATTCAACAGTTTTCAAAAGCACACCCCTCGCCCCCACCTCAACATGTCTCAGATCCCTGGACATCCTATGAAGAAAACTCCAGATCAGTTGCAAATGGCGCATATGCAATCTATCAAAGCCAAGTTGCCCGGCGAAAGCCTGCGCAAGCCCCAGTGGGACGTCACGGCTCTCCCCCCGTTTCGCAAAGATTTCTACATTCCTCACCCAGATGTCATGAACAGGTAAACAATTTTTCGTGTCCAAACTTTTAACGTAGCGTTCGTTTAAATCACAGGGGCGCTCAGGTTGTCGACGGGCAGTGTGTCGAAGTATTAAGACTCCTGCAAGTTTACTATTGAACAGCTCGTTGAAACCTAATACATTAACATTGGGATGTAAAATAACAATAACGATTGAACGAGTCAGAATTGTGCAGGATTGAGATGTGCACGCAGAAGAGGGAGAGGCATCAAAAGCACTATATAAATCATGATTATCTGAATAAAAAGTTTTAAAAGTAAAACATACTACAATGGTCACCCAACTAAAATTAAAGTTAAAAAATATATATAATTTTAAAAATTGAATGGTATGAAAGTAAAAAAATTAATAATATAGCAAGGGCGTTTTATACTGTAGATGACGCTAATGATCGAGCAATTTGTTTACAACCACTGGGAAAGGTGTGCAGTAAGACTTACAGCTAAAATTGATAAGGCCCTCATTTTGCAGGTCTGAAACCATTTAGTTTGTGGTTTTGGCAAAAAGTCTTGTAGTCTGGTGCTTGTTCGGCAGTTGAACAGGTAAGGGCTATCTGGTGTTAGATGCTGGAACATGGAGAGTGTTGAGGGGGTGGTCTCATAACTTTCTGGTGCAAGCTTGGCGATGGTTGACGGCGAAGTTGTGGCGGGTCCTTAATTACCTAAGGTGACGTGGTACACTACTGCAGTGTAGGCACGCTCAGAGTGATCTGCAAAGATGAGTTCCTCTAGATAGTATCCTAGAGGATCATACAGAGTTTGGTGGCTGCAATCGTTAGAAAAGTTTGTCCCCTTTGGGGTCACGGGTAATTTGAGTGTGGGGTCTTCCTCGTGATTAGGGGGGTGGTACTCGATGGAGTTTGCCAGTGGAAGATAGATGTTCCCCGGGCAGGTTCTGAAGGAGGTTTGGATGGTTGACGGCCCACTTTCGGAGCTCCATCTGAGCATCCTGCTGCAGCGCAATATTTTGTAAGTAATCGGCAACAGCCAGTTTTCGCTATAAAAATTGGAAATGTTGGTATAAGTTATATCATTTGTGATCTTCCCTTTCTTTTTTTAAGTAGGAAGGAAGACGACATCAGAATGTTCCGCATGTCGAAAGAAATCACGGTGAAGGGAAGACTTGTCCCGCCGCCGTCTCAATTTTTCGAGGAGGGTAATTTCCCCGAGTACCTAATGACCGAGATTCTTCGGCAAGGATTTGCCGAGCCTACCGCTATCCAAGCACAAGGATGGCCCATCGCGTTGTCTGGTCGAGATCTCGTCGGAATCGCTCAAACTGGCTCAGGAAAAACACTCGCCGTAAGTATTTTCGGTAACAGTTTCCGTACTTCCGTATTCTATTTTTATTTGGTTTGTGAGCCTTCGTTTTTGGTTCTTCAGTACATTCTACCCGCTGCCGTTCACATCAATCAACAACGAGTCAGCAGCGGCGATGGCCCCATTGCCCTCATTCTCGCTCCGACTCGAGAGCTCGCTCAACAAATTCAAACCGTCGCGCAAGATTTCGGTTCCCCTTCCAAAATCAGGAACACTTGCATTTTCGGAGGAGCTCCCAAAGGACCCCAAGCCAGAGATCTGGAAAGAGGTAAAAGTGTTAATTGCTTGAAGTTTTATTTGAGTAGCGCTAACTTCTAAGTTACTAACGAATGTTTTGTTGTATCAGGAGTTGAAATCGTCATTGCCACACCCGGGCGGCTCATAGACTTTCTCGAAAGAGGCACTACTAATCTGCGGCGGTGCACTTACCTCGTCCTCGATGAAGCGGATCGCATGTTGGATATGGGTTTTGAACCTCAAATCAGGAAGATCATCGAGCAAATAAGGGTAATCACTTGTGAATTGTTTGTTTTAACCCTCTGCGCCAGTTTAGGGGACATTCGGTCTCACGTGTATAACTCTCTTTTGGCAGTTTGCGTCGATTGAATAATTTCTAGAAGTTTTTGTCAAATTTACGTTTCAGAGTTCAAAAACACCTTTTAACATGCCTGAACGTAGAAAACTACATCGTTTTACTTCTTCTCCTTGAACATTCGTTTCAAAAGCGAATTTCTGGCAGTTTCAATTTTTTTCAATGGTTCAGATGAGACTCATGTCTTCAACTGGCCTACTTCCATGTCTTTCTGTGACCGACTGTTCAGCAGAGATGAAAGCCGAAATGTATCAAAACACTTTCTTTTGACGGGTTTCAAATTTTTCGCTGTAGAAGTGAAACTAACTGGAACAAAACTTTTGTGGCAAACTACCTAAGTCCGTAGGATATTAGCAACACAAAAGTAACACCAACAGGTTTATAATGTTGTTGCTGACAACTTCCTTGAGAAGTTCGGTGTGACTGCGCCTGATGAATTGAATCCTCTAATTTCTCCTCTTTGGCATACATTCCATTATTTATCGTTGACTTCTTTCATGGAAATGGAAGTCGTTTTGCCTGAGCTCGATTCAGTAGGCATTGTAGTCATTACTGGAGACTTGTCAGTAGGCGTATTTATTGCGTCAGGCTGATGTCACGGCCAGTGGTCTTCAGGTTGATGTTGAGATGAATAATGTCCTGAGGATGATGGCCGTAGAAACGACGAGTGTATTGAGTGGTCTTCAGGTTGATGTTGAGATGAATAGTGTCCTGTGGATTTACTCCTTTTCACGAGAATAGAAATTCGCCGCGATGCTGCCCAAATGGTCTATTTTCTCGCACGAATTATCACTCTCAAGAGCAAAAGCAAGAATCATGTCCTAGTCGGTACCTGCATTTAGAAACAGGTTGGCTCTACATTGCACCAGAAGGTCCCCAGAACCCCTGAAAGTAGATTTGCTAGAAAAACAGGGCTTAACTCTTGGGGCGAAAATGAGTTCATTGGCTGACTTCATGTGCCAGGAAGGAAGGCGATGGCAAAGAGGCTGTTCTAACAGTTTAATGTTCTGCAGAATTGTTTTGGATTGAGATTTACCTTTTCACCTGCACACCATACGCTTAAAGTCTCCAGTTTCCATTTCAACGCACCACAGTGCCCGCATTGCGCTTAACCTATTGTATTTTGACCTTACATATGGCTGAAGTAGCAGCAACATGTGCAACCTGTTTCCAAACCCTCTGATTTTGTTGTTGAGTTTCGGCAGCATGTGAAGTGACAACTGTAGACGATGCTCCCGCATTCACTTTACGCAAGTTGCTCTTGGTGGTCCACACAAAAGGGTTCAGGTTCTCCATAATTTCGGTGTTGATAAAATCGAGCCTTCCCCTCACTGTGTGTGTATCTAGGCCCCTTTGAGGTCTCATTTTATTTGTACAGTGGCCATTTTGTGAAGCCACCCCTGCATTTTGGTTCATAGCTTTGCTCCTTAAAACGGCATCCGCATTTATTTGGCTTCATCGTGCCGTGTCGATCAAATGGAGCTAAGGGAGGTTCCCATTGCCATATTAACCGCTGTAGCAAGGCGTTCAATTAAGCCACAGTGCTCTTAGAGATGGTGTGATGTTCCCTCACCTGCTATTTTAACATGAGAGGGTGGTACTTGCTTCAATGAGCCCAGGACAATTAGCTACCAGGTCTGTATTTCAGACATTTCAATCGATTGCTGGGTGGGTGGGTGGGGGTGGGGGGGTGTCATTGTTGATAACAAACAACGCCTTTCGTCAATCATCTGACATATCAACTAACGGCTCTCTCTTTTTTTCCTATAGCCTGATCGCCAAGTATTGATGTGGTCTGCTACTTGGCCGAAAGAAGTGCAAACCCTCGCCGAAGATTTCCTCTGCGATTACATTCAAGTGAACATAGGCTCTCTCGAATTGGCAGCTAACCATAACATCCGTCAAATCATCGAGATCCTCGAAGAGCACGAGAAAGAAGCCAGGTTGACGAACCTTCTCGTGGAGCTTAGTCAAGAAGTCGGTTTCAAAGCGATTATTTTCGTCGAAAAGAAGAAGAAAGTGGACGATATCACCAAGCAGATTAAAAACGAGGGGTAATGAACATTTACTAGTTTTGAATGTTAGTTTGTAAAATAAAATAGAATGAAAGTTGAGCAACGGTGCTAAAGAACGGAATAAATCGATGGAAATGTGAAGTAGGAAGGAGTTGCAGTTTGTGACGATAATTTAGAATTGAGTTAGGTGGGTGATTCTAACTCCAACGTTGAGCACCGCGTGGAACTGAAATTAGCCCATGGTGTGGTCGTTGACCCTGACTAAAATAATCTCTATGGCTTCTTTAGGCTGATGAGTTTGCAAAATCAAACTGTATTTCAAAATATCTTCAAAATAGTCACATAAATGTTCACCCGCGAGCTGAGACCAGAGGACAAGGACGTCCTAGTGTTAATGGATGTGTGGCTGCTTACAGTAGGACAATGTCAGACCCTTGGAGCCCTCAATGAGCCGTTGTAAAAATTTATTGTTTACTACGTTTGATTATTTGAGGGAAAATAGTTTTGTAAAAATGCAGCGATGGAAGTATTATCTTGTGAAACTGAGTCCTTCCCGATGTATGAAATGTGGGACTCTTCCCTGCTCCTGAAAGCAGAATTTGAGCTTCCATAGAGGTGAGTCAGTCAGCCCAGCCGTGTGTCAGTGAGAAACCAAATTCTCAAATTCCCCTCAAAACTTGAATTGATTGTGTCTAATCAATCAAGCAACAGCCATAAGCGCATCACATTTCATTTCTGATGAGTTTATTTGAGATTGGAGGGCAGTCAAGTGACTCGAAAACGTTTTGAAATCATAAGGCCTCTCCAGACTCTGGTAGGGAGAATGTGAAGAAGTTCCTCGGCCCTTTTTGTCGTCTCGTCTCACTGAGAATGCTCCAAACAAAAGCTCCCTACTGCCTGTGCACAAAAATGCTTCACATGCTCCCTATTTTGAAGAGTAAAATTACAACTAGTTGCGCGAAAAGGCTTTAAATTACAGCCAAACTTTCTTCCAAAGTATTCACCTTGGTAAACGCGAGCATGTTTTTGAATGTAGAAACTAATTTGGTTAATTCGCTAATAGTAAGTAGCTCCCATCCAAACGCTTCGGGAATCTTAACGATAAACGAATCATTTCGACAGTCTTGAATTTATTGAAAAGGCAGCAGCACATCTGTGCGGAAAGATGCACCTGGTCGCCCCAAGAAGAGGCAAAACCAAAAAAAAAAAAAACCAAGTGCTAGGGCGTCCTCAGGTGGAACCCGAAGAGCAGCGGGATAAGAGCCATAGCGCTAATAGCACGAAGGTAAACAACCTCAACAATTGACGCTCCGTGGCGCATGGCGCCAACACAGGAGATACAGTCAATTTCTTTGGCGGCGCTCAGGTTGCAGTTGGTTTATGTTGAGAGGACTCGAATACCTGAACGGAGTACACCCCCTTCTGACTAATACGACCCGTTCTTCCCATTATTTAATTAAAATTAATAACGGATTTATACTTTCAGATGGCAAGCTATTTCTATTCACGGTGACAAATCTCAACCAGAACGTGATTACGTGCTGACTGAATTCAGAAATGGGAAGAGCCCTATTCTCGTCGCTACTGATGTTGCTGCTCGTGGATTAGGTAGGTTTGTTATATTTATAATTCGTGTCATTCCCCTAGGTGTTTTATTAAAACCTTTCGCGTGGAAAGTTTTGTAAACGGCCAAAAAAAATGATTTCGTTTTCTTCGTATCATTAACTCGCCAATCCTTGATTGGCACTGCTATGCGCCATTACTCGTGCATGAGATTTCTATGTAAATCCTTTATTTCCTTGAATATGATTGGTCGTTAATTCATTATTTTTTCTTACTTTTTACTTTCTGTCGTTGTGCATAGTAGAAAGACAAATCCTTTAATCTGCTAAAAACGAAAAATCTTCACACATGAAAGTTTTGTGGTCTACTAAGTCCAAAAAACAATATTTGGGAAAATGGTCTTTGTCTGCAAACGGGATTAGAGAAAGCGGTTGAATTAGAGACTCTCAAAACAAAGTATAGTTGCCATAGCCATCAAAACCTAAATATTGTGTTTCTTAAAAACGGCTCTAACGATTTTGATTAAAGTTTTTGTATGGATGACACCAAGTAATACGACAATACAATGAAATTCTACTCCATGGGAAAATGACGGGAGCAGTTTTTGCGCAGTTTTTTCCTTATAAACTTTGCTCAAACGTTAACAAGATCTTTAGAAAAATTGAGGTCGTAGTCCGATCAAGTACCAATACCATAAGCGTAGTATGATGATGCTCATAAGATATGTAGAAGCTGCTCCGGAAATTCTGGAATTTCGACCTGATGATTCTGCAAAAAATGCCTGGTGGCACGAGTAGAAGCAGCACAATAAATTCCAGAACCACGTGCGCCGCCCGCTGTCATGTAGTACGTCACGCCAGATATTTCCTTATACATTGCTAAGATGCTTGTAGAATCTTCAGAAAAATTGAAGTGGTAGTCCAATTACCTTTACAATGCTCATTTAATAACACTCATAAGAGCTACTACTGAAATTCCGGAACTTCAACCTCGGCTTTTCGTTTCGCTGAACAACAGTAAACTCATTAGAGTTTCAATCGTAAAGTTGGATTACCCGCCTCTTCCTGGGAGTGAATTACTTTCGGCTGGAAGTCTTATTGCTCTCTATCATGCACGTCTTGCGCCTCCAGTGCAGAGGAAACAAAAAGCTCCACTGTTCGTTTTACAACGGGCCTCTTCCGTGACTGATGTTACCCTCGTCGAGGGTTTAGGAACAGCCATCTCATAAGGAAACACCCGATTCGAACCATTCAACTTTAAAATTCTCCGTTCATTTTCTACCTAATCAGTGTGATGTACTTGGTCTATGTATTAATCTACATATATTGTCATGAGATCAACGAAAAAGGTAAATCTGTTAGCTGATTGCTCCTTTATTTATTATCACTAATAACGTTCATTTTATTCACAATTGTTTATTAAAAACCCACGTTAGACGTGGAGGACCTCTCTCGGGTTTAACTTTATGAAGTCAGGGCAGCATAGTGCTGTACCCGTGTTTTACAACCTTCTTTAAGTTAATAAGTTGTGGGGAAAAGATCGAGGGCGTAAGATACGCGGAGTGAGAGAGAGAGAGAGAGAGAGAGAGAGAAGCAAGTGAGCGAACGGTAGTCTGGTCGATACCTTCCTACTTGACATTTGTTCCTTTTTTCCTTTTTTTACTTTCCTTGGCTCTACAAAGTAGAAAGGAAAGTTATGTAATCGGATGAAAAAAAAATTTTGAGTTTTCTTCAGATCTTTACGTTTCAGAACCTCCTGAGTCCGAAAAACACTATTTGGGAAAATTGTCTGTGTGTATGTGTGTCTGTGAACGATTTTTAGAGAAAACCACCGTACCAAATCAGCTCAAACTTCATATCTCGCCCGCAGGTCATCATGGGACGCCAAAATAAGGGAATGAACAAAATCCACCGAAATTTAACTATAGTTATCATAGTGATCAAAACACCAAATATTTTTTTTCTCAAAAACGGCTCTAACGATTTTGATTAAATTTTTTATATTGATAGCTCCCAATATGGCAACAATACCATAAAATTCCCATTTATGGGAAAATGACGAGAGCAGTACAATAAATTGCCAAAACTTTCGACGTAATCGATTTTACAGTGGTGTTTAGAGAAAACGACCGTACCAAATCCCCTCAAAGTAGATATCTAGCCCGCAGGTTACCATGAGACACCACAATAAGGGTATGAGCAAAATCCACCGAAAGTTAACTAGTCATCATAGTGATCAAAACACCAAATTTTTTTTTCTCAAAAACGGCTCTAACGATTTTGATTAAATTGTTTATATTGATAGCTCCCAATATGGCAATCACACCATAAAATTCCCATTCGTGGGAAAATGACGAGAGCAGCACAATAAATAATCACAATTTTCGACGAAAAGCGTTTTTAGCGCAGTTTTTTCCTTATTAACTCCGCTGGGATGTTAGTAGAAAGTTAAAGAAAATTGGTATTGTAGTCCAATCCAATACCTAAAGTGTGAGTGTTTAAAAACGCTCATGAGGTACATGGGGCTCACTTCAGAAATTCCTGAATTTCAACTACCGCCGTTTCGCTTACTGCTAGTTCTGACAGTTATTGCCCATTAACTCTGCAAAAGTGATTATTATCCCTCTTCAAAAAATTCGTTACAGCCTCATTAATTTTCTGTGTACCAGTTGCTCAATAATGGTCCTATAATGAGTATGAGCAGCACAATAAATTCCGGAACTGTAATTGCTACCGCTTCCTGCTGCTGTGACGTGTTGTTTGACCAACTTCAAAGGAACTGAGTGATAAATGAATTGAGTAAGTAGAATTAGCTATGTACAAAGTGAATTGTTGTAGAGCTAAGGAAAGTTGTGTGTTGCAACGCACCAGATATTTTTTTAATACCTGCCAGCTGGAACGTTTACTAGAAACTCAATAAATAGTTGAACAATACCAACTTGAACCCGTGAGACTGATTGAAGTTAATGGTCAGTAATGGATATCATTTCATTAGTTACACATGGTGATTCACTAACGGAAACCCGTAAGTTCCAGTTGTACAGCATGTATACTGAAAGTAGGTATTATACAATCAATATCGTTATCGTTATTGTCTTATTACTCTACCTTTCTTCGTGGAAACCAATAAAATGATGTACCGTGAGTCTGAGAGACGCAAAGTGAGCCGGAGTACCTCCATTAATGATTCGCCAGAGCGTGTCTTCTTCCACTCGCAATCACTAGGGCTTGAAACGTTTTAATGTAATTTCGTTGTACTTTATCCGTTTGCGATATTCAAGGTGTACTGAGACGAACCGAATGTAATTGCTCTTCGTCCCAATTACGACGACGTTTAGACGATATCGTAACATTGGCTCAACAACTGGTCGAACTTTCACTTTATTAGTTCCACGCGTTAGTGGATCCCTTCCACAATTCCAACAAACTCATTGCTCAATGAGTGAGGGCATTTTTACTTTTCGCTACTCAGAGGGAAAGGAAAGTATTGTAATCGTGCCATAAAAGGGAGGGGAGGGTTTCTTCAGATCAGTTTTGAGGCCTACTGAGTCTAAAAAACATAATTTCGGCGCGTGGTTCGTATGTGTATGTCCGTAGTTCGATTTCTTTTTCACATTTTTCTTGAAAACTGCTCTAACGATTTTGGTTAAACTTTCACATTATCTTCTACTAATTGATACCTAACTTTTCTTCTGTATACATATCTCCATGAAAATACGGTGAACGGAGATATAGGCCTATGAAGCAAAAACCGGGTTTCCACGCTTTTTGGCAAAATGGCTTCAGCGATTTTACCAAACTCTCAGGATATTTTGAAATAGTTGATACTTATGTATTGTTCTCAATAAATGTTCCTCTGATAGTCCATTGAGCAAAGAGAAAAACGAAAATTTGTCGAAAATAACGTTTTTTCGAACATCTAATTAGTCTCTTCATTTTTTTCTCTATAAATGTTTCTGTAGAAACGCGTTGAACGAAGATATATCGCCCGCATATTTATTTAGTAAACCATTTGTTGCATTTGTAATCAGTCCAGTGGTTCTCGATGGCAGTGACATGTGTAGCAGCAGCACAATAAATTCTTGAGCTCTCGAGTTCCACCAATTTTCACGTGGAACTGATTGATACAACAGATCGTTATATGTATATTTGCTGTATATTGGACGTTTTCATTTTTCAGACGTAGAAGACGTAAAATACGTTATCAATTACGACTACCCCAATACGTCAGAGGACTACATTCATCGAATTGGTCGAACTGGGAGGTGCACACAGTCTGGTACAGCTTACACTTTCTTCACTCCCAATAATCAACGCCAAGCCCGAGATTTGATTGCAGTGTTGACCGAAGCTGAACAACCAGTTGATCCCAGGCTCTTGGAGCTGTCGAACCTCGCTAAAAGCGGGTACAACGGTAAGTGTTTTTGCGCGCTTTGGTCGATTGATGGGGGGTTAGGGAGGGAAAGTAAATGCGTCCGCATGAAAGGGGTAATGGAAGAAGTAGATACCTACGTAACAGAACAGCTTCCAATTACAGTTTTGCCACTCTTTGATTGGGTTGTAGTGAAACTGACTGCTGCGTTGGGCACTTCTTGAAGCCATACTAGTTGCCTGTTCTATAGTATGGAACGCTCTCTGCCTGTAATCTGCACACCTGTCTGTCACTGCCCAAGGAGAACCGTCAACCCTAAGAACTAGAAGGAAGCGTTCTGGGCATCCTGTCTGTACAATCAATTTTGTTCAGATCTACCACTGGCCTAATTTTGCAGACGCATGAGGGCTGTTATTGTGTAGAGAGGGGCCCCTGGTTGTCCGTGTTATTCGCGTTTGTGGTCATGTGCTCCCAAGTAGCCACTTTTCCCAGGCCTGAGTGAAGGTAGTGAAACAGAGTGTCGTTCTTCCAGGAGCATACCTGACTTCGTAAAGAGGGCAGGAGAAAATCGTGTGAGAAGCATCGTCCGCTGCTCCAAGGACATGAGTCGAGTGTGTGAAAAATAACAGCCGTGAGTTGAGTGCTCAGTTGACTGGCCGTGCTCAGAGAGCAGCCGAACTCGCGGGAAAGTGGGATGCCACCAGTCAATCTGTGGTTAGCTGCTGACTGAGGGCAGAGTGGAGTGAAGGTGCTGCACAGTAACCCCTGAGTCTCACTGCTACTGGCTTATGAGTGAGTCATGCGCCAAGCTCAGAGCTGCGGGACAACGTGGAGTGGTAGTCCGTTCTACTGTGCTAGATACCTCCTTTTTATGTGAGTCGGGGGAGCATGAAGCGTATAGGAGGGGGGCCCTAGCTAGAGCTCACAAGGCCAAGTGAGACGTTGTTTTATAAGCTGGCAGCACAGCTAGTAGGACATACACATGACCATGAAAAAACCAACCACACCAACCAACTTCATTTCCTCCTGGTAGTCCATATGCCTTCGTACAAAGTGGAATAATTATGATTATAATGCTTATTCGTCCTATCTGGCCGAGCTAACTGGTTGTGTTTGGAGTAATAGACTCATTATGCTCTCATGAACTCACTGGGGTGAAATTCTAGGATGCTGCTTATGCCAAGAAGTAGTCAAGTAAGGGAACCAAGTAGCCAAGTTTGTTCAAGAAATTTCCGATTTGTACAACGAAGTCAATGTGAAATAGGATGATCGTTATGTTTGTCCGAGTTAATTTTCCCCGGTGCTAGGATATCTACGTACAAAACATTTTCTGTTCTCGTCTGAAAGTTTCGTATCAAAAATTTGTCGTAGGGCGCAACCGTTGGAACAACAACCGCAACGTGATGATCAAGGATCAAGTTATGGGCAACCGAGTGATGACCAATGGGCCCAGCAACGGTAATACCATGAAACCCAGCCCTACAGGCAGCAACAGTTCCAATACTTGGAACAACCACAGTGAATATCGTCCCAAGTGAGTTCAATATTTTTTATTCGAATAAGTTTATACGTTGTGAGAGTAAGGGACTTGTTCCTAGGAAAGGGTATTTGTACAAGTGGAGCTACTGTTTCTATACAAATCCAGTGCACTGATATATAAGCCAGGATACACTCTGAACGAGATTCACAGCGTGTCAAATCGTCGTTTTTCTAATTCACTCGAAAACAGCTCCAACAAATTTGATGAAACCTTATGGGATATGTTAAACTATTTACCATTTTGTTCTTCTAATATTTTTACTTTCCCCGGCTCTACGAGGTAGAACGGAAAGTTATGTAATCAGCCGAGCCGAATGATGAGGCTGGTGAAGTGTCGTGGGAGCGGAGAGCTTCGGGGCAAGCATTACAAGTCCTCTGTAGGAAAAGCGAACATGGAGCAGGCTTTAGCTGTGATGCAATGTGACTCACGCTGGGCCTGTCGCATCGAGGGTTCGGTGGAAACCCTCCTTTTGAAAGCGTTCCTCAGTGACACTACTACTACTGATCACACACCCTCCCAAGGAGCCAGACCTCCCATTGTGGACAACAGGCGACCTTGGGTCTTTGTGACGTTAAAACCCAACAAATCTCCTGGGAGCAATTTGCTAAGGAAGGATGAGCAGACCATTTCGTCGTATGAAAAGGCAGATCACATTAAGATCCTCTGATCTGGGTCGAAATTCTTACTATTCTTTCTTTGCTAGGGACAACCAATTATCGTGCGTCATGTCAGACAAAAATGAGCGAAGCTCGCGACAAGTCTGGGTGAATGTTAATGGACAGAGACGATTTGAAAACTTATCTGCCGTTATGACTTATCGTGCGCGTCAGTGGAAGGAAAGAGAATTGAACGTATGTGAATGAATTCATTGAAGTTCTGTCTACAATTTGCACACTGAGTCCCTCTGATGTTTCCAACTCCTGCTGTAACCTGTTCACCAGGTCAGTTGAAAAGTGGCTTCAACAGTAGGTCTGAAATCATCTCCACGTCGCTTTCGTGGGAAGCTAGTACGTAGTCACATTTCGTTAGCTCATGACTTAGCAAATTGAGCTCGACTTGTATCCTCAACCCCAAGTGAAATCTTAGCAATTCGAAGCTCACCCCTTCTACTGCTGGGAGAAGGGTCGTTAGGCGTCGCCATTGTGAGTGACCGGCAGCGGATGAAAAGAAAAAGAAAATTTGTGCTATCAGAAGGCACAACTGCCAAGGAAAGTTGATCACAGTTTGACACCGTACTCAATCAGAATTCTCTCTCTTTGATACGCCAAATTAAGATTTGAATCAGTCAGGAAAGACTCAGGTCTTTCTCAAGGACCATTGTGTCAATATTGATACACAAGTTAGTACATTCGTCACGAACGTTCAAGTCCTGGAGAAAACAGGTTCCGAGCCCTTTACTATTTATCATAACGAGAGAAAGGGGCATGGGAAGCTAACAAGCCATAGTGATGAAAATCATTTCTGGTGTGTAGGGTTTGTTTGTTTGAATAAGGATTTTCTTTTAGATTTATTGCCCTCCCACGAACTCGTTCAGGATCATGGAATTTCATTTTTCAGCAACGGAATGCGCTACAACAACCAGGCACCTCACCAAAACATGGGCGGTAACGGCTACGTTCCCCGTAACAACACCTTCAGGCCTAACAATGGTTGTGGCCACGGATTTCAGAACCGCGGTGGGCACAGAGGAGGAATGCAAAATCCTGGCGGCTATCAGAACAGAAACGGAGGTTACAGGTCTAACGACATGTACGTTCCTCCTTATATGGATCATCAGGTATGACAATTACCACTATTTTTGCGTTAATTTAAGGGCACTCAGTGTAGAAGCTGAAAAGGGGACGGTTCCCATGATTTGTTGTGCATGTTTCGTACTGAGTTTTCTGTGCACTTTAGGGATGGTTTTTTTTCTGTCACGTACTGCTCTAAGTTTATAACTCAATAACATTCAAAACGTAGGCAATTCAGCAGTTCCACAATGAGTTCAAATGGTTTGGTGCGTTTAATGGTGCCAAGGAGACAGCTTCCTTATGGGTGTGAGACTTGTGCCTTTGAAAGCTTGTAGGCCTCATTGACAGCCTCAATTTTGAGCTCGAGATAGTCGCACTATTTGCAAATACCTGTGCGGGGGTTTTCTTCTTTTTTTTGAGTGGTGAGGGGTTAATATAGTAGGGAGGGTTAGCTTCTAGTGACCCCATGAATTTGCCAAACTGGAAACCGTGTTGGTAGCTCTTCTTTGAATCTTCTTCAGCCTATCATGAGCATCTTGTAGCATGCCGCCATTCTGGTACATGGCCCCATCATGTCTAGGAGTTAGGGAGGTTCAGGAGTGGCCTTTCTTGCATGTCTTCATTTTGCGATATAATCCCTGCAATTGCTGGCCATGGAGCAAGCTCCATCCTCCTCTGTTTCCCCACTGTTCTAGCTTCGCCGATTTCTCACCTAACTCCAATCGGGCATCTAGAAGTATGGTAGACCCATCACCCTCTACTCATACATGACCCCATACCAAGTCAGGCTCACCTGAATTGACCCATATAGCAGCAGCGCCCAGCTCGTCCTTGAATCAGTGGGTTCCCTGGTGGCACTGCTTGAGGAAATCCTGCGTTTGGTGCTCCAGTGGAGGTTGCCATGGAACATAAAAACCATCTTTGGCAATGGCAACTAGGCCCCCTCATGGCCGCTAAACACCCTGAACTGCCTCCTACCTGCAGATGGGCAACCTCATCTCCTGCGACCCTCCACTCAGCGTGGAGTGTGCACTACCTCTTCTTGTGACCTTGTTCCCTACAACAGCAGCAGAGTAGAGCGCAGTCAGCATCTCAGGACATCCACCCTGCAGTTGACCCATCTCATTCTTACTGTGCCCTTGCCCAAGAGGAAACCATCTTGTGTGTCCCTTCATCGCTCGCTCACATTAGTCTTTACCAGGAACACCTCAGTTTCACCCACACCCTGAGCTGCAAGGATATCCTGCGCGGTTGTTGCATTGTCAAGATCCCTAATCTTAATAGACGCCTGAGGGTGGGCAGTCCTGACCATTACTTGATTGGATAGATTACTGGTTTAAAGCACGTACAGGGGCCAAGTGCGTTTCCTTGTTGGTCACGTGAATTGCTCAAATTGGGCTCTGAGGAAGCATCTTCATTCTCAATGCTGAGGAAGTGGCTGACGAGAGGCGATTGCATGAGCTCAGTGTGCTGTAAGAGTTTAAAAAAAGTGATTTAATTTCATAGTTTTGAAGAGTGAGATATAAACACATGGGAGGAGTAACCATATTCCAAGCGGTGGTGGGATGATGCCCTTATTGTCTTTTGAATGTCACTTGCAATCATGGGCTTAGTCCTCTCTTGTTTAAATTGCAAAAAGTGTGTGTACCAAGAGCACGCTGGCTACCAATATTAGCGTGTTAATTTAAATCGTTGGTTTGTTCTAGTTTTATCATCGATTTATTTTAAACACTTGTTAAACTGTCCCACCTGACTCCCATTGTAGGTACCTCCAGTGATCGTAGTCTAGTGGTCATAGGGGCATTGGATCAGAGCTCGGGATTGCTGTAATTTTTTTTTTGCCTGAGTCAACAGCTCTACAAACATTTCCAAACCCCTCGTAACAAAACCTCATTGACGTTGAAGGTTGATACCTGCTGGGGCTTTTTGCTGCCCAAAATGGCTGTGACGACTCGTTGAGGTAGAGCAATCAATCTGGGTGCTAACTGTTGAGTTATTTTCATGGCAAACCAACCATTCAAGTCAATTTAATAAAAATACCGTTACAACAGCACGATATCTGCTAGCATACCCAAGAGATTTCACAGAACAGGGAAAAACAGAATGATTTTGTGTCTCTTTTGGACTGAGTTGAAACTGCTGAACCTATCGTGCCAATATTGTGGAACTCTCCTTTATGCTGATAATTCTGAATAACATCAAAAGCGTCGTCTACATCCAGTTCATCAACTACTCCTTTATTGAAGAGATGATGAAGCTGGTTGAGTTCGTCCAAAACCCACGGATTTTAATTAGTGAGCGGCCATTGTTTGATATGCTGTGTTCGGTCGTATGAAGATATAAAGGTGTCAGGGCTGTGTCACTGTAGTGCACCGTCAAATTTCGTGTCACTCATGCTCTCTCACCCATACGTCACAGACTGTGCAATCGTAATGTGGCTGTAAAATGTTTGGGCCACACCACTCTCTAAGAAGGCTTTATTTATGCGGAACTGTTATCGCCTGCTACTATCTAGCGCTAGAATTCTAAGTTCTGATTGAAACATTTGACTAACCATTGTACTATGGAATCAAACTCTGAATCCCATTCTTCGTCTATTTCGTTGTAACGAACGCTCGCCCTGCGTTTCACGAGTTCCCGCCACAAAGTCTTGATAAAATTGTTGGGTGAAGTCTGCCATTAGTCCGCTGTCGGGAATGAAGTCGAACTTAGAAACTTCACACTTCCCGTTAGGTATTTCTGCACATCCAGTCGAGTGAAGTGATTCGATTACTGATAACGATTTATGATCGCATTTACCCAATCAACTTTTCACCTGTGCCTAGTTTGTAAACCTGTTGACTCGCGCTTGTGTTATTTTGTAGCGTCATTTTCTGGGCGAAGAACTGCAAGTCGACTCTTAGTCAATGATTGGCCGCCCTTTCCCCTCTCGAATTTCTGACAAAGAAATATATCAAGTTCGGGCTTGATGTTTAAATAAACGATGTTTTCAAAGGTTGACATTTGTTATGTGTCGAGGGTGATAAATGTAAGGTTGGGTCCCGCATCCCCTCTCTTCTGTCGGTTGGTGGGGGTAGTGTGTACGTCTTGCCAGTTTACGATTGCTTTTATTTGTCGTGTACCTACTATGAAATAAGAATCAAGCTCGTTAAATGGAAAACCAAGAATGTATAGTGGAATTACTTACGTCAGTCAGGCAACTACGTCTCTATCAACATCGTTACGTGAGCTTTTCGGTTTTGTAAAAATTGTCAGGCGTTCTGTAGAGCTTCAGGTTGCCCCTATTTGTCCTGACCTGCATATGCAATTTACGAGACTCACGATTTAAAACGTACATGTTGACAGTGTGGGGACAGTGAAGAAAAAGGCTGTCAAAGAAACGATAGAAACGATTATTGTGCTGATTTCGCATTTCCGTTGTGCCATTTTGGACCATCTACATCAACGTTCAAGTTTCGGACTTCATTTTCATTGCATTTAGTTGAGCGTGCCATGAAGGTTTTATCATCAAATTTTGGAGGGAAAAACTCGGGAAATGGTTGAATCTACAAAGATGTCCGAATAGCGCTCTTCCAGACTCTCGCGGAGTATCCTTACGATGCCTGTTTGCCAATGTGGGGCAAACGAAGGACGCACATCTATCTTCCTGAGCATGCAGAGCGTGTTCGCCCAAGTCGAATGAGGGGAAAACACTTGTGGAAAGTGTCCTGCCAGAGTGGGTCACACGCATCTGTATCTCGTGGCACAAAAACTGCTCTTGAGTGAAGTCAGATGGAGTGAAGTGAGGATAAACGGGTAGGGCAGAGGAACCTCTCCACATTCGTCCTCAGGTTACTCAGCAAGAGTCTGGAGGGGGTGTTGAGGTGAAGAACAAGGACGAGTCTTGAGATGCGTCCTGACGAATAGATGCTGTTCGTATTGCATTAAAATGTCATAAAAAGGTGACGATATATTGTGAAATGACCACAATAACTTTAAGTGCGTCAGACAGAAATGAAATGGAGGGTAACATTGTTTTGAAGGCATGGCAAAGTTATTGCGCTGGAACATGAAGCTCGCTGAATACAGGGGCTTGAAACGGTGCAAGTAAGAGGGAGGAGGGGCTTCTTTTAAATACGAGGTCCGTATGGAATCCTGCTTGATTTACTGGTAAGAGGTTAATATAATCTCGTTGAGATCGCATTTAGCAAAACGGTACTTGAACAGATCCAAAAATGACTGCCTAGCGCCACTCTTGGGTAAGTGGGTAAGGTTGAATGGGGAGAGAAGGGCCATTTCAGGGTTACTATCATGACGTGCATGCATTTAGCCTCCTCCCCCTTCCCACCAGTCTTGCTGTTGAATTCAGCTTTGTGGCAAAAGCGTAGTCCTACCCCAGTGGGCCACTTTTAAATTGAATTTCTCACTCTGGGCTCTTTCTTCTTTCTCGTAGTTATCTGATTTGGAACTCGTTACTACAAGGTAATTAAATTTTTACTGTACTGGATCATTCATGAGCTCCTTCACAGTTGGCTAACGTCATAACGTCCATATTTAAACACTTACTTCTACATTTATTTTGATCCTTCGCTCGCGCCAATTTTTGTTAACCGCTCGTTTTTGTTTTGTTTTTTTGTCCCCCTCTTTCTTCAGGTACAATCGCTAGTCAACCACAAGTTCTTCCAACCCGGAGGCGGCAGAGGCGGCGCCCCTCATTGCTACTCGGCTCCCCCGCCGCCGGCTTACTTCCAGCCTCATCATGCCCCGCACATCCCCCCTTACGCATACTCCGCCTACACTCAACCCCAAGCCGTTCAGCAATAAAGTAACACCTTTTGAAAGAACACATTCCTTCATCTAATTTTCTCACGTTTTTGTTTTATTTTTGCTTATTTAGTTATTCCTCTGATTAAGATCTTCGATTTAAAAAAAAAAAGTTTTCATTTTTCATTTTCTTTTCGTTTCAAAGAAGAGAAAACGAGAAGAACTTTTGTGTCGTATCAGAAAGAAATATTAATCTTAAATGTTTTACTAAGGTGTTTTTGTGAAATGCACTCAAATTATTCAGAAGGGGAGGTTAGTGTTAACTTATAAATGTTTGTCTTTGTCAAAAGTTGAATGAAAAAAAAAAAAAGGAAAAGAGTAACCCTCCTCTCGAATGTTCCTCACATGACAAGTATCTATCAACCGTTCAAGGGTCGTTGTATAAATAATAATTATTATCGTAAGTAGGTTCCGAGTTTAAATTTTTGTAATCGGCGAAACTCCCGAAGAATTAAGATTAACAAAAGAAAGAGAGAGAGAAAAAAAAGAAGCCTTTACGAAAAGAAAGATGAGAAAAAAAGTCCTTTTTAATCCTTCTCCAGAGAGACAACTTTTTGTATATTTATAAGACCTGCTTTGAGGGTAGTTTTGATTACACTTCTACAAAAAAAAATAAAACTGTGATATTACTTAGCTAATTATAATTTTTACTCGAATTTTTACAGAATTGTGAGAAAAACGCATAAATAAGAAGAGAATAAAAAGTAAATTACGCTTGCGTTATGTGTCCAAAAGAGAAAGGTGGGTATTAATCGTTCGATTAACGACTGCGTTGTTTTATGGTTATCCCGTAAATGAAACGGTGCGTCAATTTGATATTATAAAATGAAGAAAAGAAAATAATTACCGTAAGTATCGTAATTTTTTTTTTTAATCCTCAAATTTCAGTTTAGTGAACAGTTTGAAAAAGTGTATTTTTCTTCGCGCACAGAAAAGGGGAAATCGATTTTTTTTTAAAAAGTAGTTATGAAATTGAAACTATGAAGGGAAGGTAAAGATGCGATAGTTGTAAGTTTTCACATCGGCATCTGGTAGTCGTCGAAAAATTAGCAACTTAAGAACCGTACCGCGGGTCATCCGTAAGAGGGCAATTGGTTAGACGCAATTTCCTTGCGTAGAGCTTTCCCGGTTTTGATTTTTATTTTTTCTCTCTCCTATTCTCGAAGAACGGCCTGTTTTAAAATGAGGTATCATGTCGGTTAAATCGGACATAAGTGATTGCGGTAACTTCGTGCAAATAGCCGAAGGGCTAACCTGAACTGGGATCATTTTCCGCGAACCCCCTAGTTCCTAATATGACGACGGCTACTGACAATTGCCCATTTTGCTTTTCTGTGATTCCGGTTTTATTTTTTCGTTGTCCCTTAAATCTCAAAATAACGAGCAAACTGTGATTTTTATCTGCCACCCTTCAGGATGGGCGTGCGCCCAGAGGACGGCTATTTTTGTCGGGAAAATTATCCGTTTTCCTCCGAATTACGTCAAATTTAACGGGCGACTAGTCATTTATATTGATTTATTACTTTTTTTTACGTCAGACTGTTCCTTTTGCGTTTTTCCCCCGTTCGTCGTAATTAACTCGCTTTACTTCGAAACGCCCCCCCCCCTCACCCCGCGCTCCTTCACTATTGTTTTAACTTCCTAAGCGTAACGACCGTACGTTACTAAAGTACGAGTTTTAAATGAAAACATGCGCTTATAACGACGTACTTCGTTCGACTTCGGTTTTTTTTTTTCGTTGTTTTCTCGCTTTCGTTCATAAAAAGAACGAAAATTTATTTAGAAATAACTATAAGACGCATTAAATTAAAATAAAACTCCAACTGTATGTGATATTTTATCAAAGACTGATTTCTCTCGCTCAAGACTAAAAAAAAGTTATACAAGAGAACGAAAATCGCGGATAAGAAGTTATTTTGTAGACAAAAAAAAAACGCGGAACGGTAAAACAAAGTAACGTATATTTAATGATAAGGTGCCCTTTTCGAGCCTGCGGTGCCAATTGTCGCGAGGAGAGCAGTTTTAAGGCAAAATTTAGTTGATTAATTTTCTTTGACGTACAGTTTTGTTTGTTTGTATCTACACACAACTCAGCTTCCAATGGCGCGTGATATGGTTGCCTTCTTAAAAGTTTAATAGAGAACCTCCCCCCAAAGAAAAAAATTTTTTTTATTCTCAAGTTGTGCAGGAGGGAAAAACCCCCGTTTTCGAGACGATCAATGATCTTCCGTCGTTTCGTATTTACCCGGAAGGGTTCAAGTTTTTTTTTTTTTAGAAGTTCGACGTACATCGTCAAAAAGAAACAAAAAAGTCGATTTTTATAGGAAGTAAGGAATTGAAACAATAACGATTTTGTTAGGAAAACACGAGTTTTATTTTTGTTAATGTTTAAAAAAAACGGGAAATCGGATCGTGATCGCTATAGTAGTCCCACCAACCTTTCTCATTGGGTGTATATTGAGCCAAGTGTAAAAATAAAACACAATAGCTGTTATTTTTTTAAAAGAAGACGTTTCGTCGATTGCGTTTAAATCAATTTAAATCGAAAATTTCGATTTCAGCGATCGAAACGCCCCCCTGTAGCTTTGTTTATTGTTTATATTCAGTTTTGAAACAGTTGAGGCTTTCGAGTGGCCTCAACGAGTCGATTAAAAAGAAAATGGTAGCTTCATGTAAAAGTGTAATTTATCGATGATCACTCTCGAAGAATCTTACAAAAAAGTTCTCATTCCGTAGTTTTTGTTTGTTTCAAATTTTTTGTCGTCTTGAAACAATTATTTGTCTTTGGTCCGGCAATTAAGAATATGCTGGGTAAAACGGCTCGACGTTGATCGGACGCTTTTGAGCGTTTTTTTAACGCTGAAAATGGTCATTTTTGAAATTTGCGAGTTTGTCGACGGAATCGCGAATTGAGGAAACTTTTGATCGAGTTTCAAATAGTTGCGTCGATGCCGTTCTCTGCTTCAACGATAAATTATTGACCAAAAAAAGGGTTAGAAAACCGTCTAATCAGCTCTCATTGTCGAATCGACGTGTTAGGTGGTTGCACGGGCAGAACTAGAGTGTCTCCGGGGCAAATTGCAACTTTGTCACGTAATACCTCCAAATGGCGAGGAGAGCTGCAGTTCTCACCCGTACCGACAGACTTAATTATTTTAAGCTGTCGTAGTTCCCCCACTTTTTTTTTTTTTCAAAGGGGATAAATTAGGCGAATGTGAGAACTGCAGCGTGGCAAATTTCAAAAATGACCTAATCTGTCGATCGACTAGCCTTCGACGTTGTTCGGCCGACGTGTAGCGCTTTACCCGTACAGGCAGACTTAGCTGTTTTAAGCTGTCGTAGGTTCCTCTTGAATTTTATTGTTGCGGCGTAGTTCCTCCAACTGTTTTGCCGAAGGTGATTTCAATTGGCGAATAATTTAGGCGCGAATCACTGCCAAACTTCAAATTGTACTGATTTTTTTTTTGTTTCAATAGCGAATTTCACAGTTTCGCCAAACTAGTTATTAATAGCTTTTTACGACCGCAATTTGGTTTCTTCCTTAAATTTAAGTTGTCGCGATCTGTTCGCCTCGAAAGGCGGCGAACTTCAAATTAGAAGGAATTACGCCAACGATTGATTTCCCGCTCGAAGGGCACGTTTTGTTCTCAATGTCGAGCGAGCGTAGTGATATTTTATAAGGTCTGTTCGAATTGTCGCCAAGAACCTTTCTTTTTTTTTTGTAAACTAACAGGGAACATATTTGTCTTCGAGGCGAATTAAATTTTTTTTTTGTGGAAAAAAAAATCGTCAGATATTTCCACTGACGACTGATATTATTTCGTATTATTTTGTGACTGTGAGTATCGGAACAGTAATAATTAGTTGATGAAAAGTGTCTTATTACAAAAATACATAGAATTATATAGTTTTGTACCTGAATTCGCCAAAAATAAATCGTGATTTCAGTTGTTGCAGTCACAGACTTCGAGTTTTTCGTTTGTTTCGAGGCAACGTGTAAAAACATTTTTGGTTATCGTGCCCCCTCGTCGAAGTTTTGTTTCTTACCCCCGCCCCAACCCTCACTCCCTTCCTCACCGTGTCTCCCTCTTAAAGTATATTTTGTCGGTCATTCGGTTCTTTTATAATTTCGTTGTCTGTTAACTCGAAGTTGAATTAGGAACGAATTTAAGTAGTCAAACTCATTTGTTTTGTACGACCCTTGTCAAAGTGGATGGATGAGATATTGTTTCGATCTTTGCTTTATTTGATAATGCGTTTTCTTTTGTCACTGAATATATATATAGTACAAAATGAAGGTATAAAAAAACGGTTGTATTAATTTTCGTTCTTGCAACGTTTTCTTTTTCTTTATGTGCTGTTGAAAGAGAGAAAAATAGAACGTTTAGTAATTAAAAAAAAAAAGAAAAAATCTGAGTTGTCTTTAAAAAGTTGAGTGTATCTTGTGGTTGATATTGACGTCTGCCGCTGAAGGTTGATCTCTTCTGAGTCTACTTCAAGTGCATTTCTTGTATCTAATACAGTATTATGTAATCAAAATGGTTTCGATTTATTTTCGCCTCCAACGTGTGTTTTTGGTTGTTTCAAATTATCCACAATTTCCGTGAATTATTTCAGTTAGTGTGTACAACTCCCTGATTGTGGTGGGGGGGGGGGAGGCCTGGCTTCTATTGGCCCCACGAATTTACTTCTGCATGTCCTCACGCAGAATCTTGCAGTGAGCCCATACAGCCCAGCAGTTAAGGTGATTCAGGAGTAGGAGGTCCATTGTGTCGGCTTTGGCAAGCTTCACCCTCTTCTCAAGGGTCGTAGCATTGAAATCGATGCGAACCTACCTCATTTAGTTCCCCCTGAAAAGACTAATTGGCTCATAGGAGTAAGATGCGCGCTAAAACGTGTAAGGCCGAATGTAGAGCCTCACCCTACCCCATTGTCACTCCGATAGCAGCAGTGCCCAGCTCGTCCTTGAACTAGTGGTCTTCCTGGTTATGGTGATGTTCGCTCAAGAGCAGCAGATCGACCTCTCGCTGAAACAGAGACAAATTCTTTGCCATTGTGCTTAGGTATAGGTTGCCCTGCAGGGCGCATGACAACTCGTCTGCTTAGGACCGTAAGTTGAACAGTCAGGTGAGAAATAGAAAATGGATTTTTGCATACCCGTCAACTTGTACCTCTTAACAGAACTTCCAGAACATTGTACCCGTTTGGATGTGATTTGTGGAATTCCCGGTTGAAGTGGGAATGAAAGCTTTCGCTTTTTCGCAAACTCATGATTTCACGATAAAAGAACGTAACCGAGTTTTCGAGATTCATTCAGTTTCCAAGTTTCATTTCCATTTTGCGGGGGAGTTGTCCAAGTCACTTTTGAACGCGGTCGAGGAGGAATTGTTCTTTTTCCTTATTCTCCTGCTGCTGAAGTTGAGGCTCAGGAAATGAGGTGGTCTGATCCTGTCAACTTGCCCTTCTTTGTGGACTGAGCAGACACGCCCTGTTCCTTCAGCCTCCAAAGGAGGCTTCACAAAGCAGTTAGCTGCTTCCTTCGAGGTCGACAGCTCCGCATGCTGAAGCGTTTGGGCATGTCCTGATGTCCTCATTCACCTGGGGGATGCTGCTCCTTGTTCCGCAATAGAACACTCTCCTTTCCAATGAATTCTCTGCAGTTTTCTAAGCCCACTTGACCTCCATTTTCAAATTTGGCACGTCTTTTGCCACCTTCGGGTTCTCTGAAACTGCCTTCAGCCCCTAAAAGATGCTCTCTTCCTGCTGGGCGAAGTCCTTTGGGGTTCTCACTTCATGTCAAACACCAGTGTCAGATACATCTGATATTTGGTGGTGACAGCCCCTCAAGATGGCAACTCCAGGGTCCCACGAGGCCAAAGAATACATTCCTTTCAAGACGAGCCAATTGTCGAGGATTGCAATGGGATTCTATCAGGCGTGATGCGTTTTTTTGGGAATTTAGGAGGGAGGGTTTGCTCTTAGTGGCCCTATTCATTTACTACAGCGTATTGAGAACCAACTTGGAACTAACTGTTTAGCATGTTGCATCAGGTTGGCAACTGTCCCTTTTCATGTCTCCCATCCCCATGTGCTCATTCCTGCCGCAGATTGCGATGATGTCTGTTCAAGTTAATCACTCCCAGGCCACGATTCACCTGCCTCATACCATTTTCTGAGGAAATCGGCGTCCCCGATCAGTGTTTCGACACTTAGACAAGATCCTGAGGTGTCCGGTTTATTTGCCCAGCCGTCGTTCTCGCGAATGTATTCTGGAAACTACAAAAGGAAATATTTTTTGTCTATTCTCTTGGTGATCGATTGTAACTCCGTGATCTTCACACGAATGGGGAGGAAACAATCTTGGCGTCCAACTAGCTGTGCCTTCTGCAGGGTGAGGGACTGCTCAGATAATAATTAGGATTTGGCGTTGTCAAAACAGTACACATAATGTTCCGCATTGTGGGGTAGATACCAAGCGAGCTAAGACTGTCTCAGAAAGGAGGCTTTCTTGTTTGTCACCTATCATGTGGCTCACGCTTCAGCTTCATAAAGGACGACGCAAAGGAAGCTAAAATGGTAAAACTAACTGAAAGTAAAATTACTGGACTTTTAAAAAAATAAGTATATTTCACACAGGATTCAATCGAGTCGAGGAATGTAATGAGCATATCAACGGTGAGCCTATTCAACACGAAAACTTCCACAAAACCAAATGTTTCGTTCGCTCGTAGTCAAATTTTTGAGGGAAGTCTATAGCCACCTGTTCGACAGTCCAAGAATGCATGGGAGGCTGAGACCAAAGCTGTCGAAGGTATTTGAAGAAGTGATCGTAGCACGGTGGAACTACTTCGAGGTCCTCCAAAGTGAACACGTATCTGCAGGTAATGTAACATAGTTAGATCTCACAGAACGAGAAGAAAATAGTCTTACTGAACCGGGTTGCTCACCTTTTCTCTAAGGCGAGGTAAACAGTTTTGCGAGGAGGAATCTTCATGATTTTTGTCAGGCAATTTACGAAAGCTTCAGACAGCTCGTTGTCGTATACCACTGAAACAAAAAGAAGCCAAAGTCGGGCACTTGAACTTTATTCACAGCAATGATTGCAGCACTACAATAATGTTGAAGCTCGTTTTGGTTCATTATTCATTCTAACCCTCCGCCAATATTTACGTTGGCTAGTTCAGGCATGGGGTTCCAGATCTGAAATGTTGCAACTTTCCTCAGCCCATAAATTCAGCGGTTATTATCGTTCTAATCCAACTAGTTCGCTTATTTTTTGTGAATTTGGAAGAACTTAGTTCAAATCAAAGGTTCCGGAATTTATTTGGTTGCTCGTACTAATGTCACCACCATTATTTGCTAATTGGTCAGTTATTCATGAGACTTGTCAACGTGGTTTATTATTGCATTCTGTTTTCAGGGTCAGCAGAATATTTTTATAACTTCCCTTCAGAATTTGACAGTTAACGTTGGGCAGTTCAGGCATAGGATTTCAGTTCTGCAATTCCCGTTCACAGTCCATACCACATTAAGCCTTTAACGGGTTCTAGTTGTCAACATGGTTGTTATGGGGCGGGGGTATGAGTCAATAACGAAATATTGACGGCTGTATTGCAACTATGTCGTGTTTGGTCGCGTATCGTTTCCTAAATATTTAGCGACGCTGAGTCATATATAACTGGTCTCTGAGGTGTAGTACTGTGTCTAGATGGAAAATGGTGAAATCACAGTAAATATAGCGAGACAAATTCCAATATGTGAACAGGAACTCCCAGAACTATGTAGTTACAGTTATCGTTTCTTCACAGCCTGCGCCTCACTCCAAACACCCGTCAGTTCGACTTATTGCATCGCCCAGTACGTGTCAATTTTATATCACTTGATTGATGTCATCATCGATGAGTTGTCAAGTCGTTTTTTTGACAGGGCAAGTATGAATCCCTTCCAGGGGGCGCTGGAACTCTGCACAATCACAGCCCAGAACCAAATCACACATCGCTAGCTTGAATGAAGGAGGTTCCATCTCAAAACTTAACATTTTACGTAGAAACTGGTTGCGTTCAAATGTTCAGAAATGTATTGGGCTACTTCTACTCATGCCACGACACCCATTTAAAAACTAACGTTTAGGTAGGTAGTTCACGAGACTCAACATTAGTTTTAATTAGGCTCGCGTTTACTTTGCTGGAATTATAGGAGAAACGGCGAAAAGAAGTCACTCCCGATTATCTAATGATCATTATTAAACTTCTGCCGCGCTAGTGGACTACCATCTTGTTTTTCAGAACGATAATAGAGCGAGACTACAATTTAAAAAAAAAAAAATTGCTATTTGTCGAAATATTTCATAATTTATTGGGCAGCTCGCGTTATTTTTCCAACGAAATGCGCATTTTTATAGAAACGTATGCATTAAATGTCCACTGTAATCGAGGCACAGAATCGCTACCCATCAGTCAGAGCGACGAAAAGACACTGTAATCGGCAAGTGACCCATTGCCAGCCAAGGGCAAAGGCAATTCTTACACTTGGCACTGCTGTCCACTTAGATACCACCTCAATAAGTACAAATCACAGGCACTTGAATGCAGATTGTGCAGAGCGCGTCCTTTTGGAAGAAAAAATGTTTTTTTCTGTCAAATACGAGACTTCCTTTGAACTCTATGGCTCGGCAGGAAGTAAAATCGAAATACACGATGTCATTGGATACAAAACTTATAAAATCAAGTTCATACTTTCGTCAACAACAAATAATAATTACCGTCAGCAGCAATGACGACGTCGGTTTCTTCGATGCGCCTTTTCAACGCTGGGCTCCAGTCCACTTGGTAAAAATCGAGCGGTAAAACTGTCGTAGGAGCTTTAATTAAACCTTTGTTACGTTCCAGGTTCCTTTCTATCACATCCAGAATCCCTCCAGTGGAAATGTCTGATGGAAATGGAATTCGTGAAAATAACTCAAAAAAAAGAAGAAAAGCCCGAAATGTTTTCGTTAGATCAGACAAAATTGAATTAGAAACGAGATTCGCGTACAACGTACGTACAAATTTGTGAGATGTAAGACTACGAATATCTGCAAATGAGGCACAAAGACCTGGGCTCTAAGAAACCGTGAATAATCAACATATAGTCTTCAGACTGTCCCACTGGTGGGATGTGCACCGCGGCCTGATGGCCTATTGTGCCAGTCCTAATGTCTTACAGGTCAATGCCTAGCCTCCTGAGGAAAGCCAGGTAGTTCCTGAAAGAGTCCTCGTTGGTCCCCTTGCCATCCTGGGAGTAGGGGTGCCAAAGACCAAAAGTCGCTCCCTCTCAAATCTCTGGCAATAGGCCAGGACATGGTAGGGAGTCTCCTCATCCGTGTCACACCTCCTGAATCGAGGTGTGTCAACTACACTCATAACATATATATGTCTTTGTTCATTCTGCAGTGCCTGGTTATGATCACAACAATCTGCCTTAAGTTCTTCCTCTCCATCCTCAGAAGATTGTGTCGTACCTCACTTGATTGCTCTGAGACCAAGCGTTTGGAGTGTCTTACTCCTGCAGCGTTCCAGATTGTCTGATACAGTCTTCTGGCATGTTCTCCCACAGTCCTTTTAACTAGTGACAGATATATCCCACAATGGGGCAGTGGCCCAATAGGTACTGTATACGAACCGTGTCTGGCCAGATGGTCCGCCCTCTCATTTCCAATGATCCCCTTGTGTCCTGGAATCCAATACACATTAACTCTATTCGCGCTTGCTAGGGAGTTAAGCCACATCCTGCACTCTCGCACTAGTTTTGACGTAGTGCAGTAGTTCATTAGCGCCTTGCATGACGGTTGACTATCGGTCAATATATTGATAGTTCTGTTGCTATAGCCTTTCTCATGCATTAGGATTGCCCCGGCGATAATAGCATAAATCTCTGCTTGAAAAACCGTTGGAGTGGGGCTTAGGGCAATGTACGTCCCACTCCTTCCAGAGCCACTTATCCACACCCCAGATCCTGTTCCCTCCAGGGTTTTCGATCCATCTGTAAAGATGTTGATGCCATTGGGAGCGCAACTGGCGACTCTAGCTGTTCCATGGACCTCCCAATGGCTGAACATTATATTCCCTCTTGAACTCATACATGGGCACAATTGCGTCCGTGATCATGCTGAGCTCCTTAAAGGTCTCCAGGTCCCTGAATATGGGCCGGTGTCCATTAGTTGCCTGTGGTGCTTTAGCTGAGTCTGTAAGCCACCTTCATCGCCTCTGCCTTGACATAGATGTCCAGGGGGAGAAGGTTGAACAGTCTCTCCACGGTAATGGTGGGTGTAGTCTTCATCACCCCTGCTATAAGTAGGCCTTTGTACTTTGGCTAGGCTGCTGCCATTCACTACAGTGGCAGCTTTATGCCACCACACGATCGACCCATACGAGATTATTGGTCTCAATATGGCTTCGTAGAACCAGCAGGCCATTCTGGGCTTTAAGCCCCATGTCCTCTGGCACATTCTCTGACATTTCCAAAGGGCCGTTGTCGCCTTCCTGGTCACATATCTGATGTGTGCTCTTTCCAGACTAGTTTTCAATCTAGAATCACATCCAGATACTTGACTTGCTCGCTGAGCTGAATTTCTTTGCCCATCACTAACTGCGGCCTCAGTCCTGACAGTTGCCTTAGCCTTGTGAACGGCACAATGACTGTCTTGGCTGGGTTGATGGATAACCCCATCTCCCCACACCACAGGCACACCATCCGCAAAACCGCCTTAATAACCAAAAAAAAGTTGTTATGGAGCTGTCGCAAAGGATAATTTGGGAATTTGGAAGAATTTGTCTCCTAATGCACTGTATAGAGCATCTCATAGGGATCGCTGTGCGTGAACAGTCCAAATGACTACTGAGATGATGAAGTACAGTTGAAACGCTTGATGGGAGTTCTATTACATATTTTTACAAGTGTTCACTTTCAAGTTGATAATTCTCAACGATTGGAAATACGTAAGCATCCATTAACATGGAAATTAAGTGCGCTGGAGGTCCTGCCACTTAGATAAGGAGAGAGCGGCTTACAGTATGCTGGAACTGGGCCTTGCCATGCGGTGTAGATGTGATGTGATATTGGCCAGAGTGTGAGGGAAGTGCTGCTCATGAATACTGATTCATGAAAGATCCAGATGCATGGTCCCACAATTGAGTCTGAGGATGGTGAAATGTGGTCTAGTGCGTATTAGATACTGGAGATAATGTGCCAGGAATACTGGCAGCAACACCATTAAGTTAGGGCAGAACTTTTTGAAGCGATGGAGTGTGTGCAGTACCTCCTGCGCAGGGGTGTGAAACTGAAAAGAATACACATTATGTTGGACGATCAGGCTCCACTTGTGGCCCTGGCTTCTAATATACTTTTTTATTGCGACTGGTCTGGCGACCTTGGCAATGAAGAGCCTTTAAACACTGTGTTAGTTGCCAAGTCATAGGAATATAAGGAATGAGGAGGCTGACTAACTGGATCTGCACTTCTCCCAGTGGAACCAGGGCCCTTTGAAAGGACAACCAAGGGCCACTTGAATAAGAAGGTCGGCAAGTGGGAGGGTAAGTGCGCTGCTGCCTATTAGTAGGAAGTGCTTGTCCAAAGGCAGTCAAGGTTACTTTTTATACTCTCGAGGGAGTGCTCAAGAGAGGTCCTTAGTCTGGCAAGAGAAAGTATAACTACGGTATGTGGCCTGAGTTTTGTGTGGACACATTGGGGACATTGCAAAAGAGAACACCAGCTCCATGGGAACTCAGAGGACTTGCAACTGAGGAGATTCAACTTACTTCAGCGTTGGCAAGTCAATTGATGTGAAGAAGAACTTTTCTTCTTGCTAAACGCACCCTGTACAACACGCCGTTTCGCTTTGCTTCAATAACCCATGGCCCTGTTCAGTTAGGCTGCAACTTTGGGGACAGACCTTGTTTACACTAACGAATGTAGAAGTCGAAGAACGCGAATATGTTGAACAAAAGCCTTCTGCTGCGCCCTCATATTCATGTTGCCCTCTTCCCTTACAAACTGACATACTTGTTCCAACCTGGTTCTCAATTGCAATGCATATGACGACGTCACCTTTGGCTCAAGCGTAGATGTGTGTCGCAGAGGCTTTTTGAAATATCGGTCGCATACTCTTCAGTGAATCCAAGCATTCACAAATATACATACATGTTTTGTTGGGATTTAATTGTTCCGCTAAGTACGCAGGCTGTGGATTCAAGGGTGTTGTACGGGCACGCCTGCTCCCCAATGATGCCAGGACCTCTTGAATCAGCTTTGCTTCAAAATTAAGGTCTTGATCCATGAGCGTTTCTCAGGGCATGAGAATCCAACTGATACCGAGCAAGAACAGTAAGGAAACCTGTCAGCACTGAACCTACTGGGGTAACAACGTGCTGAGTAGCATGGTCAACCTCCTTAGGGTTAGCAAACTCAGTTCCATCCTGTCTTTAATTAGCGAGAAAACCTCCCTTGTGCATTACCTGCCAGCTGTTGACTGGAATACCTGAACTTCCTTCAGCCTCTGTGGCTCACACAAGAAAGAGACCTGGCTGGTGCCACTCCCTTGGCAAGTTTGTCGGACTCCTCACTCCTTGCAGTACACAAACCCCGCACAGGCAACGTTGTGGATCCGTTGTGGCTGACAGCAGGTACTTAGCAAAGAAAATTCCTGTCCCGTGTTGACTGCTCGCCGATGTCCAAACCTACTTCAACATCGACAACTGCTTGAGCATGAACTGGGCAGAAAGAGACTGGTGTCGCTTTCTTGGAGAGTTTGTCAGCGTCCTCATTCCCTGCAGTGCCTATATACCCTCATATCACACTCCTATATAACTTCCTGTAATTCACAAAGCTAGCCTATGTGTGGCTTGTAGTATGATCAGGCCACAAGGCAGAAGAAACTTGGGTAGTTAAGAGATACCCGAGCACTGAGAAGAAGAGCGAATAAAAGTAAAGATCATGTAAAATTTTCAATGCATTTCGTGCGTTCTTTCATTACTTCATTCTCTTTAGACGGATTTTGATGGGCACATTTTTACCTTGATTTACTAAAGACAACAGTTAATTTGAAAACGTAGAAAGAAAGGGGTTTGATCACAATTTACACTTTTCTCTCCTACTTTCACAATTGTTTTTAAAATAAAAATTCTTTACCTGTAGAGATGACTTTTTTGGCGACGATACCAGCGACAACCGAAGTAAATCCTACTCCCGCTGCTAATTCGAGAATAACCTTGTTCACCATGTCCTGACGGGGATCTGAGAGAATGAAATCGGCCAATAGAAAAGCTCCTCTCCAAATTTGGAGGCCGACAAGTGGAATGACAGTGGACTTGCTGAACTCTGATCAAAATGTTAAAATTGTTTTAGATAACGAGCTTTGTCGAACAATCGCGAAATCATTGTACAGGTTGGCAGATATAGACAGTGGATTGGAAAAGTTAAAAATATTGACAAGTCGTTGAATGTGTTCACTAACCAAGTTCGATGGTTTTAGTTTTTTTGCGCGGTGGTATGAGATCGCCATCTTCATCGACATCGATGGCTTCGACGATTTTGTCGAAATCACAAGTGAAATCAAGAGTCACCAAGCAATCTGTAACACCGTTTTGAATAGAAAGGTACCCTAACTTCATTTAGCAAATTAAATTAATAATAATTAAGGAAATGACTACCCTATGCTCTATGAATAGAATGACCCCCAGCTCATGCACAACCCGAGCATACCTCAGGGAACGCCTGCTGACGCATCTCATCAGCACTTTTTGCCCGACACATCAAGTCAGGCTGTCAGTGGTGCAACCCTGATGTCACCTGCTTCCACTCCACAAGCTCTGCCATGCGAAGATCCATCCCGTCGCATTTGCACTTCTTGGCTTGCCAAGGTAGTATAAGGTCCCGGCTGCCAGATACTACCTGGGGCTAATTCCCAAAACAATGGCCACGAGAACATTCGCCCGGTTCACGATTCGGAACATTGAAGAGCGTCACTGATACTGGTGCTAGTTACTATTTTCATCACTGGCAACTGTCTAAAGCTAGTATTCTTCAAAATAAGAATTCGATCGCTCGACTGACCGTTGAACTATACTTGAACACACTTCGTCAATTTTCACTTGTAACCGAATTATCGTGCTTCACTGGTCGAGTTGCTGCAACTGCATGCGTAACCATTTCTTTCCATATTTTGTTTCGCGCCCGCCCGTCCGGCTTCTGCTTTAGTGGGGGCTGCCCTCTTCGCATTTATTTGTTTGTTATAATTCGATCAGCCAGGGATAAGCAAATTAATACTTTGTTGCACCGATTGATTCATAGAAAAAGGCTTGCGAAGTGTTGTGGATTGATGTATGAGTGTCGGTTTCATCTTGCGAGTATAAGTGTCCTGAATGTGGTGGGTGGATAATGAATGACAGTTATTCGAAGCCATCAAAGCAGCCCCCCCCTGATAATATTCGGACACGTAACTTGAGAGGTGAGTGATATTTCAATTTATTTTTGTGGTCGGCAATGTCTGTTCTGTTGCATTACACGAGTGATATTTATTATTGTTGTGGTCATTAATGTCTGTTGCATCAGGCATGCACTGTTTGTTCACATTGAGTCAGTTTTGCGCGTATTCCATTGTTTACATTCTCCCCGTTTTTTTCGTGCGCGTTGTTTACATTCACTTTTACGACAAAACTTTGCTCAACTCTTACCGCTACTGTTAGGCTCACCAGTATCAGTGACGCTAGTAAACGTTCTGAATCGCGAACTGGAGTTCCACACAAATGTAACCGCAGCCATTGTATTGGGAATTTACTCTAACTGGATGTCCAGGATCACTACAGACTGGTTGGAGCCAACGGCAACAATGTCAGGCCTCAGTCCTCCGGAGATAACTCGGTAGTGTCATTCCCTCGCTACTTCCCAGCCCTCAGACAACAACGTACTGGCAACCTGTTTGCGAATCATATCAGCCCTGACGTATGTGGACAGACTTGTACATGATTCAGGGACTAAAACTGGTTACCACGGGCATGACAGCATGCATTCATAATCAGCCTTTTGCGCTCCTCATCGCTGTAGGCAATGACGCCACCTGAGCGGTGAAAGTGCCAACAATCTCTTCTACTAATAGCCCCAGAAGCCCACTCCAGCTACACATAAGAGTAATAGAAGTCAGGACAGTGCGTGAGTTCTCATCTGACAACCGAATGCTTACACAGCCATGTCACATCATCGCAGCTGATCCTGAATGATCCAAGACCAGCCACACGCGACATTTCAACCATTTGTACATCTCATACCATACATTGAGTCAATCCCGATTCAAAGGGTGAACTATTATCAAGCAATAAATGATTTGTGAACGCATTAGAGCATTAAGTTTAAACTTGTACTGAACGGGCCCTCATAATCGGTATAGTTTTAAAGTTTCGAGTTTGGGGGGTCAAGAACAGAAAAACATTCCCCACAACACGGAAAATCGCTCAGTTACTGGTGACCCATTATTCCCACAAACACGTAGATGTTATGACACCAGAACTGTTTGGTCCTGTTCTCCACGTACAGATTATGGAGCAGTTTAAGTAGTGCTATAGTCTACTTTTACAAATCGAAACCTGTTGAGAAATTTCATGTTGTTCAAATTTGCATTGTAGTAGTAGAAAACTCTTTAGTCGACTAGAGAGAAACTCACTTGAATTGTCCAAATCGCGAACTTTTCGAAAGTTGCCTTCTTGATATAGCTCAGACTGCACTTCCATTGTGAAACAACCAGAGTCGAAATATCATTTCGCTCAATTTCTTCATTCAACTCGTTCTTTCCCTCTCTTTCTCCCCCCTCTTCTCATTTTTCGACTCCCAATTTGATCCCAGGGTCTCGGCCCTAATGTTCGACCTGGCGGAAGGTCGAATGCCGAGCGACCGACTGAAAATAGCGGCAGACGGCCCCAGGTGTCCCTTAATTGATCCACGGGGGTCGAGGGAATTGCCAATAATATCCTGAAATATAAATAGAATGCGGGTCAATGTCCATGAATTTCGAGGATTAACAAAAATAACGAAATGTAGAGCTCCGCTGCATTGATATGAATCAAAACGTGAGGAATGAAAGGTAGAGAGTTATAGTCAACAGTCTGGCCCATGAATGCTAGTATTTAATCACTCGGAGACTGATGCTGCGCTCACTACACACATAAATATGTTTGCGGGCGACACAATGTTGAACTTGATTTGCGTCAGGGGCCATATGGAGTACTCTTCGTGAAGTGCGATTATTAATATTGTAAGTTCGTTGTTAATTAACAACGATTCTGAAAACTGTGAACATTAAAATTTATTAGGAACTATCGATAAACACTTCGTCCGCGAATGCGTAAAACATAATGACCGTTATTTTGGTTTCTAATCACGCGTCGTCAACGTAACACTTAGAAACCTCATAACACTTTTCCCCCTTCTTCCCGAAGAACAGAGTCAAGCGATCAATATGTACCACCTTGTAGGTCCTTCCTTTTTGGATACGCACAACTACATCATTCAGCGCACGGATAACTTGATAAGGTCCCTCCCATGGACACATTAGCTTGGGGTTTCGCCCTCGTATGCACTTTAGGTTATGTAGCCAAACTTGTCGTCCAATCTGATATTTTCTGCCACAGGTAGCTCGAGTGCGATCATACCTCCGCTTCATTTCTTCAGCTCGGCCACAAAGAGTTTCTCTGGCACGGTCATGAGCTTCAGCAAGGCGAGCTTGAAGGTCAGAGGCATATGCGTGTACTTCCTTTTCCTCTGGAGGTCGTCCAAAGAGTAATTCTAGCGGCAGAGTTAACTCTTGCCCGAATAGTAGGTATGCTGGGGAGTGCCCAGTTGAAGCATGTTCAGAGGCACGGTACGCGAGCAGTGCAATTGGCAGCTGTCTGTCCCAGTCGGTCTGGTGGTCCTCTATCATGCAAGCCAACCATTCATACAGCGTTCTGTGCATCCGTTCAACCACTCCGTCACTTTGTGGGTGAAGTGGGGTGGTCCTAGTTTTGTGGGCGCCCAGTTGATCCAAGACTGCTTGCATCAGTTTCGATTCGAAATTGCTGCCCTGGTCAGAATGGATTTCTCTTGGGATTCCAAACCTAGTGACGACGTGTTCAATGAGGGCTTGTGCAACTGTCTCAGCCTGCAGATCTGGTAGAGGAATAGCCTCTGGCCATTTCGTGAAGTGATCCACGACAGTCAAAATGTATCGGTTTCCATGGTTCGTCTTGGGGAGAGGCCCCATTACGCCAGATGGTTAGAAAGACTAAGCCGTTACAACTTTAAAACCTGCTACCGCCCTGGATCTCAACACAAAAATGCAGATGCACTTTCCCGAAGGCCATGTGCACAGAACAATTGTGGTTACTGTGAGAGGAGAGAGGCTCGCGGTGCAAGTGCACCAGAAGAGTTGACTGTACTTGGCCTTACATTGATGGATAAATTGGCTTCAGAAGATTTGAAACTCGTGATTTGGTTTCTAATCACGCGTCGTCAACGTAACACTTAGAAACCTCATAACACTATGAACGACAGTACTTGGATAATGATCTTCATCACTAAGTTTAATAAAATGTAGCATGGTTTGGGCGATTAAGCCATCGCCAGTACACTTATCAACCTGAACTGAACACAAGTGGCCTGCGCAATGGAGAGGAGATGAGGGAGGGGGAAGCTTGCACAGAAACATCCCTCACAGTACATTTTTAAATAAACTAATAAAAAAAAGATAATTTCTCTCGTTTTCTACTCGCCTACTAACACATCCTCAGAGGGTATCATTACAAAATTGAGGTACAAGATATTGTCGAACTACGAGGAGGACAAACCGCTTTATCTCATCTTTGAGCCGAAGGCAGTGTTAATCGTTCTCAACGCAAGATGGCTATACTGATCAGGCAAAGCTTGGCCGAGAGGCGCTTTATACACTGCCGTACACACAATTAATGTGCCTGGCCAAGGGAGGTAGTTTGGTTGCCACTAAAATAGCCATCCCACGGGTGTCAATCTATAAAAGCCACATAATTTAGTGTCAATAATTACATGCAGTCACATGCCTTCACTGTTTCATATCATGAATCATATCACCCCACCCAGCCACAAGTGAATTTGAACTTACTCGAGACACTTGTTAATTTAACGTTCTATTATTTGCCAAATACAGTACTGTGCAGGAGAGATACCTGTTGATTGCCTAAGTAACCGCGTTATAACTTGAAGGCATCAAATATCACACAGTTATCTTTACTATTTACGGCTGTCACAACATTGTTTTGAATCGAGGTTGACATTACTTCGCCTCCCGCTGTCAACCGACAGATAAAACATGTTGATAACTCACCTTCTTTGACGTTTTGTGTAAAAACGTATAATCAGGATCGTAGGGTTCACGAGCGCAGCTCACGGTAACAGCTCACTATAACAGTTGAGGCCGTTCGACGAAATGTAAACTGCAAACTCGCGAAATCGAGTATATACCGGAAAATTAAATTTAAAATAGCACTCAGTAGAGCGGAGCCACCCCCCGACGCATTCTTATATAAACAAATGAAGATCAATTACCCGATTTTCAAATCTTTCCTTTCCTGGTTGCGTCCATAGAGACGCAGTACGATAATGAAATAACATATTTATTTGATGATGATCTAACGAGGGCATTTCTGAAGGATGTGGTACAGGTGTACCGAGTGAACAGTGGAGGAGAGGAAGCATCCGGCAGTTCTTCGTCAGGGACTTCTTAGAACCTGCAAGTACAGTATAACATTGTTCCAACTTTTGTTAAATGTACGTTTTCGCCAATCCGTTAGTTATCTTATATTTATTGCATATACCCATTGTTAATTTCATAGAATCGACTCCTTTGAATGAACATTAAATAATTGGCATACTCGTACAGCTGTCATTATTTCTAATTTCAAACATGGCGCCAGAGCCAACGATGTCGGGCATATCGATAACCTGACCTCGGTCGAGATATATCGATATATTGCCTTATCAGAAGAAGCGGTCCCTGTTCTTTCATTTTACCCTGATCGCTATTGTATTGTAACTTTCTCGAGGTAACGTACGTGCTTACAAAAAAAAGAGACAAATAAAAATATTGATGCATCGCGCATCGACGGTTCTCAACCATCGACGCTTTTTTGAAGTGGGACGAAAATGAAGAACAACAACAGCAACCACTCGAAGGTTTTACGATTTTATCAGGTTTGAAAAAGTACTGATTCCGGTATTATAACCGCGAGTTTGTTATTAAAGAAGTTGAGATTTGCCTGAAATTTTCACCAATATGAAATTACTATCGTCGTTACGGGCCCTGAAGCTTTACAGTTAGTTTTTCTATTATTTGTGTTCCCAGCATTTTAGTTACAGGATTCAGGCGTTTATTAGTTACATCTGAAATTGTATCAACGGCTCTCACTTAAAGCGTGATAAAACTGTGTTGATCATTAAATGTATGGAACAGCATATTAATGTACTTAATGGAGCTGTTAATGAGTGGTCGTTCAGTATTTGCGCGTAGAAACGTATAACATTCACGGAGAAATAGTAGAAACCCATCTTTACGCAAATGGTACAAACAGAGAAATCGTATATTTCTGCTGATAAATATTTACTTGCACACCTTCAAATCGAAATGGGTCTACAATTTGATGTTTTTTTGTGGAAACAGATCACCATTTCTTTTCTGTTAGTACAATCTGTGTGAATATGGGTGGAGTTATGGGTTCGCCTTGCTCTAACTTTTTTCCAAGGCGCAGAAGTGTGTTTGACTTTCTATCTGAATATTTTTCATTACTACTTGGCGTATTCTGCAAGTCGTCTGGACGTCACAACAATTTATTCGGTATAAGTAGCAACCAGAGGGCGCGGTGTCACGGGCGTTGATAAGATATGGCACTGGTTGAATCCCAATGTCCGAGGATTGGGCAGATAATTGCCAGGGAGCTGACTGAGCTGTTCGCTGCGACTTCTGTGGGGAACAAGATGTCAAGAAGTGCACTCGACCTGCTCCCCGTAAGATCGTTAGGTAACTTGAAAATTCTTCTCGTGCGATGGGAATTTGTGATCCCTCGCCTTCAATTTTTCTATCCTTCTGCTGTGACCTTCTTCCTTGCCCGTCATTATGTTCTAACGTTGTCTGTTCTTGACGAACATTTGAACATAGTTTTGTGTTCAATCGACGACCATTGCTTTGAGGAAAGCAGGACAGATGCCGAGAAGCATCTCGTCTAGCAGGATCTCGCTCATATATCTATGTAGAAGTGGTCAATGCTTTCCTAGCAGAAACCTACTCAGCTCAGAAACCTTCCTCAAGATCGACATCTTCCCGCGTGTCTGTCCCCAAATGACCTCTCAAAAAACGAGTGTGGGGAAGTCACGCGGTTTCGAAAAAGTCTGCTGATAATAGAACTCCTTCACCAGGTCCACATCCCTGCCCTATCTGTGGCAAACATCTTGGGGTAATAAACGCCCACGTTTCATCAAATTCAGCCTGGACGCTCGAGGAACCAACGTAGAAATGCACAACCTGTGTACGAATTACCCGGAAACTTCACGCACTTTCAAAAGCTGCCATTCAATGCGAATTAAACTCTGTTCCGATTACTATTCGGATGATATCGTACTCACTTAGTGCGAGTTCTCTCTCCCAGTGGACGAACTGAGTTTGGCCAGATGGCCCACCCTCTCATTTCCAGTGATCCCTTTATGCTCAGGAATCCAATAACCGTTGAATGTACCAGTTCTAAAAATCTGGAGAAATAATCCTGTATTACTTGATAATGTTGTTGATTGAGTTTTAACACATCCGTCGTCAAATACGTCTAAGGGTAGTTTAGTCGTCATTAAAGGGTCCTGTTGCTGTCAGTGTGCCGCATACCACATAGTTCTCTACAGTTACCCCAACGTCAGTTCAGCAGCCTGGCCCCAGATGGAATCTTGAGCTCGCCGTTTACATTTGACTACACCCAGATGAACTTCGTCCAAATCACCACAGAGCAGTCTTTCGTTCATACATCACATACAGTCCAAAATTACGTTTTTGAGCGTTCCTTCTCGCAACAAGGTTTTGTTGCCTGTGTTGAAACGATGAAAGAAGGCGTAAAAAAGTGTGTGCCTACTCAGTTCGTTTAACATTCGATTGAAGTCTTTACTCTTTGAGAAGCGCTTGAACCAAGACGTTCTGTTGTCATGTTGTTTCATCGCTTTGTTGTATTTACAGGAAGTTATTCGAGCGTTTCTTCGATTATTCAAAAACAAAATGAATTATTTTCAATGGAGCTGCGGCGACAAAGAGAAGACGTCGGGCGAATTGAAAAAATTGAAGTTCTTTACGAGGGAAGACCGGAGAACAAGAAGATATTTATGAATAAAAACCTATCTACGCCGCACGATGTTGCGAAACGTGAGTCAATTTTGTTATGATACTTTATGTAACTTCGTAGCTCTGCTAAATTATCCAGCGCCTACTGTTGGGGCCTCAAGTGATTTGTGGCAAGGACGTCCACCTTTTCGCACTGTTGGCTCGTACGACTCGTGCGGATTGGTTTAGTTTGGTGGCTTCTACTTCTTGCCCCTTATTTTCACTTTTCGATCTTTACGTTTTGAGGCATGTTGAATCTAAATAACCTAATTTCGGCGGCGTGGTCCATGTGAGTGTCTATAGTTCGATTTGCGGGAGAACGGCTGAACCGATTGAGCTGGTTCTTTTTCTGTTTTGTTCCTTATTTTTTGTAGACACCAAAATGAGGTTATGGGCGTTTCGGTCGATGGAAGAGGGGGGTGGGGGACAAAAATGTACCAAAAACTAGGGTTTTTCGCATTTTTCTTGAAAACAAATCTAACGGTTTTGATTAAACATTCAAATTATCTTCTACTAGTCAATACCTAACTTTTCTCCCCCACGAGAATACGGTGAATGGAGATGAAGGCCTATGAAGCAAAAATGGGTTTTTAACGCTTTTTGGCAAAACGGCTTCAACGATTATCACCAAACTTTCAAGATGTTTTCGAATAGATAATACCTACATATTGTTCTCAATAAATGTTCCTCTGACAGTCCATTGAACAGAGATAAAAATTAAAATGTGTCGAAAATAACGTTTTTTCAAATATTTCCGTAAATTCCATGGTAACTGCTTCACCAGATGTGATAGATCTTACAGATTGTTTTTTTGTCACCCATGCCAACATTTCGTTGTCTATAATTATTTCTGTATATGTATGTTGAACGGAGATATAAGCCAAGTTAACACAGAAAAGGAGATTTGTCGAATATTAATTTATCGGTATTCCACTTTTCTCAAAAACCGCTTCTGACGATTTCGGTCAAACTTACGGAGTACTCTCAGCTAACTTGTTCCTACATTTAGTTCTATATAAATGTTTCTGTGGAAATGCGTTGAACGAAGATATAGCGCCCGCCTATGTAGGTGGTGTTGAAACTTACTGGGGTGGCAGAAAGTTGTGTGTTGCCACGCACCGCTAGTTTCTTTACAGCTTTCTCTTGAAATACAACTATTGAGCCTTTTGTTGCAGGATAAGTGATCGTTTTAATGGAAATATTATGAATGTATCCCATTTTACCGTTATGACACTACGATAGGAGACGAGCTCATTCGAAAGTCTCGGATTTCATGTGCTGTCCCAGCGTTTTAACTTAGATATTGTACCTGTGGCTGCTGCACTGCCACTCTTACTTCACATGCTGTGACTTTCCAATTAGTTAATTAGTCATTTGAGTCTTCGCTGGCGCTCCACCCGAACACAGGCAGTGCCACTGGCCAAAGGGCCCTTACATCAAAAGGGATTACGAAGTTGTTACCTGAAGCAGTGACTTCCTAGTCTTGTGTTCGGGTGTAATGACTGACAAGTTACTTGTTGATTTATTACAAATACTACCGAAGTATTGTTCAGTGTTCTTGAATGGACTACGGAATATTCCACCCTCATTCTGCTCAATCTGTGGTGCCAGCAGTTACCAATGGTTTTGGAATTCGAAGGTTAATCGTTCTGACGATAATGCCCTGTTTCATCGGGGTTGGTTGACATTTTTTACCGAAAAATAGTGATATTACATATTGCTCCATTATTATACTCCATGTAATTCGTTTCTAATGAAATTTTGATACTTTTGACTCTACAGACGTTGCTGAATGGTTGACGGAGCAGGGGGCTCTGGCATTAATTGACGATACTCACCCCTGGGATATGCACCGCCCTTTAGATGGTTCGTGTCGAGTCAGACTTCTCACTTTCACAGACACCGACCCCTACCCTGTCAACAAAGCGTTTTGGAAAAGTTGCTCCTTTTTCCTCGGCGCAGTGATCAGCAAAGCGTTTTCGGACAGCGTCAAAGTTTCCCTTCACAGTTTTCCCTCTCCTCAAAGTAAGAACGGATTTATTAATTAAAGACAAAGTCATTTGTTGACGTTTTATGTTTGACGATTTTCGAGACGCTTCACGATTTGTATTTACGAGGTGTGAGTGCAGTGTACAGCGTGCACCTTATTGACTTGAGTTTTATGATAACACCGGCGTTAGTAATTTGTTGGTGGACTCCAATTTGAATGTGGTACCTTACAACAAATGTGGTTTGTATTGTAGGACATACGTAGAAAAAACCCCACTGTGCAATCATTTGCAACGTTTATTTGCATCTCACGACTTTCAAGTGCTACCATGTGACTTATATGTTCAATATCGCGCCAAGGACTCAGTGGAACTCCTGCTGTCCTTCGTAGAACTCACTCAGAACTGTAGCCTGACGGTGAAACATCGTCAAATTTACTGAAGTATGTGGCTTGTTAGGGCTTCTTACACCAATCCCTCTTAGTGTAGGATTGAATGATTGAAAAGACAGGTGGTTGGTTATTTATTAAATTAACTTGATCGAATACAAAATAATTAATTAATGAAACAGGAGCTCCTTGGTATTTGATGAAATCAATTTGACAATAAAAGTTGACCTCAAATTAATTCGAAGAATAAACCCAGCAAATTATTACACGTCGGTTGATTATTCTCATAAACAGCTTGACCTAGTATTACAGCTCTGAGACCCATCCCGTTCGATTCAGCATCGAAAAATACCAGTAAACCATACGAAACATGACCTGACTTCTACGGAACGACGAAAACTAAATAAATATTCCAGGAGCCCCTAGGCGTTGATAAACTGCAACGCAGGGCGCGTCTGGCCATTAAAGGCTGTATGAAAGCATGCTCTCCAGTCTGTGCGTATGTTGGAGTTGGGTCTGATCATGCAGGGGAGGAGGAGTTCCTGCTACTTGATCCTTGAGAAGGTGGAGGATCCGAACTGCATGTGGTAGACTCAATGCCCGCGAGGTTCAACTTCGCTTTACCCTTTTGGATACTCATTCATGAACGATCCAGGTGGAAAGGGAGTGTTCCCGATTTTGAAGCTGGGGCCTGGTAGATTACACTGATGGCCGGGTGCTGGGTAGCCTTGCAGGGGCAGGCATCTTTGGGCCAAAAATTAGAGCGGCGATCCCTTTGGGGTCGCTGACCAGATGGCTGCGGTGACAGTCTGGGTGCAGCGGCTGCTGCAGGGGGAACTGAAGCGGCAAAAGATCTACATGATGATGGACAGTCAGGCCACTCTCAAGGCCTTAGCCTCGTACTGTCTTACATTGCGGCAGGTATGGGAGTGTCTGATTGGACTGAAAGCCCTGATGTAACACTGTGTTGGGTGCCAGGGCATCAGGGTATAAAGGGAAATGAACGGGCTGATGGCTTGGCGAGAAGGGATCAGCGCAGATACCAGGAGCCACCTACATAGAGAGGTTGGCAAATGGGAGGATAGGTGCAGCGCTGCCTGGCCTTAGACAGTCAAAACTCTTCATCCGTCTCTCCAGAGGGACGGCCAAGGAGGTGCTTGCACTGAGGAGGAAGGATATGAAGATCATATGTGGCCTATTCACAGGTCACTGTCCGCTGAGGTACCACCTTGCAAATATTGGCAAGTGTGAGGCACACATATGTAGGTTCTGCGAGGTGGGGCTACAGACGGCAGAGCATGTGTTGTGCATATGCGATGGACTGTTGGGAGACCCTTTCTTCAGCCGGAAGAGGTGACAAACCCAGAACTTGCAAATGTCCTCCGCCTTGTGCAGGGCTGCCAGTGGTGTGTAGGTGATGTCACACCAAGTGAGACCAGTTCCATAGGGCCTGGGGGTGGTGCAGGGGGGCTATGATCTGAAGATCATGGACGCCCTTACAATAAGCCTGTTTGTGGCCGCAGTGAGGGTATAGCCGTTGAACCTCCCATCCTTTGCGACTCACGATTAAACTTGAAGCTACAGTAGATAATCGAAAATTGGTAACAATGCAGTGTCGTCAGAAAGCTCAATAATAGTTCAGCAGAAGGGTTCACTATAACACTAGTGGTATCTGTTGGGGCTGTTTGACCAAATGATAGGAGTAGAAGAGGTCGAACCCAATATACTTGCATGATCAACGGAGCTCACGAGACAACAACGAACAAGACCTTGGGTCTTATGTTTCCCTTGCCGACGTTTTAGTGATTGCATGACATCATTGTTGTGGAAGTGGTTCGTATTCTTTTTTCGCTACTCTTCTGCTTTCTCCACTGATTCGCTGGTACTTTGACATATACGAAGCATATCCACAAAGTAAGTGTACTGAAGCTCCCGTAGGCCGTAGGGAATTTTTTTTGCTATGTTGGGCACACTGTCGTGTAGCGGGACTCCTCCCCTCTGAAACAAGACCAAAATGAGGTCAGTATGTTTAAAACTGTGGTCTCAGGAGCATTTATCGTGAAAGATGTCGATCGACTCTGCCGCCAAGTGCGAAATTCACACGGTCATCCGGTACCTCGTTGTTAAGGAGAAATCCCCTCGTATAAACCCAAATTTCGATGTATTGTTATTCGCATTGACTACTCAATTGTGCTGATAATGAATCTTCTGCCTGCATCCACTATTTAAAAAAAAATGATAATAAAAAGCGTCGCCCTGGCAGGGGGGTTTTGGTGTGACAGAATGGAGGGAGTATAGACGATGAAACGATCACTTTCACTATAGTCATTGTCCCGCGTGTTCTTTTAATTAGTAGGCTTTGGCTCACTATGATTACTCTTATTTCACTATACGCAGTGCTACACGTCTGATACTCATTCCATTCGACCCAGGATCTAAAAGTACCTGGAAAACCAAACACGGCGTATTTTCGTTAAAACTGCCGAAATTGAGTTTTCCAAACCAAATAGAATTATTATAATTATTAGATACCAAATGGAATTTTTGTGCGAAACAACGGCGAATGGACATTGCAGATTTGGAATACCAATGTTAATATACGTAAAGTATCAAATTTTGAGGGGAGGGGTGGTAGTAAAAAAATTTAACTGACCGAAAACATAGGGTTAATATTCAGAATGAATGAATAATAAACCAAATTATTGCGCAAGGATTCTCTCGCGCAGCATGATTGGGGCCTATCCTATTGAACAAAATATCGAAAAATATTAAGAATATAACTAAGGCATGTCAGTGAATTCTCTGGGGCGTCCTATGACCCATTTGACAACATATTTATCATCACTGTCATTCAATACAAGTTTTTTTTTGCGTAATTTAAATTATGTTTTCTCATGTGTGAATGGTAGTTGCCTGGTTACTTGCCCCTTCCCCATCTTGCACGTTAATCCATCAAATTGAGTTTCCCAGACATATCCACCTGCCGCTGGTAATGAAAGAGACCAAGTGACTCCTCGCTTAGGGGAAAAGCTCGCCATTCATTCTTGTCAGGAATGCGGAAATCTAATCGGTCGTCTTCTAATTCGTCGATTTTTATTTCAGTAACGAGCGGGAGCTTCCTGTACGACGCTCAATTATCTCTCGATGAATGGAAACCGACGCCGAACGAATTGCGAGTGCTTTCGGCTGAAATGGCCAAACTGGGAAATCAAGGATTACCCCTTGAAAGACTGTCCGTAACCGTCGAATTAGCTCGAGAAATATTTTCGAACAACCCGTTCAAATTCAAGCAAATCCCCGACATTGCGAGTAATTCAGGTGAGCCGCCGTATTATTTCTGTTAATACAACAGGAACGACAATTTACCAACATTTGCCAGTTTAGGCTGGACTATAAATTGCTACCGCGTGAATAGCTGTAAAGCCACCTACAGACTCCTGAGTGGTATGGGAATGTCTATCGTTGGACTTCTTGCATTTTCACTGTAAGGTTGTTTATTAGAGCTTTTCTTGAAAAGGTAGAGAAACGAAAAAAGAGTCAAAATTAAACCTAGTTAAAGTCATTTAATTATAATTGAGAGAAAAACGAGAAGAAATTTGGGATAAAATAACTTGTAACTGAAAGGGAAATAACTGCACCAAACGAATTCATTAATAGTTCGGCTTTGACGAGAAAAAATGAACCAAAAAAAAAGGTTGACTGTGATGCCGATGTTGGAGTTGATATGTGGGAAAACTTCACTTGGTGGTAGAAGTGGTGTACCAATGGCCGAAATAATTGCAATGCTGATGACCCAAAAAAAGGCAAAATCATGACGAGCTCTCGTGGGATGCAGCTCACCTGACGATGGCAGAAGAGACCAGAGCCGAGGTGCATGCAGCCCCATGCGACTGGCCAGCTTTGACAGGAGTGGTGGACGTTGAATCACCAACTCCTGTCCGACAATCGAAACCGTGTTCGATTCCCTTCATTTCTCCCTGGCAGCCGTGGTTAGGCGTAAATAAGAGCAGGTACGTTGACTTTAATCATTTACCTACTGGCGGAATTAACCTAATCGCTGTAATACGTAGCAACTTCTGCGTTGTTGTTGCCAACAGCCAAGCAGGGGGGTGGGGGGGGGACCTTGTATGTGTATCTTGACGTAGGACGTAAGATATCCCTGCAATGTCTCAATGTGAGTTACCTCTCTTATGTTTCTGCACAATCAGAACAAATCACAACCTTCTGATGAGTGTTATTGATAATTTTCAAATTGTGTTTCAGCTGGCGGTAAGATAATTTTGTACCGAGTCGGAGACCACATCGACATCAGCAAAGGACCTCTGATTGGCAATTCTTCCTTCATTGGCAGATGCACCATCTCAGCCGTACGTTTACCTTCTTTTATTCACGTATCAAGTCGTGTTTCCATGCTGGGTGCTCCAAAACGAACTAGACTTGATTAAATTTGGTCGTTTGGCAACTCTCAGTTGTTTGTATGACTGGATAAAAGTGTAAGCCCTCAGTACATTTTGAATTGTCATTGCAGGAACGTGTGTTGTGGATTGAACAGGTTTAAATTTAAATGTAACTCGTTACTAAGAATTGATTGCGCGTTAGGTGCTGAAGATGGCGAATTTTGATGTCTGTTCACATTCCTCGTCTCCTTAGACAGAGGCCGTCATTTTTCGACGGAGATCAACTATAGGATTCGCTGAAATAAGCCCGCCAGTAAGCAGTCTCCACAAAAGTCGGGAATTATGGATCGGAGCTCCGTGTGATTGCTGTTAATTTTTTCCTGAGTCAACAGCTCTTCAAACATCTCCAAACCTTCCGCAGTACAATTGGCGCCCAACTAGTGGTCGAACGTTCTTCATTCCAAGGAAGAGGGTCAGAGAGGAAAATAAAAAAATTAAGAGAAAAATAATGTGACGAATTCTCGGGTTCTGGATTCGCTGACGGGCTCAGGCGGGCAACTCGAGACTGGAGACATGAGAATTGTCTGTTTGAGGTCGTAGAAAAGAGTGGAGTCGTCTTTGGTGAGGAAAGTGACCATGTAGATTGATACTATGTGATAAGAAATTAATTAATAAAATACTTAGATCAGAGGGAAAATCAGATTAAGAACTCCCAGATGGTACAAGATTCGTCAGGGTCCTACAACAGAGCTCTACTGGGAAACTGGCTAAATCCACACGTATGGGTTCGATGGATGCCCGAGAGATTGACCAGGCTCTTGCACGACACGCAACTGACATAACACTCAAAAAGGTTCATGTGTTGGTTCGCTAGTTCTGGTAAATGAGAAGTAGAGCTCTCGTGAATTACTGTTGTTTCGTGAACTGTACTACTATCATGTGTGGGCGCTGACTGAACTGGGATTTCAGTTAACGCAATGTAGATTGTTTTGATTTCATAGTAGGCTACTCTAACGCTTTCATGTTCCGCTTTATCCTTCTCTGAAGGAAACCCCTTCGTAGTCGTGTCATGTTCTTCCGCCAGAACCTCCATCAGCATGTATGCATCTTCATACATGGAAAAGTATTTTTCAACGCTGGTGAACATTCCTTTAAACTGCGCCAAATATTGACTCTTTTCAACCTTGGCACGCCTAGCAGTATTTAAAATCGTTTGGAGCTCGCTTTTGAATTTTGAAGTTAAGTGAATCTAGATAGGCACTTATAGACCTTTGAATCAGTATGCTTATTAATCACTTCTGATATTCTCAGTTATAAGCCCTAGCAAACCACGCTCTGCTACCAAAAATGTTGGTTCGCCAGTTCGCAGAGTTAGCGTGGGAAATAAATTACTAACTCCGAAATGAATGAAATTAACAATGAAAAAAGTATAATTGAAAAATATAGTATAAAGTAAAGAAATCGTGGAAATTAAGATGAGTCTTCTGGGCACCAAATTAATCGAATTTAAATTGAAAAAAATGAATGAAATAGTCTGCGTTATGGTTAAAAAAAAGAAAGGAAACAAACGATAGTTCTTCTGGGAAACAAAGAAACGAAAACAGAATTTCTGACTGATGTTGGTGGGTGACGATGCGATGCGTAGGGTGGTCGTCGTTGAATGGATCGTCCTGGTAGTGGTAATGGTAGAGCAGCTCTGAATTGGTGACTACAGATCTAGGTTATGGGATTCTGATGACCCAAAATTGGTAATTGTTAGACACTGCGCACGTGAGGATACTGCCGAGCCGACCCGACGCCAGAGGCGAACATGAAGAAGCGTCATTAGGCGGCAAGTTTAGACTTGGGGAGGTGGACGGCGATGCCCAAACAAGTCCAACGTCGAATATTTCACCTCACTTTTTCCTAATAACATCCGCCTTAAGGTGTAAACATCAGGAACAGTCATTTTGATAAAGAAACCAACATGATTGTTCAGGAGGAAGAACAGGCGCTAGAGACGGAGTCTACATTTTCAATTTACTTGCGGTTAATGAAAGGCCACGGAATATAATGCGTGAGGTCGCGCAGTTTCTTCTCTTCTAGCGAAGGAGCCTTCAATGGGCTATTCTTGGCCTAAGCACAGCTTGCTTGATCCATTTAGCCACGCACCGCTTCAGACCCCATGTTTTCGCCAGTATACTTTCCCCTTGTGTCTATTCGTTGTTTTGTTTCCAGTCCCGAAAATGTTGAAACTGTACTGACTGACTCCTATTAAAGGCACCGGGCGATCGCAGATGATCTCGCACTGTACACATCCAGTAACTCACCTAACAAGGCCACAAATAGACTCCGAAATTCTGCCCAGGAAAATAAAAATTGACGCGACGAAAACCGAGGTCATATTATCAAAGCGTAAGATCCCTAAAGAAATCACGATAAGAGGGGTAATAATTCCATTCCTCCTTACAGTGAAATATGTTTACCTAGATAAACTACTGACATTCAGTACGCACATCAAAACGGTGAACTCGGTAGATACTATAATCTACTGTAAGCATGAGCTCTAAGTACTAAGCTCAAGCTAGTCATATACACAGCCATCATTAGACCAACCATAACCTATGCCACTCCCATATGGTATACCGCAGCTACAAACGACCCAAAACAAATGCCTGCGTATTGCAACTGCCAGCCCCGTACACACGGATGTGGTCACTCTTCACAGGACGTATACGCTGGAAATGCTGTCGCCATTCATCCACCGTCTAGCTGACTCGTTTACAAGCAAACTTAGAACGCGCCCTAATCCGCTAGTAAAATAACTTAATGCCCCCCAGAAACCCTGCTGGAAGCAAAGACCCGTAAGAAGGCGGATTTAAGTTGTTTCTCCCTCTACATGTACTGGCAAATACCTTAATTTAACCGGTAGTATGGTGTAACCCTCTGCCTTGAGGTTTTGTTCAATAATTTTTGCCTTACCCTAATTTACCTAATAATAGTACCCCACCTGACTTATATGTAAGACCAATTGAAGCAGTCTTATGCTGGTATTGATGCTTTACCCATTCCTTACTCAAACTATTTGATAATAATTTTGGTACACAATTCATGTCATTAAAAAATTTCGTATTCGTGTTCAATCGTGGTCTAGTGGTTAAGACGTTGGTTCATAATTCTCGACGAAAGTCGGGAATTGTTTTCGGGGCTCCATGCGATTGCTGTTACTTTTTTCCTTAGTCAGCAGCTCTTCAAACGTCTCCAAACTTACCTCAGTACACAGGTATCCAAGTGGAGCAATGTTTTGTTGGCAGTGTGTTGCGTCAAGAGGTAGTCTTCATAGACCCGCCACCAGACTGTGTAGTGGCACTACCATCTTCTTCTCCTCGTTGTTACGGAAAGGGGTTCCTTCATGTTCCCTGGGACCCTTGGTACTTATGTCCCCGCTAATAGGCCCAGTGATACTACTTTCTTCCTTCTGCCTCTGATGGTGGGTCATAGTGTTCTGTGCCTTGTCCAGAAGCCTTCAACTCCCCCACCAGTCCCCTCTTCTTTTTCCAATGCAGCCATTGAGTTAATGACTAACTGGGCGTCGGATTGTGCTGTTTTTGAGATGTCCTCAACAGTTTTAGTATTTCGGTCCAACGAGCATTGAGAGTAGAGAAGGGGGGGGGGGATAAACAGGCACCAGTATTCCTGTGGAAGGCTACAATACTATACAAGTGTCGCCTAGTGGCCCAATTTCATACATCTGCCATTAATTTTCTTTAGAATGTTATAACGTCCAGATGCGAATGTTCTTTTATATATCATTTTTTTAATTTTAAGTGTAAATCTCTTCTTAAGTTCGTATATCAGTCTTGAAAACTCATTATTTCAATTGCAGGTTCACAAAGTGGAGTCGGACGATGGGCCCTTGTACCGATTCCAGGGTGTTGCTCTACCAAAAGGATTAAGAGTGAGTTCTTTTGGGTTTTTTGTTTTAAATATCGTTGGAGCCCTCCAGTCACGAGAAGTTTGATGAGAGTTCCACATTTGACGAGTTTCATTCGAGCTTAAATATGTGGGTTGTGGCGGCAATTGTGCAATTCACAATTCACGCATAAAACTCAACTGGACAGAGCCGTTCTTTGAAAGCAGTACCGTTTTGACAAAAAGGAGAGGACAAACTTGGCTGAAGGACCGGGGGGATCGAGAGGTTAGGAATCCCGCGACGCATGACGAGATGATAGGTCTATTTTCCCTACGAACGCCTTCCACACCACTTCGTTCTTTCGTCTATCTTGTGGGCTATGCAACCTATATTTGCAGAACATCAATATACGGATATTATTTGGAAAGAAGGATTGTTGGTTGATTGAGAGACGCCCGAAGTGTATTCCTATAACATTGGCGCCCAATGTGGGCCAATAGACCAACGCCATCAGCAACATGAGAGCTCTTGTGAAACAAAGTACTACGCTCTTCATGAGTGATATTTGGTAGTGTCTAGGAACTGTTTCAAAGTGCTCAATCTGGTCCAAGTGCTATAAATGGAGCTATTAATCCGCAGGCGTTGTGGGTGTGTTGTTTGAGAAAATGCGCGTACGTAGAAATGGTTTGACTTGATTCTTCCAGTTTAGCCTCTCGCTCGTCCTTCAGTTTTTCGTATTTTTCCCGACCACAAATGCAACAAAGCCATCGCCATCGAAGCTTAACACGTCGACTATTCGCCATTTGTTCAAAACTCCCTATTTCCATCAAGTCTGTGGGGGATTCAAGCTGAATTCACGACATCTCAGGAAAACTTGGGACATAATACGAACCGAATATGCAGTCAATAGACATAAATGCCAAGATGATTGTACTCCCATTGACGAGGCCATAGGACTGGAGAGGTTCATCAGTATTTATCTCCATATTAAACTATGCGTTTTCATTTGTTTAAATTGTTTCAGGTCAACCATTTTGCGTACGGCATTTTGGAGGAAAGAGCCAGGAAGCTGGTAAGTTATGTGTGATATTTAATTATTATAATTACCTGATGGGGGAGACAAACCAGGCCGTATAATCAGACCTGCTGGCTCGTTGTGTATCGGGAAAGCGGAGGAACGGGTATGTGGCTCACTGCTCAACATCGGGGATGTTACTTTGATCCCCTGTGATGGAGACACGATAGCAGCAGTGTGCTAATTATGGGACATGGCCTGCAGTCTCCACGGCTTGGAGGGAACCTTTCTTCCAGTTTGCTCACGCCTGAGCAAATTTGCGAACAGATTTGCAGATGGCAGCCCTGCCAGAGAGGAGCTCGGGCGCATTCTCAACCAGAGGAAGTTGGGCATGAGTTGGCGTCACCATAAAGCTGGCAGGCGAAGAGGACATGGGATGCACCCTCCACAGCCTCACCACATGGACAGTCATCGAAGATGCGGCGCCTAAAGAAGTGCAGCCGCTCATTAAAGGCCCCATGGCCTGAGAGCAGCTACACCTCCTCGAAGGCCGACCGCCACCATTTCATTCAAAGTCTCCCCTCTATGGAAGGGAGTATGCTGTGGAGGTGCCACCGTGCCTGCCACCTTGCTAGGGTTGCCTCCTGCGCAACTCAGTGTCACAGGTCGCTCAACCCCGTTGCCCTTAGTGAGGGGAGAAGCGACTCAAGTGGCCCCTTTTGTTGTAGTACTCGAGTACTGCTAAGTCTAATACAAGGTCCAGGGGAGGGGTGCCCGCGAGTACCTGAAGGAGCGAGATGCAATGTGGTACGGTACACTGGCAAGATGGCCAGGAGGGTATCATGCTGCATGGTGAGGGCAAGCTGCCGATCAGTCCTGCGAGAGACCGTACCTGGGATGTGAGGTCCAAGCACTTGGTTCTGAGGTAGGCCAGGTACCCGACTGGGCGGCCGCGTGGGCAGAAGATTGGGCCCGGGTATTTCGCCAATGTCCTCAGGGTAACCCTTGTGCCAGGAGTCAATTCCACCTGCTGCAGGGATGGCGAGGGGGTTGAGCTTAAGACCACCAGCTGCGTTTTGGAGGGCGAAAGATGCAAATGTGTGTGAAATATCTGTGTGCAGGCGAAAATAATAGGAAATTAGGAAAAGCGCGAGGAGATAAGTGATAGAGAAGGAAGAATGAGCCGTGTTGCCTGCTGTAGGTAGAGCTTAATGAGGCCTGTGTGTTCCGCCTCCACCTTGACTGTGATGTCATCTACGGCTCCCTTCAAAGGGCTCAGGTCGCAGAGGGAGAAACACAGATCTCGCCTCATCATTCTCTTTTATCATTGTATGATTCGACACCCAACACAGTGTTAAGGTCTTCAGACCATTCCTGACAAGATAGCATAGGAAGCCAGGGGCACTGCAAAGAACTCTGCCTGGAAATCAGGATACCCCTCACTGATCTGTGTAATATACCATCGCCCTAGCCTCAAGAGTGGGATCAACCCTGTCACACCTGGATCTTTTATGAATACGTATCCTGAAGGCAGTTGGAAGTTGTACTTCCTCCATATTGAGCCTCTGATCGTCCTGAGGTGTAGAGCAGGCCCCTCTGCATATCAGATGATGCAGGGACATTGTATCCTGCCTGACCAGACCCACTTCTAGGCTGTCAGTACGTAGGCAGCTCTCTCTGCATGTATATGGGGAGGTACAAGACCCAGCACTGCCTCTAGCGCAGCTGGAGGGGTTGTCAGCATGTTATGCAGGTCCAATGCTACAGTCTACCCTGCTGCAGCCACACAGTCTTCTTTCCTGTCCTGGTCCAGTAAACCGAGGCACCATATGTGACCACTGGCCTAGCGATCACCCTGTACATCCACTCGACCATCCTTAGCCGCAGTCCCTCGAGTCTACGATTGAATCCCTTTGTATTGTCCTCCTACAACTTTCTCACACTTTTGTGAGGAACAATTGGATAACTCTTCTGACGAAATAAGGACATTGATTGTGGAGTACAGGGCGTCGTGCCCTACTCATCCTCGGGGTAAATATGTGTAAGATTCATTGGCCCTTGAACGTTCGCGCCAGGCAGTAAATTTGTGTGGGACAATTTGACCTCATGCCATACATTGGTGGCTTCACTTCTACTAATGCGAAATTCGATGTTTACCACGCTGCTAAGCCAGGTAGATTTCAGACCAGATGTTTCTTGCTAATTGGTTATTTTTTCTGGGATCTACCAGCTCTCACGCCTGAATCATTATATTTCTGTTTACTATTGCTGGTTGAGTTGGGTTTTTGTCATTACCTACCACTAATCAGTACAACGAACAAAATAGTTGGGAGAATAAGTCGGAGACACTCATTTTATAGATAGAGCCCTACTCGGGGATTAAATAGCGTCGGTCCTCCTTAAAAAATAAACTGGCCATCGATACACTTCGTACACTCCTTAGGAGGACCAATTTAGTCCGTTCTGTGTACTCAACGCCGTTTCTTTCCTCAACATTGGTTGACTAAAGACATTAAAGCGAAAGCTCTTGACAAAACTGAACACAGACACAGGCAGGTGCACACTTCTAACACTTTTCGTTTTCTTTTCAGAATACGTCGTCGTACCAAGAGTCGCGAGCAGAGCTTATGGCTTGATGGTATGTTGAAGTTGGTCTTGTAGCTTTAACTTATAAATAAATTTAATTTAAAACGTTCGATATTTCTTTACTTCTCCTGTTCGTGTAAACAGACAGAAATGTTGGGCGTGTAGCAACACAATTTTCCTCACTGTACCATAGGGGTTACAGGGTGTTGCAGCAGCCTGGGAGGGTGGAGTGAAATAAATGTACTGTTCGGGCTGGATGTCAGAATTGTTGAGCACGAGTAGTCTGTTCTCTGAGGCTGTTCTGATTTGAAGGGGCTAGTGTGGTTGTGTACACTCGCTCCCATGGACCTCTGGTGTGGTGGTCCACTTTATGGCTGGCTCGAGAAGGGAGCTGGGTGTTCTATCTAAGTAGAATCCTCCCTGCAGTGCAACCCAGAGAATTGACGTTTTTAAACTGCAGCTTCCTCACTTACCGCAACACTTCCCTTGGAAAATGATTGAGAGTTAAAAATAAGCTGCAAGTGTGGTATGGCACGACTTAGCAGTCTACGCAGCAGGAATAATCACATGTCGACTAGCGGTTGTTATGCATCAAACGGGGCTCGTATTGTTATTGCAAAGGGGGGATCCCAAAAAACCTTTCCTTTGTGGTACATTAACAGATTTATTAAACCAGGCAAATGAAAATGAAAAGAATTGCTCCTGCGTGAAAATGAAAATTATTAATATAAAATAAACGTTCTAACGAAACTGCAATGAAGAGGTGATGTCTCCTTGAAGGTCTTGATACGATGTTAACAGAAACGACGAACGGTGTAGGGTTTAAAAAGTTCAATTCTTCCTGCTGCGATGTGGTGTCAGGGGTGTGGATGCATGAAACACAACACTACAGTACGAGACCGGAAAAGTAAGTTAGTGAGCGGGATACTGATGACCCTAGAAAACGAACGACGAGGCGTAAACGAGAGCTACAGATGATTTAAAAAAAAAAATTACTGGCGGAAATACGGAGAAGGAAGTTAAACTCACTCCCCCTTGCTTCTCCTAATTCACCTGCTCACTTCGGTCTTGACAAGTCGGCGTTTTGTATTGGATTGGTTGTTTGTTGTGAACGATTCAAGGCGGCAGTTGAGGCGAAAAAACGAAACAAACACCTATTTTTACTTTCCGCTACCCGAAGAGAAGGAAAGTATAGTAATCGGCCCCAAAAAAAAAATTTGGGTTTTCTTCAGATCTTTACGTTTTGAGGCCTACTGAGTCTAAAAAACCTAATTTCGGCGCGTGGTCCGTGTGTATGTGTGTGTGTGTCTGTAGTTCGATTTGCGGGAGAACGGCTGATCCGATTGAGCTGGTTCTTTTTTTGTTTTGTTTGTTATTTTTTGTAGACACCAAAATAAGGTTATGGACGATTTCGGCCGGTGGGAAGGGGGGTGGGGGACGAAAATGTACCATAAACTTGTGTTTTTCACATTTTTCTCAAAAACGACTCTAACGGTTTTGATTAAACTTTCGAATTATCTTCTACTAATCAATACCTAACTTTTCTTCTCCATACATATCTCCATGAAAATACGGTGAACGGAGATATGGGCCCCTGAAGCAAAAATAGGTTTTTAACGCTTTTTGGGAAAACGGCTTCAGCGATTTTCACCAAACTTTCAAGATGTATCCGAATAGTTAATACCTACATATTATTCTCAATAAATGTTCCTCTGACAGTCCATTGAACAGAGATAAAAATCAAAATGTGTCGAAAATAACGTTTTTTCGAACATGTCCGTAAATTCCAGGGTAACTTTTTCACCAGATGTGATAAATTCTAATGGAGTGTCTTTTAGTTACCCATACCAACATTTCGTTCTCTATAATCATTTCTGTATATATATGTTGAACGGAGATATAAGCCAAGTTAACTCAGAAAAGGAGATTTGTCGAATATTAATTTATCGGTATTCCAATTTTCTCAAAAACGGCTGTAACGATTTCGATAAAACTTTCGGAGTACTCTCAGCTAACTAGTCCCTACATTTTGTTCTCAATAAATGTTCCTGTAAAAATGCGTTGAACGAAGATATAGCGCCCGCATATGTAGGTGGTGTTCAAAATTACGGGGGTGGCGGAAAGTTGTGTGTTACTACGCACCAGATATTGTCCCCTCAAAAATCGACTCTGATTATTTCGATAAAAAATGTAGTATTTTTTACGCGAAGTTCTCATTTGTGGTAAAATGACGAAACCAGCTCAATAAATTAGCTAACATTTCGGCAAAAAGCGATTTTAGCGCAGTTTTCTCTGTATTAATCCTGCTCATCGGATTCTAGCGTTCTCACATAATAAAAAAAAAAAAAAATTCATCGCTGGCATGATTCGTTCTGGAAACACTGTCGCATTTTTATAAATTCCACTCGTTTACTCTAATTTACATTAAAATTTCCGTGGCATAATGCTGATTGACGTCTAAACCTCTGGGCATCTAAACCTAGGCTGGCGGGCGCGAAAGAAACCTTTACACAAACGTTGGGTACAGCTTTCGTACAAGTACGCAACCACTAGGAACATTTTATCTCTTTTATTTTTGTTTTTGTTTAATGCAATGATAACTACGTTTGATTGTGCTCGTTGATGGTTTCGATATAATGGCCGCGTCAATTGCGAATGACATCATCACTTAGTCACCGAGGTTATTAAAACGTGTGATGTTACCAAGCGTTAGATTTTGTAACAGACGTTACCATGCACCTAACCCAACACAAATTTCGTGACGCTTCTCTGTTACATATCCCGCGTTACATTTTCGAGTTTATGTAGCAAAGTAAAGACATAAAATGTCAATAAATAAATACAGTAATCCTCCAAAGAACAAGTATTCTTTCCACTTTCCACATCTGATGTGGTGGTCCAGTGTAGGGTAGGCTGTGTCGAAAATATTATTGCTTCCTCCAGTTGTTTATAAAATCACGTACAGAAATATTTGTGGGTAAAGCATGCAATGAATAAGCCTGTTGAGACACTTTTTGCACCTTTACCCTAAGACTGAGTTCAACAATCAGCAGTTTTTGAGGTAACATGAATCGATTGCGCTGTCCCATTGCATCTGAAGGGAGGAGGGAAAGTTTAGTTGATTCTTTTCACCTGTCCTGTGCGTACTTCTTTGTCAACAGTAGGGTTTGTGGCTCTACAGCGCTTCATTGCACGTCAAGGACGTTGCTACGCAGTTTGTTGGAGCAAATAATGCATTGAGGGCAATCAAACGGGATTCAATGGTAATTGACGTCAGTACAAGAGCCATAAAATAGAAATTTCATTTCTCCCACAGCTCTATGGTGGGGTGGTTTTTGGGAGAGAATGGTAGCAATGGTGAAGCAATTATTAAGGCGTAATCGAGGTCAGGCTACTGTTGTTGGTTACGCTTCTTTGTGACGTTGAATCAACCATAAATGAAACGCCTCTAACCTACTTGTATGTGGCAGATCCAAGCCATCCTTACGTCAGGCGTTTCAGACCTTGATCATCAAAATCAATTATAATTGCCGTTTGAAGTATCTTCTGAGATTGCGAAAGGGGCTGCGGGAGAGATTCCACAACGAATACCTGGCCGATAAACAAGGAGGCGTTATAATACAGAAAATCTTGGAAGGTATGAAAGCCTTCAAAATGTGGAGAAGCTTAATTAGAAATGCACAACCTGAAGGTAACTAAAATCAGCTACCCCCACATGTTAGGAGAAGCCATCTGTTAAATTACCAGCTGTACTGCTGGGGACACTGGAGCGGGCTCCAGGGGGAGGTTTTCTGAGTTAACTTGGCTTATATCTCTGTTCAACATATATATACAGACATAATTACGGAGAACGGAATGTGAGGGGGGGGGGGGGCATAAGACTTTTTGGGGGCTATCTTTACGTTTCAGACCCTACTGAGTCTAAAAAACCTAATTTCGGCGCGTGGTCCGTGTGTGTGTGTGTGTGTGTATGTGTGTGTGTCTGTAGTTCGATTTGCGGGAGAACGGCTGATCCGATTGAGCTGGTTCTTTTTTTATTTTGTTTGTTATTTTTTTTAGACGCCAAAGTAAGGTTATGGACGATTTCGGCCGATGGGAAGGGGGGGTGGGGGACGAAAATGTACCAAAAACTAGGGTTTTTCGCATTTTTCTCGAAAACGACTCTAACGATTTTGATTAAACTTTCAAATTATCTTCTCCTAATCAATACCTAACTTTTCTTCTCTATACATATCTCCATGAAAATACGGTGAACAGAGATATGGGCCCCTGAAGCAAAAATAGGTTTTTTACGTTTTTTGGCAAAACGGCTTCAGCGATTTTCACTAAACTCACAGGATCTTTTAAAATAGTTAATACCTACATACTCTTTTCAATAAATATTTCTGTGACGGTCCATTGAACAGAGATAAAAATTAAAATGTGTCAAAAATAACGTTTTTTCGAACATTTCCGTAAATTCCAGGGTAACTTTTTCACCAGATGTGATAAATCCTAATGGAGTGTCTTTTAGTCACCCATACCAACATTTCGTTCTCCATAATTATTTCTGTATATATATGTTGAACAGAGATATAAGCCAAGTTAACTCAGAAAAGGAGATTTGTCGAATATTAATTTATCGGAATTCCAATTTTCTCAAAAACGGCTCTAACGATTTCGATCAAACTTACGGAATACTTTCAGCTAACTAGTCCCTACATTTAGTTCCCCATAAATGTTTCTGTAGAAATGCGTTGAACGAAGATATAGCACCCGCATATGTAGCTGGTGTTCGAACTTACGCGGGTGGCGGAAAGTTGTGTGTTGCTACGCACCAGATATTTTTATATTGATACCTAGTAATAAGACAATTGTACTATAAAATTCCCAGTTGTGGGAAAATGACGAGAGCAGTATAATAAATTACGAAAAGTTTCGATTTTTTTCTTATAAACTCTGCTGAAAGAAATGTCACTAGAATGTTAACAATTATTGATGTAGTAGTCCAATCCAATACTTAAATGTTAAGCGCTTAAAAACATTCATAAGATAAATGGGGGTCACTCAATAAGTTTCGGAAATTTCAAGTTTCGCTTACTTTCAGTTCTAAAAGGTTTTACCCAATAACTCTGCAAAAGTGTTTAATATCCTCTTTAAAATATCTGGTGCGTAGCAACACACAACTTTCCGCCACCCGTTTAGGTTCGAACACCACCTACATAGGCGGGCGCTATATCTTCGTTCAACGCATTTTCACAGGAACATTTATGGAGAACAAAATGTAGGGACTAGTTAGCTGAGAGTACTCCGAAAGTTTGATCGAAATCGTTAGAGCCGTTTTTGAGAAAATTGGAATACCGATAAATTAATATTCGACAAATCTCCTTTTCTGAGTTAACTTGGCTTATATCTCTGTTCAACATATATATACAGAAATAATTATAGAGAACGAAATGTTGGTATGGGTGACTAGAAGATACTTCATTAGGATATATCACATCTGGTGAAAAAGTTACCCTGGAATTTACGGAAATGTTAGAAAAAACGTTATTTTTTACACATTTTGATTTTTATCTCTGTTCAATGGACCGTCACAGGAACATTTATTCAGAACAATATGTAGGTATTAACTATTCGAAAATATCCTGAGAGTTTGATGATAATCGTTGAAGTCATTTTGCCAAAAGCTTAAAAACCTATTTTTGCTTCATAGGTCATTATCTCCGTTCACCGTATTTTCATGGAGATATGTATAGAGAAGAAAAGTTAGGTATTGATTAGGAGAAGATAATTTGAAAGTTTAATCAAAATCGTTAGAGCCGTTTTCGAGAAAATGCGAAAAACCCTAGTTTTTGGTACATTTTCGTCCCCACCCTTCCCATCGGCCGAAATCGTCCATAACCTTATTTTGGTGTCTACAAAAATAACGAACAAAACAAAAAGAACCAGCTCAATCGGATCAGCCGTTCTCCCGCAAATCGAACTACAGACACACACACATACACACACACATACACACACACACACACACACATACACACGGACCACGCGACGAAATTAGGTTTTTTAGACTCAGTAGGGTCTGAAACGTAAAGATCTGAAGAAAACTCAAATTTTTTTTTTGGGCCGATTACTATACTTTCCTTCCCTTCGGGTAGCGGAAAGTAAAAAATCGTGTTTACAGCCTCATTAATTCTCTTAGTGCCAATTGCTCAATAATGGTCCTGGGATGAGTACGAGCAGCACAATAATTCCGGAACTGTTAGCACTACCGCTTTCTGCGGCCGTGACGTGTTGTTTGACCAAGTTCAAATGAACTGAGTAAGTAGATAAAGCCATGTACACGAGTGAATTGACGTAGAGCTAAGGAAAGTTGTGTGTTGCAACGTACCAGATATTTTTCTTTGTTCGCCTGTCTATTTCTCATTGACATCAGTCAATTTTCTACCATCTCACGCAACGCAGGTGTTAAAAGGTGTTTACTTCGATTATTTGAGCGACGAACGCTAAAAAAGGAACATTTGCACCGAGCCAAGACTGTTATTGGTTAGTCAGTGTGGATCAACGTTTCCTGTCGCACCACTTCTTACCGCCAGCCTGTCGAGGGAAGCTGTTAATCGCTTTGTGAGCCCCTAGCGACGAGCTCAACTGGCAACGTCTAAACACGTCTCTCGTTCGAGAATTAACCCGTTTCGAAGTTAATCCCTCCAGCGAATAAACCGATTATTAAACATGTCTCACACGACGTACAATTTGTTGTGGGCAGAGGCTCAAACCGTTTTGGACGAAGCAACGAAAATTGACGTCGAACAGCAATCGGCCAAACCGACGAAAGATCGCGACTATTCTCGAAGGTAAAGACGATTCATTTCAATCAATTTATACTCTCTTTGGCTCTACTAAGTAGAAAGGAAAGTTATGTAATCGCCCGAAAAACAAATTTTGAATTCCCTTCAGTCCGAAACACTTTAATTGGGAAAATTATCTGTGTGTGTTTGTAAACGCGATTGTGAGAACCAAATCAGCTCAAACGTGATATCTAGCCCACAGGTCACCATGGGACGCCAAAATAAGAGTATGAACAAAATCCGCCTAAAACTAACTATAGTTATCATAGTCATCAAAACACCAAATTTTTTTTTCTCGAAAACGCCTCTAACGATTTTTATTACATTTATTTTCATGGTCACGATACCGTTTGCTTTCTTTTCACCATTGATAGTTTTCAAGTTTACTAGTTTCATATTGTTTGTGTGTTCTTGCGGTTTTATTCTTAATAATTTCGCGTTAATCAGCGACACATTCGATCCAGAATCATAAATTCCTGAAACCGTTGAAGTATCATCCAATAGTAACTTGACTGTTATCAATGGTGGCACATCTAGTTTTTTGGATCGGTGTTGTTTAGTCCGATTTCCAATTCGGACCGATTTCACGAATGATTTAGGGATTCTCTCTTTAAACCAACAATGATCTTCTGCATGGAAACGTTTTCCTTTATTGTCGTTTAGACTAAATCGGCAAGGTTTTTTCTCTTCTATGCGATGTTGTTTTGAGTCAGATTTAACAATGCTTTTTGTTCCGTACCCGTTTTTCCCCACAAGATGTTCCAGTTTCCCTAGCTCTTGGTAGAGATTTTCTGTACCTTCCAACGCTTCTCTGTCGATCCTATCCGCAACATAGTTTGGTAGACCGAAAACGATAAGGTCTATAAGGGTACCTGTGTCGATTAATGACCTCACCTCCAGCAGGAGTCTTTCTTTTCTTATTGCGTACTCAAGCAGTGAACCTGCTTGATACTTGAAAGCAAATGCATATCGGATAGGTGACCATCCTTTGTTTGCGAACGTTTTTAGAAAATTCTCCTCCCATAAGTTCCATTCGGATTCGATGGTGTGTTTTACCATCATGCATGTGTTTCGGCCAAAGTTAGGTCCAGGAGGTGCTGCCCCCTGTTGACGGTGAAGGTAAAGAGCCCTTCGCGGCTCTTGGGCGAATTATTATTTCTCGAGCTCCCGTGTGAACCGCTTACCGCTCCGCTTCCTTATATTTTTGATTCCCGCTCTCTCAGAGTGAAGTAAATTCAAATTAGTGAAGTCCTTCCGTTTTAATGAGTTTATTTTGTTTTTTGGACATTGAGTGTTTCCCGCATACCATTTTCTATCGGGTGGCAAATTATTATCGTAAGCACGACCCTCTACCGCATGAACCAGCAGCAGGACTCCCGGCCGGGATCGTCGTCTTCTCCTCTTCCTTTGGTGAGTGCATTTTAGTAATAATTTGCCACAGACTTCTTACTAATTTCAAATCCGATTCCCTCTCCGCCGCTTTCCGTGTCCCGTCAGGTGCATTTAAAATTAATTGTTTTTACCTCAATACCTCAATATCGCGCTCAGAGTTAACTCCCTCTCAATAGAGACGGAAACTTTGACGCGCGAACACATGTGTACCATTCCCCACCGGCGTTTTCCAAAAACTGAAAAACGTGTACCACTGTTTGAAAATAGTGATCTTCGTGATGTCATCGTTGATTTGGAAGCGGACGCATTCCTCATTAAAGTCTTCGATCCATTGAGATGCATTAGGGTTTTTACCAGTGAATTTTGCTATCCTTAAGTCCTTTGCAATCGCACCTAGCTTTTTAGCGTCCGAACTGGTTTTTGTTTCTTCAAGCAATGTCTTCAAAAGCTTTTCCAACATTGGACTCGAGCCTCTGGGGGTAGGTTCGGCGTCAATTATTTTATTTGTAATTTCTTCAAGATAAATCTCATTGAACTGAATATTTTCGTCATCATCCAAATAGGTTTTGGCCAGGTCCTCCGTTAAATTGATCCAGATTTTTCTGGTCTGATGCCGTTTTGTTAATGATTTCTTTATTTTGGCGAAGTTTGAAGTGCTTGTGATTACGCTGTGTTGACTTACCGGTTGTGATTCGGGTGGTATCTCGAAGACCTGTCCGGCGGGTGTTGCTATAGACGTGATGTACATTACATTCGATTTCCCATCTGCCGTTTGCTTCACATCGAAATCAAATCTCAACTTCATCTTCCGAGAATTAGTCGCAGAAAATGTAGTTTTATAATATCTCTCCGATCTCCGTCAATGGAATAAGGATGTAGATGCGTTTCTCTGAAATAACGAGTTTTTATTTTACAAACGATTTGTAAAAGGGGGCGGGGGTATTGTAGAGAATATAAAGATTATCTCGCCTGAAATAACGAGAAACTACATTTAAAGATCCTATTCCGGTATTGTTCAATTGTAGAGTTAACTTAATGTCACTTCAATTAGACAACGCGGTGCACTATCATAGCATATCTTTCATCTGTCCTCGCGACTGCGGTCCACTTCGAATATCGAGTTGGCTCTTCGATCACGCGGCAGATTCTAAATGTGACGCACTCATAATGGGTGACATTGTCATTCATTACATGTCGACAGCTCCTAATGAGACTATAAAATTCCAATCCGTGTGAAAATGACGAGAGCAGTACAATAAATTGCTAAACATTTCGATGAAAATCGATTTTAGCGCAGTTATTCCCTCATAGCTCAAATGCTACGAGAATCTTCACAAAAATTGAGGTGCTAGAACAATAAGCACATCTAGTACATTTGCTGGAAATAATGAGACTAAGCAGTTGAAGAACGTCAGGCGGCTGAATTTTTGGTAGTTACCACCTTAAGTGAACTTTCGTAACGCCGCGTACATTTCCATGCTCAAGCATATTTCACGTCAAGTGTATTTCCTCATACTTTGACTAATCGAGATTAATAATAGGCTTTCCATATTTCAAGTAAGTATTCTGGAGGTCTTGGTGGATATCGCCGATGAGCTACAAGTGAAGTACAAAACGATGGAAAAGTGTCTCGTGGGATAGAAATATTTTTCAGAATCTTACCATTGCGAACGTATTAAAAACAGTTAACAATTACGATTACAATGTACAGTACATGACGGGGGAAGCGTTTAATAACCCTTATAAGATACACAAGGGCTATTCAAGAAATTCCGGAATTGCGAGAAAAAATATCTGGTGCGTTACAACACACAACTTTCCTTAGCTCTACAACAATTCACTGTGTACATGGCTAATTCTATTTAATCAATTCATTTATCACTCAGTCCCTTTGAATTTGGTCAAACAACGCTTTACGACAGCATGAAGCGGCAGCGATTACAGTTAAAGAATTCATTGTGCTGATCGTACTCATCCCAGGACCATTATTGAGCAAATGGTACCCAGAAAATTAATGAGGCTGTAAACACGGATTTTTTGAAGGAGGATAGTAATCACATTTGCAGAGTTATTGGGTAATAACTGTCAGAACTGGTATTAAACGATTAGAACTGGCGAAACGGCGGTAGTTGAAATTCAGGAATTTCTGGAGTGAGCCCCATGTATCTCATGAGCGTTTTTAAACACTCACCCTATAGATATTGGATTGGACTACAGTACCAATTTTCTCTAACATTCTACTAACATTCCAGCGGAGTTTAAAAGGAAAAAACTGCGCTAAAAACGCTTTTGGTCGAAAACTTTGATAATTTATTGTGCTGCTCTCGTCATTTTCCCACAAATGGGAATTTTATGGTATAATTGTCTTATTAAGAGCTATCTATATAAAAAATTTAATCAAAATCGTTAGAGCGGTTTTTGAGAAAAAAAATTTGGTGTTTCGATCACTATGATAACTATAGTTAACTTTCGGTGGATTCTGCCCAAACCCTTACTTTTGCGTCCCATGGTAACCTGCGGGCGAGATATCAAGTTTCAACTGATTTGGTAAGGTTGTTTTCTCTAAAAACCGCGCTAAAATCAATTTCGTCGAAAATTTTGATAATTTATTGTGCCGCTCTCGTAATTTTCCCACTGATGGGAATTTTATGGTATAATTATCATGTTAAGAGCTACCAATACTAAAAATGTAATCAAAATCGTTAGAGCGGTTTTTGAGAAAAAAAATATTTGGTGTTTTGATCACTATGATAACTATAGTTAAATTTCGATGGATTTTGTTCAAACCCTTATTTTGGCGTCCCATGGTAACCTGCGGGCGAGATATCATGTTTGAGCTGATTTGGTACGGTGGCTTTCTCTAAAAATCATTCACGGACACACAGACCATTTTCCCAAATAGTGTTTTTCGGACTCAGGAGGGTCTGAAACGTAAAGATCTGAAGAAAACTCAAAGTTTTTTTTCAGTCGATTACATAACTTTCCTTTCTACTTCGTTGAGCCAAGGAAAGTAAAAATCGTGTATTTTGCCTCATCAATTCTTTGCGTACCAATCGCTCAATATTGGTCAAGGGGTGAGTACGAGCAGCGCAATAAATCCCTGAACTGTAAACGCTACAGCTTTCTACCGCCGTGACATGATGTTGTTTTTTTTTTTGTAAACTGAGTGAAAAATAAATTGAAAAACCCCACGAACACAACCGAATTGACGTATAGTTAAGGATAGTTGTGTGATGCAGTGCGCCCGACTTTTATTTTTCTTCTCAATTTCCGATTTATTTATCGACGAATATAATTGGCGTCTCAGGGTCGTGGGAACGCTTTATCTTCAGTACGTTCGAGCCGTCAACACGTTGGATCAGTGCTACGACCAAATAGTTCAACCCCAGAAGCGTTTTTTGATACGAAAACTTTTAGACGCGAGCGTCGGAAGATTTTTGGAGTTGAAACACGAGCTGGTCAACATCGACATGTCGGAGTTCAGTTATTTGGACGACTTGATGATCGAGAGAAATATTCTACCTCAAGACGCCGAAATAAAGGTTTGTATGTGTTGGTAAGTTGTAGACAAGAAACTCAGGGCTTTAGTTCAATAAATTACTTATGCTATGATAGTGCAATAACGCTCAGGAAATAATTAGGGGTTGAATCCCAAAACAATGGCCGCGAGTATATTTGCCCGGTTCTTCGGCTCTGTTCAATTTTCAAGTGAAACATCGGTCTGGGAACGCACATCTAAATGCAGATGGGTTATGTAGAAGACCATGTAGTGAAGACAACTGTAAGCACTGCCAGCATCAAGAACAGAAATATACGCCTCTTGAGACTTCGGTGAATGCTGTTGGCATTTATTCTGATCAGTTGTGGCCCCAGGAGCGGGAAGCAGATCCTGCACTGAAACCCGTGTACCACTGGGCACGGGAAGGAAAGCAGCCCTCTTGGGGAGAGGTGGCGAGGTTCAGAGAGACAACAAAAGCGCTTTGGGCAGCGTTTGAGACTCTCAAATTACAGGATGGGTTGCTTGTACACCAATGGGAAAATGATACTGGTCGTGATGTCATCGAGCAAACCATTGTTCCTAGCTGTTTTCAACAGGAAGTTGCTCAGCAAGCACATACCTTAGGCCACTTTGGACGACGCAAGACTCTAGCTTGTCTGAGACGAAATTACTACTAGCCAGGGATGACCCGAGATGTTAAGGTGGTATGTGCAGCCTGTCAGGCATGTGGGCAGCATGGAAAACCCCGGAAATATGCCAAAGCACCCATGGGTCAGTACACCAGTGGGGTTCCCTTTGAACGACTATTCATTGATGCTGTGGGACCACTCCCAAAACTGCACGAGGGAACCAGTACATCATAATTGTTGTCGATGCATTTACTATGTGGCCAGAAGCATTCCCAACCCCAGATCTGAAAGCTGAAACAGTGGCACAAGGCCTGCTAGACAACGTGATCGCTCGGTTCGGAGTACCACGTGAGCTTCACTCTGATCAAGGCACTTCAAGAAATGTGTAAGCTCCTCCAAATTTTCAAAACAAGAACCACCCCTCTGAGACCCCAAAGCAATGTCAGGTTGAGCGTTTCAATAGGAGGATAATTGAAATGCCTGCCAAATTAGGGCCTAACAAGCCAGATGACTGGGACCGACACCTCTCCTGCGTTTTCCTTGCTTACCGTGCTACCGAGCATGCAGTAACAGGTTTCTCACCAGCTAGCCTTGCCCTGGGACGAGAACTAACACTGCCAGTGGATTTAAGGATCAGTGGACGCGCTACAGATATTCCAACTACCACATATGTTCAAAATGGAAGGTTGGTCTCCAGGAAGCTCACGAGCTGGCTCGTATGAGGATTGATGAGGGACTCATCAGCGATGTTCACACAAAGCAGCCAATGTTTGAGGAGGGGAATGACGTCTGGTATCATTGGCCGAGACGGCGCTTAGGAACGTGTGTGAAGCTGCAGTCTCCATGGGTCGGGCCATGCAGGGTTGTCAAGGCCATTTCTGATGTAATTTTTCGAATTGTCATGCCCAATAGGAAAATACGCGTTGTCCATGCTGACTCATTGACTATGTTCCAGCAACCAGCCCACCAAAACAGAAGAACCCATGTGGGAGGGGGGGGGCAGTGTTAGGAACATCGTCAAGAGTTACGCGTCAACATAGCAACGCGTCTGGTTGTAAAGGAAGTGAATAAAACTGATTCATTCGTGCTGTGTCCGTTAACGAGATCTTTTGATATTTGCTTTGTATTATAACAATACTAATGCTAGTTACTACTTTTATCACTGGCAACTGTCTAGCGGTAGTATTCTCCAAAATACGAACACGTCCGGCTTCTGCTTCAGTGGGCTGTACATCAATGGGAAGCAATCCCACGATCTCTTACCTCATTTGATAGCGATCTCAGCTCTTCCACATCACTTATGTTATATTCTCGTTAAACACCTTCTACCTCATAATTACCTCACTGTGGGATGCCAAAATAAGGATATGAGCAAAATCCTCCCAAAACTAACTATACTTATTATAGTGATAAAACAACTAATATTTCCCCCCCGCAAAAACTGCTCTGACGATTTTAATTAAATTTTTTACGTCGACAGCTCCCAATGAGACGATGATACCGTTAAATTTCCATCCGTGGAAAAATGACGAGAGAATTACTAAACACTTCGACAAAAATCTATTTTAGCGCAGTTATTCCCTTATAAACTCGCTTTAAGTGCTACTAGGTTCTCCAGAAAACTCAGGTGGTACTCCAACCAAGTAGCTATACGATGACTCTGTAATAATGTTCATAAAATACACAGGGGCTACTCCAGAAATTCCGGAATTTCAACTACCGCCGTTTCGCTTACCACCATTTTTAAAAGAGTTTGGTCGATAACTCGAGAAAAGTGATTATTATCCTCTTCAACAAAAAAATGGTGTTTACTGCCTCATTAATTCGGTGTATACCTATTAGTCAAGGGGTGAGTATGAGTAGCGCAATAAATTTCTGAACTGTGAGTGCTATCGCTTTCTACAGCCGTAAAGTGATGTTTTGACCAAGTTCAAATGAACTGAGTGATAAATAATTTAATAAAGTAGATTGGTGTCTCGAGGGAAACCTCAATGTCTGACCATCAGATGAGGTTCAGGCTGTGGTTCCCTAATAGTGTGACGGAGACATATAAGAACCCCAAGGACACAGAGTGGGTTCTGCACAGCACTGTCTTGGCCTCCAGTTTGGAGAGCTATAGCTGTGAGATGCAAACTGTCGAAGGTGTGGAAAGGTCGACAGGTGACATCTGCTATGGCCAAGGCGTATGAAGCGAGCTGTGAGTTGAAAGCCCGGATAGACTGGATAGGCTTTGGAGGGAAACAAGGAGGCTTTTCAACAGGGTGAGTTGGGCGCACACAGGGGTTCCTTCGCAGTGTATAATGAAGCCTTCACACAGGCAAAAAGGAAATAATGGTTCAGGAATGAATATGAGCAGCGCAATAAATTCCTGTGATGTTTTGACCAAGTTCAAATGAACTGAGCGATAAATAATTTGAGTAAGTAGAAAGAGCCATAAATACGAGAAGAGGTAGAGCAAAGGAAAGTTGTGCGATGCAGCGCACCTGATATTTCCTTTTACTCCCCACTCAAGTGTTACTAGGATAGTCAGAAAAATTGACATGGTAGCCGACTCAACTTTACGATGAGCATTTGCAAAAGCTACTCCAGAAATTCCAGAATTTCAACCCCATCGTTTCACTTTCTACAAGTGCGAATAGAGTTAATGTGTATTGGATTCCAGGACTCAAGGGGATCATTGGAAATGCGAGGGCGGACCATCTGGCCAGACGCGATTTGTCTATTGGGCCACCGCCCCATTGTGGGATATCTCTGTCACAAGTCAAGAGGACTGTGAGAGAACACGCCAGAAGACTGAATCAGACAATCTGGAACGCTGCAGCAGTAAGACACTCCAAACGCTTTGTCTCAGAGCAATCAAGTGAGATAAGACAGCCTTCTGAGGATGGAGAGGAAGGACTTAAGGCAGATTGTTGGGATCATAACCGGGCACTGCAGAACGAACAAACACGTGTATGTTATTGGTATAGTCGACACCCCTCGATGCAGGAGGTATGGCACGGAAGAGGAGACTCCCTACCATGTCCTGGCCCAGTGCTGGAGACTTGAGAGGGAGCGACTTTTGGTCTTTGGCACCACTTCTCTCAGGATGGATACCAACGAGGACTAGCTGGGTTTCCCCTCGAAGCTAGGCATTAGTAAGACATTAGGCCATCTGGCCGCGGTGCACATCCCACCAGTGGGACAGTCAGAATTCTATACATTCACCTACTATCATTTCTCGCAGTTTTTACCCAATAATTCTTAAACAGTAATTATAATCGTTATAATTAAAGGCTTCATTCCATTTAAAATCCTGCGAGTATAATGAGAAGAATAACTCATACACTAGGAAACACAAACATGTGATTTGAACGAAGCAAGAACAATTATTAAAAGCGCTCGTTCTGCCGACAGGTACCGACTTATTATAGAAGAGAAAGAGAGCAGGAAATAAAAAGCAGAAGGCAGACGATCGATAGAATAATGCGAGAATTGGGGTTTTACGAAGATGACGCCACGGGAATAATTATGACGGAAATCAAAGCCATCAGGTAAATATAATACTTTTTATTTTGATCTTCAACAAACGTCTGTAATCTGAAAATATCCCAAAGAAGTAGCCTAACGCGCCTTAAGCAGAATTTATTCAAAATGAATCGATTCAACTTGTTTACTTTCACTCAGTTCTGTGTCTTTAAGGGTTTACGTGTTCAAGTTTAATACAGAACTGACCTTTGACATTTGTATTTGCACTAAATTGAACTGAATAACAAATAATTCATCCATTAATTGAATGGTGAATAACAAACTACATTAGTATGAAATCTGATATCAAAAAAGGGACGTTCTCAGCGTGAAATGTAATAACGAGATAAAACGTAGCAAATTGTTGCACGACGTTTTGTTATTCTCTTGAACAACAAGACTCAATCAAACGTCAAAAAAAATATAATCAGGCCCCAGGCCATGCCATCCCTTTCTCAGTACCCATCACATTGAGTACATAACGCATGTGCTTTTTTGCAACTTTTATCGAAATCGATTCAGAAATTTAGCTAACTGCTAATTTGTAATATTTTCCGAGATTTCAGGGATAATTGCGCATTGCAAATGGTTTTGTTTATTTAATTAAAGATCTATTTTCATACAAGATAAGATTTAATCAGCGTTTTACAACGTGTTACAAAACGCATCGACTTAAGTGCAGCAAAATCATTAATCTTCGCAATCCGATTTCCTAAAAAAAACCCTGCAAATTATTACACAACGGTTTGTTATTCTCATGAACAGCTTGACCTAGTATCACTGCTCCGAGACCCATTTCATTCGATTCAGCATCGAAAAATACTAGTAAACCATACGAAACATCACCTGACTACAATGGAAATACGGAAACTAAATATTCCCCCGGCGCCAGGCGCCCGTAAGCGTCTGTAGGCGTTTATGATCCGATGCAGGGGCGTGCGGAGGAAGTGGCCTTAACCTTCCTCCGCCCCGTCGGGCAAAAAGAGTCGAGGAAATTGGGATGGGGACTTCCAGTGAACCCTCGGCAGTTGGCAAGTCTTTGCGAGGCGAGCGGGTGGGTTGTTTTGATGAGACGGGAGGGAGGGAGGGAGTACTAACGACGAAACGTTGACTTCCGCTGTAGTTCCCGTGTGTTCTTTCAATTAGTTGATTCTAATAATTACTGTAATTTCCCTATACCTAGTTGTACACGTCTGATACTCATTCCATTCAAGCCAGGATGTAAAAATACCCTGAAAACGACACGAAACACGGCGTATTTGCGATTATACTGCGTTTTGTTAATTTTTTTAACCATTTTTTGTCTATAACAACCATGGGCTTCGTCCGATCGGATTGCCGAGATGGCGGGCACAACTTGATACCAAATGGGATTGTTGTGCGAAAGAACGGATTTTTTAGACCACGTTAAAGGCACAAAACGGCCCGGACGGGGGATGGCAGACAGACACTGGCAGAGACTGGGTTATTATTCAGAATGAATAATAAATCAATAGCACACTTGGGTGCTGATAGACAGAAGCAGATCTACGAATTGATTGACAATGGAATGAGAAAGGGAATACCAAAAAATGTAATATGTAAAACGGTGGAAGAAAATCTTTGAACGAATTTTTCAGGGATTCACTCCAACTCTCAAAATTCCGTTCATCGAAGTCGTTTGCTCCAGAAGCAGTGGCTAACGGTGACGGGGGAGATGTACGACACTTCCAGTGACTGTAGTCTAGTGGTCATAGATGAAGATTCACAATCTGACGAAAGTTGAAGCCATTGGATCGGAGCTTAGGATCGCTGTAATCAGCGGCTCTCCAAACATTTCTAAACCTCTCGTAACATACGCTCACACAATAGGCCCATTTGTGGCCGCAGTGGAAGGGTTTCCCTGGATGCATCAAGGTAGAGGAAGGCTGAGAAGAACTCTCAACTGGGTGAAGATGCGTCTCTTCAGAGAGACAGTTGAGGTGGGGCGGAGCATCATGAACAACTCTCAGACTTCTAAGAGGGCCAATAAGATCCAAACCAGTAAGAGAAGTAAAGATTGATCAATGATTCGAAACTAGTCTGCCAGAAATACCCCAATTATTTAATAATTGCCTTCAAGGAAGGGTGTGCATAAAGCGCTACTTCTCTGTTTCAGGTTGATTCAAACTCACGAAAGAGCTCGTCAAGGGAGGCTCAGGGCTCAGTTCATGAAAGAAATCCGATCGTTGAAAGACAAAATCAAAGCTGAGCCTAAAGAGGAAGAGTTGGAAGAAGGGGCGAGGCAGGCGGCTTTAAAAATACAGAAAATATGGAGAGGGTGAGGCATTTGTGCCTAAATAATAAAATGAAAATCAATTTATTCATTTTAAAACAACAATTGTGCAATCGACGCAGCAAGTACCTATTCCCTTATGCTTAACTCCTTAAAATAGTCAGAAATTGGCAAGAGTCAATGTGAGACAGAAACAGTTTGAAGGAGAACTGCCACACTTAACTCTAAGATTCTTCCTTATCTGACACTGGACGCAGAAACGTTTGGAACTACTTCCATATTGGGAAGTGGTGTGGGGAGGGGGGGGGGTCGTGTCAGCAGGTACTGTAGAAGTAGGCAGGAGCATCTGTTTTTCACCCTACTACTCAGGTTGGCAGAACCCACCAGCCAGTTTTCGCAGGAGGCGACCAGTGGGGCTCTAGCTACTGTAGAATGTTGGACAATTGGAGGGCGAGGGGAGGATTTGTCCAGATGGTAATCCGTCAAAAGAAGATGACGAGCCAGGGACGTCAAATATAGTGGAAAAAGTAAATAAATACGTACAAAACCAACCAACGCCACAAATTGTACATGTGTAAATAGTGAAATAGCCGGGAGTCTTCCTAGATAGGAAGCTCACACCGGCCACACGTGAGGAGTGCAATAAACACGGCTTACAGAGGATGGTTGGCAAGACAAGTGGACCGAGGACACCCCTGTGGACGCACAGGGCGATCATTTGGCCTGTGGTCACCTTTGGAGCCCTCGTCTGATGGACCAAGACAGGGAAAAAGACTGTGCAGCTGCAGTTGAGTAGGCTGCAGAACAGGCTTGTATGCAGACAACCCCTACAGCTGCGCAGGAGGTTGCTGGAAGCACTGCTGGTCAGGAGGGGCATGTGACGGAGGGGGGGGGGAGGCTGCTTCACAAGTCAGGGATTCAGTACAGACGAAGGACAGCGTCGAGCTGCCCTTCAAGATCCAGGAAGGGGGTGGTCCTTGGTTGAGGCTGTGGCGATGATAAAGCACACAGACAGATCAGTGCGAGATGGCCTGGTTGGTTTGGAGCTTATGGGCTAGGGATCTGGGTAGAGTGGGCAGTCAGCCAGAGTCAGCGGAGCGTGTAGGAGCGTACTGCTGCACACCGCTCTACCTGGATGAGGTTGCAGCAATCGACCTATTGCATTTTGTGCGAGAATGGTTCACCTCTCTATGGGAAGTGTGGGTCGAACTGAGAGGACACGAAGCAGCTCATACCCCCTCACAATAGGCCCATTTGAGGCAGCAGGGGAGGCCTCAACGGCACACAATGTCGCCAGTTCCATACACTCCCTCTACCATGTCACACAATGAAGATGGTATATAGCATTAGCAAACTGAATTAAACCTTTAGCAAACTGAATTAAACCTTTCGCAATTAGAATTAAACCTTTCGCAATTAGAATTAAACCTTTCGCAAACTGAATTAAACCTTTCGCAATTAGAATTAAACCTTTCGCAATTACAATTAAACCTTTCACAAACTGAACTAAACTTTTCGCAATAAACAAACAATTTAATAATTTGTTAATATATAGAAACAGAAAATTATATATATATTTATATAAAGAAAGGGAAGGTCAGTGGAGGGGTTGGCCTGTAGCTGCGGCAGGAAGTACGAGGTACATGTCCATGACGTAGTTTGAACATTCTTGAGCACTTACAGTAGACACGTTCCTCGCAATGACATCCGGCAAATTATGTTCACCTTGTTGAGCCAGGATCTTCCTTGCTTCGTTTTTTATTTTTGAAAACGCTTTGTCAACAGGATTGAGCATGGGTGAGTAAGGTGGCAAAAACTTTACCTCCATATCTGATTCAGCGAAAAACTGATTGACTATAGTAGAACGGTGAATTCTCGCGTTGTCCATAATTAGCAGGGTGCCGTCTATGGAATTTTGTAAATTCAGTTCCAGCTCGCAGAAACTCACGAAAAACGTCCGCAGTTGTGGTTCCAGAAGTTATAATTTTGGAATGCACGACCTGCACGTTATTGAGAGCAACTATATTGTTTTGGGGACTCGACTCATGTACTCTGATCAGATCATGTTTAGTGCAGAGAATTAATTTAATGAAAGGTTCACTTGTATTTGTTAAAGGTTTAATTCAGTTTGCGAAAAGTTTAATTCTAATTGCGAAAGGGTTAATTCTAATTGCGAAAGGGTTAATTCTAATTGTGAAAAGGTTAATTCAGTTTGCTAAAAGGTTAATTCAGTTTGTGAAAAGTTTAATTCAGTTTGCTAAAAGTTTAATTCAGTTTGCTAAAGGTTTAATTCAGTTTGCTAAAGGTTTAATTCAGTTTGCTAATGCTATATTAAGCACTATCAGGTTCTGTGTAGACCGTTGGATTGTATTGGACCTGTTGTCAAAGTTGCCTTCTCTGTTATCAGGTACATCACGAGAAGAAAAATTCGAAAACGGGTGATAGAAGAAATGTTACTGATTGGAATGCTTCCGGGTGCTTACACGTCAGTTGCCGAAAGAACGAGAGCTGAAGAGGTGAAAGAGCTCCGGAGGAATCTGCAGGATGAGAGGCAGAAGGAATATGAAACTGCTTTGGTCGCCATACGAGATGAAGTAAGTCGTGACTGTTAACTATTCATTCTACTCGTTTGATTGTGTTGTGTGGTGACTAATGACGTGTGCTGCATCTTGCTGCAGAAAGTTCAAGTATACAGGGCTAATAAAACACCTCTTTCTAGTCAATGTGGCACTTACCTTTCTTACACCTATTTAATTGTACGGAGAAAGGTACAATTTTTGACGACAGGTTCATCGATTGATAATAGTTATTGTGGCGACCCACCATCACATCTACATAGGTCTCACCAGACGGAGGTAGGAAGGGATGGCGACCCTTCACAGGCGAGAGGGGGAGAGGGACCCTTATATAAACGGCCCTTCAAGCCCTCTCAGGGTTCTACATTGGTCTGATTCGATCCTTCCTCACTGACAGAACCTTCAGGGTGAGAGTTGGCAAAACTCTATCCATCACCCACCACATCACGGCCAGTGTACCCCAAGGCTCAAAACTCTCCCCTGCCCTCTTCAACATCTTCGGCCACGACATACCCGTCCATGGGAAGATTATCGCTGCACAATATGCGGACAACGTAGCCCTCCTTTACACCTCCAAAACCAAGCTGCACTGCGCCACAGTCATGAACAAATTCCTGCTGTCCGTGCTCAGCTGGTACCACAAATTAAAACTACGCCTCAACGAATCCAAATCAGAAGTAGTATTCTTCTCCCGCTGTAACATCCCCCCTCCAAACATCCAAGTGGGAAGCCACCCGATCTTTTGGAACAACCAGGTCAAATACCTCGGTGTCATCTTTGAAAGGAAACTCAACTGGCACAAGCAAATCCTTGCTGTTCGCGCCAAACTCAATGGAGCCTTCACCACACTCCAGCCATTCTTCAATAACAGAAAGGTCTCACAACCAACGAAAATCCGCGTCTTCAACGCCATCATCAGGAGCATCAGCACCCACGCTATCCCCGTCTGGGGCACAGCCTCCTCTCTTCGCCAACTCGAGGGCACTTATATGAAGTCCCTCTGCTCCCCCCGCTACATCAGAAACTGGCAGCCCCTGAAGGAAACAGGCCTCCCCTCGCTAAGCGAAGCTGCCGCAACCTACACCCTCAACCTCCGCAACTCAGTGGTGGGTCACCCCAACCCGTCCATCAGCTGCCTTACACGATATGCCCCCAACGCCTCGGACACTGTTCGTAGGCCCTGCTCCCTCATTCCACGCTAACCCCGTCCTACCCTCCCCGCATCTCAAATGCGCATGAGTCCTGCAACTGCAGGCCAGCCTCCCATCCTTCTGGTTTAGAACCTCCGGGTTGGCAACCTCAAACCGATCCTACAAGGCCCTCACTACAAACCCTTCCTCTCATCTCCTCGTGCCTGTAAACAAAAAAATAAAGAGTTTTGATCCCGACCTCTTTGCCCATTGTCCTAAACTCAAAACCCTTCATTACACCACAATTTATCTAATCTAGTTCTTTTCTCCTACCTGTTTCCCTCCTTCCGCCATTTAACTCAGCCCTACTCTCCACTACCCTATACCCCAACCCACTTCATCTCTGTCACATCCTATTTTTGTAAAACCCTAACTTGTGCACCCCACCATCATGCTCTCTACCCATTTGGTTTCTTCAATGTTGCACCCTAGCAGCTTCCCTCAACCCTTTCTACCTCTCATCCCAAAATTCAAGTGGTCTTTGGGGGGGAGGGGTTTTAGTCAGTAAAAATCCGACACTACCCTCTTGTGTGTCTTTTGAAGATTTTCCTTCCCCGGAAGCGTCCGAAAAAAGACACAAAAAACCCCCTCTCAGGGTCAGTCTGGCGAGGGTAAACCTCAAGTCAACATCTATTGCCTTTTACTCTTCTCACCCTTGAGAGAAATCGTAGTCGAGGTACGTTTAGACTTTTTTACACCCTCCTTTTCACTTACCTGATGAACATGGGCTAGCTGAAGAGCTAGGGGCAGCCTTATATTTTTCCTTATACTCTTAGTGCATGGGCTAGCCAACGTGGCTAGGGGCCGTCAAAGAGTTTCCTGCTTCAGAAACTAGTACGTGGGCTAACTGAAAAGGTAGGTGCCGTCTGGTTTCTTCCAAACCACCTCTTCTTCAAAGATTTGGTAACGAACACAAGTTCCTTACACTTATAATGCAAGAAGTTAGAACCGCTCTGCTCAATAGTCTTTACTAAGCAGCGCGCGTGGGCCCTGGTGCCCTGTCAACCTTCCTCACGTGGTTAACCTCTTGACTATTCGCTGTCTCGCTCCATTCTGCAGTCCCCGCAGGTTTCAATCGTGCCAATAACCACACTCCCCTTTATTTCTATATTTTGTGTCCCATTAGTATAGGTGGACGTGGGAGCTTTATGTCCTATGCTACACTACTTAGTGACATAACTAGGAATGCAATAGGTAGTTATGTAGAGACGTTTCTTGGGCATGGTGACATATTATGCAAAATTCATCCAAGATTTCTCCACAAAATCATATCACCTACGACGTTTACTCAGAAAAGATGAGAAGTTCTCGTGGTCAGCCTCCACTGAAGCCGCATTCATAAACCTAAAGTCAGAGTTGTGCAGTGAAAGAGTACTAACTCCGTTTGATCCAGCTAAACCGGTGATTCTCACAACAGATGCCAGCCCAACAGGTATCGCGGCTGTACTCAGTCATGAAGTGGAAGGCCACGAAAGACCAATTACTTACGCCTCTCGTGCTCTGACACAAGCGGAATGCAACTACAGTCAACTTGATAGAGAAGCATTAGCTATCATCTATGCTGCCACCCACTTCTACTACTATGTTTATGGAAGAAACTTCACTCTCGTCAGCGACAATGAACCACTGTCACGCATTTTTCATCCACATCGTGCATTACCTCAGATGACGTCTGCTGGCCTTTTACGCTATGCCTCCTTTCTAAGTGGATTGGACTTCGAACTACCCTGCAAAAAGGGAAAAGACAACGAGAATGTGGACTGTCTCTCTCGAGCTCCAAGCCCACAAACAGTCAGAACACCTGAAACAGGGATGAATGAGGAAGTCAATGCGCTGTATGCTGAAACTCTACTTCAAATCTCCAATGCAGACATAACTGCAGAAACCGTTGCTGAAGAAACTGCCAAAGATACAGACCTACAAGCTCTTACGACCAGCCTCAGAAACAGTAGACGGGATGAACCATTCACTATCTCTAATGGGATGCTCTTCAGAATGGACCACTTGTTCATTCCAAAGTCTCTACAACGCCCAATCCTGGAAGAACTGCATGCCTCACACTTGGGAATTACCAAGATGAAACAGCTCTCCAGAAGATATGTATATTGGGAAGGGTTGGACAAAGACATAGAACAGCTCGTTAGAAGCTGTGAAGCCTGTGCTCAAGTCCGCCACAACCCACACAAAGCCACAATTCATCCATGGGATCAGCCTGACGATAACTGGGAGAGGGTGCATATTGATTACGCCCTTTGGACAACCACTACTTCTTGATGTGTGGGCAGAAGTACGTACACTCAAGGAGGCACCTTCATCATCATAACCATCACTCTTCTAGAAAATATTTTCTCTGTCCATGGCTACCCATCTGTCCTAGTATCAAATAACGCTGCCATCTTCAAAAGTGAAGAATTCCAAAGGCACTGTAAAGAAAGAGGAATCTTCCAGAAATTCATAGCGCCAGGTCACCCATCAACCAATGGCCTCGCTGAAAGGAGTATACAAACCTTGAAAAGAAGATTAAAAGCCGCAGCGGATGACCCCACACCAATAGTGACAAAGTTACAAAGGATTCTTTTTCGCTACCGTGCCACACTTCATGTCAATCACCCACAGAAATCTACTTGAAAAGAAAGATTAGAATACGTCTCGACGCTCTCTTGCCTAATACAAAAGCATGTATGCCAACAAGTCGCAGCAGCTGTCATGTCCGTTCGTTTCAAGTGGGAGAGAGAATCCAGACAAGGATGCACCAAAACCACGATATCTGGCAATTTGGTACTATGAAACAAAAACTCGGTCAGTACCATTACATTGTTGAATTGGACTCAGGCCGAAGTTTGAAACGACACTTCGACCAGATTATCTCAACAATGGTCCAGAAGAAACAGGTCCCGTTTACACCTCAACCAGACCCAGCTCCTAGACAAGGTGTTCCAGACCTACACATGCCAGCGGATGAAGTGCCACTAATGGACATACACCCGACGCTATTGTCTGTACCAGGTGCCGAGCAACAGGAAACACCTAGGGGTAATCCCCACCAACAGGCACCCGCAGAACTGGACACAAACAATCAGAGAACACCAGACCCTCGCAGATCGTCTCGTCAACGTCGTCCTCCAAATTATCTAAAAGATTATGTGTAAACTGCTAAATTAAGTGGGGAAGAATATTGTGAACTGTTCCTGTGTAACCTGTTATGTTTCGACTTCCCTCACTTCTATTCGATCATTCCAGTCGCGACCAACCGCCATGTCACTTGCGTTTTCGTTATTCATATCTGTATTCAATAAACAAACATTACGTATATGCGTGTAATACATCAATTAAGTAACGTTCTCGGCCACCCGTCACAATAGAGCATGTACTGGTAGAGTCAGAGGACTTGGAAACGAGAGGCGTTAGCTCAAGCAACGTAATTTGGAGTCAGCAATGCGAGTAAGGTCATGAGATAACCAACAGGGAAGGAGGTCATGTGTCGGTTGTGAGGAAATCATTAGTCTTCAGAAAGGATGTGGGTTCTGGGGTTTCGCCAGCAGTGTAGGCAGGCCCTAGGAAGCCAATGCAAGTTTATGACAACTTATATACCAGCAGAGCTATGGCCATTAGCTCCTAGACTTGATCCGTACGTCAACCAGCCTCACCATCAGCTCCACCTTAGCCACTCTCTGATGCATAATAATAAACCAATTGAGCCTGTTGGTGATAAAGATTTCCTGTATATTAAACATACAGTACATATGTATATTTTCCAGAGTGTTGAGGGCTCTATCAAATCAATCATTTTCGTCGTAGGTAAAAGCAACCCGAGGGCCGGCGATGATGGAAGAAATGGGAGACGAAGTTCGAGCCTGGTTCATGGGCTTTAAAGACCAAACTGGGAAATTTCCAGATTTGCCTTCGGAAGAAGCCGGAGGATCCGCCCTTATTTTCAGTCGACAAGGGCAGGCAGAGAGCGAAAGGAGTAAATCCACTGCTCCGTCGTCAAAAGAAAGCAGCAGTAAGTTGTTTTTTTCTCCATTCAAGCGTCACACGACAGAAGTAAACTGATCAACTACAGAGAATTCCGAAGTGTCTTTTAATATCCCGGACTTATTTTCCGTGGCGTGCACGTCGAGTTGTGTATTGGTCAGGTTTGGGTACCCATTTTGTACGTTTTCCTACGTTTAAGCCTTATGATTTATTTTCATTTTACAACCAGAGCGTCCTTTTCACTTTATAACCCTTCGTTTTAGTTCCATTATTTCTCATTATTATATTCACTTTAATTCGCTTCCATTATTTTGTTACGCCCCATTATACACTTATTTGTGTGGGCCGTGAGTGCTGACGGTGATCGACTGTTAACACGCCATTTATAGCACCTTTGTTCTAATGCTGTCTTTATTGGCATCAATGTATCTGTTGCTGTTGCCCCAAGTCTGTGTACGTGATTCATCAGTGTATTGTGCCGAGAAATGGGGAGAGGAGAGTAATGGTAGGCTCATACGCTGCTCTGAGGGACTCCAACTCGAACGATCCTCGTTGTTGACAATTTCTCCTTGTATTTCCACAACTTGTACACCCAGACTAAGGAGCCAGGACGTAAGTAGCCGCTGCCTTGTAAATACGTTATGAAACTTTCAGAAAAAGGCGGGAAAGGGAAGAAGGGCGTAAAAGAGAAGGAAGAAGTCAAAAAGAAGGTGGACGACGAAGAGGATCTCGGATTCAAAATGTCTTCGTCGGCGTTTTTGGCGGATTTAATGGTCGCCGGAGCGGATTATGACGAAAGGTGGAAAAACATGGACGAATCCAAAAACCCGACTCAAAACTACTACGACGATTTGATTCGCAAAGATAAAACAGCCGAAGTTGAAGCTGAACTAAGAAAAGTACGGTGTTACTTCCTTTTTAGTTGTATTTTGTAGATTTAGTTATTGCAGTAGTGTGTTTCTGAAACGTTTTTAAGCCAATATCTTCTTCATTCCCATTGGGTGCACGAATAGGGGGAGCTTGGAACTGAGAAATAAATGGACGTGGTGAGTGTGAGTGAGGACTGTATTACACTTGACAGAATAGCGATATCCGGTTGAGTATGGGTATATAAACGCGCACGAGGGACTCTCAATACATGTGAAACTGGTTGTGGCACTAGGGGCCGTTTTCACCAAAACAGCACCAAATCCAACTGGTTAGGGCTAGATAAGTAAATCAAGGCTTTTCGTGCCCACCACGCTAGCGGAGATCACTGTGGGATGCAGTTAGGATAGATGTGATTACGCTGCGATTAAACCACATCGAGAAGTGTTTTGTTCGAGGCACTATGTGTTGAATGAACAACTCAAGTAGGTAACACTTTAAAGACTGTAATTGAAGAACTGATGAACATTGTCTAATCGAATAACAAAACGGAGCGTACATTCGAGAGCGGGCACAAAAACAGGACTAGCCTATTTGATACGATGTAAAGCGGAAAGGAAATTGGTGCGCTCTGGTGGCAGCCATCATAACTGAACGCCCTCGCGCTCAACTTCAATTATGGATATCATCGACTGTCTTATCCACTAGACCATGATCAACCGGTTGCCTCTAATAGGAGTCAGTCAGCACATCTCCCCCCTCGTCTTTTACGATGTGCTGACTGACTCCTATTCCTAAAAGCATCTCCAAACTTCCTCCTCAGTACATTGGCGCCCAGCGTGGGGCCGAATTCCTTCATTCCAAGAAAAAGAAGAGAGCCTGAGAGAAAAAATTAAAAAATTAAGAGAGAAAATAATGAGACTAGTTCTCGGGTCCGGGATTCGCTGACGCTGTGAAAGTTCCAGCGAAGGGAAATAAAATGGGCGACGCGCCCACTACAATGCAAAAGAAAAAAGACTTTCCTTGTAGCCCTCTCGTTTCTCGAATCAAAGATCGGATTTTCCGGGGATTCGCTCAACTCTCGTAAATTCTTTCCTTAAAAGTGTCCGCTCCAGGAGCAGCGGTTAAAAGACGAGGGGGGAGATATGCTGACTGACTCCTATTAGAGGCAACCGGTTGATCGTGGTCTAGTGGATAAGACAGTCGATTCATAATTCTTGACGTAAGTTGAGGATTGTGGATCGAATCTCCGGCGCGATTGCCGAAGATTTTTGCCTGAGTCAGCAGCTCTTCAAAAGCATCTCCAAACTTCCTCCTCAGTACATGACATCCTGTCCCGTAAACAAGTGTTATGTAAATGTAACCGTGTATCCCATAGATGCCCAATGCTCAACAATCCGGATTTGACCGAATTATTGTTAGACATCAAAGTGGCCGCATTAACCTCTGCCGAAGCTGAAACTGGTGAGAAGCATAAAGTGAAAATACTCCAACTGCAAGAGCTGCAGGAAAAATCCAAATTAGTCCGGGAGAATGCTTTGTGCGAGTAGGAAAAATCGGAAGCAGTTTAAGAAAATCAGAACTGAGCAAGAAATAATAAAAACCGAAATTATGAGGTTACATCTTTTACAAGCAAGGAGCTTTAATGAGGAAGGGAGAATTATCGTGTTTGATAAAAGTTGTTTAATACACATATTTGCGTCTGAAAGTGTTATTATTTAACATTTCCCCCCAATCTTTTTTTAAATCCGCCCAGGTAAGCCATGTGTGTTTGGGTTTTCTGACGGCGGTATGATGTATAGAGTTTTTCTATAACTGCTCAACACACATTTTACACAAACAACTTGTAATTGCAAGTAATTACAATCTCAATACTTTTGTTTGCAATAGAATTTAAATTCATATGTTGAAGATGTTGGAATGCTCTCATACCCACTGAAGCGCCGTGTGATGACAACCTAACATAATAGATTATCATCGTAGTGGAAAAGCAACTGAAATAACTGCGCACTAGTAAACATCATCTTTGTTTATTATTATTATTATTATTAATCAAAAACATATGTAAATTATTCACAATAATATAAGAGAATACTCAACGGAGCACGGTAATGGCATACAAATATCAGAACATGATAAAGGAAGATAAGAGCTAACAAAGCCAAACTGCCCAATTTTTTGGGGTTAAGGTTTGATCAGGGCTAGAGCTTAACCCAACCTGATGAAGGCCGTTTTTGTGGCGGGAGTGGGTGAGGTGCTGTTAATCGACTCTAAACGGGGTCACCGCAGTTGGTGAAAACGACCCTAAGTGAAGGGAGAGAGAGTTGATTTAGGAGTAGCGTGAGCTGAGAGACGAATCTTTGGGAGAACTGGGAGACGAGACGACTGTATCAGGAGGGCTGAAGGATGACTGACTTGGAAGGAGCCTGTCTGTTGAGAAGAGGAATCTAAAATCGAGGGGTGGGAAAAGATAGAGGCCCAGGACAGGGGGGAATCCGTTGTCAATTGTGTGGTAGTTTTCACATTGATGTGTTGGCCAGCCTGTGGTAATAAGGCAAGAATAAAGCAGTACGTTTCGATTAGTTTGCCTTTGAGATTATCGCTCCTTCTTTTCCTTTAAATTTACTTATAAATACATATCAAATTGGAATTAACTGAAGAGGTGGACTTTCTGTAGGTAACAAAACGGCTTGAGGACGAAGGTGTTTAGGGAAACAATGACTTTCTGTTCAGGCTAGTGCGGGCATTGTAGAGGTCAAAGACCCAGCCAATTTGGCCTGCCAAACAATGCCAACGAATCCTTAAGGATATGTTTGTATATGCCAATACACGAGATAATCGTCAAAAGAAGTGAACTCCTGCTGCAGCCATAGGGGCATCTGTCATGTCCTCTCAATTCTACCCCAGATCCCACAGAGATGGTGTGTCTTAATGTGGCATCCCCAATATGTCATCATTCTCGCATGAAGCGTAGGACAGCCTTGAGGTTTATCCTTGCAATCTCATCCTGCAGCAGCTCTCTAAAGTGCACCGCAGCTAGCCCCTCACAAGTGTACAGTACATACTCTGCCTTACTGAAACTGCAACTCCTTCCAGTTGTACCAACTGTGACATTCCAGTTGCTTGTATTGTCAATTTACAAAGATCTCATCGAAAATTTATCGTAATTGTCGGTCGTTTTGATCTGAGGGTCAACCACTAAGCACCACTGGGCCTATTAACGATGTCTCTTACCTAATAAATGACGTCACCCTTCTATGAAGCTGAGTGTGTCTTTACCTGCAGACTTTGCTACGGTTTGGGTTTCAACGAACCCCTGGGAAACATATTTGAAGCGCCCGGCTGCTAAGAGGATGCATTAGGATGCACTCTGCCATTTCATAACTCAACCTGCATTCAACTGCCTCTGATTTGCCCATCTTGTTGAGGTACTATTTAAGTAAGGAGTGACTAGTGAAGGAGCTAGTAAGGGCTCTTAGTTCCTGCCTGGTCAGTGCAAGCATTGCCATCGCTTTGAACATGAAGGCGCAATGAGCTTTTTTGTCTTTAGCCAAGCCAATGGGCCCTGTGTCCCCCACCGGGTTACTTACTAATTTTGGTGACTTTCCCTTGCTTGTAAGGCTCAGGCCCAGTGGGTAGGCGTTCCGTGTCCTCTACAAGGTGGTATCCAACTACGCGAAGGCCTGTTATGGATTCTGAGTCGTTTGAGCCCCTGAAGACATTCCCAAGATCTGCTTACCCTTGAGTCCTTTTGCCAGGATCTCTTAAGTTCAGATATTTATGCCTCGAATATCTGCTTGATATATCCAGCGCAGTGGCCACAAGGCTGAAGTTGAGTTCTAAATTGCCCAGACCAGCCTTGCCTTACACCACAGAATCATGTTTCACAGTTCCTTGGAAGGCTGGAGCTTGCCTTTGCCCTGGTAGAACTGGTGCTGGTCTTCAAAAGCCTTAACACTCCCAGGTATGCAGTTCTTTGAAAACGCGTTTGTGGGGGGGGGGATGTTCAATAGGACTTCTATTGCAGCAGTGGGGCTCGTGTTCATAGCCCCGGTGGTTGTGAAGTTGGTTATTCAGACTACTCATCAACAATATTTTACTAGCGTCAATTTCCAAAATAACCTATCAACCCTACTTTATCTTAAATGCAGATAGTGGACGAGCAACTTCGGGCCGAACTCGAAGCTCTTCAAGCAGCTCTCGACCGAGATCGGGCGAAAAAAGGGAAAAAAGCTAAAAAGGCGGCGAAAAAGAAAGGGCGCCGAGGGGGGAAGAAGGGGAAAAAGAAAAAAGAAAAGGATCTAACTCCTGACAGGACGACGGAATCACTTTTCGAAGAGTTGGTGACGAATGGAATCATAAAGAAATACCCAGAAGTGACTATAACGCAATATGTAGGGGAGAAGTCGTACGCGAATCACGAATTGAGAGTTAAAGGGCTCGACCCTCTGCCAGCTCTCGGTGACATTCGTCAGGTAATTCGCCATTTATGAGTGTTCCATTTTTGAAGACGTGACCCTATTTTTTATGTGTTTGGTTAGATGTAGAAGTGCTCATTCCTCCCAATTTCTCACACGTTAACTTTTGTCATGGCTCATTGTGTCGTTTCTTGGTGAACAGTGCTGCTATGGAGGTCCTCTTTCTTACATCTTTTATAAAGCCAAACGAAGCCCACAGTGATGGATACGAAGAGCTTGTTTCTCATGTTGAGGAGACCATAGAGAGACCTCTCCACTTTCCCTTTAGCGCATATCTCGCTGTACTCAGACGCTACATAAACTGCCATTTATCTTCTACAGTACTACTGCCACTTATACACATCTCTCGACTGTGCACAAGAGCATGCCCTATACGTACATGGCTTCTAGGAAAAGCTTTTTCAGATATATAAGGGAAGGTCTACTCTTAGAGAACCCATGAATTTACTCCTGCATATTGAGAACCAAAACCACACTACATCAGGTTGGCCCTCATGCCTGTCTGCGTGAGCTTGTCCTCTCCACCCTCATGACAATCCTGCAGTCTACTGCCATTCCAATACACCCCCACCCCCACAATCCAGCAGTTTTGGAGGTTCAGGAGGTTCATTCTTCATCCATACAGGATACTGGCCCTGGATCAGCAAGCTATCTTTTTCTGGCTGAGTACTATTTGGGCAAATTGAGCCACGCATCTCCAGTTTTTATCGGGAGTCAACATGGTGCAGACGAATGCCTCAAGTGTGAGCCAGCCAACTGTGTCCTCCACTATGCCCCACCAGCTGGGAAGATGGCGTGGGAAGCATCATCCACCATTGCCCAGCAGTGTAGGCAATTTTGGCTTGCAGCTTTACCAATTCGGTGCATGTAAGCCCTAAATGCTCCGTGTCCTGTGAGGAACAGGGTAATGTACCCACCTCAGTTTGGCGTCACCATGAACCAAGTGCTGCAATCAGCTGCTTGGTCCATCACACCCGTGGATGGCGTTCCACTCGCCTTGTTAGTTTCCAAGGGTCACATGTTACGAGGGGTTTGGAAATGTTTGGAGAGCTGCTGACTCAGGCAAAAATTACAGCAATCACGACCTTCGATTCAATGGCCAACTTTTGGATTCTTGACTACGATCACTAGGGTGTCTACAATGGGAGTCAGGCAGTACACACAGCCCTCCTTCTTTTCTGGTAGACATATTTGGATTGCTCCTTTGATGGGTACAGCTCTTCCTGCTCAGCCTCAAGAAGCTGGATTGGGATAATGCCCACCACCACCAACACCGCCTTCTGAGCAACTGTCGTATGAGCAAGCGATGTGAAGGGCACCTGCCCTATGCACTGTGACCATCTCCTTTCTGTACTAGGCAATGCTCAGTGTATCAGCTCACACCTCCTCCCTTTATGAGAGGATGGCCCGTGCAACGTTCATAAGCATTCCCCTTTTGTTGTCTATCAGATGGGAATGAGCTGTTGTTACTAGGGCTTTTAATGGATGTTACTGGCTCTAGTATGTTTGACACCAGAGTAACCGAGGCATTGTATAATGCACTGGGGAGGAGACATATGGCCCTAGTAGCTCGAATACTGAACTGTCTTTCATGGGCCATTATTTGTTTTATGCCCATGTCCCTGGTGGAAATGAAGAGATGTCAGCCTCGACGAGGGGCATCAAATGCTTTGTCAAAGGAGTAAGAGCTCGATAAGTGTCGAATGCCGATCTTTAGGCATCATTCTTCGTCTTAGTTGTGACTCTCTTGTCGTGTAGAGCACTAGGAGAGTCCCCTACCCAGTTTGATTAAACTCTTCCCCAACTTATGAGTCTCCTGCGTCCAACTCACTGTCCAAATCACTCGCCAACTATACCTATAAATGTATTGACTTAAAATTGTTCAAGGTGATATTGGAGTACTGCATCATGCCTCTTGGCAGTTCCCACGTCCATAAGAATTCCCCCATCGTCAGATCAGTTCTCATTGTCGGGCCCCAAGGAAGCGGTAAACGACTGCTCGTCCACGCCGTATGTACAGAAACGGGAGCCACCTTATTCGATTTGTCCCCGGCGAATATCGTGGGCAAATACCCCGGAAAGAGTGGGCTCGTGATGTTGCTACACTTGGTGTCCAAAGTGTCAAGGTTAGATTGTGATGTTATTTTTACTTTACCATAGTTGTGTGAATGTGAAATGTGTGTTATTTCTCACAACCTTTTGCACGTGATAGTTATTATAAATTTCAATACATTTTCTTACAAAATGAATCTTACGCAAGTGGTCTTCTGGCGAGTGGAGAATCTTGTACATGAATGGTAAGATCGGACCCAAACTAGGGCTAGAGTTACATAAGGGAGGGGTTGGGGGGATACGGGAGGATGAGGAACATCCTCAAGAACCAATAAACCTGTTTGAACCACAGAGGAAGGGTTTTCATATAATTTGGCAACCAATTACCCAAGTGGTAAACGAAAAAATGAAAAGGTTTATAATAAAAGATTTGTAACAAGTATATACAGGGAAATGAAATTAGGAGCTCCTACTATACTAATAATACATTTAAGTGAAACTAATCTAAGTTATAATTTGAGTAGAAGAAATGTTTGTAAGGTATTAAAGAAATTGGGTTATATCCGCCAGTAGGCAAATTACTAAAGTTAACGTACCTGTTAGGTGAGTCCGTCTCCTCTGGCTTGTGAGTTAAAGTTAACGTACCTGTTACCTGTTGTGTACTGGAGTCAGTCAGTTGGTCGTGGTCTTTATATACGAAGAGAAAGGTGACAGTACTGACTTAACGGCCAGACGATGATGTCTTTACATCGAAAGCGCTTGCCCACAGTAACTCACAAGCCAGAGGAGACGGACTCACCTAACAGGTACGTTAACTTTAGTAAATGTTCGTAAGGTATAATTGTAATAGAAAGAAAGTTTCGTCTGACCGTTGTTGCTGAGACGTTGGGAAGGCGGAGGAAAGCGATCCAGGCAAGCTAGCCGGTCAGATGAAGGTGTAGCAGCGTATGGGGTGCTGCAGATCGTTGATTCCCAAATTGGAATAGAGGATAATAGTGGGATACTGATGACCCAGCTATTTCAAGAAGTTGGCCAAATGTGAGAAGCACACGTGCGGGTGAATGAAAAGGCGAACAACGTTGGGGTGAAGGCGAGGGCAGTTGAGCGTTGGAACGACTTGATAAAGAAGAAGGGGTAGGCACGTTCAATCCAGACGCGTTTTAGCTATCGTTCAGAAGTCCACAGCACTTCTTACGTCTACATTATTATTATTAGATACAAACAACTACCTCCGGCGTTAACAAAACCTTACATCCTTATGAACAAAAAAAGTGTCAGAACACCACCTTTTGAACTGTAAGTAACGAAATTACCGAAATTTGGATCCATCAAACAACAAGCTGCAAGCGATGAGCAGGTAGCCTAAAAGCCTGCAGATTCAAAACTGCGTTGCCTTTTCGTTGCCTCGCCTTATCCACTCAACTACAAGCCCTCTAAACGAAGTGATCAGTCTTCAAGACTGCCAATAGCTTTTAAGCTCTAAGACAGACGGGTGAAAGACCCCAAAAAATGACCAGAATTGGTCTTTATCAAATGATTTAAAGGATGCAAAAATGTTGCAGGCTCCTGCAGCCATCGGTCATTTTCATTGATTCGGCAGAAAAAACGTTTATGAAGAAAGTACCTAAAACGGATAAAACTGACCCTAAACGACTGAAAAAGGACCTGGCGAAGTTGGTGAAGGGGATTGGGCCAGAAGATCAGGTAAGTTGTTCATATCAAGTTGTCACGCTTTCATTTGAGGGATCAACTTTTCTCTTTCTTATGCCCCGACACAATGTTCCTCAGGTGATTGTCATTGGCACGTCACGTCTTCCTTGGGAATGCGACCAAAAACTTCTACAACAGGCTTACCACAAGATGATCCTGATCCCTCGCCCAGACTACGCGTCGCTGAGCCTTTTGTGGACTGAGCAGCTATTTCAATACCCCGGCCTCAGCAGACAATTCAACACTTCGTCACTCGCAAGGCTCTCTGATGGTTTCACAGTTGGTAACATACTGGCAGCAATCAAAGATGTAAGGGAACGTGGTCATTGCATCTTAGGAGTTGTGTTGTTTTCATCCTTCCTTGGCCTTCAGTGTATCGCTGTGCACAATAGATCCGCAATACAACCGTAGAGATAATACCGTGTCAATTCCCTTTCTGGGGCAGTGAAACGCCAGTTTGGGAGGCAGGTGATTCCAAGATTTGGCCTACGGTACTCCTTTCCTTCAGAGAAGTGGGAAACCCAGTTGGCTTGCTCATGCCAAAGGCACTCGACCTCACTATGTGAAATCTAAACGTGAATTGTCCAATTTGGCAGTGTTGAGCCATAAGAGAGTAGAGCTTACTGTTCCGGAAACAGCACTTCATGAGGATGAAGAGTAAAAATACTGAAATTACTGCTCTGAGCACCTCAAACCACTATGCAGGTTGCCGAAAGCCAGGTTCCTTGGACTAAGAGAACAAGAAAGAACTACCATCGCAGATGGGCATGAGGCCTTACCTGATGCAATGAATTCAATGGTTCTGGGTCGGTACTTCCACAGGTAAACGTTAATTCGTGGGGCCACTAGGAAGCTAACCCTCCTACGACCAAAACGTAAAGCTATCATCTGTTATTCCACGAAGTCCCTGCTTAAATACTCAAATATGGTCCCAGGCAGGCTGATCAAGACCACATTTGTGTAACCTATGATAGTGATAAAAAGCCCATTGTCACTTTACCCCAAGCAAGGCTGCACAAATGGGAAACTCTGGATCTTGTATCTGTATCTGAGCACAGAATCAGTATCGGCTATTGCTGCAATCATTTGCAGCATAAAATTATATGAGAAACTACTAAGTCTTATTCTTCACTGAATTCTCATGATTAGAAAGTTGACTTATAGAATTTGTTGAATGAATATAAAACTGGGAAAAGAGGAAAGATGGGCATTTGGTGTTCGTATTGTTGATCTTAGTCTGCTCCTAGTGGCCCCAGGAATTTACTTGTGCATGTTGGGAACTAACCTGGAACAATTTAGCACATTGTATCACATCCTCTCTGCGTTGGCAGCGCTTCTTTCTCTTCCTCTACACCCGAATGAGAATCTGGCAGCGTTTGGGAGGTTCATAGTTCAGATTTGAGAGGTTCCCTGAGATACTGGCCCCCTGATCAGCAATGTCCATCCTCTTCTAGCTAAGAACTGTCTGGGCAAATTGAGCAATGCATCTCCAGTTTTCCTCGGAATGCAACGTGGAGTGGGAAAATGCTTCAGGCGTGAGCTGACCAACTGTCCCTTCCACCATCCACCCCCAGCCTTTGAAATAAGGCATGGGGAGCATTATCCGGAATTTCCCTGCAGTGTAGGCAGTTTTTCTTGCAGCCTTACCAATTCTGTGCATGTACACCCTAAGTGCTTCATGAGCTGTGAGGAACTTCGTAAGGTAGAAATCCACACAGTGGCATCACGACCTAGTTCTGGAATCAACTGCCTGGTCCGCCATCACATCTCCCTTGGGTCACAGCCAGTCTTCTTTTCTTCTGGTAGCTGTACTCTGGTTGCCCCCTTGACAGCTCTGTCCACTCAACTGCTAGAAGGTGGTGTGACCATGAAGCATTAATACACTTTCCCAACTGGCATAAGGGAAAAGTTCATGCTAAAAGCTAGAACTCCATAAAGAAATAGCCAGGCACAACAGCACCAAATGGAAGTAAATCAAACATATTATTACTGAGCATTTTTATACCTTTCAAAACCACATTTACCATTTAAATATAGAAAAGTATGAACGTTACTTTATTAAATTTGATCGTATGTTACTTCTGTTTCCTCGTTGACAGGTACTAACTTGCAAACGAGTCCTACAATTGAGAATGCACCAGCTGACCCACGGGGAAATCATAAACGTTCTTTGCAAAAGAGAGCCTGTTTACAGAGAAGAGGAAGAAGAATTTTTGAATTGGTTTTCGAAAACTCCAATCGGAAGGAGGAAACAAAAGGCTTTGGAGGCAGAAGCTGAAAAATTGAAAGAACAGGAATCCGCGCAGGCGTGAATTCTAATGTAAAATTGAAGGTTTCACAAAGGCCGTAGAGAAGTGATATATATTTCACTGCTTTGTGTTAGGTGAGGTAATTAAGGAATGTACTAAATCCAAGAGAATTCGGTTTATGAGGTGAAACTGTGTGGTTTGAGAGTATTCACAGGGGTAATTATTATGTTGATTGTTGAATAAATAAGGTTGCCCTTTTATACTGCTGAGGAACAACAAAACAAAACAGGAATCGTTTGTCTCTCATCACAGAAACCACTCTCGAAATAATTGAAAGGATTTCTTTTTGAAGTGCGGGTTTTCCCTTCCTCATGTGCAAACAACCTAGAAAATGGGACAGGTAGTCTGTTGAAAAAATTTAAATAGTTGTAGCTGTACAACTTAAGATTAAACGATTAAAGACGAGTTGCTGACGACAAGAAGAGGAAGCGCAGGAAGAAGGAATCGCAACACGATGTGATTAGAACAGCTCCGCAACTGGAACAGGTTCCGAGCTCCCGTCGAAGGAAGTTCCACCCGTTGCGATTAGCAAGCCGGAACCGTTCCATTATAAACGGTTCCAGCTACTTTCTAGTATTGTAACACAAGCGCATTCTCTGCCCCAAGTCAGAAGATGTAATTTACTCTATTCACATTTTGGTTCAAGTGTTGTTTGACGTTATTACAACTATTTTGCAAATCTATGAAAAACGATCGTGTAATATTCGAGAAATTCCAACCTTTGGGAAAATGGCATTGACGTTTGTTCCGAGGGTGGGGACCTACAATATCATTGAAAAGTTTTTCTGTGATATAGGAGGGGCGGGAACTGAGGTGTCATATCTGGAACGAGCAAACAATCCACCAGTCCCACGCACCACAGCGCCCAAGCAGGGGTAATAGAAGTTCTGCCCAATCTTGGATGTTGTCTTGTGAACTACTTAAGGGTAACCTAGAGGGGGATCGTGATAATACTGTGGGGAAGTCAGGAGGTACTGCTCAAGGGTATAATGTTGGACGCAATTTGCCGATGATGGGGCGTAGAATGGCGTCTTGTTGGTGAACAAGTCGAGGTAATAATGGAGAAGGGCGAGGTGCGCACAGCGCATTCCTTAACTACTGCAGGTCAGGGTGTTGTCATGCTCCGATTTGCAGAAGCAGTCAGAGTTTCGAGAACCTTTGATGTGGTGGATTTGGTAATCCAACAGGTTACACAGGCTGATGAATTCTTCAGGAATGCGAGGGTGGAAGCGAATCCAAGTTCGTAGTTGGAGTAGTTAAGCTCTTCAGGGCCAGCATAGTAGACTGTGCATGTCATTGTTGTCATATCCTGTTGAAATTGTCGCAGGTTGCTAGGGGACTCTCAGTCAGGTTGATGAAGTTACTGTGGTACATGCCAAACACACAGTTTGAGTTTTAAACCCCCTCAATGGGCTGTCCGAGGAACATCAATAGAGAAAGATACTTCCTACAAGTTTGATCTCAAACGTAAAATATCACGTGTAGTCAGGCTCAGGTTGAGAACATTAGGAATATGTTAGGGTAAACAATCTGCTGAGGTATCTTTGATTACCCCAGAACCAACTATGCCATTTACAACCAATTGGGTAAAACGAAGATGTACTGGTTAACAATAAAATTACAATGGAATGCCTTTTTTTTTTTTTGCCAACACTCCCCAGTCAATCCCACCTCTTCACTTGCCTGTAGCCTCCAACGCTCGTTGACCACGTTGGCTCAGTTGGATAATTCTAAGGCCTGTTTGCATTCCCAGGACTGTGGCTCTTGCTTTACTCAGCGGTGAATTCCCTATTCTTTTTATCTCTTCCTATCGGCTGTCCTGCTCACTAGAACTGCTTCACTACTTTAACTCATCCAAAGGACGATCGATCAAATTTCTTCCAAGACCCAACATTCCCAGTTTTCAAGAAGCTTGTGGTGAACCTGTAAACCTCTGCACCACACTAATACATGTGACTTCATTTATGTACGTTTCAGTCAGAAATTCACGTTGTCCAAGTCTTTTATTGCAGTGGCCAACGACATCTCCAAGGAATGTACTGAAGCCCCTAGGTTGGTATCCTTGTTTTCTTGGATCTGCAGAGATGATTCACAGTGTTTTATGGTTCCTTCGGTGCTACTTTTGGTGTTGCTCAGATGCCTCACCACAGGTACCTTATAATTTAACTATTGGCAGGATTTGCCAAGTCTTACATCATTTTTGCTGATGATGAAAGACAAGGACAGTCTCCAATAACGTCCTTCTTGAACATCATTAATACTCGGGTTGGTACTTGTCAGGACTGTCTTCTCATCAAATGCGATCCTGAACCCTTGAAGAGGGTTATATCAGCCGTACTTACCACTCTCCCCTTATAGATTTCTAATACAGCCTGAGGGATTGGCCTGTCACACAGCAAGACATTGACGAACAGTCGTTAGAACTAAGCAGAAGAGTCACATCATCAATCCCACCCAAAACCATGATTCCATTGAATGAGCCATTTAAGAGGTAACAATCAAGAACAGACCTTTGCAGACATAACTTGGAGAACTCAACAACCTGCCTTTCATGGCACGCAAACAGTTTACATACAGGTACAAATCCAGTTGCGCAATCAAGTCGACCAAGAGAGCTAGCCTAACAAAAAAAGGGCTTTCGACGATTATAATTGATTGAAAATGTAACTCATGAGTCTTCTCAGAATATGAATGCCTTGGAGTTATCAGGCAATTTACAAACTTCCTCGCAATTATTTTCTGTAATGTTCAGCTTCCCTTAGCCTTTGAGCACTACCACAAATATCCTTGGCACTAACCACCTTGCCACTACCCTTGTGCACTACTTGAAACGTTTTAGACTTTACATCCTCACACTAACTCTAGTCCCCTAGCCATCTTGCCTTAACTAGAGGTAGAGTCCAAATCAGTCTATGCCACAACAACAACCCTCGCACTCTAATCGTGTCCTAACCAAAGCTAGTGTCTTAATCATTAGTTTTCAACTCCTAAATAGTAACCTTCACACTTACCCTACCCTAGCCCTTTGACTTGACCATTAATATAGCCCCCTACGCTGCAGCCACGCCCTTTTCAATCAAGTACAGGCTATTGAACTGAGCGGACCTTTTGTACAGTACATCACATTTGAATAAAGGAAGCCTTATTATTACTGTTGACCCCTGTACCGTTCTTTTATAATGAACTCGTTATCAACAGATCATCAGGGACCTAAATACGGTCTACAATGTTCAGACCAACGTTTGAAAAGAATCATAGTCTGCAAACTTTGAGTTCAGCTGTTCTCTCAGGACACTGGCAGACTGCAAGCCCTCCTACCCACCAATGAACTGTTGTTTTCACTCAAAAGACCTCACAAAACTAGCGCGTGATCTGGCAAATTCAACGCTCGGTCAGTGGCAGTGAGTGAAAAGGGCTGAGCTCTGTAATGACCACCGCATTGGATGAAACCTTACCAAGTTAAATAAATGGTCTTGAGCGTACAGTGAGGAGGAAACAAGAAACCGTTCTGGTTATTGGAAGAGCTGCCAAACCTAATCGTTTTGACTGTGTTACGTGCACGATCAGATACCCACATACCCGCAATTATGTCTCGTTGTACGGCCCTACGCCCGTAACTTTTTTTTTTTTGATGTGTACATGTTCTGTTTCAGAAAACGACACATCCAGCTGTACAACGACCGCCTCTTCTCCCTTCTCCTACTGGGCAGATGAACTTTCGAGGGCGAAAGTTTTATTGGGGGGAGGGAAAGCAGTAGTTATGTGTCTTTAGTGACTGCATGCTGCATGTTAGACATAAGGGGTTTTATTCTGTATCTAATTTGTGGATTTTTGTTTAACAAATGCTTTGTACAGTTTTGGGTTGATGTCTAATGCTAAGTGCGTTTACAGGGAGATAACTGTGGACAATTGGCTCTAGGAAAGCCATTCAGCTTTGGTTCGGAGCTAAGAGGTAGTACCATAAGGAATTTAGAGTTAGGAGGGTACCTTGGGGCGTGTCCGTTTGTACCGTCGCTACCGCTCGTCCGTGCCCGCCACCCCGCCCTTGATTGATACCACTATGACCTCATTCGCACCTCCTCCCCCTCCTCTCCAGCACAACGCGCCGTGGCCCATGCTTCCCATGGTCGCCAGCCTCCTGCCAACTGGCCCACAACCCAGGTGCTTCATGGACTACACTTTTCTACTGACGCCCACCTTCACTTCAGCTACCTAGGACCATCACTCTGGGGCCTCCTACACAGATGTCGGATCGCTGCTGCCTAACCAGGCCCTCCGCCGCCGCTCAAGCCCAGCGCCTCATACTCCACCACACTCCAGTCACCAAGAACCTGATCGCTCCGAGCCCAGCAACCACAAGCGTACCTTCCCACCTGCTTGTGCGACCGCTGTTGCGCCTCCTCGCTATCCACTCAAGAAGAGAAGATGAGGACCTACCCTGGGAAAATGCCAACCCCCCCCCATTACCGCCTGATCTTCTTGCAAGGGGGAGTGATGTTACGGGCACAATCAGATTGAGCTGTGACTCGGAACACCGGAGCTTCTTTTTATCGGGCAGAGCCACTTGAAGCAGCTCCGATTAAATCTGAAGAGGAAGATAGCTGCTGATGAACAGGGCGAGGGGGGATTGCATTGCCGCGATCGGAAGGTTAGGATAATCGGGTTTGCGGCGCGCAACGAGGCACTCATTCTATTCCTCTTCCAGACTCCAACTTCGCTCTTCTTTACTTTCTGTACCTGTGGGCTATTAACTGGAACGGATCATATTACAAGGATATATTTGGAAGGAATTGTTGTTTAATGAGAGACGCCCGGTAACGATCCTATAACAACTGCAACTAACCAAGCTTAGTTAAGGTTACGACGGAAACATTGTCCACAGTTGACCTTTGAAACTTACTGCCCAAGTAGTAAGATGGGAAACTTGGTTAAGAAGTGCTCTCAGAAAGTACGGATTCCCCAGGGTCACACAGACAACAGCTCTCCGAGAGACAGGCTATACGACAACCTGCCTCCACAGGTCTGGGTTCGATGGATGCTGAGCTGGTGATTGCACTCTAGCGAAACTGTAACACCATGACTATCGACTGATATAACTCAGAGTATTAAGGAACAGTCATTTCAACTAGGAAACACGTGTGTTTATGTAACAGACATTTTTTTGAACCACTTGAAACAAACATGCTCTCAATCCTGTAAGGAGAGTCTACACAACATTACTAAATTACGCTTATATTTAGCCCACTACCCCTGCGTTATCTTTTGCTAGTCCCAACACCCCAGTTCTTCCATCGTCCTACCTACCTCATGCTCCAATCCTTTGGCAGCTAGAAAGTTCTTTTTAGTTACCTGAAAACTCCCTCCACAGGACCCCCCCCCCCTCCAGCACGCCACGTTCAAAGAACTTAACCCCAAACCTTTTCACTCAATTCACACTAATCTTTAAAGACAATACGTGTTCGGCTGACCACGCTGCATGTGAAATCTCCAATATTATTATATTACACCTCTCATTATTCTGCCTGTGCTCACGATAAATCAACTTTGCTACAGTTTACGATGCACTCAATCTACAATTACCAGTTCTCCCATCATTCAATCGCTCCTTTGACTAGATCACGCGCTTCGAGGTATTTAATTTCTGGCCAGCCCCTCACAGTTCCCTCAATTTGGGCAAACAACAATGCCAAATGGACAGGTTTCATCAAATTTGAAGAATTTTGAACGAGTGCTAGTTACTTCTGCAGTAGACGAATGCGACATCTCCGTTCAAAAGATGATTACACAATTGTTGATGTCAAGACTGCTTGTAAACAACAAAGGTTGATCGAATGCTACGTTATTACAACAGAAATAGGAATTAAGTTCAGATCCATTCGAGCGTCAGTGTCAATTAAGACTGTCGACAACTTGCAATCATGTGACGGGGGTTTAGTTGGCTTCATCTAACAGGACATCGTCCTACCTTCAAAACTAGCAACCCTTCCACCTGGTTCTGGGTTATGCTACCAGGCGCGACCACAGGTTGTGGATAGTGGAACGGCCACGGCATTGTCCTCAGGGGCATGTCTGCGGCCAGCTGTGAATAAGGACAGCATGCTGACTGAATAAGCAGCCGCGAACAATGGCAAAACCCAAGAGATCGCAGAAGAGATCCTGAACAAAGGGCTCAAGAGCAAGCAGATCTACATTTTCTCAGACAGCCTTAAAGGCCATCGCAGCCTATAGTTTTAGGTCTAAGCTGGCATGGGAATGCCTCCATGCGCTCAAGCAGCTCAGCGCCCATCACAGGCTCTCCCTCATTTGAGTGCCAGCTCACAGGGGGCATGAGGGCAATGAAAAGGATGACCGCCTCACGAAAAGGGGTACAGAATCCCTACCCATCGGGCCTGAACCACACGTGGGTCTGACGAAAAGTCACCTGAACCGTCTGGTTGCTCGATGGGAGATACAGGAAAATGGCGCCCATTGGCATCGCCAGCCACGACTAAGACAGGCGAAAAGGCTTGTCACGCCTTCCTGTCAAAGGGCAAAGGCAATGCTGACACTCTCTAGACAAGATCTGAGAGTACTGATAAGCTTCCTCACTGGGCACTGCCCACTCAGATATCACCTCAACAAGATGGGCATCTCAGAGGCGGTGGAATGCAGACTCTGTGGTGAGGAGGAAGAGGCAGCAGAGCATATCCTATGTGAATGCCCTGCCTTGGCAGCAAAACGCGTTGAATACTTCGGTCAGGGGACCACTGAACCCCAAACCGTAGCAAACTCTGCGGTGAAGGACAGAGGTTCCTAAGGGGGGCGGGTGTGTACGCCTTCTACTAAGAAAGGGCCAGCGTCACTATAGGCCCATATGCGGCCACAGTGACAAAGGCACTTGTCCCACTCGCCCTCGGGTCAAAAAAAAAACCCTTCCCCGTGAAATGTTTTGGGGAAAATCTCGAATCTTAATGTAGCGAACGGTCAACATTTCGATCATAAATATGTAGCTAACTTCAGTCCAGTCAAGGAGCTTTCAAGTATTCTTTCTGGATCCGTCATTCCGCTGCGTAGAGCAGAAACCTTGAACTTCCAACAACTTCAATTGTCCTTTCCATTATTTGGGACTAAGTTCTTATTGCTGCTCGTCAGGGATTTGGGCACATAACCGAAGAATTTTTGAAGCGACTTTCCTGTTTATCATTAAACGCAGCATTGAATGTATTCAGGACGGATCAGACGTTCATAAATCAAAATCAGAAACAAATTAGGATTCACTAGACGGAAAAAAATTTTAAATTTCCTTTCCATCGTCATACCTAGTGAAAAGGGGGTTCAGCGCAGTTACCAATCTCCTAATGAAAACTCCCACGTTACATTTTCGAGTTTGTGTAGCAAAGTAAAGACATAAAATGTCAATTGAGAAACACAAACGGTGGGTACAGCTTTCGTACAAGTACGCAACCACTAGGGACATTTTGTCTTTTATTTTTATGCAATGATAACTACGTTTGATTGTGCTCGTTGATGGTTTCGATATAATGGCCGCGTCAATTGCAATTGACATCATCACTTGGTCACTGAGGTTATTAAAATGTGTGATGTTACCAAGCGTTACACTTCAACCATTCGATATTTCGTGTCGCTTCCATTACATATCCCACGTAACATCTTCGATTTAATGTAGCAAAGTAAAGACATAAAATGTCAACAAAGAACAGGGAGAGAGAGAGAGAGAAAGACTGCAGGGCATCAGCCAAAGCCGAGGGAACAGCGACCTGAGTCGTGGCCACATATGGGCCTATTTCCCATCACCCAAGTTGTATAAGGGATCCGGCTTTGGCTCCTAGAACGGGTACCGGAATCTTCCGGTTCCCTCCTCACATTTGAGGATGCTCCTCCATTCATTGCTTCGTATATTGTCCCTATCTATGGTTCGTCCTCCAAGTCTTTCTATTCTGGTTCTAAACCATATTGGGCATCAAAGAACAGGGACTGCTGTCACTTAGGTCGCTTGATAACGCGATGACTGCATGTATCGATATGAGTCACTGGCACATATCGTCTTCGCCAATCCGTTAGTTATCTCATATTTATTTCATAAACCCATTCTTAATTTCATTGGATTAACTCCTTTTCATAGTCTTTGTACATTTAAAATAATTATATAACCGGTTATTACATAATGAACATTAAATAATTGGCATAATCGTACAGCTGTCGTTATTTCTAATTTCAAACTTGGCGCCAGAGACTACGATGTCGGGCATATCGATAACCTGATTTCGGTTGTGATATATCGAAATATTGCCTTATCGAAGGAAGCGGTTGTGATATATCGATAAATTGTCTTATCGAAGGAAGCGGTTGTGATATATCGATATATTGCCTTATCAAAGAAGCGGTCACTGTTCTTTCATTTTACCTCATGTTTGTATGTTTTGACCTCAAATTTACCCAAAGTGAGGTTGGAATTTGGATCATGGCACATTCACAGTCCTTAGCTGTCCAATTTACTCAACCATGCCGAATGTTGACTTAAAAGTTCCTTGATTTACTGTATGTTCCTCCCAACGCAGCTAGCCTCTCCCTCCTCGAAGTTTCCTTTTTTCCACCATCGCATAACTTCGTTATAGCTCTATTCGCTAGCGCAACAGCCCCCACCAACTTCTTATGCCTACTTACATATTTGATAGTATGAATCGAGTTTGAACGATATCTTGCCAGATGGAGACAACCAACACCTAGTCACATGATTGCAAGTTGCAGACAGCCCAAATTGACTGGTATTACGAGCTGTGACGATGTTCAAACGAGACATCAATCGTAAAACTTAAACTCAGTAGAAGGAAATAGCTGTGCCTTCACCACGCCCATCGCCTTGATCTGACTGTTCCATTTAACAATAACTCTTGAGCTTTTGAACGATTCAACTATATATATCTGGGCTTCCTTGGCTCTACAAAGTAGAACATAATGTTATGTAATCGGCTGAAAAAGAAAAATTTGGAGTTCTCTTCGGGTATTTACGTTCCCCCACTGAGCCCTAAAACAGACCATTATTTGGGAAAATGGTCTGTGTGTTAGAGGAAACGACCGAACCAAATCAGGCCAAACTTGATATCTACCACGCAAGTTAACATGGGACGCCAAAACACGGGTATGAGCAAAATCCACCGAAAGTTAACTATAGTTATCATAGTGATCAAAACACAAAATTTTTTTTTTCTCACAAACGGCTCTAACAATTTTGATTAAGTTTTTTATACTGACAGCTCCCAATAAGGTAATTATACCGTAGAATTCCCATTTGTGGGAAAATGACGGGAGCAGCACAATAAATTATCATACATTTCGACGAAAATCGGATTTTACCATCGACTTGAGCGCGCTTTTTCCTTACAAACTCCGCTGAAATGTTACTAGAATGTTCCAAAAAATTGGTGTAGTAGTCCAATGCAATATCTATAGGGTGAGCATTTAAAAACGTTCATTAGATAAATGAGGGTCACTCAATAAATTCCGGAATTTCGCTTACTACCAGTTCTAACAGTTTTTACCCAATAACTCTGCAAACGTAATTACTATCCTTCTTCAAAAAAATCGTGTTTACAGCCTCATTAATTATCTGTGTACCAATTGCTGAATAATGGTCCTGCAATGAGTACGAGCAGCACAATAAATTCCGGAACTGTAGGCGCTAACCGCTTTCTGCTGCCGTGAAGTGTTGTTTGACCAAGTTCAAATTAACTGAGTAAGTAGATAAAGCCATGTACACAATTGAATTGACGTAGAGCTAAGGAAAGTTGTGTGTTGCAACGCACAAGATAATTTTCTAAATTAAAAACGAATAAATAACGTTGCTCTGACTTCGTAAACAGCGAAAAGATTTGTGGATGTTCAGCTTTAAACAAAATTGCCCTAAACATAATCTGCAAGACGTTTGATAAATATGATGTATTTGACGTATCCCGTTCACTTGACCACGAAAATCACAAGTTTTCCTTCCATTTAGAAGGAATAACACCACGTTTTAACATGTTCAAAAGCGTTTCAACTAAAAAAAAATAAAAAATTTTCGTCGTATCACAGAACTAATTCACCAACCACGAACACCTAATTAAAATATATTTTAAAAGAAGAACCATTTTCTTGAAACTTTCACCAAAAAATAAATAAACTCGTCGGATCACAGAACTGAGAGAAAAAAAAACTCGTTCGTCTTTAAGGCGAATATTGTCGAGCCGCTCCTACTCATTAAATTCGCCTTTTCGACGAAGAGCTTCTCACTGTTGTGACCACACACACATTCGCACGCACTCATGCACATACGCACTCACCACTGGGCGTGTAAAAAAAAATTACGTCGTTTGTCACGGGGGGGGGGGGGTAGAAGGGGGGGGGAGGAGAGATGTTTCGTATCGGCAGTAAACATTTTTTAAAAAATTAATAAATTAAAAAAAACCAACTTCCACACCAAAAAAATGCACACACAATGAGAGGACGAAACTGAACTAGCGAACAAAACAACACTTGTCATAACTTGATTATTTATAAATATCAAATTGAAACCCCACAATAAATTGATGAACAGACACTGAGAAAACGCACACCACGCACAAGGTTTTGTGATAAAAAGTGTCGTTTGAAGAGTCGAGTCAAGGAAGGGCACTGTAGTTCGACGCACTGAAGATTGTTCGCGAGATGATGAAGGGTTGTGGGGGGGGGGGAGAGAAGTGGAAGGGCCCGGGTGGGAGGGTGATTGTTCGTGGGGGTGGGGGGGTTAATGGGGGAAGAGGAGGTTTAAGCGGTGCCGCCGCGGACGACGACGATGACGAGATGATCCTCTTTGAGAGCTTCGGGAGAGAGGCCCCGAGCGCTCCTCTTGAGGAGGCTCCCGGAAAAGGCGCACGGAGGGAAAGCGTAAAGAACTCCCGTCACTTCGGTGTCTTTATTAATTAGGGAAATGACGCCCGCGGCCTCTTTCTGCTTGAGGTACGAGACGAGATTTCGAAGAGGGCGAGTCTGAACGTTCGCGTCCGTCGTGTCCGGATTGACTCCAGTCAAACCGAGAAATACGGCGTGAGACGACGACGCGGCGATCCGTTTCGAAACGTCGTCCAATTTAGGTTGATCCAACCGGAGCCTTTGAGTGATTCGAAGGAGATTTTTAGACTCTTCGTCTTTCATAAGGAGATCGATAATGTCCGGATCCCCGTCGGTCAAATGACACATCGCCGGAAATAGGGAATTTTTGAGAATGAGAGCTCCGTTCCATGTGGTCGTCGAGCGTTTAGCGAGATCCGTCAACGAGCGAATGGCGGCGATTTCGACGGAGTCTTCGCTCCGATGAGGGGACCCGTCGGCGGGACTTCGTTTGTACCTTTCGTACTCTTCGGAGCGGCGCCATTCGTCGTCCGGATACCCTCGGTAACCGGCTCGCCCTCCGACTCCCCGTCGAGCGCCTTCCCAAGCGGCCCTCGGCCCTCCGGCGGCCCTAGGGTAGTTTCTGTAGTATTCGCTCTCCGCCCAGTCGTAATGCGGATCCGGATAAGGGTACGCGTCCCTCGGCCTGTACTCAGACCCTAACTCCTCCCCTGGGAGCGGTTTAGGTTTCATCGGAGGCACCGGATTAACGTCCGCAAAATCCACCCTTAATTTGTGCTCGGGACCTCCCAAAGGGAAACCCCTCATCTCTTTAGCCGCCGCCGTCGCCGCGTCGATTGAGTCGTACAATATATACGCCTGAGTGTCCCCTTTGATGTAATCAATTTTCTTAATCGCTCCGAATCTGTCGAACTCCCGCTCTAATTGCGACAACGACGTCCAACTTCCGAGACCCCCGACCCAAATTCGGGTCGTCGGAGTCGCTTTACCGTAACCGATTTTACATTGAAATTTGCCGATGTATTGTCCGGAGAGTTCCACTTTGGAGCGGTGGGCCATGTCCAAGTTTTGATAGCGGACGAAGGCGTAGGCGTTGCCCGTTCCGGGCAAGGGTCGTTTGATGTCGATGTCCTCGACGATCCCGTACCGCCCGAAAATCCTCCTCAATTCCTCGTCAGAAATGTTCACTTCTAAATTGCCAGCGAAAAGAGTGCGAGTGGCGAGCGGGTCTTCTTCGGGTGGAACGTGATGGAGGTAGTTGGGAAATTTGTCTTTTTTGTTTTCAACTTTGTGCTCCATGTGAGGGGGAGGAGGGCGGAAAGAGTGCATCATGTGACGAGGGGGGCCGTAGTGATGAGGGGGAACTGGGGGCATGTGAGGGGGAAGGTGATGCATCGGGGGGCCGCGGCCCATGTAGTCGTGATGCATCGGAGGTACTTCGTAGCGATGATCTCGATACGGAATGACCGGCGGGGGCCCGTAAATCCTGTCGTAGCGCTCGGGCGCTCTCGGCTCCGGACTCCGATAATACCGCTCTTCGGGAGTCAAACTCCTCGATCTCGGCCGACTCCTCGGACGATACTCCGAACTCCGCGACTCGTACACCGGCTCTACGAGGGCCACTTTGTCGAACAATATTATGCGAGGTTTGTTCCTTTTGGCGTCTCTCGCGTCTTCCGAACTTCTGAAACAGACGTAGGCGACTCTTTCGTCCAAATCGTGACTGATTCTGATGCTCGAGTCGCCGAATTTTTTGTACTCGCGGTACAAAGTGTCTTTGATGACCTCGTCGCTCGCTTTGGGATGAAGGGCGCTGACGCAGAGTACTTTGAAACTCGGGTAGGAGCGGTCGATGTCTCTGGGGCGGTAGTCAGCTCGGTGGGAGCCCGGGCTCGGGTAGCGGGCCCTCGGGCTCGGAGAGCGGACTCTCGATCGGCGCCTGATCCGCTCCGGAGGCGTCATCCGCTCGTCCGAACTTCCGTTGTACCGCCCCATCGAGGAGCGGCTTCGTTTCCGTCGCAACGGAGGGGAGTCCCGCGACGAGCTCCGCCTTTTCAAATTGTATCGATCCTTTTCTCTCAAACTCATCCTCCTCGTCGTCGTCCTCGACAATTAATCGCGAAATACTCACTATAACGGGCACAACCTCGAACTAATAGCACACGAACCGAACTACCGATGATGCCACGAACCAACATTCGAGAAAACAAAATGGCGAAGCTGCGAAATTCCTTTCTTCTCCCCACAATGCTACCAACACGACAAAATCACATTTCCGGTGAAAGCGTTCACAAGGAACGGTTCACGACAGAACAGCTCGCGATAACAGTTGAGCTGAGTGAATCAACAGATGACCCCAAGAATCTAGATTAAATCCCGATAAAACGAAATAAATTGCTTTCTCCCTCATAAAATATCTGGTGTGTAGCAACACCCAACTTTCCACCACCCCCGTAAGTTAGAACACCAGCTATATGCGCATTCAACGCATTTCTACAGGAACATTTATGGACAACAAAATGTAGGGACCAGTTAGTTGAGAGTTCTTCGTTAAGTTTCATCGAAATCGTTAGAGCCGTTCTTGACAAAATTGGAATACTGATAAATTAATATTCGACAAATCTCCTTTCCTGAGTTAACTTGGCTTATATGATGGATACAGAGATAGTTGTGGAGAACAACATGTGGGTATTGGTATTTTGATTTTTATCTCTGCTCAATGGATTTTTTTTTTTTTTTTTTTTTTTTTTGACCCGAGGGCGTGTGGGACAAGTCCCTTTGTCACTGCGGCCGCATATGGGCCTATTGTGACGCTGGCCCTTTCTTAGTAGAAGGCGTCGTACATACCCGCCCCCTTAGGAAGCCGAGTATGTCCTTCACCGCAGAGTCCGCTACAGTTTGGGGTTCAGTGGTCCCCTGACGGAAGTATTCAAAGCGGTTTGCTGCCAAAGCAGGGCATTCACATAGGATATGCTCTGCTGTCTCGTCCTCCTCACCGCAGAGTCTGCATTCCACCGCCTCTGAGATGCCCATCTTGTTGAGGTGATATCTGAGTGGGCAGTGCCCGGTGAGGAAGCTTATCAGTACTCTCAGATCTTGTCTAGAGAGTGTCAGCATCGCCTTCGCCCTTTGACAGGAAGGTGTGACAAGCCTTTTCGCCTGTCTTAGTCGTGGCTGGCGATGCCAATGGGCGCCATTTTCCTGTATCTCCCATCGAGCAACCAGACGTTTCAGGTGTCTTTTCATCAGACCCACGTGTGGATCAGGCCCGATGGGTAGGGATTCTGTACCCCTTTCGCAAGGCGGTCAGCCTTTTTCATTGCCCTCATGCCCCTGTGAGCCGGCACCCAAATGAGGGAGAGCCTCTACGGGCGCCGAGCTGCTTGAGCCCATGGACGCATTCCCATGCCCGCTTAGACCTAAAACCATAGACTGCGACGGCCTTTAAGGCGGCCTGGCTGTCTGAGAAAATGTAGATCCGCTTGCCCTTGAGTCCTTTGTTCAGGATCTCTTTTGCGATCTCTTGGGTTTCGCCCATTGTTCGCGGCTGCTTATTCAGTCAGCATGCTGACCTTATTCACAGCTGGCCGCAGACATGCCCCTGGGGACAATGCCGTGGCCGTTCCACTATCCACAACCCATGGTCGCGCCTGGTAGCATGGGCATGCTCCTGGAAAGATAGCCCAGAACCAGGCTCAATGGACTTTCAGAGGAAAATTTATTGACGACAATATATAGGTATTAACTATTCAAGAACATCCTGCGATTTTGTTGAAAATGGTTGTAGCCATTTTGCCCAAAAGCGTAAAAACGCTATATTTGGCTTCCTAGGCGCCTATATCTCCATTCACTGTATATTCGCGGAGATATGTATACAGAAAAAAAGTTTTGTATCAACTAGTAGAAGAAAATTTGAAAGTATAATCAAAACCTTTAGAGCCGTTTTTGAGAAAAATGCGAAAAGTCTTACTTTTTGGTACATGTTCGTCCCTTATCACCCTTTTCCATCGACCGAAATCGCCCATAACCTTATTTTGGTGTCTACAAAAACTAACCCCTTTGAGGTAGGGGAAAGGAAAAATGTACACACACACTGCTCCACTGTTCAAGAATCTTGAATTCTGTACTGTATGTTTCTAAAGGCCAATTTAATGCCCAAAGTAAGGAAGGCAAACGGAGACCAAAGGTTGTATCTTTTGCACACTGAAGCTGGAATTCAAGTAATTTATTTACAATTTATTTCATAATTGAAAAACGAAAAAATTAACAGACTACACCAACTGAACCCTACTTAAGCGCAGTTAGATCCAATCGTGCGTTGGCTGGTTGACTCGAGGATCATCTGGCCGGTAGACTGTGAACAATCAGAAGGGTGAAATCAATATTTGAAGGATTTAAGGGGTACAGTTTGACGAAACACTCCATTAGCCTAAACGTCAACTTTGACGAGCATCAGCCACCCCCCCCCCCCTCTTAGCCACATTGCACTCACTTCTAAGGTGAAACGAGGCGGAGGCTAGTCGGCACCACTGAGGGAAGCGGTAGGAGGCCTAACACCCTGAGAGGTCCTCCTCTCAGGCAATGTTAGAACGCTGAGGCACACCAGAAGGCCGCTAGTGGGAGACCTCTTAGCAACTGGTAGCACAGGCTGCTAGAGCCCCGCTGATCCCCCGAGAAGGGGGTCACACTGGCAGAATGAGGAAGGACTCGGGCTGGTCTGGTTCACTAAATGCTGGAGGGTGGGCTCCTGAAGCCATTACGCCAAGGAGTTGCTTTCCCTCGTCTACGACGTGGGGACGGGTTAAGAGCTCTCAGGCTGGCAGAACTCGGACCGAAAGGTCGGCAGTAGAATCTCTCAACCCCCCCCCCCACCCCTGAAGTAATAAATGTTGTTAGAACCTGCACAGTACACCTAGCAGTCTACACAGTTCTGTCTCTTGACTGCAGCTTTCACGGGCTTATCATAACTGAATGTGAGCTTTTTTGTAAGTCTTTTGGGGGCTCTCGGGCTGAAATTATAATCGCTCTAACTTCAATTTTCCATGAACGTATCACCAACGCTTCGTCTCTTGCCTTCTGTGTCACTTTCAACAGCCGACTGTCTACTTCTCATCCATCAAGAGTCCACCGAGTGACCAAAACCTTGAAGCGAATTTTATTCGTTGTTATTTGACTTTCTGTTTCCCTTCTTGGCCCTTTCTCTTGACCAAATGTCCAGGTTTCCTATTTTAATAAGGTTCGAAATTTTAACGTGAAACTCTACCCAAAAGCCACGAAGAAATATCGAATTGACTCAGCAACAAAAGATAAGCTGGATTTTCATGTTAACAATTTCTGTCAAAGCTACAAAGGTGTACGCTTTGGTCAGTCCTTATATCTTGAACATTATGAGTTCCATTATTCGCTACAAAAACAAATTCGTCTCAGCCTGTGAAGAGCTGTTTCATGCTATCTACCGAATTGAAGTTGCTTGAAATCCGAATCTTATTTATTTATATATTTATAACATATACGGGCAGTGCCCAATTTAACAGTGAGAAACAAAGATTAATAAAAGTAGGACAATATAAACCACAATAAATAGCACAAAACAATCAGCAGCAATCCCGAGCCAATTAATGAAAATCACAATAGCCGTCGAATTTTGGACCTAAAAGAGTCTTTCGACAACAACAGTAGGTCCTCCGAAACACCGTGTGCCAACCTATTGAAGTCATCCTGGAAGCGCACCATGGGATTATTGCGGAGATAGTTGGTCGAAGAGGTATAGACATTAAAAAGCTGATGGAGTCTGGTAGCGTATGGAGGGGCGTAGAAGTTCAATTTGGAAAGCAGATACGGACAATCCAGTCGACCCGCTGTCAACCCATGCAGGAGAAGCATGTCCGCCTCACGTCGCCGACTCTCCAACGAGGACATGCCTTCTCTCCTGAGCGCCACTGCGTAGGAAAAGTCCTCCCACTTATCGCCTCTCTTGTAGGACACATAGCGCAGGAAGTGACGCTGAACACGCTCCAAGGTATTCTTGGCACTGGTATACCATAGTGACCACACAGGGGAGGAAAACTCGAGAGGTGTACGGACAAGGGAGGTGAATAGCAGCTTGAGGGCGATTGGATCCTTGAAATCCCTCGTATTTCTTTTGAGAAAGCCCAGTTTTCTCATTGCACCCGAGCATATTTCACCAATATGGGCTGAAAACGTAAACTCTGAACCGATCAAAACTCCGAGATCCCGCACCAGGGTTTTATGCTGCAGCGCCCCTCCTATCGAGTAGTCATGCTGTAGGCTGGATACACCTCGACAGAAAGTGACCACTGAGCACTTATCAATATTCAGTCCAAGCTCATTCTTCAAACACCATCCATGCAAGGCTGTAAGAGCATTCTGAAGAACCAAACAATCACTCATTGATACCACTCTCAAAAAAATCTTCAAATCATCAGCGAATAACAGATGTTTCACAGTCCCCTCAAACAGTTTACCCACGTCATCAATGAAGATGAGAAATAGTAAAGGGCCCAAATGTGATCCCTGGGGCACACCTGATGAGGCAATGAACGAATCAGAGACTATGTCCCTCAGCCTGACAACCAGACGACGACCCAGCAAATAACTCCTCAGCCATGCAAGTATCGACCCAAAAAACCAAAAGCCTCCAGCTTTTCAAGGAGAATCGCATGGGAGACCCCGTCGAAGGCCTTAGCAAAGTCCGTATAAATACTGTCTACCTGGACACCATCAACAAACGCTTCCATGACAGTATGTTGAAATGTCAACAGATTTGTTGCAAAAGACCTGCCAGACATAAACCCGTGTTGGTGCAACGATAGATGGGGTCGCAGCAAAGGTGCAATCTGTTTCACCATAATCTTTTCTAATACTTTAGGTAATGTGCTCAGAGAACAAATTGGACGATAATGGTCTATTCTTGCTCTGTTGTCACTTTTCGGAACAGGAGTCACATACGAGCACTTCCAGCAGTTACATTTTTTGTGAAGGTACACGAGGGTAAGCACCTGTCACTGCAGCCAAACGTTGAACCTATTGTGACGACGTTCCTTATCTAATAAAAGACGGAGTATGCTCTTTCAGATGTTAGGAGTTGAACCCCTGGGAAAAGCGTTAGAAGCTGGATGCTAGGACAGGGCACTCGCATAGTTTGTGCTCTGCTATTTCATCTTTCTCGTCGCAAAATCTGCAACCCTCTGATTTTCCCATCTTGCCAAGGTGGTGTCTAAGTAGGCCCAGTTCCCATTGAGGAAGCTAGCAAGCTAGTTCCTGCCTGGTGAGTGTAAGCATTGCCTTTTCCCTTGAACAGGAAGGCGGAATGAACCTTTTCGCCAGTGGGCGTGTTTTTCCTGTGTCTCTGAATGTGTCGAATGTCGATTTAGACTTTTCATCATTCCTAAGTGAAGCTCAGGCCTGAAGGGTTGAGGTTCTGTGCCCTTTTTTGCGTGCCCTCGTGCTGTCTGTGAGCGGGTATCCAAATAATGGAAAGCCCACTCTGGGCACCGAGTCGTTTGAGCCCCTGAAGGCATTCCCATGTCAGCCTGAATCCAAAGGTGTAGGCTGAGATGGCCTTTAACACGTTCAATGCGGCTGTCGACACATAGTCGACAAATGAGACCCCTTCCCCCTCGCGGACATCAACGACCTGTCGACATCTACCTTCCCTTATTCAGATCAACCGCAAAACGTCCAGCCGACTCGAAACCAGTTCCCTTTCAGACTCAGGGTAGTGAAAGATCCCAAGTTTATGACCAAGCCTTCGCCGTTCACCAGATCGATTTTTCGTTATTTTTTTCTCGTTTTTCTCATACAGTAAGTGTTTTACTCAATACTTTTTATTAGCTTACGCCAAATATTATTTGCATCGAAAATTATGAATAAATAGCTATGAAATAACCCCTAATAAAGAGTAAAAAGAATAAACTTTTTATTTTTTCAGTGAGTTTCATGTTTTAGTGCGTATTTTAATTTGCTGTTTTTTGTCCAAATGATCAGACGTGGAGTGAAGAGACGATTGGTATTTGAGGAAGAATTGGCTCCTGGATTTATTTTTTTATCGATTTCGATTACAATGTATAAATTTTCTTGTACCGTTATAATATACTTAATAATATTATCAGTAATAATAATAATAATTCTTTAACCTTTTCGCTGCTACGCCCGGCTGAAGCAGACTGCCTGCATGCTTCTACGCTCAATTGGTATCTCTGTGCTAAATACTTTTTTACAAGAAACATGCAACTTTTTCACTTTTAATTAATCAGTGCTGTTACAGAAATGTGAAAAGAGTGAAAAAAAGTAAGCAAGGCTAAAAAACTCATTTAATGTATGATGCCTTGCTAATGTTCGGATTTTGAACAACGGGTCATTGTGTGGTAATTCATTGTCGTTGAAATGAAGAACTCGCATGATATAAATATACCTGTCTCTGGCCATAACTTGACCGAAAATTGGAGTTTGTATCAAGGTATCTTTAGACCAGAACTCTTGCAGTTTTACCTTTTTCGTTCGTGGCATCAACAATGTGAGTGCCAAAAAACAATAAAATTCGTTAATGTTCAAATCTTTGAACCAGTTGCGCATAGATTGGTATTTTTTATTTTGGCTGCATGAGGACAAGTAATATTTATTTGATTCATCAATGATGAGCTCTACTGTTGAAGGTGAAAAAAAAAGCTTGAAATATCCCAATCTTGTTGTTTCATCATTGATGTTGCTTGCCAGAATCCCACTTCCATCGTTCAACAAATTGTGAAAAACAATGTTTGGTTCGGAGTTTTTCCAAATATAGTTTCTTACTGAATCGGTTTGTGGCAATCCGAATCAGATTTGCTGCTGGAATCCTCGTCCTGGGGACGCTGGCGTACAGGTAAATCAACAAGTGCGACTGTAGACGTCGATGGGGAACCAAATGGGGGTTAAGTTGTTGTATAACCCATCAAATCACTAAATAGACCATCCTCACAATCACTATTTTCAAGAATTTCCAATAGTTCTTGGTCAGTGTAGACACATCGTGACATCGTAATATTTTTATGCACATACACTAACAATAAACAACAGGGAAACACGAATCGAACTGTTATCAAGCTGATGAGATGACAACAACCGTCTCGAAACATCTGAGAACTTGAATGGTGTCGCTATCTTTACGGATGTTAGTGAAATGAAGAGCTTTTTATGCAACTGGTAGGTGCGGTAAGCGAACCCGAGTATATTCGGGCGTAGCACGTCAGATCAGCTTCCATTGCCCGAGTATTCTCGTGCGTAGACGTGGGTGATGAGACACTTCTACCCCGAGTATATTCGGGCGTAGCATCGAAAGGGTTAATATTCTTGTATCGTTTTTATAATATGTACAAAATACTTTTCTATGAAAGGCTTGTGAATTATACTTTTGAGTGCATTTTCGTGTTGTCTCCACATTCTTATACCTGGATGTTGGTACTTTTACCCAAAAAAGCTGCTGGGCCTCCTTTCTAATTACTTAGGTACATAATCTTTTCAGGCAGAAGCTGGACACTCGTTTTCTGTTATAAAGCTGTCCCGTTTACAGCTTAGTTCGGTTTTTAGAGTATTATAACTTCACCTACAGAATGTCGACTACCTGTCGACCACCCGCCAGAGGTAAGAGTTTCCTATAGTCGACAAACGTTTTTCAAGGACAAAGGTTAATGAAATTTGAACTACAAGTCATCGGATGTTTTTTTGGTTCCTGTTTAGGCACTCATGGTAGGTCAGGGCCTCCACAATAGGTTTCTGCTCCAGCCTATATAAACAAGGGATATTTATTTATTTTGTTCAAATATATTTTCTTTTTTTATGTATAAAGTAAATGTGGCCAAGTTATTGTGAAAGTGAAGTGATAAAAAACTAGTCAGCCGCGACCAGAAGTCTACCACAGCCGCCATTCTTCCATTTTCATCTGCCCATGCGACACAATCTGAACTTTTTGCCTTTTTCTAAAGCTTCAAATTCTCCTAGCAGGTTGTTTGACGTGTATTATTACAACTATACATTCCTTGCTGGAGCTCTCAAGCGAAGACAATTCCGAAGAACCAAGTTCTACAAGGTCTACGCATTTTATCTCCAACAAAAAGGGGCCCCACATACAGCCGCTGACACCACAATTCGTCTATCAGAAGGTCGGACAATTATATTCATTTCCTTTCCTTTTATTTGCAATTTTATTTTACAAGAAAGCGAATTTATTTTAAATTATTAAATTTTTTTTGTAAATATAGTTAGGAGCAAAGCAGGTTGGAGGTTTTTACTTTTACTGTCCTCTCAAAGGCCTACTGCCCCTAACAAACAGTTCCAAAAAGAAAGAAATGGAGACAAAAAAAGTTGCCGCGCAGAAAATCGGTTTTGAACAATTATTGTCCCAGTGAACGTGTTAAGGCAGACTGGCTGTCAGAGAATACCTGGATGAGTCCTTTTGCCAGGATCTATGTGTGCAGATATTTACGATTGATATAACACGGCGTACTCTCAAAGTGGCCAGCAAGGCTGAAATTGGGTCCTGCCATCCCTCCCTTCACAGAACCATGAGTGTATCATAACAGTGCACCCTCAGCTGGGAATAGCCTTCACTTCCAATGTTTTCATGAGTGGATGGAGGCGTTGAATGGTAGAAGCAGTACTGGCAAGCAAAAACCTTACTGTTATACGTTCCTTTGATGAGGGGTGAGACATTCAATAAAACTTCTACTGCAGCAGTGGGGCTAGTGAAGGCAAACCTTCACAGTCACTTGAAGAACCTTGCTAAGGAACTGACAACAGATTTACTGCAGACGATTACAATACTGCCTATAAACACGAATCGCAACATCTGAAATTCGTGTGTGAAAAGCGAATGCTGCAATCACAGAACCACAAGATGGATCTGGTTCTCTAGCACCTCTGCAGGGTATAGGACAGTACATCCTCCCGTACTCCCCAACAGTATAGGAAGATTCAAGAGCGATCTTTCCTCCATGCCTTCATTCTTTATGGCTGTGGGATACTGGTTCCAGATCAGCAAGCCCCGTCCTCTAGTAACTGAGCACTTCCCTGGCAAATTGAGCAATGCACTTCCAGTTTTCCACGGAACTCAACACAGTGCAAATACCGTACCTCTGGCACAAGCCAACCAACTTTATCATCCACCGTGCACTGCTAGCCTGCCCACTTTTAGCACGAGAAGATAGCATGGGAAGTATCATCCCGCATTGCAGGCAGTTAGGGATTGTAGCCTTACTTATTCCTAGATACTCGAGCCTGATAACGCTTTGCTCGTCTCTTGGATAAAAATCTACGAGATTAACATAAAAAACCATTTAAGACTAATTTCAAATGTCTTTCATGGTAACCTCCCATTGCAATCACCCACCCACCAACATTAGATTACTGTGATGCGAGTAGATGAAGCTTCAACAGCACTGAAGCACTGCCAAGGAATTGCGACTCCTTTCAACCTACTGACAGCTAAATATAGAGCCAATATGTTTAAATAATTAAAGCACCGACTCACCATAATAAATTTAAATCGTAATAACCTAAATAAAATATACAGTCAATTTCAATCAACTTACCAGTGTACGATTTTTTGTACGTAGGAGCGATTTTTCCGTTATCAACGTAGGATTTAATACCTTTGATGCCCAATCCTAATCCAATCAACGCCATAACTGTGGTACCGCTCACACCAGGAATCTCGTGCCACGCTTTTTTCAACAGCCCAACCACTGAAAAGAGAAAAACCAGTTGTTTGACGACATTTAATAAAAAAGGGTTGAATAGTGAGAGCCCGACACAATTGTACTGGATGATTACACACATAAGAAGTCAAGAGCAAAAACAGTTCGAAGGTGTGGCATCTAAAGTCAGCCATTCACGGTCCAATCTGCAGGTCCTACAGGGCTCTGGCATTCGACATCGGGCTGTGAGTGGGGAAGGTTGGATCGACAAAGGCTCCTACAAGTAACCACTTTACATCCCACACTAAGCGTCGAAGAAATGGTTCAGTTTGGGTAGGTTTTTCGGGTTTATTGTAACACCCCGGACAACATAGTTTTGGGTCAATTCATTGAAGTTTACGGCTAATTTCTTTGTAACCGAAATATCATCCTTCAGTTGTCAACTTGCCGCCACCGAATGCAGCACCATTTTCACCGTGTCCGTCCGCTTGTTAGGTGTCCATATTTTTCGCTCCCGTCCGGATTCTCCTGCTTTAGTGCTTTCCACACTGCCCTCTTTTTTGACATTATTCCACCAGCCATGGATAGGCCAATTTATACGAAATTGATTCATCAACTATGAGAGCAAGGCTTGAGGACTGTTGTGGATTAGTGTATGAGTGCCCTGAACGTGCTGCATGGATGAAATGCCTTAGATGGGTGGGAATGGAGTACAATGACGGATTTTTTTGAAGCCATAATGGCGCTGTATCCCCCTCAACATTTGGATACGTATTTTGAGAGGTGAGTGATTTTTATTTATTTTTGTCGTCGTCAATGTGTGTTCTGTTGCGCTACGCGAGTGATATTTATTATTGTTGTGGTCGTCGGTAATGTCTGTTGCATTAAGCGCACACTGTTTGTCCACGTTGACTCAGTTTTGACTCAACTCTTACCACCACTGTTAGGCTCACCAGTAACAGTAGTAAAGCATTCCGAATCGTGAACTGAAGAACCGGGCAAATGTACCCGTGACCACTGTATTGGGAATTTACCAAGTTTACAAAGTGTACAGACGTTTGTGGGGCACTAACGGGGTATTCTGCGAAAGTAGGAACGCTCGACAAGCTACACATATAACTTTGGTGCGACACATCCCCCCCCCCCCCAACTGCTCCAATACTAGCGCATTCGGCGATTTTCTTGATTCTATTGACCAATCTATTTTTCACTCGAGTCATTTGAACTTTGAAAACCATAACTAGCCATATTACGAAGAATGCGGTAGCGCTTACATTTCCACAGAAATTCATTGAGCTGCTATTTATCACTCATGACAAGACCACTATTGAGAAAATGGTGCACACAGGATTTATGGGACTATCAACATTATTGTTTTGAGCAGGATCATATATACCATTTTGCAATTGTCAAGTAAAAACTGTGAGGAATCGTAGTAAATGAAAAAGTGGTGGTTGAAATTATGGAATTTATTGAGTTGCCCCTATGTACCATATGAGGAGTCACCTCAATTCTTGTAAATCGTAACATTTGGGCGAAGTTTAAAAGGAAACTGCGCTAAAATCGAAATGTTTGGTAATTTAATGTGCTGCTCTCATAATTTACCCACGGACGAACAATTAAATAAACGTTATTCCTTATTTTATTGATGTGATAGTCATTGATACTCCTGAGGATGCACACGTTCCCCAAAAGCGATTAGGATCAGTTGGTTGTCAAGTATTGAGGCCGCCTCCTTCGTACTTGGGTACTTGGACTATATTTACGGATGTATGTGATGATGCTTTTGTGCATGACGTACAGAGAAGTATGCGGACGACACATTTATACAACAACCTCACGTTCGTCTGTAGATGCAAACCTCAGCTTCAGCATTCATCGGACAGTTGAATCTGCCCTAGAAGCATTCACTGTAATGTTGTTTCGTAACAATATACCAAATTGGTTGCAGTTACGATCGGGTGTACCAATCAATCAGTTGACTACTATCTCTCGTACTCATTCGCCTGAACATGCGAAGAGCGTAAACCTGAGATTTATTACTCATTCAGGCAAACACATTTCGGTTATTCTCAACTGGTTGAACATTCCTAAACAATTTAGGCCTGAAATGCAGTCTTCGTTACTTCTTCAGTTTTAACGTTGTAATTGACTTAGTGACGATTGAATTAGGTATTAAAGCAATTAGGTTATAGGTTTGCCAACCAGCTCAAAACAACTGGACGTGAACCTACTAAAATACAGGACTGCACCATCTTACTACACAAACAATACAAAGGACGAAAACGAAATATATTAGAACACATGGAAATTTATAAACAAAAAACTTCAACGGACAGATCATAAATGAACAAATCAACACAAAATGCGACACCATATTCACACTACACAAACGAAAACAACCAACTGACGGATTTACAGACCACCCTACACGAAAAAGACGTAAATTCCACAATTGATAGATCATTCAAGACGTTCCATTTACCTCTAGGGGGTTTTTCCCCTGAGGTACATGACCTCTTCTCCCCGCCCCTTCCCCGACGCTCCATCATCCCTTTCACCTTTCTCTTCGTATATAAAGACCATGACCAACTGACTGACTCCAGTACTGACTTAACGGTCAGACGATGATGTCTTTACATCGAAAGCGCTTGCCCACAGTAACTCACCAACCAGAGGAGACGGACTCACCTAACAGGTACGTTAACTTTAACGATTGAGTTAATTTCAATACAGTAGTCTCTCAACTAACACACAGGGATACACTCTTTGAAAATTTTTTTTGCAAATCCGAAAATGAATGAGGGGTGGAGTGAAATTCTCTATGAGAAGATGCAGAGCACAGTTCTTGTGAAGAGACTGGCAATGATTGGTTGTACGTACAAAACAGACGGCATAAAAGGAAGGCTCTGAAGTGGAAGTCCTCAGTTATTTTTCTTTCTGTCGCGTTTTCTATAGCCCCCCACAGCAGGTTTCACAAATACCATGTGCCCCCAACACGGTACAATGAGGGACTACTGTAATAACTTTATTCCAATTTTGGGTAAAAACGGAATCGCGATGCCCTTAGTAGATGAGGCTTAGATAATTCCTAACGAAGCTTCTCTCATAACGGCCCGGAACACGGAATTTTTAATGCGTCAACTTCTGTTTTGTGCACCAGTTTAAGAGGCTGTTTTCTCGGTGCAATTGAGCATTCAATTTAAATCACGCCCAAATACTATGTGACTACTCAAGAATGTCATGATGTCAGGTAATTAAGGGCTCACAAAGTAGCATTTCCTGAGATCAAAACAATCACTGATCATCAACAATTACCTTGTTTCGCGACACTTACCTCCCTTGCCGTAAGGACTAACCGTAGCCATAATTTATTTCGATCAAAACTTCGAGCTATAATAATCAAACGGCACGATACGTTTATCACCCTTATCAGTGATTAGGAAAATTTTGACAGTGTAGTCAGCCGTCGACAGAAAATTTCCCTCGAGCCTCTTTAGTATCGAACACATCGCCTTGTGCTCTTAATTTTGAAATTTTGTGGAGAAAACTGAAAACACTTGGGGGTTAAATTGAAGATGAAAGGGATATTTTCTCATTTAATTTAATGAATAATAGAACTAGCTTCCTCGATCAGCTATTTAAATTCGTTTTCTTCAAGCGAAGGAACCGTTTTATCGGTCAGTCTATTCCTTTGAATAAGTTCGCCTTGGTCTAACCGCTCTCGTGATATGTTCAAGACTGGTTATTGAATATTCGTGTAAAACCAGTCATTTTCTTCACCAAATGGAAAATGGCCTGGTATGTCGTCACCCCAAATGTTAACAAATATCTTAAATTTAAAATTGCACTCACCTGCATTTCTAGGCGTTTGAAATTTGAGGGGGTAGACGGTTTCAGAAAAAAAGTAAGCAATAAAGCTCTCAAACAGGTATCACCCTGACACGCTCGTGATGGAATTTACAACACAAATACTTGCCAGACCGACATTCACACAATAGAACACGGATGAAATTCGGTGGCAACTCGAGAACTGACAATCACAACGCGTATTTGACGGAGATAATTCCATATTGATTGTATAATGTAAAACATCAACCGTAAGTGCGATTCGTTTCGACTCGAAACCGGAGGTAGAATGAGCTAGACGGGGAACAGTTGAATGTAGCAGTTCTCGACGAGTGAACGCGGTCCGGACGACGCAATTACCCTTCGATTTTCTCACCGGAGTAATAGTGCTGAATGGAGGGAGATGAGGATTTTTTGAAAAAGGTAAAAAGAACTTGGGGGTGTGCACAACGGAACAGTACTATGCGAGAAACGAAGAGAGCGAGTCTTTGAGAGTCGGCGAAGGAAACGCTAATGAGAACGTTGGGTGATTTGCCCGTTCCGAAAGAACGTCAACTCTTGAGGCACCCGTTCCGCCGGGTGAGCGGCATATTCCTACATAATGCTTTACGCCTTGATAGGAGCTCTTTGATAAAGCCTATCTTGAATGTTTATGTGCTTTCCCGGTTCTTCTCTTACAGCACCAAATGACGTATTCAAGTTCGTTTTTATGTCGGTTGATTCACCAAGATCTATGTAGTTAACAGTTTTAACTTAGTCTTCAATCCCATGAATAGAAATATTGCGGCTTCGTTGATAGCCGCTACTATTTATGTCGGCATTCGCACTTACCGTTACTTTTCCAAAAGAAATCGTTTGCGACAGCTGAAATTAAAAGCTGAGCAGCAGAAAGTCGTCGCCGATGTCCTCTTTTTCCGAGCCTCTAAAGAAGGCTGCAAATCGCATGTATATGGACAAAAAATTTGCTATAACATGGACTGCCCATTCAGGAAAATGAGGTAAGTAGTTGATGTTCTGGTTTTAATGATGGCCATAATTGAGAATTTGAGGGTTGTTTGCTTATATCCTCCCCCCCCCCTCACGTGGTCCAATGGAATCAAGCTATTGAGATGGCCACTATAGGGCCTGGTTATATCACTGGTAACCCCCCCCCCCTCCTGACATGGTTCAGTAGGGATGTGCAAGGTGAACTCTCAGTTAAGTGAAGACAACCTAACACCACTTACTCCCACACTAATATAAGGTATGTGTTTATGTTTAACAAAATAGGAATATTTGTGTTACTGTTATGCGGCGAGTCTTTTAATTCTTCAGTGCTTCTGGGCTGGTTAAGGCCTTCCCTCCTCAAAGATGTCTAGCAGCAGTGTGCTGGGTTTGTGAGTTATAGCCAAAGTTGGGCATGTAGGTGATGAATGCCACGAGCCTGTTGTTCCTTCCTTGTGGCCAGCAGGGCATACTCACACAAATCGTGCCAAAAGTACAAATAAAGGAATCACTTTAAAAGAACGATAGGAAGGGATTAGAAAGAGTTTGAAGGAGAGTAACAACACATGCCAACAGGAGGCTGTAGTGCAGACTGAAAAGCGCCGGATCGTGAGTTGACTCCAAAGTTCTCAGTCGCATCAACTGAAATCTTCTTTGGGCGACACACATGTTGTAGGTATCTGGTTGTAGGGCTGTTTTCGTAAGAGTAGCATATCTCCTTTGACGGATATGTTAAAAAACGGTACGCGCTTCAGTGCTCCTCCACCGAATCAATCAGCCGGGAGCCAGTGTCAGGTCAACGAGAAGTTACAAAACGCATAAAATAGCAAATATAATTAAAAACCTCGGTTTTCCATTTGGTACGGGCGTATAGCAACGATGGGTGATGAAAATTTGTTCAATATTAAGGCGCCATCAGTTGTTTTTAGCTGACAAATTTTGCATATCCAGTTGGCTTTGAGCTATGTCAGCGAGAGCAGCTTGCACCTGGAAATTACCGAATTCGTTTCAATTTTTCTAGTTGATATCAACAAATTTTATTTTAAAATCACGAACTGAGATATGAAAATACTCGACATCAACGCATCTCACAACTTTCACCCCTTTGCAAATTAGCCGAGTTCATTTGAACTTAGTCAAACATTTACTGTGCTGCTCCTACTCATTCCCTGACCACGATTGAGCAATTAGTACTTTGAGAATTAATGACACGATTTTTCCCAGAATTATCGGGTAAAAATTGTGGGGAATTCCATCGCAGGGGTTGAAATTCGGGAATTTCTGGAGTTATCAAACGCTCATCGTATAGGCATTTTATTGGACTACCACATCAACTTTTTTTGTAAGATCCTCGTAACATTGGAGCAGGGTTTGTAAAGAAAAAACTGCGCTAAAATAGATTTTCGTCGAAATGTTTAATAATTTGTTGCGATCCTATTGTGATTTTCCCACGTTTGAAACGTTTATGGCATTGTGTCATTTGGAGCTGTCTATAAAGACAATTTAATCAGATCGTTGGAGCTGTTTTAGAGAAAACAAAATTCAGTGTTTTGATTACTATGATGGTTATTGTTAATTTTCGGCAGATTTGGGTCAAACCCTTATTTTGGCATCGCATGGCAACCCTCGAGGTAGATTTTCTTTTTTTTCAAAGCTCCTTGTAATAAAAAAAAAAAAAAAAAAAAAAACAAACTGAATGAATAATAATTGAAGAAATGGGGAGGAGGTCCAGACTACCCTATGCCAGCTCTAGGAATAGAAGGGGGAAGAGGATGGTCCGCAAGCAAATGACCACCAGTTCAGATATCCTCAGCACTCTTCTTTCACCACACATCGCCCAAGAACTTAGTCAAGGCTCCATAAGCTTCTGACACTACCATACATACTGCCCTGTCATATTTAAGCTTGTTTGACTACCTGGGATACTACTAGACATCGTGTATCACTGCTGACTGGTCAGTAGCAATAGCAATGATATAAGGCTTCAGTCTTTCTCAAGAGACAACTGGGTAGTGATCCTCTCTCTCCGCTTACTAGCTTTCAGATGACAATGCACTTGCTTGCAGACTGCATCGTGACACTTGACCTCATGAGAACGTAGACATACCTGTACTACATGATTTAGTGACTCAAACTGGTAACCACAAACATGACAGGGAGCATTCAAAACATTACGATCTTGCACACCTCATTGATGCAGGCAGTGATGCCACATTAACAGCGTGAATATACACACACGGGGTATAGTGGTGTCCACGGCAAGCACAATGCAGGGCCCACCATTCTATTGAGATTTATTGGGAGCTAGTTCGTTCGAGATTGGTGCTTCCATTGCAGGTTTGGTGGAGCCTTGGCCAATTTTCCAAGATAATCAAGGTCCACGTTAGTTCACACATCCAGTCTGCAGGTTGTCATAGGCGTGAACATGTTTTGTCCTCTGCCATCTGCCAAAATAGGTCACATTTCTCGTATTTTTCCACATGTCAGTCCATTGACTGTTAATCACAATGCACGATACAAGGAGTGGAAGACGAGCAGATACAAAGTCTTTTCGAAGGCTGTATATTTCTACCGAAGAGGGTTGAAATGGCTCTCAATACCTGTTCAAGAAGGAATTCCCCGCTGCGGACGACCTCATCCAACTGCTCAGCAGCTTCTTGATTGTCAGTTTCCAACCTCCGCAAACAAGCAGTTTGGAGGTCGTTGGAAGATTCGTCTGAAGGCAATGATTCTATCAAAGCGTCAATATCTTTGGCACATCTTGTTATGAGGGTGGCGAACAATTGAGCGTAATCATCTTGCTGTTGCGGAGTTTGCGAACCTGATCTGAAATCAAATTGACGTAAATATTAGAATGACGATCATCAGCATTTTCCTATGAATTATTCATCACTCCGTTTCCTGCAGTTAAATATCAGCTCCGCAGGGCTTCAAAAAATTCGATTAATTACATCCACTCACCTGTCGAAACCCGCTAATTTGCTGGGGGTTGAAAATTGCTGTAAAATACCGATGCTGTTGCAAAAATATTCCGCTTGTTGGTTAATGGTGTCTTGGAGTTGCGTCAAACGATCGGCCATTTCTCAGTCTCCTTCTGAACAGTGTCGGGTAAAACTAGACTAATTTAGAAGAGTAACATTATTCAATCTTGCTTTTGGTTATAATCTGTCACTAATGCGAGCAACTGCTCCGAAAACAAACATCGGCGTACTATTGTGATTAGCACCGAGGGTATCGCTTGTTGTGCTGCCAACTTACCGCAACCAAAAACAAAAGAATTCTTTTTTGAACTCTAAGGTTTACAATACGAATACGTTTCGTAGAAAATTGAAGTGAACATTTCGGCTTCCCACGCTTGAGTTGTGTAGCACAAATGAATGGCTTCGCATTGTTTCTATTTGAACTAAACGTTCATATGAATGGGTAAACCTGTTGTTCCATTACGTCCGTTCCGTTCTCGTTTCGTTCACGAACGTCGTTCCAATGTCGCTCACGATTCCTCTTGGGAGCAGGTCACTAGGGGTGCATTATTGTTTCTTCATTGGTCATTATTTCGGAAGGGACAGCGCAATAGTTCAAGTTCAGGTAAAACACGCATCAAAACCACATGTTATCATTTATTGCAAGTGTATATACATCGTTAGGACATTTTTTAAATTAGTTTTGCTAAACCAATCCTGCTGTGTAGGGGAATGACAAAAACGGCGCATTTACGACCAAAACGTTCATTAGAATACAAAACTATGTCGGTTTCCTCTCAAATAAGTATGTGTTTCCTGAATATCCCCCTCCCTCCACCCTCACCCTATAACTTTGTTCGCCTAATATTTTCGTAACATGATTGATAATTTTATTTATTTTTGTGACTTTGAATTGTTCACGTTCCGCATCCTGTGCTCTACTGTTACCACTCTCAAGTAACAGCTCCGAATGGAAGTTCCAGCCTTATCTACTCGTGCATTGGGGAACAACCAAAAATTGAATTAGTAAATCGCTGAATGCACATGAGGCTGAGGAAAGGTGTTCGTAGCGTTGCTCTGGAAAACGCTCTTTTCAAAAATACCAGTAGCAGTCAAAGAGGAGCTGGTCAACAGAACGTGGAGATGAAGTTTCTAGTTTGATCGCGGAAAGTATTGAAGTTGTGTGAAGGTTACGTGTCTACGGGTTATCGTGCTTGTCAGTTGTTATCACTAGTGCCATGCCTGGATGTTGTGTTTGTAGTGTTGAACCCACGATTGACGCATAGTTTCGATTTATTTCATCAAAATGGATGTCAAATGGGATAAGTTGGAACCGAAGTTGAGCAGTTTCGTTTTATACACGTTGCGAAAATTGAAGTTCTCGACGATGACTCCCGTTCAAGCTTCTGTAATTCCTCTTCTGTTGGGAAACAAAGACGTCGCCGCGGAAGCTGTCACGGGAAGCGGTAAAACTTTGGCGTTTTTGATCCCTTTGTTAGAGCGGATGAACCGTCGAACGGAGCCGTGGAAACATTTCGAAATCGGAGGAGTCGTCATATCGCCGACTCGAGAACTCGCCAAACAAACGAGCGAAGTCTTGAAGTCGTTTCTCGATAACATGGAAACACCTTTTAAACAAGTTTTGATGATTGGAGGGACCAAAGTGAGCGAAGATATTGAGACGTTGAAACAGGACGGAGCTAATATCATCGTCGCAACTCCAGGGCGACTGGAGGACCTTTTGACCCGAGGAGACGTTCCTCTTCACGTCGCCGTCAAGTCTTTGGAAATGCTCGTTCTCGACGAAGCGGATCGTCTTTTGGAATTGGGTTTTGAGAAATCCCTGAACACCATTTTAGAGTTTTTTCCGAAACAACGCCGAACGAGTTTGTTTTCCGCGACGCAGACTCGACAATTGGAGTTTTTGGTTCGAGCTGGACTTCGCAATCCCGTTATAGTCGCCGTTAAACAAAAATCCGCCGAATCCTCCAACACGTCGACTCCCAAAGAGTTGTCGAATTTTTACAAAATGTGTCCACCGAGCGATAAAATGCGGTTTTTGTTGAATTTTCTTCGAAGCAAAGGAAAAGACAAGAAGTACATTTTGTTTTTTTTGACGTGCGCCTGCGTAGAATATTTTTTGGAATTGCTGAAAGCGTTGTTGCCCGACTTTTTCATGATGAGTCTTCACGGGAAAATGAAAAAGAAGAGAGAAAAGATGTTGGAGAAATTTCGAGTAGCGGAAAGTGGGATATTGTTCTGTACGGACGTCATGGAGAGAGGCATCGACATTCCAGACATCGACTGGGTCGTACAGTTCGACCCACCAACGTCAGTCTCAGCGTTTGTGCACAGGTGCGGGAGAACCGCTCGAATAGGGCAGGCAGGCTCAGCTTTGACCATTTTAATGCCGAGCGAAGACTCGTACGTCGATTTCATACAGAAAAATCAAAAAGTGCAGTTGGAAGAGTTTCCAGATGTCGAAGAGACATCGACCAATCCCAATGAGGTTGAAGAGGCGGCTAGGAGGTTGCAAACGAGCGATAGAGCTTGTTTCGACAAGGCCAATAGGGCGTTTGTTTCTTTCGTCCGTGCCTACGGAAAACACGAGTGCAATTTCGTTTTACGAGTCAAAGATTTGGATTTCGCGGGCCTCGCTCGCTCCTTCGGTCTCCTTCGTCTTCCCAAAATGCCTGAACTCAGAAATCTTCAATCGGACTTCGAAGCGGTTCCAATGGATTTCAACGAAATATCGTACAAAGATAAACAAAAAGAGGCAGCTCGAATCTTGAAGTTGGAGGAATTCAAAGAGACGGGGGTGTGGCCGAGCGCTAAAGGGCCCCAACGGTCCAAGAGGACTGTCCCGTGGGCTGAATCTAAAAAACTGAGACTCGAAAAAAAAGAAAAGAGGAAAGAGAAGAAAGATTACAAACAGAAGAAAATTGAAGAAGGGAAAACAAAGACTAAAAGGAAAAGGAAGAAAATGTCAGAGGAGCAATGGAAGGAACTGGAGGACAACATCTCCTTTTTGAAGAAAATGAAAAAGGACAAAACAATCAACTGTGATGAACTTGAAAATATGGATGAATAAATTGATATTTATTATAAAAACAATACAACGCCCCTTCCAGTCCAGCTCTACGTCAAAGTTCACCCCTTCAACATTTATGTATTGCGATACTTCCGACTGAGTTTTAGGCTGCGTGTAAACATGACCCCCCCCCCTCCTTTTTTTATCCAAGGGCACACGGGACTAAGCTCCTCCTTGAACCACTACTACTATCTGCTAAAAATCCCCCTTTCTATACAGAGCTGGACGAACTTGTTTGGAGTGTCCTCCTGTGAGTCAGCTGTATCGCCAGTAGCGATTGCTCCACTCCATTAGGTTTGAAGAAAGGGTGTTAGGATGCAGTACATGAATGGAATTTGTAAGGTCAGAGTCCCCTGTGTTTCAATGTGCTTGACTTGAAGGGGGAGGAATATCTCGTTCTGTGTAGGCCCAGGGTTTTCTTTATTTGTCACTGCGACTACACATTGGATCTATTGTGAGGATGTTCCTTACCTAATTAAATACGTCGTACACACCAGCCAATTTTAGGAAGTTGAGTATGTATTTCGCCGAAGACTGCTTGGTTTGGGGTTGAACCCCTGGGAAAAGTGTTTGAAGCGCCTGTCTGCTGAGACAGGGCACTCGCATAGGATGTGCTCTGCCGATTCACCCTCCTCACCTTGCAATCTGCGTTCAACTGCCTCAGATTCGCCTGTCTTGTTGAGATGGTAGCTATGTGAAGAGTGTCACTAGCTAGTAAGCTAGTTCCCCCCTGGTGAGTGTAACCATTGCCTCACTGTTTCATTGATCTTTCCAATCGGGCAGTGGTAGAATTATGAGCTCAGCGAAAATGTGGGAGGCAGCTGTTGTACAAGTAGTACAAGAACATTTCCATGAGTTAAAGATGGTTTCTGAGAGAGCTACTGATGGAGAGTGTTAGTGCATCCAAATTTCCCAGTAGGAATTGTGGGAGTTAACCCTGAGTGCTCGGAGAGGTTTGCGGGTGTCTGTACTTAATTCGTGACAACCGAACTACAACTCTAGGAACTGGACACAGTAACTTGGATTTTAAATATCTGGTGCGTTGCAACACACAACTTTCCTTAGTTCTACGTCAATTCACTTGTGTACATGGCTAATTCTATTTAATCAATTCATTTATCACTCAGTTAATTTGAACTTTGTCAAACAACGCTTTATGGCAGCAGAAAGCAGTAGCGCTTACAGTTCCGGAATTTCTTGTGCTGCTCGTACTCATTGCAGGACCATTATTGAGCAATTGGTACACAGATAATTAATGAGGCTGTAAACACAAATTTTTTTAATTAGGATAGCAATTACTTTTGCATTGGGTAAAAACGTTTAGAACTGGTACGAGTAAGCGAAACGGCAGTAGTTGAAATTCAGGAATTTCTGGAGTGAGCCCCATGTATTTCATGAGCGTTTTCAAACACTCACCCTTTAGGTATTGGATTGGACTACAATACCAATTTTTTTTAACATTCTAGAAAAATTCCAGCGGAGTTTATAAGGAAAAACCTGCGCGAAAAACGCTTTTCGTCGACAATTTTGATAATTTATTGTGCTGCTCTCATCATTTTCCCACGAATGGGAATTTTATGGTATAATTGTCTTATTGAGAGCTATCTATATAAAAAATTTAATCAAAATCGTTAGAGCCGTTTTTGAGAAGAAAAATTTGGTGTTTTGATCACTGTGATAACTATAGTTAACTTTCGGTAGATTTTGTCCATACCCTTATTTTGGCGCCCCATGGTAATCTGTAGGGTAGACATCATGTTTCAGCTGATTTGGTGCGGTTGTTTCCTCTAAAAACCGTGTTAAAATGGATTTCGTCGAAAGTTTTGGTAATTTATTGTGCTGCTCTCGTCATTTTTCCATAAATGGAAATTTTATGGTATAGTTGCCATATTGGGAGCTACCAATATAAAAAATGTAATCAAAATCGTTAGAGCCGTTTTTGAGAAAAAAATATTTGGTGTTTTGATCACTATGATAATTATAGTTAAATTTCGATAGATTTTGTTCATACCCTTATTTTGGCGTCCCATGGTAACTTGCGGGTGAGATATGAAGTTTCAGCTGATTTGGTACGGTGGTTTTCTCTAAAAATCGTTCGCAGACACACACACAGACCATTTTCCCAAACTGTTTTTCAGACTCAGGAGGGTCTGAAACGTAAAGATCTGAAGAAAACTCAAAATTTTTTCTTCAGCCGATTACATAACTTTCCTTTCTACTTCGTAGAGCCAAGGAAAGTAAAAAATAAATAACTCAAACTCACTGGGGAACTAGTTTGGCAAATTATTAAGGAGAGTACACTCACCTCACGTAGAGGAAGAGACAACGACCTCACCCGGGAGCCGGGAGTCCTGCTGCTGGTGCATGCAGTACTGTATCATCCACTAACAATAATTTAACGACAGGTAGGAAAATGAAAGCGGAGAAAACGGCAGAAGATCTACACCATGATGGACAGTCAGACCACTCTCAAGGCCTCAGCCTCTCGTATTGTCTCTTTTTCGTGGCAAGTGTGGCAGTGTCTGACTGGACTGAAGGCTCTGGCTGAGGACAACAGCATAACACTGTGTTGGGAGCCAGGGTATAGAGGGAAACGAACGGACCAATGTGCTGGCAAAGAAGGGATCGTCGCAGATCTTTGTTGGCCCCTAGCCCTGTGTTACCAGGAGCCACCTACGTAGAGAGGTTAGCAAATGAGAGTATATCTACAGGGTTGCCAATTGGCAGGGGTTGCCCGGCGGTAGACAGTCAAACCTCTTCAACCGACTCTCCAAAGGGAGGACCAAGGGGGTGCTTGTACTGGGGAGGAAAGGATATGAGAATCATATATGACCTGTTTACAGTCACTGTCCTTGCTAATATTAGCAACGTGAGGTACAGGTATGCAGGTGCAAAACCTAGGTATGCAGACGGCAGAGCGTGTGTTGTGCATATGCGATGAACTAGCGGCATCGCGCTGTCGTGTGTTTGCGAGGCACTTTCTTCAGCCGAAAAAGGTGGCAAATGCAGAACTTGGGATGTCCTCTGCTTTGAGCGGGGGTGTATAGGTGACGTCGCACTAAGTGAGCCCAGTGCCATGGGGCCTGGGGGTGGTGCAGGAGGGCCATGAGCTGCGGCTCATGGATGCCCTTACAATAGGCCCGTTTGTGGTTGCACTTAAAGAACATAGGGACTTCACTTCGTTGAAACTTGAGAAAATTGCCTCTTAGGGGAGTGGAACGCATTGCAGTTCATACAGGGGCTCCAGCGGGTATAAGCCATACCTCTCGTGCCTACAGGTGGCAACACCTCCTGGACCCATTTTTGGCCGACACAGAGCGTGCCCACAGTAGAAAAATATGGTTCACGACTATAAAAATATAGTTGTTAAGAGATTTAGATAATATTTGTGCGAATAGTGCTTGAGACACTGTAAGGAGTGAGGCAGGATGGTGTCGTAAAGACTGCCTAGTTACAGTTCCTGTGTTTATGTTGATTGGTAATTATTTAAAAGTTTCAGTTCGACTTTGAAAACACACTCAAGTGGTTGTCCATTTTATACCAGTATATTTATCTACATTTTGCCTCAAGGTGAGTGTTCGCTGAGTGAGGCGACTTTTGTACCCAAATATATTTAACAAACATAAACTGACTGTCCTGAGTGGGAAATTAGTTCAAAATATCAAAGCAGAACGCACACGGGCCTTTTAAATTTATTCCTTTTGTCCAACGCAGCTCTGGCAGCAACTTCAAACACACTGTGCACACTATCGCTCGTAAGCCCCGAACATTCGACGTAATCCACCGCGCTGATTTTGACAGACATCGCTCTACCCTCTTCAGCCCTCACGTGCCCAAAATCCTTCGAGTCGAGTTGATTCGCCCTAACGTCCTTTTTGTTCCCTACGAGAACTACTGGAACGTCCGGGCAGATACGTCGAAGCTCCGGCATCCATTCGTCGGGGATGTTATACAGGGAAATGGGCGAGTCGATGGAGAAACAGAGAAGTATGACGTGAGAGCCGACGTACCAAAAGAGTCTGAAACGACGACAAGCTTCAGAGCTGACCGTGTCTCTCAATTCAATCGCTATAGTTTGTCCGTCGATTTCCATTCCGGTCGTCACGTAGTCGTCAAAAGTTGGCGGGTTGTCGTGAGAAGCGTAGCACTGTTTGTAAAAAGACGTTAAAAGAGTCGTTTTGCCGCACTGGGTGTCGCCTACGACCACCAGATTCACCACAGGCGGACTCATCGAGTCTGCACAATTTTTCGCGTTTACCGTAAAATTCGCATAAGGAAGAAATGAGGGCTAACAACAAACGACTCCCTTTCGTTCAGGTGTAATAATCATAATCTTGACGGGCTCTTTATCTTATCTGAATACCTTTACTCCATTCTCTCCCTCTCATTGAGATAAATATTTTATTTACTCTCGTCTCTCGACGAACTTCATGGAAGCAGTTCGTTTGTCAAGTTATAGTTCACAACGTTAGTTTCAATGAAATACTGCATAATTGTTATCTGCATCGATACATTCTGCAGATAGTTTCAGTTCAGCCCGCGTCGTACAGATAATGGTAAATCCAGCAAAAAATTGTAATTAAAAATTCATAAGAAACTTCCTTTTGGTTTATTATTCATCCTGAATAATAACCCTATGTTTTCGGTCAGGAAACATTTTTTACACCCCCCCCCCCCTCAAATTTTGATACTTTACGTTTCAAGACATGAGGAGTCCAAATCTCCAAGTCCGATCGGATGAAACCCGCTGTTGTTATGGGCAAAAAATGGTTTAAAAAATTAACAAAAACGCCATTTTGGCAGTTTTATCGCAAATACGCGTGTTTCGTATCGTTTTCAAGATATTGCTTTCCGCTACCCGAAGGGAAGGAAAGTATAGTAATCGGGTCAAAAAATATCTGGTGCGTAGCAACACACAACTTTCCGCCACCCGTTTAAGTTCGAACACCACCTACATAGGCGGGCGCTATATCTTCGTTCAACGCATTTTTACAGGAACATTTATGGAGAACAAAATGTAGGGACTAGTTAGCTGATACTACTCCGAAAGTTTGATCGAAATCGTTAGAGCCGTTTTTGACAAAATTGGAATACCGATAAATAAATATTCGACAAACCTCCTTTTCCGAGTTAACATGGCTTACATCTCCGTTCAACATATATATACAGAAATAATTATAGAGCACGAAATGTTGGTATGGGTGACTAAAAGACACGCCATCAAGATTTATCACATCTGGTGAAAAAGTTACCCTGGAATTTACGGAAATGTTAGAAAAAACGTTATTTTTGACACATTTTGATTTTTATCTCTGTTCAATGGACCGTCACAGGAACATTTATTGAAAAGAATATGTAGGTATTAACTATTGGAAAACATCCTGTGAGTTTGGTGAAAATCGCTGAAGCCGTTTTGCCAAAAAGCGTAAAAAACCTATTTTTGCTTCAGGGGCCCATATCTCCGTTCACCGTATTTTCATGGAGATATGTATAGAGAATAAAAGTTAGGTATTGATATGGAGAAGAAAATTTGAAAGTTTAATCGAAATCGTTAGAGCCGTTTTCGAGAAAAATGCGAAAAACCCTAGTTTTTGGTACATTTTCGTCCCCCCCCCCTTCCCATCGGCCGAAATCGTCCATAACCTTATTTTGGTGTCTACAAAAAATAACGAACAAAACAAAAAAAGAACCAGCTCAATCGGATCAGCCGTTCTCCCGCAAATCGAACTACAGACACACACACATACATACACACATACACACACACACGGACCACGCGCCGAAATTAGGTTTTTTAGACTCAGTAGGGTCTGAAACGTAAAGATCTGAAGAAAACCCAAATTTTTTTTTGGGCCGATTACTATACTTTCCTTCCCTTCGGGTAGCGGAAAGTAAATATCTGGTGCGTAGCAACACACTACTTTCCGCCACCCCTTTAAGTTCGAACACCACCTACACATGCGGGCGCTATATCTTCGTTCAACGCATTTTTACAGGAACATTTATACGGAACAAAATGTAGGGACTAGTTAGCTGAGAGCACTCCGAAAGTTTTATCGAAATCGTTGGAGCCGTTTTTGAGAAAATACGAATACCGATAAATTAATATTCGACAAATCTCCTTTTCTGAGTTAACGTGGCTTATATCTCCGTGCAACATATATATACAGAAATAGTTATGGAGAACAAAATGTTGGTATGGGTGACTAAAAGACACTTCATTAGGATTTATCACATCTGGTGAAAAAATTACCCTGGAACTTTCGGAAATGTTCGAAAAAACGTTATTTGCAACACATTTTCATTTTTATCTCTGCTCAATGGACTTTCAGAGGAACATTTATTGAGAACAATATGTAGGTATTAACTATTCGAAAATATCCTGAGAGTTTGATGATAATCGTTGAAGTCATTTTGCCAAAAAGCTTAAAAACCTATTTTCGCTTCATAGGTCATTATCTCCGTTCACCGTATTTTCATGGAGATATGTATAGACAAGAAAAGTTACGTATTGATTAGCAGAAGATAATTTGAAAGTTTAATCAAAATCGGTAGAGCCGTTTTCGAGAAAATGCGAAAAACCCTAGTTTTGGTACATTTTCGTCCCCACCCCATTACCATCGGCCGAAATCGTCCATAACCTTATTTTGGTGTCTACAAAAAATAACGAACAAAACAAAAAAAGAACCAGCTCAATCGGATCAGCCGTTCTCCCGCAAATCGAACTACAGACACACACACACACACACCTACACACACACATACACACACACATACACACGGACCACGCGACGAAATTAGGTTTTTTAGACTCAGTAGGGTCTGAAACGTAAAGATCTGAAGAAAACTCAAATTTTTTTTTTGGGCCGATTACTATACTTTCCTTCCCTTCGGGTAGCGGAAAGTAAAAATATCTGGTGCGTAGCAACACACAACTTTCCGCCACCCCTTTAAGTTAGAACACCAGCTACATAGGCGGGCGCTATATCTTCGTTCAACGCATTTCTACAGAAACATTTATAGAAAACAAAATGTAGGGACTAGTTAGCTGAGAGTACTTCGTAAGTTTGATCGAAATCGTTAGAGCTGTTTTTGAGAAAATTGGAATACCGATAAATTAATATTCGACAAATCTCCTTTTCTGAGTTAACTTGGCTTATATCTCCGTTCAGCATATATATACAGAAATAATTATGGAGAACGAAATGTGGGTATGGGTGACTAGAAGACCCTCCATTAGGATTTATCACATCAGGTGAAGAAGTTACCCTGGAATTTACGGAAATGTTCGAAAAAGCGATATTTTCGACACATTTTGATTTTTATCTCTGTTCAATGGACTGTCAGAGGAACATTTATTGGGAACAACATGTAGGTATTAACTATTCAACAACATCCTGTGAGTTTGGTAAAAATCGTTGAAGCAGTTTTGCCAAAAAGCGTAAAAAACCTATTTTAGCTTCATAGGCCTATATCTCCGTTCACCGTATTTTCATGAGGGGAAGAAAAGTTAGGTATTGATTAATAGACGATAATTTGAAAGTTTGTTCAAAATCGTTAGAGCCGTTTTCGAGAAAAATGCGAAAACCCCTAGTTTTCGGTACAGCTTCGTCCTTCCCATCGGCCGAAATCGTCCATAACCTTATTTTGGTGTCTACAAAAATAACGAACAAAACAAAAAGAACCAGCTCAATCAGATGAGCCGTTCACCCGCAAATCGAACTACAGACACACACACATACACACACACATACACACACACACACACATACACACGGACCACGCGCCGAAATTAGGTTTTTTAGACTCAGTAGGCCTCAAAACGTAAAGATCTGAAGAAAACCCAAATTTTTTTTTTGGGCCGATTACTATACTTTCCTTCCCTTCGGGTAGCGGAAAGTAAAAATTGGGTTTTCTTCAGATCTTTACGTTTTGAGGCCTACTGAGTCTAAAAAACCTAATTTCGGCGCGTGGCCCGTGTGTGTGTGTGTGTGTATGTAGTTCGATTTGCGGGAGAACGGCTGATCCGATTGCGCTGGTCCTTTCTTTGTTTTGTTTGTTATTTTTTGTAGACACCAAAATAAGGTTATGGACGATTTCGGCCGTTGGGAAGGACGAAAATGTACCAAAAACTAAGGTTTTTCGCATTTTTCTCAAAAACGGCTCTAACAATTTTGATTAAACTTTCAAATGATCTTCTACTGATCAATACCTAACTTTTCTTCTCCATACATATCTCCATCAAAATACGGTGAACGGAGCCCTATGAAGCAAAAATAGGTTTTTCCCGCTTTTTGGTAAAATGGCTTCAATGATTATCACCAAACGTTCAAGATGTTTTCAAATAGTTAATACCTACATATTGTTCTCAATAAATGTTCCTCTGACAGTCCATTGAACAGAGATAAAAATCAAAATGTATCAAAAATAACATTTTTTCGAACATTTCCGTAAATTCCAGGGTAACTTCTTCACCAGATGTGATAAATCCTAATGGAGTGTCTTCTAGTCACCGATACCAACATTTCGTTCTGTATAATTATTTCTGTATATATATGTTGAACGGAGATATAAGCCAAGTTAACTCAGAAAATGAGATTTGTCGAATATTAATTTATCGGTATTCTAATTTTCTCAAAAACGACTCTAACGATTTCGATCAAACTTACGGAGTACTGTCAGCTAACTAGTCTCTACATTTTGTTCTCCATAAATGTTCCTGTAAAAATGCGTTGAACGAAGATATAGAACCCGCATATGTAGGTGGTGTTCGAACTTATGGGGGTAGCGGAAAGTTGTGTGTTGCGACGCACCAGATATTTTTACATCCAAAAATACTGTTCAATACTGGAATGCAATTCCAAATCTGCAATGTCCGTCCGCTGTCCGGGCTGTTTTGTGCCTTTAACTAAAAAATCCGTTCTTTCTTTCTAAAAAATCCAATTTGGTTGTGCCCGCCATCTTGGCAATCTGATCGGACGAAGCCCATGGTTGTTATGGACAAAAAATGGTCAAAAATTCACAAAACGCAGTATAAACACAAATACGCCGTTTCGTATCGTTTTCAAGGTATTTTTAGATCCTGGGTCGAATGGAATGAGTATCAGATGTGTAGCACTGCGTATAGTGAAATTACAGTAATAGTGAGCCAAAGTCTACTAATTGAAAGAACTACAGCGGAAGTCAACGTTTCGTCGTTAGTACTTCCTCCCTCCCTCCCGGTCGACTCACGACGTCGTGCCAATTGCCTACGGGTGCCTGGTGCCGGGGGAATGTTTAGTTTCCGTAGTTCCGTTGTAGTCAGGTCATGTTTCGTATGGTTTACTAGTATTTTTCGATGCTGAATCGAATGGAATGGATCTCGAAGCAGTAATCAGCAGCACTAAGTCAAGCTGTTCATGAGAATAATAAACCGTTGTGTAATAATTTGCAGGGTTTTTTACTTTCCTTGGCTCTACGAAGTGAGTTCTCTTCCGATCTTACCTTCCTACTGAGTACGAAAAACGCTTTTAGGTGCAACCTCCTCGACCAAAAGCTGCGTGATTATCTTGGTGATTATCTTTGGAAAGTTGCCAAGGCTCCACTGAAGCCAAAGCAGAACCTCCTTCGAACGTACTTGCTCCCAAAGCTGACCTACAAGCTGGTTTTTGGGAGGTTGACTGTCTGAAAGCTGGATAGATGTTGCTGAGCATACTTGGCTAGGCCTCTGACATAGCTTTCCATGTGCGTACATTCCCAGTTCGATCTGGGGGACTCAATGTTCCACATCTCTCTACCACTATTCTATTCTTGCGCTCTAAGCGCCTGTTTGCTTTGCAGGCGTCTGGCTGGAATGTTGCACACCCGGTGGCTAGTCTTGAGTTTGTTCAAGATCAGTTGTGGTAATGTGACATGTCGACTCCATCTGCCCCTAGCTCTGTGAGCCTCTGCATGGTTCGGTTGATGGACGAGGTTTGCCACTGTTCCAACTCCCTCTACTCTTCAGGGAGGGTGAAGTGGGCTTCAGAGGGCATTACCGGCGCTTTTACTCGATCCGCGCAGCATGAGTGCCTACAGTAATGAGGTGTACAAGAGGTCAGGATCATAACGTTGCTCACTGTTGAGCTTGTGTGCTGACTGACTCCTATTAAAGGAACCAGGTGATCGTGGTCCAGTGGATAAGACATTCGTTCATAATTCTTCCCCAACGTGGGGCGCCAATTGTACTGAGGTAGTTTGGAGATGCTTTTGAAGAGCTGCTGACTCAGGCAAAAATTACGGCAATCTCGCCGGAGCTCCGATCCACAATCCTCAACTTTACGTTGAGAATTATGAACGAATGTCTTATCCACTAGACCACGATCACCTGGTTCCTTTAATAGGAGTCAGTCAGCACACTTGTGTAAACTAGTTTGAGTCGCTGAATTATGTAGTGCAGGTGTGCCTCCGTACTCAAGGAAGCCATGTCAAGCATCATGACATGATCTTCAAGCTGGTTGCTAGTGTATTGTCATCTGAGGGCTGGGAAGTGGAGAGAGAGTGGCACTACCAGGTTGTCTCTGGAGAAGGACAGGCCTGACATCGTCGCCGTGGATCCCTACCAGTCTGCAGTGGTTCTGGATGTCCAGGTAGTATCTGGCAGCCGGGATCTTCAATATACTTGCAAATATTACAGGACAGATCTTCGTACGGCAGTGTTGGAAGCTCATGGAGTGGAGGCAGATAACATCAGGGTTGCAGCATTGACTGTGTCTAGGCGTCGCATGTGGTGCAAGAAAAGTGCTGAGGAGATGTGCCGCCTGAGTGTGTCAGCACTGGTGGCAGTTTATCGTGGAATATTCTCTTATCCTTCTTCCCTTCCCTCTTTCAATCCTAAGAGCTGGCGTATGGTGATCTCTCCCCCCCCCCCCCTGCATTAAGTGTCTGCGGTTCAATTTACGGGAGAATGGCTGAACCGATTGAGCTGGTTCTTTTTGGTTTATTATTAATTCTGAATAATACACCCGTTTTCGGTCTGGAACATTTTTGTACAGGCCCCCCCCCTCCCCTACCCATCTCAAAACTGGATACTTTACGTTTCAAGACATTGGGATTCCAAATCTTCAATGTCTGTCCACCGTCCAGGCTGTTTTATGCCTTCAACATGGTCTAAAAATTCCATATGGTATCTAGTTGTGCCCACCTGCTCGGCAATCCGATCGGACGAAACCTATGGTTGTTATAGGAAAACAATGGTTATCAAAATCGCAGACATAGTGCCCGTATGTGTGCGGGAGTTGCATAGTGATTCGCTCTTTTGACGGTGGAGTACGAGCATTACACTTCTTAACTATGGCATAGTCCACGAAACTAGTAGTACTGCCCGTGTCTACCAGCGCCGAACAGTGGAAATTGTTTATCCTGATCGGAACAATAGCCTTGTGTAGTCGCTGAGGCAGCTGATATGGCTCCTAGAGAGCTTGTTGCAGGGATTTGGTTTAGATTTTGACTTACAAACTGAGCTTAGATGACCAATTTTGCTGCACTTTCCGCATACCTCCCCGTTAGCTGCACATTGACTGCGAGGATGTCGCTTCTTGCTACCACAAAAGAAACAGAGCCACTTAGTAGGAATAGCAGCCATTGTATGCCCCTCATCTTCCTTCATCTCAGTCTCAGCAGTCGCTGAAAAAGATCGAGAGTAATTTTGGGCGTTAACTTGCTCTAATTCTAAGGCTCTCGCTTGTTCAGAAGCTTGGGATAAAGAGAGAGAGTGATGTTCTCTAAGAGACGCTGTCGGATTGCGCCTGATGACAAGCCTGCAATAAAACAGTCGCGTACATAATCTTCCATACTCTGCACACAGCAGTCACAGCTTTGAAGGAGCATGCCTTCCCTAAACTGACTAACGCCTGTAGGTACTGGTCCACGGTCTCACCAGGATTTTGTCGGCGGGTTGCAAGGCAGAAGCGAGCGTAAATTTCTGGGAGTCTTGATTCATCAGTCGTCTCTAGAGCCGTAATGAAATTGATGAAAGTTTGCTTCCAGTGAGTTTAGTCTTCTTCTGCCGTAGTTGAACTAGGGTCAACTGATAGGCGTTCCAGACGTAAGTATTTATCCATGGTGCAGGACAAAGAAAATAGTGTTCGCTGATTAAATTGAAATAATGAAAGCCGTAGAAAAATAATAGGCTTTAATCAGCGAAAACTCCTACGTTTGTACTCTGTTTTATTTAAAGTTAAGCCGATAAATTGTGAACTTCATCCTTCATTTAAGCTTTCCTGACCTCACACTATTTATTGTTCACTGTACATTTCATTGTTTACATTCCAAGTGCCACCTCTTGCGATAAACAACATGAAAGTAACGATTGATGTTTTCCCCGTCTGTTTGGGGCTAACAGAATAATTATCCTTGGTACAGGTTCATTGTGGATACTTTGGGGGCGAGCCTGAAATCCTTGGACGTCTGCATTCACCTGTTCACGTCGATAGACATTGCCAAATGTCTGATCGATTGTCACCGACGTGGGGTCAAGATTCGAATTATTTGCGATTATGAAAGGTTGGTGGACAGAGGATCGCAAATTCGAAGCCTCAGTAGAGCTGGTACGTACAGCGTGTCAATTTTAATGTGTTTGTTATTTTGTACTGGGATGGACCGAACTGTGTGATTTAGCGACTGGCTTAGGATGCTGACTGCGCACCTCAAAAGGGGCGATTTACTTGGAAATTCGGTGCCAGCAGTTGAAACTGAGCTCTTGTCTCATTGTGGCGTCACACTCGCGTTTGCTCCCACCTAGTTCTCTGTTTCTGGTGGTAAAACATCTCTGTACAGTTACGAATAAAACTCACTCCCTTCTTCACTTAATGCTATATCCTAACATTTTATACGTAATTATTGCAAGTCTGAGCGCATATTAATCGTCTCTTCATCTTTTATACGATCTTTCAATTTGGCCAGATGAGCAGCAGCTCCTCACTTAGAGAGCTTCGTCTCAAAGGTGCTGTAGACCCTCAGTGATTGTGTGAAGTGCCTCTGTTGGCGACTATTAGCTCCATAAGTGCGCTCCATGCGTCCACATTGACTCGAGTGTTTGATTGTACAGTAGCAACTTGTTCACAATTAATGTCAGTACTAGTCAGTTGTATTTTTCATGTCTATCTTCCGTACCATTTGGGAGGAGTTCTTATTACGGTTTCCCGCCTGTGGCAAGTTTTTGTTCAACAGGAAGGTCTACACTGACTTTGGCCCAGAGTGGGGGAAGCTCAGTTTTCATTCTCCACTTGTCCACCATTCGCTCGATGGCCAAGTCAATTGGTTATTGATGAGTGATCACTTGGAGTGCTTCAGTGGATATTGTCTTATAGGCCTTGATGATCTGCAGGAACCTCTTCAGTTCAGGAGCTCTGGGATTTAGGTCAGTTCTTCAGCCACCTGCAACTTGATGTGCTCGCATCACTGGATGACAGTTCATAAAGTGGTTCATGAGCGTAACCAACGACTTTCTGTTATTTGGTAATGGTTGTGGTACCAACAAGCAGTCACATGCCATATAGGCCGAATACGAAATTGGAAAAGTATGACTGAAATAATCTTGAAGCCTTGGAGGCTTCCAATATCTGGAAATACTGAGATCCAGGAAAGGTTAAAATTCCCTTGGAGCTGTGGGTTTCAGTAGTCATACGTCAAAAAACATGGAAAAAAGGTTTTTGAAACTGGTGGATGTCAGCCCTTGCGAAATACTCGGATCAGAATGGCGAGAGCGGCGTCGTGCTTCGGGCTGGGGGCATTACCGCATTAGTCAGCTTGCCACACAACCTTCCCAGTGGGATTACCTCGTCTTCGTTTCAACACTTAGTCCATTATGACCCAAATAGGCTGCTGTGGGAAGCTCAATTCCCGTGTACACATATCTCATGAACCCTTCTGCGTGGTACTGATGATCCACCCGCATCCACAACCTTTGGGTGCAGCCTCGACAGAAATTGGGCAGAAGACAGAGGCATATTTAAGGATTACATTCTAACTTCTAACACTTCAGAAAAATGCAAATAATAAAACAAACTGACGAACTAGTTTAACGAGAATGTCACTCTCACATAGTCCTCAACTTTGCAGGAATAGCGGTGAAGTACCCGGTATTGAATTTCTGCATGCACTCCAAAGTAGCTATTGTGGATGGAATGAAAGTGATGGCTGGCTCTGCCAATTGGACGCTTCAAGGTGAGAGAGCAACTTAGTTGTATTTATTATTGTATTACTCATGTGGTGCGTCGATGCCAGTTTTATAGGTGAATTTTGAAGTATCTTTAGGGTCGTAGGAGGAAGAGCCTGCTCCTAGTGGAGTTGGAATTTATTCTGACGTATTGAAAACCAGCCCAGGACAGTTCAGCATCAGGTTGGCCCCTCACGCCTCTCTGTGAAGGCAGCTGTTCTTTCTTATTCTCTTCACCCTCAAGAGAATCTTGCAGTGTGCTTTCATTCCCATACATCCTGTCTAGGGGTGGACTTTCCTCAATAGCTTCATACTTTATCCTTGCGGGATACTGGCCCCAGAACACTAAGCTCTATCCTCTTCTGGCTGAGCACTTCTGGGCAAACTGAGCAATGCATCTCCAGTTTTCATCAGAACTCAATGTGGTGCTGGGAATCGTCTCTAGCGTGAGATGGCCGACTATCCTCCAGTGTGGGCTGCCAGCCTGCCCACGTTCAGCACGAGTAGCATCATCCACCATTGTCCTGCAGTGCAGGCAGCATGGGCTTGCTGCTTTACCAATTCAGTGCAGGTTGGCCCTAAATTCTCTATTTTGCATGGGGAACTGGTTAAGTGGGAAATCCATCACACTATGACACTACCCAAGCCATGGACTAAGTCCACTGGTCTTGTCACCTCCCAAGGCTTGCAGCCCTCCTTCTTTTCTTCTGGTAGCTATATTTCGGTTGCCCAAAAGAGGCGCTCTTTCCGCCCAGCTGCCAGAAGATGGACTGCTACCACCATCACTGCGTCCTCTGCCCCTATGAAAGGCCCTTGTACTTACCCGTGGACATCTTGGATTGCCCATCACATTGGAAAGAACCGTTGTAGCTGTGGCTTGTCTATCTGCTGCTTGCCAGAAGTGGAGACCAAACGGCAACTTAGTATCCACCATCACACCCAAATATCAAACTGCTTCCCTTATTGGTTGCTCCATAGCCTCCACACGAATGGGAAGGACTCTCAAATTCCTTGCCAGGACTAGCTTTCCCTTCTGCAGTGCAAGGGACTGCCCACGAGCCCATCCACTCTTTCACCTACCACATTACACTTACACTACTTGCTGAGTCCAGCATGCGGCCAATAATCGTTGCCATCACATCATCCGTGCCCCCCAAAAGGATTACATCTTGAGACGAAGCACGCCATATACGAGAGTCGTCCCAAAGCCTCTTCAGTGACATTCCTCCTACACCTGTCTCGCTGATAATATCTAATTTGCTATTCTGCCCCCCCCCCCCTGTTTTAAATCATCTGTGCCTCTTCCCTTTGTCCTCTACACAAAAGACTACTAACACCATTTGCAACCTTTGCCTTCCTAATCAGCGCTTTCTACAATATTTTGTAATGCGTCATGTGTGGTGTTGGGTCCCCTTTTCCAGGGTGCAGCCTTAAAAAGGGCCGACGAATGTTTTGTTGGTCCTGTCTCTGCCGGTTGGCAAAGTGTGAGGCGAGGGACGAGTTCCTCAGGCGTCGAAGGGCTTGGTTGAGCAGTAGCTCCTCACGGCGAGGGACTCGGTTGAGTCAGCGCTCCTTCTCCTTCAGACGCGAGATGAGAGACTCGGTTGAGTCAAAAGGGTCAGTCGAGCAGCGGGACTCATCGTCTCCGCTGGTGCAGTCTTTGAGCGTAGTCTCTAGCACTGCTGATGTTGGCTGCTTGAAGTCAGAAAAAGAATGAAGGAATCAGACGAAGGAATGAATCGGGTTTGTTCTTGCAGCAGGCCCTTATGTATGTTCTCTTGGAGGGGGTAGTCCTCTCTCATTGGTCACATGCGATCCCCTCCAGAGTAGTCTGTGGCTCTCAGCTAGCGCCCTCTGTGGGGATGACTTCGCTGTGAGGCGCCTTTTGTCGGTAAAGGGTGGCCAGCCGCCACGCGTGGTATCTGCCATCTTGGTTGATTAACATAATCAGCCTAAGTGTTATGTTCCTGAAAATCCTTCAGATTAGCCCACATTGACGTAAAATCTTTTACATAATTTGTAGATTTGGACGTTTTAGGATTGAGGCAGCTCTACTCTCGACTGACTGATGCTTGGCGCATGTTGCAGGTTTTTGCAGCAATTGGGACAACGTGTTGGTGACGTCGCAACCAGATATAGTTAAGGACATGGTGGTTGCTTTCGATCTCATGTGGAATAATCCGGATGTTAAAACGTTCAGTTGAACTTTTATTCTGCGCTTTTTTCTACAACTTGTAATACATGTTAATAAGACGTCCATTTAATAACGTTTAGATGTTTTTATTCAAAATATTGGCAAGGACCCTTTTTTACTGTGTGCTTCCTGCCATGTCTTGGTTGGTGCAGACACATTCGCCTCGCTCAGTTCTTGACGTATATCGCTGCTGGGATTTCCTCCTTGTCAGTCAATAGTCTGCCTCTTGTTCCTCGACCTTGGCTCTTTGCTGTAATCCCAAATTGTCCAAAACGCTCCTCTAATTCTACGGCCGTAGACAAACTTCGTTGTGGACATTACTATGAATCTACAGGGCAAAAGTCCACCTCAAGTCATCAAAGGAGGCCGACAATTAATTAACAGGAGTTGACTTTCAGTTCCTCCTGGATTCTGGACTTATTGCTAATCAAATAGGGTATGAAATGTCACGTTGTGGAAAGAGCTGTATGTTGGTGTGCAGTGGGGAGTCCTTGACATTTACTGATACCAGCATCAACCAAGGTGACAGTCACAACAACTTCATGTTAATACTCATTGACTTGAGAAAACCTACTCTTCCCACTCACCTAGGTCGAGGAGAGTAGTGTGTAACTGTACAGGGTGAGCCATAACAAATGGTGCAGTTTCAAAGGGCGATTTAAAAAAAACGGTGCAACTTAGAAGATTACGGTTTGTTTTATTGAACGCCATACATCACCCCATTTCGGTAGATTAAGTCCTGAAAATTACATCAGGAAGGTGGGCGCCCTCAGCAGCGACGCACTGATGTAGGCGATTCCTGAAATTTTCAGCCGCCCTCTGGCACATTTCGATGGGAATCGCGGCGATTTCTTCCCTGATTCGAATCTGAAGGTCTTCCAGAGTGTGAGGGTGATGTTTGAACACCTTTTCCTTCAAGTAGCCCCACAGGAAAAAATCACACGCACTCAAATCTGGCGATCTTGCCGGCCACCCCAAGTCACCCCTGAGAGAGACGAGGCGTGCGGGGAACATCTGCCGCAGTTTCACCATTGAGATTTGCGCTGTGTGGGCCGTAGCCCCATCTTGCTGAAACCAAATATCCCCCAGATCCTCTTCTTCAGCTAACTGGTTCAATTCGGGTTCAAAAAATCTTTCTAGCATGAAAAGATAATGCTGAGCATTGACAGTAACAGTCCTTCCATCCTCCTCGAAAAAATAAGGCCCAATCACCCCAAATTTTGAAATGGCACACCAGACAGTGACTTTCGGGGAGTGGAGAGGTCTCTCGTGAATTTGTCTTGGGTTGCGGTCACACCAATAGCGGAAATTTTGTTTATTAATCGCTCCAGAGAGATGGAAGTGGGCTTCGTCCGAACTGAAAAAGTGGACGTTGGTGGGATGCGGTTTATCATCTCTTGGCATCGATTCAGGCGGTTTTTGTAGTCTGGAGGTGACAATTCCTGAACAATCATAATCTTGTACGGATGGAATGACAAGTCCATGTGCAAAATCCTCCTTAGTGAGGTGTTAGAGATGTTCAGTGCTACTGCGTGCCTCCGAGCAGAGCACCGACGCGACTGTTCCACTGCTACTCACACTCGAGCCAAATTTTCAGGTGTTCTTGCGTTTCTTGGTCTTCCCGCACCTCTACGCCTTACTGTGGAACCAGTTTCTTCCAATGCTTGAACCCAACGTGCGATAACATTGCGGTGAGGGACGGGATCACGACGTGTGATGTTGTAACGCAGTCGGAAGGCCCGCTGGGTGGCGATGAACGAACGGCCACTTTCAAAAAACGTGCGAATGACGAAACCTCGTTGCTCTTCGCTCCAAACCATTGTAACGACTGAAAACGGGACCACTGCCCGGGCACAATGAGACCCCTCCCAGGTCGTTAACCCCACTACAAGGCATGCAGCACCCCTTCGAAACTGCACCATTTGTTATGGCTCACCCTGTATAAATACTCCCAGGCATTCACTCAGTCTTCAATCACTTACCAGACTACACACGGCGTATACCTGACTCCTGGTTCTCAATTCACACTAAAAACGTATACTTCATTCTCACTCTTTCCCTGATTTGTGCGTCAGATCTTTCCATATCTTAAAACAAAAATCGAATCACTTTTTGCCCATAACAATCATGGGCTTCGTCTGATCGGATGGCCAAATAAGCGGGCACAGTTAGACCCCTGAATGGAATTTTCGACCACTGTTGAGAAATCTACAGTATCATATTATTAAAACAGATGTTTTGGGTTCCACGGGGTTCTTCAATAAACTATTTTGTAACACTCGTTCTCTAACAACGCTCAAGGGGTTTCTTCCTCATAAAATAAGATTAGACGACACATCATCGTCATTTTTGGTACCCCTGGTCAGACATGGAAGGGATAATCAGTAAGAGAAGCTGGCATTCCTGTCCAGTGACCCTCTTCCTATTTGTTTTAGAACTCGGTACTTCAGAATACAAACTAGTTCCCGATTTATTATTGTAGAGATTTTTCTAGTTTCGCAGCGAAAGAAATCTGATACGAACACAAAATTTTTAATGAACCCCGATTCATACAATAGGAAACATGGAACTAAATTTTTACAACAAATATCTGGTGCGTAGCAACACACAACTTTCCGCCACCCCTTTAAGTTCGAACACCACCTTCATAGGCGGGTGCTATATCTTCGTTCAACGCATTTTTACAGGAACATTTATGGAGAACAAAATGTAGGGACTAGTTAGCTGAGAGTACTCCGAATGTTTGATCGAAATCGTTAGAGCCGTTTTTGAGAAAATTGGAATACCGATCAATTAATGTTCGACGAATCTCCTTTTTTGTGTTAACTTGGCTTATATCTCCGTTCAACATATATATACAGAAATAATTATAGAGAACGAAATGTTGGTATGGGTGACTAAAAGACACTCCATTAGAATTTATCACATCTGGTAAAGAAGTTACCCTGGAATTTACGGAAATGTTAGAAAAAACGTTATTTTCGACACATTTTGATTTTTATCTCTGTTCAATGGACCGTCACAGGAACATTTATTGAGAAGAATATGTAGGTATCAACTATTTGAAAACATCCTGTGAGTTTGGTGGAAATCGCTGAAGCCGTTTTGCCAAAAAGCGTAAAAACCCTATTTTTGCTTCAGGCGCCCGTACCGCCGCTCACCGTATTTTCATGGAGATATGTATGGAGAAGAAAAGTTAGGTATTGATTAGGAGAAGATAATTTGAAAGTTTAATCAAAATCGTTAGAGCCGTTTTCGAGAAAAATGCGAAAAACCCTAGTTTTTGGTACATTTTCGTCCCCCACCACCCCTTCCCATCGGTCGAAATCGTCCATAACCTTATTTTGGTGTCTACAAAAAATAACGAACAAAACAAAAAAAGGACCAACTCAATCGGATCAGCCGTTCGCCCGCAAATCGAACTACAGACACACACACACACAGACATACACACAGACATACACACAGACATACACACGGACCTCTCTCCGAAATTAGGTTTTTTAGAGTCAGTAGGGTCTGAAACGTAAAGATCTGAAGAAAACCCAACTTTTTTTTTTGGGCCGATTACTATACTTTCCTTCCCTTCGGGTAGCGGAAAGTAAAAATGAACGGAAATATCTGGTGCGTTGCAACACACAACTTTCCTTAGCTCTACGCCAATTCACTTTCTACATGGCTAATTCTATTTAATCAATTCATTTATCACTCAGTTAATTTGAACGTGGTCAAACAACGCTTTATGGCAGCAGAAAGCGGTAGCACTTACAGTTCCGGAATTTATTGTGCTGCTCGTACTCATTGCAGGACCATTATTGAGCTATTGGTACACAGATAATTAATGAGGCTGTAAACGCGATTTTTTAATAAAAGGATAGTAATCACTTTTGCAGAGTTATTGGAAAATAACTGTTAGAACTGGTAGTAAGCGCAACGGCAGTAGTTGAAATTCAGGAATTTCTGGAGTGAGCCCCATGTATCTCATGAGCGTTTTTAAACACTCACCCTTTAGGTATTGGATTGGACTACAATACCAATTTTTTTTAGCATTCTACTAACATTCCAGCGGACTTTATAAGGAAAAAACTGCGCTAAAAACGCTGTTGGTCGAAAATTTTGATAATTTATTGTGCTGCTCTCGTCATTTTCCCACAAATGGGAGTTTTATGGTATTATTGCCTTAATGAGAGCTATCAATATAAAAAATTTAATCAAAATCGTTAGAGCCGTTTTTGAGAAACAAAATTTGGTGTTTTGATCACTATGATAACTATAGCTAACTTTCGGTGGATTTTGCCCATGCCCTTAATTTGTCGTCCCATGGTAACCTGTAGGCTAGACATCAAGTTTCAGCTGATTTGGTACGGCGGTTTTCTCTAAAAACTGCGCTAAAATCGACGAAGTCTCAGCATGTAAAATTCTGAGGTAATACACTCCGTTTCTAATGCAAGAGAACTTAGGGTTGGCTACCCAGGGACGTTTTCAACAATGGTGTTACAAATTAGCCAAAAACAATATGTTGGCAGATTTATTGTATTAGGGCACTGTGCCCTACGTATTTTTTGATGTTGAGACGAATAGGGTGGGTCTCAGAGGTGCAAGACTGCGTCTAGATGGGAAACACCGAATATCAAAGTAAATATAGTGAGGCAAATACTGTTTCTTGACGGAACTTGCGGAGCAATGTAGCGGAAGTTATCGTTTTCTCCCGCACTGTCTCCACTTCGCTCCAACTGGCTGACTTTTAATGCCGATTGCCCATCGTCGCCTAGAAAACGTTAATCGGAGCAACCTACCAGTTGATTGACAAGTGACAGTGAGTATAAGAGTGATGGCTCGAGAATATTCATGCGAGGGACATTTTTTCCAACTCTCCCTTCTTCGAATTGGAGCTTCAACTCCTAACGTACGAGGCATATCCACAAAGTAAGTGTACTCGATTTTTTTAGGGATCAAAAAAATGTATTAAAACAAAACAAAAATACGTGCTTACGTAGGTATACATTTAAGCTATTTTTCTACGTAGTCGCCATTTCTCTCGATGCAGGTAGTTAGGCGGGGGATCAATTTTTTTATGCCTGCCTCATAGAAATCGGGCAGTGTCATGGAGCAAGCAAATGCCCTTCGTCAAAAGACCCCTCCTTCCCCCAATACCTTGCCGCGTTTATGGTCTCCCCCTGAGGCAAATAATCGATCAGTATGATGCCTTTGTGGTCCCAAAACACTGATGCCATGATTTTTTTCCCAGAAATTGTGGTTTTGAACTTTTTGGCTGAGGGTGAAGTGGTGTGACGCCACTGTTTGGACTGTCTCTTGGTTTCTGGAGTATAGTGTGCAACCCAAGTCTCATCTCCAGTAACAATACACTTGAGGAAATCATCACCCTCCAGTTCATACTGTTCCAAAATCTCTTTAGAGGTCTGCACTCGATTCAACTTGTGTTGTTCAGTCAGTTGTTTTGGGACCATCTTGCACACAGTTTATCAAATCCGAGGGTTTCTGTTATTGTTTCGTGCAGCAAAGATCTGGATATTTCAGGAAACTTCGTAGAAATTTCGTCCAGAGTCAATCTGCGATCGTCACGGACCGCATTCTCAATCTTTTCCACAAGTTTGTCAGTCACAATCGACGGTCTCCCACTCCTCAATTCGTCATGCACATTCGTACGACCGTTCTTAAACTCCCTACCACACTCGTACGATTCATGTGTCCTTCACCATAAATTGCCTTTACCTCATTAAAAATTTCAATCGGGGATTTCTCCTTAACAACGAGGTACCGGATGACCGCGCGGATTTCGCACTTGGCGGCAGAGTCGATCGACATCTTTCACGAGAAATGCTCCTGAGACCACAGTTTTCAACGTATTGACCTCATTTTGGTCTTGTTTCGGAGGGGAGGAGTCACGCTACACGACAGTGTGCCCAATATAGCAAAAAAAATTCCCTACGGCCTACGGGAGCTTCAGTACACTTACTTTGTGGATATGCCTCGTAATACAAAACCCCACTCCTCATCTTACTAGCCAGAATCAGCGAAGGAAAGCGGAAACAACGAACCACATTTAACAGAAACAATTTTGTAATTACCTTTTTTTTTCTTTTTAAAGAAGGAATAAGGAAGAACCATGTATCTGTGAACACTTCTGCGGGTGGAACGCTCAGTTTCTTTGTTGAAACTAAATTAACCTCATTTCAACACACAGTTTTACGCTAAACAACAAATGAAACTCCTAAAATGGTTCTTTTTTTTTATAAATAAAAATAAAACGAAACAAGAAAATGATAGGAATTCACGTTCAACCTTACAATACGCCTGAGATCGAGCGGTACAAAATGTCGAATTACTTCTCCAAGTCGACAAACGGTATATAATTCCTATTTACATTTGTACAAAGTCGCGAGTTTTCTGTAAAATACGATAAAAACAACAAAATGAAAATGAAATACAAAAATTGAAAACAATTTACACAGATTGGTTTGGTTTTTTTGTTTACCCATTAATATGTACAGAAGAAACAGATATATACAAATACATAAGACGAGGTTTAGTTGAGCGTGCCCCGACAGCCCTGAGCTCCGCACAAACAAGGGATTTTTTCGTCTTCGATGGGAAATTTGTAGTCGTACGTGATTTCCTCGTTGACGTTAATTTGTTGTTTCGAGTAGATGACGATTTTCTTTCGAGAGTCGATCGTGATGATTTTGGCGTAACAGTTGGGGTTACACGAGTGGTTAATGAAACGAGCGAGGTTTCCGCATTTGGTCGCGTCGATAATCGTCTCCAAGTCGATTCTGAAGAGGTAAGACGAGCCAATGCCGGTGGCTTCGTACTGTCTTTCGCGCAAATCCGCGACCACGGGGCGAATCATTTGACCGACGTATTCTATAACCATTTCATCGGCGGCAATCGGTTCCATCGCGAATAGGCCCCAGTCGTGGATGGAAGATTTGGAAAATTTGAGTTGCTTTTTTCGGAATTTGAGGACGTTGAATTTGAGGAGGTCGCTGTCAGTTTCGGAGCCGAAGGCCGTTAAAAGGCGTCGTTGGTTGCTTCGAGCTTCTCGCGAAATGGCGACGTTTTGTTTGCCCGCGGTGGGTTTGGCAAATTGGGCGCTCGACGGTATGGCGATTTCGTCGAAACTGGCTATCGCGTGGTGGTGTTTGTGTTTGAGTTTTTGTCTAACGTCCACTTTATAGTAGCCTTCCGTGCGGGCACAGCCGGTTTTGTGACGGTACGGCTCGTCTTTTTTCCGCCGTTTGGGCGGAGCGACGTTTGACGGAGGGTGGTCCTCCCAGTGAGTGTCGTGCATCCAATAGTTCATTCTGATGTCGTTGTCGGCCAGCGCTTGCTCGTACGACATTTTCATAAACCGAATGTCCTCTTTGTCGATGCCCAACGTCAGAAACTCGTAAAGAATTTCCATTTCAGAAATGATTTCTCGTTCTGCATGCCGTTTCACAGCTCTGGGCGCCTCGGGGTACTTGATTGCTTTGGTTTCGACCTCTACGACTGGTTTGGGGATGATTTTGTTTTCACAAATCGGCGTCAACGGTTGTTTCTTCTTCTTTTCTGAAATGTACATGTGATCGTGGTTAACCATGTCGGGCGGTGCGACCGGCTCTACGCGACAATACGAGTGTTCCCTCACGACGTGGCGATTGTCTTTTTGCGGCATTTCCTCTTCAAATATCGGAGGCGAGGGTTCTTTGATCGGCGAGGCGCGGTGGTCGATGTCCGGAGTAGGAGGCCGCTCGTTATCGACGAGCCGTTCCAAAGAATCGGTTCCAGACTCGTCAACCATAGGCGACAACGTGGCTTCTGAGTCGGATTTCGTGGGTTCGACGATTTCCGGAGTTTTGGGCGGTTGGTCGATTGGAGGTTTGACGAGTTGAAGAGGGGCCGCGTCTGTGGTTTCCTCTTCGGACAACTCGTCCATGCTCGCAGCCTCAGACGGCACTGGGGTGTTCAGTTTGGAACTTTCTGGAGTGACGAAATCTTTGAAGTCCTCAAAATCAAATAAGTCTAACACGCTGCGCATCGATTTTTCTGATTCCGACGATGTAGAAGAATCATCGTCGTCGTCGTCATCACTCGAGCTTTCCTCAGACGAAGACATCAAAGATGAAGACGAACTACTAGAAACAGATCGTTTTCTAGAGATGATTCTTTCTTCTTCAGGAGGAACTTGCAGCTCACCTTCGTTCTCGCTATCGTCAGACCTGTGCACAATTTCTTCTTGGTCGCTGATATTCCCCTGTTCCGAGTCTTCATGCATTTTCGGGGGAGGCGGTGGCTTTCGTTTTCTAAAGGATGGCAGTCGTGGTAAAGACGCCCGAAAGCCCAAACAAAAGGTCCTCATTGACATCGAGTCCAAAGAATCCAAACCAGTGTCGAGAATTGACGACAAATTTTCCGTTTGTTTGGGGGCAAGTTCAGCATCCTTCGACGCCCGTTCTTTCTCATCCCACCACTCCTCAAACACTTTGAACGCCGTACTTTCCACCATTTTCTTGTTGAAGTCTTTTTTAAGAATTTGCTTGAGCTCCTCAGTGATTCGAGTGACGACAGATTTAATTGTCGCATCATGAGGGGTGATTTCTTTGGTCTCTTTGATGACGGCAGGAGCTGGAATGTAGCCAGGAGGCGGTATGCTGATGACAGTGCGAAGGCTCGGCGGGAGTTGAGGGGGCAGGTGGTTGGCAAACGGGAGTGGAAGACCCGGCGGGAAATGCCATCGTATCGGGCTGAGGAACACGTCACCGGTAGATATGGTTGGCATTGGCGAGAATAGCGGGAAGTGGGGGGCGTTGAAGCCATTGTAGGTGTGAGTGAGGGGCGGCGGAGGAGGTTGGTTCGGAGTGAAAAGCTGATCAGATGGCTTCATTTCTTCTATTTTGTCGTCATTCGAGCTCAAACTCGATAAACTCATTCGATCGTCGTCGGGGTCTTTCACGACGCTTTGAGGAGTAGGCGGTTTAGAACCCTTCACGTTCATGTCGTCATCGCTACTCGATAAATCGCTGTGCAATGAGGCATCTTTAAGAAGCTTCGACTTCCCCAGCAAAGCTGTCGTCTCCATAACTTCCATCTGTTTGGCCAATTTGGCCTTCTCGATGGCCTTTTTGTGACATTCGAGATAAATTTCCATGGAAAGAAAAGGGGACGGTGGAGTAGATAGTGGTGTAGGGTCTTCAGTCTCACCTGGGCTGTGGTTGAAGTTTTCTAAACCAGGCGGCATTGGTAGAGACATCCGACTGGCAATGTAATTCTCTGCTTCTGCAGACAGCTTACGAGTAGGTCGAGAGTGATTGAAATCAGGCTCTTCATTGTCAGACTCTGAATTGAACATTTGTAGGAAAGGAGGATTACTACCACCAGGGGCTTTGCCTTTGAGCAATAATTCAATTCTCGTGTCCAAGTCGAGGTGTTTACTTTCAACAACTGGACTCGCCGGTTTTCTACGAGGTTTATCAACTTCCTGCCGGGGTTTAGGAGGAGGGTCCCATTTCTGAGACAAAGGAGCAGATTGAACTGAGGATTGAACCTCCCATCGTTGAGGAGGTGGTGGAGGGAGGGGTTGATTTTCACCCCACACCCCCGGCGGGATCCAAGATGGAGGGCCAGCTAAGGATGGATGAGCGTGGAGAGGGAGCTGAGGGTGAGTTATAGTTTGATGGTAGAGTTGGGGTTGCGGTGGCGGAGGCGGTGGCTGGTGGTACGATGGACCGAGGCCGGGGTGAGATAAATGGTTAAGCTCGTACGCCAAGGGTGTGGTATTTGTTGAGTAGTACTCTTTAGGCGTTGGATACGAGCTAGTGTAACTTCTAGGGCTCGGGTCAACTATGCTGTCTGTTGTACACGAGCTAACTCCACTGTCCCTGTACTCCTTGTCTTTCACTTCCTCCTTCTTTTTCTTCTTCTTTTCCTCTTCTTTCGGGGGCTCGGGAGGCGGTGGTGGAGGAGGGGGCAGTGGTGGAGGCGGAGGCTCTTCTTTCCTCTTCTTCTCGATCGTCATCTCTTCAAATAACCTACGACAATCATTACCGAACGGATCCAAAAACACTTTAACCACTTTCCCCATCACTTTGGTATCATTGAGCTTGTCGACGCAGGCTTTCGCTGCTTTGACCAATTCAAAAGTAATTTTAGCCAACCCGAGATGACGACTCGTCATTGGATGGTAAAATATCGACACCTCCTCGGTTTTACCGTATTTTTGCACAATATCTTTCAAGAATAAATCGTTAATGTTGTCGTTCAAATTGGACATGGTGACTTCAACCGGAGGAGGGACTCCAACGTAGTTTTCATCAATTTTGAATCGTGGTATGGGCAAATCTAACGTCTCCATTCGCCCCGCCCAGAGTCGACTGAAATTAGAGCGAGGATCCCGGACTTGGACTGGAGGGTAAACTGAATCGTTCGGGTTCTGTCCATCGTACCTGAAATTAAGGTAATACAGCATGATCATGGAACTGATGGGTGAAGATAAAGCCACTAGCAACAAGTTCAAAAGTCGACAATTTTCTGTTTGATACAGATTTTGTGTATATTGTGTACCTGTAATAAAATAAATTCAGGCCACTTCCATTGTAATTGGGATGTAACTCCACAAGGACTGTCTCCAATAATGTACTACCAATAATGTAGAGTATGGATATCATAACAACAGGAGGGCTGCTCCATGACAAGGTGGATTTCTCCCTTACCCTGTCACACGATATGAAGCAGTTAGAGTGTACCTGCACCAAATCAGTAAGGCTGGAAGCCCAAATTTCCAGCAAAGCAGGGTGGGGGTGGGGTGGAGGTTCCTATGCCATCTTCCTGTGCCAAGGGTGGGCGGGGGGGTTCCCATGCCATCTTCCTGTGCCAAGGGTGGGCCGGCTAGCGGCGCGCGGAGGAGAACATAGCCAGCCAACTCACACAAGAGGCATTCGTGCCATGTTGAATTCAAATGAAAACTGGTGGTACATTGCTGAATGCCCAGGCAGCATATGGAACTTGTTCCAGGGAAATATCTCGTCGGGATAAAGAATGAAGGAAAGACTGCTCCTGAACCTCCCAAACTGCTGTGAACGCAGGCAAGGTTCTCCTGAGGGTGTGGAGAACAAGAAAGAGGAGCTGCAATCGCAGAGCAGTGTGATGGCCAACCTGACGCAATGTGCTAACTAGACCCTGGTTGGTTCTCTATACACAGGAGTAAATTCATGGGAGACTGTGAGCAGACCCCCTGCTGGGTGCTTGAGAGGCGTAGTTCAAAGAATAAAATGGTGAACGTGATGAGCGTGAGGGAGGACTGTAATTACACTTCAGATAGATATAGGTGAGTGAAAATTTACAGGCACAAGGGGATCTCTGGGGAGATGAACTGGGTTAGGGGCAAGAGAGAACTATCGAGTGTGTTTAACTGAGAAAGAGCAGAATATTGAATGTCCAATTAGAGGTGGTATAGTGAGGGTAGGAAGTGAACATTTAGGACACTCAAAAGGACGGTGTCAGCTTTGGAAATAATTTTTAAGGCTCTTGTCAACAAGAGAAGCCAATTGAGAAAGTAGTGCTTTCCCTCGGCTGCCATTTCAAAGCCCTAGGTCGTACAGCGCTAGACTTGAATGCTAGGGATTTCCCATTAGAGTCCCTCCCTGTAAACTTGAAAAGTTCTGTGCTGATGGATTATTCACACCAGCACAAAATCGGTTAATGAACTCCGATCATTTTTCTTAAAACTATAGGGACATTTCCCATTCTACAGGGAAGGCTGTTGAACCCAAAAATGCCAAATTGAACGAGTTCCTTTTGAGAAGAGAACTTTTATAAACTGCCGATCAAGTAATGGAACTTTGTGTCTTCAGTTAAAGTTCAAAATCAACAAACCTTCGCATATGGTCAATTTTGAGATAACTAGGCGAGTACCTGTACAATTTGGTGCCACCTTTGACTAGAAAAGGGTCGACGAGGAGCTTATAATTTTTGAGTTTGGTCGGTTGGTTCGACGGAGGAGGCGGCGGCGGAGGTTGAGGTTGTGACGAGGAAGACGAATGATGCCCGTGGTTGGAGTTTTGATGCCTGGAATAAAGAAAATCGTGCGAAATAATTTACGATTGAACATGAGCAATACTACGGGTTGAGTTAGTTTGAAAAATGTTCAAAATTGTCACAAAATGCGTGTTTAGGCAGCTACACCACTTATGTCATCTATTTAATTACATTAAGAAGCGTTTTATTTTGCGTCGTTTTAATGTGAGTGACGTTAGCAGACCAGCCATGACCAGCTACTTGCGCCTTTTTATTATTCCATTCCAACCATCGTCGTCTCACCACGGGCCTCGTTAAAACGGCTTATATATATTGTTCGGTTTTGTTATCGGTCGCCCTGCAGAGAGTTCATGTCGATGCGTGTATTTTCTGTTGTTGCTCCCTTTCACCTTTTCCTTCCGCTCTTTCGTTTTTCTCTTCCCCACCTTTAGTCCGTCTGTCGCCGCTCTCCGGTAAACCCGCGCGAGTGCAAAATCCGAAAATCGTTGCCTTTTCCCAAACTCACAATTTCGAGCAATATTGACTGCACTAGAAGCCCGTCGACGGGAAACGGAGTCGCCTTCATCTCCTGGCGACTAACCCTCAGCAGTTATACATGTTCATTTGATTTGGGCTCTGTGTAACGAGCACCAGCAACCGATAGTATTTCAGCGCTATGCAGCCTGTACATTTCATCCCTCAATAGGATTCCGGTTAGGTACTGCACATATATTGTATTCATTGCCATTCCCTCACTTTATGCAGTGAAAATCGTAAGTACTGACCATTCAGCAATCTTGTCGGATTGCAGTATCCGAAAAGTCGCTGTAAAACTACCAGCGTCATACCTGGAAGTCATACTTGGAAAACATCTACTAGTGCCATATCTGGACCAATATACAGCCGGAGGCCTACTGCACATCAAGTAGGAGCACGAATTTTAAACGTCGAGCGACGAAAACTTGTACCAAGTACCAATTTATTGTCTACTTTTGTTTAGGTCATTTTCTTATCATTTTCTATTTCTACGAGTTGAGTTTACGAGCTCAACGATTATTTTACTTTCTTTTATTAAACGTCTGTGTGCAAAATCTGGCCTGATGATAAAAATTTCACCATTTTGCCACAACAATGCGAGATATATCCGCAAAGTAAGTTCCATTTGTATTTCTATCGGCGGCAGCGCTGCATTCGCAGTTCTGGGCACGGGCGCCAGTTACTCTGACTCAAGCAGGAGAAATGTGTTTGTCCCAAACGAAAGTTAAGCCTAAGCAAATCTTGACACCTTAAAAACTCGAGTGGGCCATTGGTTGGGGGGGGGGGAGGAGGAGGAGAAAAGGCATTTTGCTGATTGATTTCTCAACAGGGGGCCAAACAATATGAATTTATTGGTAGCAGAACGTGGTTACGATCCACGGACCTCTGGGTTATGGGCCCAGCACGCTTCCACTGCACCACTCTGCAATTTGTGACGTACTTGTGGAATTGTCTCATAATTCCCGCGTACAGAACACTCGTGAAGGTCATGTCTGGGCCCAAAAGAAAAGAATAAATCAAATACGCTCAATAATACTCACTCGATCAAATAAATAAAATAATAACTCTCAAGAAGGTAATGGGAAATGAAATTATAAAGCAATTAAGACCCACTTGAATTTAATCGGCAAACTCGAAATGAATGAAATGAAACGAACTCCTTTTAGAATGAAATAAATAACCTATGCTCGGATTGTATTAAATGGCAATAAAGGGACAATGGGGAAAATGAAACACAAAGCTCTGATCGCTTACCTTACTTCACACAATCAAAAAGGGGAAATTAAACACCGACTTTTTAACAGGAAAACCATTCGCTGACGCGCCACTAGCCGTTCTGATCTCGAACTGCCTCCTCGGCGCTAATATAAACAGCGGCGGCCTGCACGAGTGGCGGTCAGTGTTGCCACCTCGCGCAGTCCGCCGCGAAAACCATTACAAACTCCAACGGGAATTTGACAGGGGCATGTTTGATCATCCTCCTCTGTACAGTTGGGACCTCGCTCTTGGCGACGTTCATCTCTTCCAATGCCTAACATCTTTACACAGTGGTCAACATTTCAACGATGATGACGAGCTCAAACAACATGTTACCACATGGTTGAAAACGCAGGCAGCAACCTTCTACGAAGAACGCATACAAAAACCTGTGCCACGCTAAGTAAAAGTTCAACAGTTGTAGATTTTTCCGTAATAAATATTTTTTCTGTATTTGTACGCTTTTTTTCAGTAACAGTAACTCAACAGAACTTACTTTGTGGAACAGTAACTAAACGGAACTTAATCCGCGTCAATCCTGTGTGTTTGAGTGGCCCCTGCCATGCTCATCTCACCCCGGGCTAGTGAGGAGCTCTGTAAGTAAAGTGATCTGGATTTTGAGCAGGTAGAATGGCTCATCGAGAGATGTCAGAGGTTGCTTAGGGTCATGTAAGAGATAAAAATGGCTATCAACAGTTCACTCATTGGCGATTCATTTCGGACGTGTTTTGCAGCGGTTCTTTCATTTCAGAATGTCTAAGTGTTCGTTTATGGCATGTTCTTCTTTACAATTTTTCTACATATTGGCCACTTTCTTACAATATGGCCCACCTCGACATCGGAAAAACAATCAGCTGATGGATTAAAATTTAACTGAAAGTTCTAGTCACACACCTGACGTATGCGAGCGATGAACGAGTTAAGCGGGTAATATAAGTCATTTCTGAATATCATGCAGGTTGTGGCGTTGCTAGCACGCGACAGAACGGGCACTCATTCAGCATTGAACCCAGACCTGTGAAAATACAGTAAGTAGGGCCATTTAGAAGGGGACTCTAAGGAATCCAGTACCGTTCCTTGGAGCTTGATTTCTCCGCTCGATTATTTGCTCAGGCAGCCGATGTCAAACGTAGGGACTTAAAATGATATGACAACCAGTCCAAAACTGTTGAGTCGCATGAGTGCAGGCAGCCTGACTGTTCAGGTGAGTTTAACACAGCTAAGCTATTTGACAATAAAATATATGCTCTTCTAAGATGCCATTTGTGATCTGGATACCCAGAGAGTCTTCAGAAGTCCTAGACCTAACAAGGACTCAGCAGGAGATTCCACACCACGACTTGCAACATGATCAAACTTCGATGTTTGCATCTTAACTAACATAATTTCAGCGCAGTAGGCCTAGAGGAGCTTCACCACTGATTCATCTAAGATGGTGGAAGGGGGGAAGAGGAGGGGGAAGCATCACATGTTCCCACCCAATCAAGTTAACGCTACAAAACACGTATATATTCACCTATGAGAGGGTGGAGGTGGATGATGGTGGTGGCTATCGTGATGATTGTGCGACCCACGATTCGAGTTGGCTGCATTATGATGGTCTCTAGAAGAGGCCGACGAAGGATGAGGGTGGTGGTGGCTACTCGACGAAGAGTGTCTGTGACTGCTCGATGAATGATGATAATGATCACGATCCCTGCACAAAGGTAAGCGATACAAGTACAATTCTCGACTTTAAATAGCGTGCATAATCAAATAAAAACTGAACTTTATGCAACTACGAACTATAAATACATAAACGTACGTGTAGGCAGCTTTACATGCCACATTATGGCTGCTTGTCATTGTATCATCACGTAACTGACTACTACCTTTCTCTTTCTCGATCACGATGGTGGTGCTGATGTTGATGGTGGTGATGGCCACTCTCGTGACTCGATCGACTGTTGTGATGATTCGAACTCCCACTACCTCGATAATTTCGAGCCAAGTCCATCCTTCGCTTATCCGTTTTTCTTTTTCACCACATAACCGCTAGCATCTGCAAAATTGAAAACCCTGATGTCAACTAGTTAACTATACGGCAGCAATTTTCCTGGTAATTTAACACTAGAACCGCCAGTGTTTTCGCAAACCTAGAACCGCCAAAGGTGTCATTTTGACACCTGGCTATTTTTTACTGGTTTTTGGTAGTGCATTTAAATTTTTATGATTCTGCTTGATAAAACACTTTATTACGAACATGTAGAAACTGAGAAATCATACAAAATGACCTTAAAAGATTCTTACAGCGGCATTTTTGAGGCTAACTTTCAAATTGGCAAACAGTAAAATCGGGTAATAAAACTGAACGGTTTCAGGTAGTTTTTTCTCTCCCGTGTTGATATTTATTGAAGGATGCATGGTGCTCATAATCGGTACATTCTTCCGAACTTTGCCTTGGTACATCATGCGGGTTTTGTTTTCGGACTCTAAAAACACGGTGTCATGCAAGGGACGCTTACTTTTTTTTCACATCATCCGGTATTTCACGCCTAACACGATTTACTGTCCCTACAATGCTCGTGCTTTGAGCTTTCAACTTATCTGCTACCACTGCAGAGGTAAAAAAATTGTCCATTGTAATGTTCCGTCCTTTTCCGACATAGGGGCTAGCAATTTTCGAGACAACATGTTCAGGTAGTGACTGATTAGAAGGACGCTCTTCGTCTTTTCCCAGATACGGAAAACCATTACACAAATATTTAGTATCTACTTCAGCCTTAAGCCAGAAATTTATGCCAAGGGGGAGGGAGAGAGGGGGAAAGGACGGGTGAGACCGAGTCGCTGCGGCTGGGTTGGAGTAGCAAGTCAAAGGCTTCGCTCGGCGACACAGCGTTCGAAACAGTAGCGGCTTGTAGCTTGCTAGCGAAAGCAACTACATATGTTTTTGGACCAGAGCAATAATATCGACATTGAGACCGAAAAGTTCAAATGAAAACAGCATTATGCTGTAACAAAAATATTCCGACGAACCCTTTCACATGCGGTACCTCTTATCAACTAAGTGGGGGATGGAGTCAGGTTGATCACGAATGAGCAGGAGCCCTTCTGGCGCAGTAAAAGGTAAGCCCCCCGCTTTAGCGGAAGCTCGGTCGCTCTCGGGCAAATCGTCAGTTGTTCCTGAACGTTAAAGCGATCTGTGCATTTCGTTGAGTTTTTTATATACGGTGCGGTTTTAGTCGAGGTGGTCACCGCAGATGTACAGTTTAGGGCTGCCTTTATTTAGTTTTTTTTGAAAGCGAGTTTCCCCTTTTTTCTTTGAGGTAGGACATAATTTTTGATTTAATAAGATTTATTCATTTTTAAACTTTTTCTTTCCCTATTTTTCTAATTACGCCACGTAATCCCAAAGAGTTACGTGACAACATCTATTGAAAATATTTACTAAACAATAGTTTTTTATTTACTTACAGTAAAAAATAACTATTATCTGCCCCTAAAATCCGTAAAATAGCTCTCTCTGCGACAAAATACATAGGTGTCAAAATGACATCTTCGGCGGTTCTAGGTAAATTTTCAAAAATGGACCCTATACTAAATTTTGCATGAAAATCAGTATGATGCCCAAAAAGTACGTAAAAAGTAACGAAAAGTCAGGAACTTTCAATGGCCTGCCTCATAAAGGAAGTTTGCGCCAAGAAAAACAAAGTGTCCAGGTGTCAAAATGACACCTCCGGCGGTTCTAGTGTTAAGAGTTTGACATTGCCAGGCTGGGAACAGCTTAAGGCGACGTCAAACTGTATTCCGTGTGATCATTGAGTAGGTGCACGAAGGGTGGACTAACGTGTTTGATGAGGAACACGAGACTGTTTATGAAACAGCAGGCTGCTCTACAACGATAGTGGCTGGGATACAAGAATCACTTGGGTCTTTGAGCCCAACCTCTGGGATGGAGGAGGCAGAAGGTGGACCTTGTGTAAGTCAATGCCATTTCAATGGTGCGTTTGGAGGTACTGTCAAAGGCTCCCCTCAACAACCAGAAAGGCCTTAGAGGCAATCAACCTCATTTCCTATTGACCCTTCTAGTTTCCTGACTAGTGCACGCAATGCTGAGTCGCATGATCTCCCTGAGCGATAAGCATACTGATATTAATCTGAAACATCTGCCTCTCAAGTACCTATCAAAGATGTCAGGCCTTCCCATCTTCATTCGAATGCCTGCCAGGCTTCAGTTTGCTAGTAACTTGAACCTCCCTCCAACCTTGAGGTATATATCCAGGCGTTTCACTACCCCTAGCCTCACCAGCGCTGATAGAACTCGTTACATTCCCTTCTGTAATAACACAGGGTAGACCCCACATGATCCAGGCGATTGGAATGGTTTAAACGAGTTAACCACAAGACCTACTGCTGGTTATGATTTCAATAGCAAGCTCCCGGTCTGGCATTCCTGTTTGCCTCACTGGGAAATCTGCAACCAGGTAAATGTCTCCTCCAGGTTCGATGCATATTCCCTTTCATGAGTAATTTGCTGGCCCTAACTCACGTTTGGGACCAGCTTCCTTAATTCGCTATTGTATTCAGTTAGGGATCTCTCGTACAATTCCCACTCTTATGTTTTTTCAGTTCTATTGATGAGTCTCCTTAGTGCTCCCAGTTGACTATTCCCCCAGGGTACACGTCTATGTTGTCTACTCTTTCGCCTTTTCATTCCAACCAAATATTTATAACGATGAAATTCTACAAAAATATTATGTCTAGAGAAATAAATGTTCCTAAATTGAATAATCAACAAGAGTAATTGGTCGTTACGTAGTTCACAATGGCTCTCTCTGCTTCACTGCCATCAAACGTTACGAGCGACCAGTTACAACCTACAAACCAACCAAGCTGCAATAACAGGCATTGACTAATAAAGGAAATGTAACAAATGGAAATTAACGATTTCTTTACTTACCAGAAATTGTTTTTGAGCGTCACTCTTTGGCTGGAACATGTTCCGACAGAACTAAGTAAGGCAGTCGGAAATGGGTCAAGATGAAACTGATCATGTCCTGAGAGGGAGAAGAAAGGATTAGATGAAAACTTCATCACCAACATTGATATAGGTACTGTACTGTTTCGCCGATAGAAAATGATAAATTGAACCAGAAGGTGACGCAAGCAGTAGTTAGAAACGCTTGAAGATACTTAAGACACGTCCTTGAACATCTTTATCCATCTGGGATTCCAATCCAAATAAGGTGCACAGCACTGAGAAATTTACAAAAAGTCGTCAACCAGTAACACGATCGAATTAAATTTGGGTACCAGAAGTTCAACAGGCTACTGACTTGACTGCTAACAGTTAAATGTTGAAAACAAGGAATTTATATTTGAGCAAGCGACTCAGTTAGGAAGGAAGTGGTCGAAGTCAGGATTGTAAGATTCAAACCAGACAGACAAAAACAGATGAAACTAAGGTTGACATAAATGTTCCCACTGAAACAACATATTCATCCACACTTGCTCTAGGGGTAATTTGACTGAAGCTACTGGTTTAAGTTGCTAGTTCCAATTCAATTGTAGGCTGGAGGGATCTTCGTCAAAATCATGAGGACTATATACCCAAGCTGCATCCACTTCAAACACATTTGAACTCATTCAGAACCGATTGTTGTTTGATTAGAAGTTAAGAACTGTGTGAAACCAGTTCAATCTGCGCTTGTGCACTTATCTATGAGGACGGAGGAAGCCTAGAAGGGAGGCAAGTGTTTTACGTACGATAACCTTACTTTGAGATTGTTTAGCATCTCCTTCACATCACACTTTCCCTACTGGGCCACATCATACAAAATTCTAACCCGTGTTGCACATTACAATCAATCCAGCAAGCCTTCATGCCTTCATGATTCGAATCATTAATTCTAGCGAAAGCATCCACATATCGCCAAAACTTGGTTATTAAGCGTTTATTTATATTTACCTGGAGCGATTGTGAGGAGGCATTGCAACCATTAGTCTCCACACAACAAAGATTGATTCCATGGAACTACACTATTGTTCATTATCAACCTTTCCTCCTCACATCTCATATCCTCCTAGCTACTCTCTCAGTCAAACTACATCTGACCAGACTATTGCCCTTGATCTGTTGCTAACTGGCACATGGAAACTCTGGATGTGACACAATATATATCATTTATGTACATTCCTGCATGTTTTCTTCTTACAAGCTCTGGCCAATACACACTATTATAGTTATATCGATGTTATAGGACAAATTTACACACATCTCTTCTTTCTTTTCAGTATCCCGCGAATCATGAGACTAAGTAGATAAGTAGTGCAGGGGCTTTAGACAAAGACTGAACAGCAGGCCCACAGCATATCCTGCTTAGCCTGATTCTGAACTAATGTTGTACTGTGACTTTTCATAGCACAGTTCTTCCCAGACTTTGTTAGGAATACTTTACCGAGATCAAATATTACATTGTATTTCCCAGGCATACGATAGTATTTTGGCAATGGAGAAAACGAGATTTTTTTTTTCAAGTTCTAACATGCAGATAAATTCTCGTTATTTCCAACAAGTGTTACAAATCTGGTGGAAGGGGAGTTGCAGCAACGTAGAGCGAGGTTCTGAATTGGCTGACAATAAAGGAATAAAGCTGTGACATCTCATGAAGCTACACAACTGACGCCAACGTAGGATTTGAGGGTACCGTGATAGTGGAACCCCTAAGTTCACGGCAATGACACCATCCTAAGAGTAGTCAACGTTAGATGATTTTGAAAACCAGGAACCAACCAGACACAGTACAACCACAAGTCACTCAAGATTAGGCGCGGAAAGAAAGCATACTCGAAAACCAGACGAGCGATAAAACGAATTCGATTGAGAGCCCATCACTGCTTTTTCCAAACTAATTACGAGAACGAACACTTTCACGACAGCGTCCTCACTAAAACGATATCTCGTTTTATCTCTTTTCGATCGAGTTTACTACAACCCGACTGCAACGTTTCGTCAGTCCTGCGACGGTCGACGTACTCATTATTCATTCCTCGCAAATTCGACACAAAAACGATTTTTAACTAAATAAAACGAACGACTTGCAAAAACGAGGGTCAGTGACATATTGTTTGGGTGTCAGATGCGGGAATTGGGAGGCCCTGTCGTATTCACGTGCTTAGTACGAAAATTGCCTCCACACGTCCCTCTCCACACATTCATCACGCGAATTCTGACTTAGGGCCTACAACTCGGTAAAATATCTCCCTCAATAACTCAACCGAAGTCAATCAACTTGATATTTCTATTTATAAACTGGAAATACTAATCTAAAATCGATCAAAAGGAACTTCGACTGGGGTTGACGTTTCGATAACGTTGATATTTCAACCGCCGTTTAAAAGGGGAACCGCCCAACCGGGATTTGAGACACTCCTTCGAGGAAACGTCAATATTAAACAACCCAAAACCGCCAGGCTCCATACGACAAACAAAACGTAACCAAGAAACGAGTTGACGAAAGCCGTCTGATGCAACGGAAACATAATCTTCTAAATGCGAAGCGCCCGAGTCAATCGAAATCACTTTCCATTTACACAAAACGCAGGGCTCGAGAATGTGGAGAATATACTGAAGCAAAGGAGCTAAATAATGAACGATCCGAAGAAACAGGGCGAAGTGACAGGTTCGATGGAAGTGATAAAAAGGTCAACAAGCCTAACCTGACATCAGAGGTTACGGATTCGACGTGATACGCGATGCACACAATTTGTACGATTTTTCTTAAATAGAACCGACGAGATTTGTTAACAACACAAAACTCGACACGATTAGAATTACAAATCTGACGGTTATCATGAAAACCGACCACTTTCAACAGGACAATAGCTTATCACTATCAATCAAACGTAAAACATCCAGCCAACGCAGAATCCCACCAATAGGGAATTAGTCTTAATTAACCGCGCTCAAAAGTGGTTATTCGAAGTAGCTTCGCGACTAACAATATTTCTTGAGCACGACAACCGCCTAAAAGAAGTGGCACGGTTATGTACAACTTACAGACCGCTATAGCAACATTTGCGGCATTTAATGCGTTTCCTTCAAACACGAAAAAACATACTATAAACCCTCAAGGTGCAGTTTAAGATTACGGCCTTTCTATCGCCAGTCTCAAGTAGCGCTTGGATGGAGTAAACAGGTGGTCTCTTCGTGAATGATAATCTCAAACGGAAACAAAACCGTACCAACGATATTTCCAAGAGCCGCAAATAGCTCTGCACGCTCATTTTGCACTAAAAGCAACGGCCGAAGTTGCAGCCGTACACAAAGCAATCAAGTACGACAAGGTGTTTTCATATTTACGAGATTTCGTCGCGAGATGTTGCGTATCAGAGCACGATCAAGAAAACACCGTCGGAAGCAGAGAAGCGACACTATACGTGATTAACGGATTGCTCAACGATTTGACCATTTCAAAAATTTATTTGCCACGGGCTTTTCAAAAGGCGTCAATTCCAAAACGTAACGACGCGATAATTATGTCCCTGCAACAAATTACGGACAGAATCACTTCAAACTACGTCAATAAATTGAGTGCGTCTGTGTGACCCTATAACGACACGTCAGGCCCCTCTCTCACAACCCCGGACATCCCAAAAAAGAACCAATTTGAGATACAAGCGAGCGAAATCAAACAACGAATTTTACGTTGTGTAGAACGTACTACATTATCAAAAATGTTGCGTGAAAATACAGGTTAACGGAGAACAGACCAGAACGCCATTCCGCTCTCCAAGTGTTCAATAGAGGGGTGATTTCAGTTCATTACAACCCAATGAGATTCAATTTAAGCCACTATAGTCAATAATAATTCTTACCTATATAAAACGATGAGCTCTCACTTAATCTTCGCACTACAATCCAACATTGAACAAGTTCCCGAAAAATAACCCACTGACAAGTTTTTGTACAACTTACACAGTGTTGCCAACGTAATAATGTTGAAAGTTTTTGTGTGAATCTGCTCTTTTGTTTCAAATTACCTCCTTAAAAATTGTCTTATATTTGGTTACTAAAAAACTGTTAATCGATTTGATTCAAAGTGATGACCCGTGGGTTGCTTTTGTTGCAGACAAGTTCTAATTCTGGAGCGGGTTACACTGGTGTAGAGCGGTTAATCAGTAAAGCCGAGGGAACAATGACCGAGGTCGTGGCCGCGGTGGGCTTATTTCCCATCATTCCAGGGTAATAGGGATCCAAGAATTAGTTCTGGAATCTTCAGGTATGTTGCACGTAATTAAAGATCGCCCTCCGTTCTTTATTTTGTACATCGTTCAATCCGTTTCAGTCGAGTTCCACCTGTTTTTGGCAATTTGAGGTTCAATTTCAAGACGTAATATTAAGATAGTAAATTATAACCATGAACGACTAGTGTTTTACTTTAAATGTTCACCATCCACTCCACGACAAGCCTGCTCACAGACAGATGACAACTAAAGTGGAGAAATTTTCACCAAATCCGGCATTTTTTGATCGTAGTTTGATAGGAAACGAAGGTGTTGCGACAGTATCCTAAAGAGCGCGAATTTTCGAAATCTTTTTGCACCATAACCCTTTTTACGATATATCCTCACGAATTGTAGATTTCTTAAGGTTTTAGGGCGAGTAACATTTGCGATAGGAGTTCGAGGGTGTTCAAAGTTAGCATGAAAGCAGTTTTCAAATTCGCTTGGTTGTTCGTTATTAAAATGCAATGCCTGGTAAGATGTGGTGGTGGTTTGATATAGGACAGGAACACTGGTGGAAACTATGTTTATAGTCTTCTCACGACTTAATCACAACCTAAAACTTTTCAATAGGTAAATCTCTACTAACCGTTTTCTTACTGGTCTGTACCTTTATCAACTTGTTGATGCAGCCATTCAACAGCCAATAGTTCACTTCCGAAGAGTGTTGTGTCTGTTCTTAATGGGATTGATTCTTCCCACTTTAGTGCTGAGATGAATATTCCCATGCCTGTGTTTCCTCATATTTGATCCTTCGATGTATCCGTGAAACATGTTATGTCTGCTTCGTCTACTACTGATGTTCTGTTTTTCCATGATCAGCAAATTTAAGTTTTAGTATTAAAGTTGTATATTGTTTTCTTATCATCCTTTGGATGGTTGGTACTGTAGAGCTCTTCCCTGCTAGAAGGAAAAACGCCCGACCCTTTTATTGTTCTGAAAGATGTGCCCTACACTTCGTTAAGTACCTTTTGGGACCCCAAACCCGCTTGCGACCACAAATCGGAACAAACTTACCAGAGGGAATGCTGTGATGATTTTCCAATTTGCACAAAACTTCTCCGTCGCAACACTCCTCGGAAAATACCATCCACAAAATCGATTGATCATTCAGAAGGAAGACCAGGCTGATGAAGGCTGAAAACGAGACTGGCCACTGCCAACTAACTTTAGAGTGCAAGTTGTTGCTGTAGTTGTTAGGGTTCATCCCCGAGAGCAGACAACTGATGAACACGACAGTATGAGCTCATGTAGTATGACAAATGATAAGAGACTGAATGAGCGTTAACGTACCTACTGAACTACTATTCACAATTTCCTATAGCCTATTTAACTTGAATACTATGGGTTCGAATAGAAACAGACCCTTTTTGGAGTCAAAACATATCGTCAGAGCCATTGCGTTAAAGGGACAGCTAACTAACTAAAATGTTGAGCTCTCCATATGTTTGTTTTTTATTCAGGATATTATTTTTGTTGTTAATGGATGGAAGAAGGGAAAGATGGTAGGGAAGTACCGCAAAAATGGCAATTAATCTTTATTTTCTTATGTAAGAAAGCTCTGGCACTAAATTAATTTTATTATACTATTTCAATAATTTATTTTATTTTGTAGATTCTGTTGATAGCGTAGTCCTTCTGCACTTCGAAATCAGCATCTCTTCGCTCACTAGTCCTCCATAAGCCATCGAAATTAAGTCAACGCTCGTTTCACGTTATCAACTCTCGATAACACTGAGATAAAACGATGAAATTGTTATCATTTTGTGTCGGCGAAAGCCAAGATTTTCGGTGTGAGAATTAAGCACAGCACGTAGTTACTTTGACGATTTTGCAGTCGCTTCGATTGCCGATTTACGCAGTAATGAGACTTTCAGTTATTGAATTGCTCGAATTTGTTTATTCGAGAAGAATTTTGAATCCACGCTAAATGGCCGAAGTAACGTGAGCTACCTGAAATATCCTGAGCTTCTGCGTTGAATAAAATTTGAATATGATTCGAAGCGCGATCCACGCGTTGGAAAAAGCCGTCGAGGGTTTCCCCGGTAGCTTTTCCTGGTTGCAGACGTCAGCTCCGATGTTTCCGTTGAAAGGAGAACAAGTGAGGAAATATTTTGTAGGATATTGATAATAAGTGGATTACCTGGTAGTTTTGAAACATGACTGATTAACAGTTAATGCCACGCGACGCCCTAATACTAATCATCTCAACTTACTATGCTGTCCGCAGGGAGTAATGTTTATGGCATCTCGGTTTTGGTGTAGCTCCTCCAATGTCAATTCTCCTTGGTTCAGTAAACATCCCTGTCTGAATCCTTTTTTTCACATTTTCTTTCGACGGCAACTCCATTGAGCTTGAAAAAGTTAGTTCGTGATGAACACAGTCAAATGCAAAATTAAAGTCTACGAGGAAGGCGTTAAACCTCCTACTAGGCGCATTCATTTTGCAGTGTGCCAAATTGGTCAAACTGGAAACGATCTGTCCAAAGTGAATCAAAAAGCTCAAAAAGTGTGATAGATGTCATAGCACTGATAAGGTCATTAAATAGCAACATTGTTTCTGTGTGCGCTCTGACTGGGGCTTGTTGCTACCCCTTCGATACACATCAGTTGTTATTGAAATCGTGGCTGTTTAGATTTGTTATCATTGGTTAATGTAACTACGTCATGAAGTGTAAATCGTAGTTTATTCCGTATTTGTAATTATTTCAGTTAGAGGAGGGGAAATGTAGGTTGGGCAGGGCCTGTAGAGAGTAAGAGGAAGTTGAGTTGTGAAGAAGGTGAGAGCAGCAATTAAATACTTAACTGAAATTCCTTGCCAAGAGCTACATCTGTGACAGCTAGTTCGGGTGCTGGAAGAGATGTAGCACCATTTATTATATGTATTTTTGTTTATGGGACAATGCTTCTGGGGGCCTCATGAATTTACTTCTGCGATGGCAGTTCACCCTCAAATCTCCACAATTCCCATACATCCTATTGTACTGTCCAGCCTTCTGTGGCCGAGCACTGCCCAAAAAATGTAGCAATTTATCTCCTTTTTTCATCAGAATTCAACATGGTGGAAATGAATGCCTCGTGTGACCTGGCTGACTGTGCCCTTTATAGTACACTGCCAGTGTGGCCACCTTTGGCGTAAGAAGATGGCGTGGGAAGCTTTATTCACTATTACAGGCAGTTTGGGCTTCTAGTCCTGGTGATTCAACGTGGTCTACCGTCTCTTCTGGGTTGTGTCGCATTCGTCTTGCCACCTCTCAAGGATTGTAGCCCTCCTTCTTTTATTTTGGTGGTAGTTCTGCCCCTATGGGGGTGCTGTGGGGAGCGCATCCCACATGCTCTTCGCCTGCCACCTCTATAGCAGTGCAAGTGAGCGCTCGGTTTTCCTGAGGCAAGAGGAGGGCAGTTGCTCTCCAGCAAGGCGGAGGTCCGCTGGTTCCACGTCTTCGCAGGAGTTCGGGCGAACCGGCGGAAGGGCCTGGAATTATGATGCCCCCCACTAGATGAGGGTAGGACGAGCAAGTCCACTCCTGTGTCCTTGCTGCTCTAGCATAAGCACAGTGCAGTGCCTCCGCTGCAGGCAGTAGATGACAGCCGCAGGGTAGAGGCACGTTCCTCTCGATGGACAACGAGCCAGTAGACCAAGCCAGGCCTGGCTCGTTTCCCCATTGGGTAGTACTCGAGTTGCCCCCTCAATGGGTACACCTCTTTCTGCTCAGCTGCCAGAGGGTGGAGTCGGATAACACCCACTACCACCAACAATGCCTCCTGAGAAACTATGCAGTATGAGCAAGCAATGCGGAGGGCTCCCACTGTGGTAGAAATGCTCAGTGTACATACTTCCACTCCATATAAGAAGATGCACCTGCCTTGTGCTTGCCCACGACCCCCTCGTGTTGCTTATTAGACGGGAAAGAGCTGTCGTTACTGTTGCAGTTTTGTCTGGTGCTTGCTGGATGCAGAAGCCAAATGACAACTTGGTATCCATCACACCCTAATATCAAACTGCTTCTCTTGTTTGCATCTTTCGTGGCCTCCACACAAGTGAGGAGCAGAGTCTCCATTCTTTGTGTCATCACCAGGACTAACTCTGTCTTCTGCTGTATGCAGGAGAGCCAATGAGGTCACACTCCCTCACCAGTCGCATTACACGCTCTAGTGCTGGACTCAGTACAGTATAATGCCAATAATTACTGCCGCCATCTCATCCATGTACTACAATATGAGGATGAAGTAGCTATCATACGCTCACATCACAGATTAGGCATTAGCCGCTGATAGCTCTCATTACCCAGATTATTCCCCCCCCCCCCCTTACCGGTACATTTTTCTATTGTACAGAGTTGCATGCGTTTTTCACATCCAAGGTGACCCAAAACCCTACAATCTAAGGGTTGGGGGTGTGGTTAACCCATTGCGTCATTAACCCACTTGCAGATCGCGCCAATGTTTGAGTACTCTGTTCTGAAACCTTGCTGACAGGTATTCTCCACACCTGGTACTCTTCTTCATCATCTCACAAGGGTCTTTGAGCCGACGGTGCACTTGGATCCCCTTTGCTTTCTGCAATGAGGACCAGACGTAGCTGAGCATTTCTCAAGCTTATTACGATTCTTCAAAAACAGCCGTGGCCATAAATTACACAGTTGCTCTTTCAAAATTTCAATACCTAATCAATAATCCTACTTGGAATCCCTGCTTATAGAGTTTTACTCCCTGACTGAGTTCACCTTCTAGTTTCCTGTTTCAGAACTTGACTGTCTCAATAAGGATCGTTGACAAACCTTCAAAATTGTATGTCCTCCTTCCTATGACCAAGAAAGTCTCTGAATACGGCGCTAGGCACCAGTTGGCTCCTATCTCACTGAATTTCCAGAGTTTGGTTAATGACGGCCCGAAGAGGTTGTCGAAGTTGAGCTGAGCAAAACGGGCTTTTGCTTTTGAGAGCAGAGTTAATCTGAGCACATCGGTGGATGAATTATGTGAGATCGTTGAGAAATATATGCGAAGTAGGGATCAAAACGTGTATGAGGCTGAGAGGTGTGGAGGAATACTCTTGGTTCTTTTGCCCCATTGCTCACGAAATGAGTGATGAAAGCCGAGGAACATGTGGCGCATCAGTCGATGAAAGTTGAAGAGCCCTAAGTGAACATCCTTTCACTGTTGTGGATAGTTTTCAGCATTCCCCTCCCCTCACAAGAAGCTCTCATTGTCGACTCCGTCAAGCGAATGTCTAGTTGGGGCACATGACACGTGAAATTCGTAAAATGTCCCAACTCGCCCACGTTCGATCGATTTAATCGCCTTTGCACGATGTTTCAACAGATTAGCGTAATCAAGCAGCCCGACGAGTTTTACAAAACATTACTGGCAGGATGTCAGGAGGCGCAGGGACGTATAATGTTGGCTTCCCTCTACTTGGGCACCGGACCTATGGAAACAAAATTGGTAAATTGAGTTCCGCCGCTTCGTTTTTCTCCATACTGCTCTTTACGTAATTCGAATAAATTTGCACGCCTTTTTAGGTTGACACAATTCGCAATCGCCTGAGCGAAAAAGAAAAATTGCAAGTTATGATTCTTCTGGATGCAAATCGCGGTTCGCGGGGGAAGCGCAATTCTCGCACAATGTTGATGCCTCTTCTTCAAAAAAGTTCGAAATGTCAGGTCAGTGTCTTCACGTGCTTGTGCGAACTGTGACTCAATACGAACCTAATTCACGAATACCGCGGGGTATCGTTCTATGTTTCTACTTTCCTTGGCTCTACCAAGTCAAAAGGAACGTTATGTAATCGGCTGAAAATTTTTTTTTGAGTTTTCTTCAGATCTTTACGTTTCAGACCCTCCTGAGTCCGAAAACACTATTTGGGAAAATGGTCGGTGTGGGTGTTAGAGAGAACCACCGAACCAAATCTACTCTAACTTGATATCTAGCCCGCAGGTTACAATGGGACGCCAAAATAAGGGTTTGAGCAAAACCCACCGAAAGTTAACTATAGTTATCATAGTGATCAAAACACCAAATATTTTTCTTCTCAAAAACGGCTCAAACGATTTCGATTGAATTTTGTGTATTGGTAGCTCCGAATAAGGCAACTGTACCATAAAATTCCCATTCGTGGGAAAATGACGAGAGCAGCACAATAAATTACCAACACTTTCGACGAAAATCGATTTTAGCGCGGTTTTCAGAGAAAACGACCGTACCAAAGCAGTTCAAACTTGATATCTCGCCCGCAGGTTACCATGGGACGCCAAAATAAGGGTATGAATAAAATCCACCGAAAGTTAATTATAGTTATCATAGTGATCAAAACACCAAATATTTTTTTTTTCAAAAACGGCTCAAACGATTTCGATTGAATTTTGTATATGGATAGCTCCGAATAAGGTAACTATACCATAAAATTCCCATTCGTTGGAAAATGACAAGAGCAGCACAATAAATTACCATCGTTTTCGACGAAAATCGATCTCTGCTGAAATATCACAAGAGAAGTCAAAAAAATTGGTGTAGTAGCCCAATCCTATACCTATAAGATGAGCGTTTAAAAACGCATGGGGGTCACTCCAGAAATTCTGGAATTTAAACTACGGCCGTTTCGCCTAACACCAGTTCTCAAAGTTTTTACCCAGTAACTCTGGAAAAGTGGTTATTATCCTTCTTAAAAAAATCATGTTTACAGCCTCATTAGTTCTCTGTGTACTAATTGCTCCATAATGGTACGGCAATGAGTATGTGCCGCTCAATAAATTTCGGAACTGTAAGCACTACCGCTTCCTGCTGCCGTGAAGTGTTTTTGAAGTTGAAGCGTTTTTTCCCTTTTTAACTTCGCTAGAATGTTTTGAAAAAATATCTGGTGCGTTGCAACACACAGCTTTTCTTAGCTCTACGTCAATTCACTTTGTACATGGCTTTTTTTCTACTTGCTCAATTCATTTATCACTCCGTTAATTTGAACTTGGTCAAACAACGCTTTACAGCAGCAGGAAGCTGTAGCGCTTACAGTTTCGGAATTTTAGGGCTGCTCGTACTCATTCCCAAACAAACAAACAAAAATTTATTTATTTTTAATTTCAGGTGTCACTTTTTCACACACCGTCGCTAAGAGGACCGCTTAAGTTGCTTCTTCCTCCGCGATACAACGAGTTGATTGGTCTCCAACATATGAAACTTTACCTTTTTGACGACTCAGTGGTCATAAGTGGGTGAGTGAGAATACATTATCCAGATTTTTGTGTGGACTCTTCAAAATAATCCTTAGGTGAACTTGACGTACAAATATAACTCGAAGATTAATCATTTCACCTTCTGCTTGGGATAAGTAACTCCCCTACACAGATGTATGAGGCGTGTGTCAGAAAATAACGGGAATACTGTGTTCTTCGATTTTAATGGTATAGTGTGGCATCATGAATTCTTGCGACAAGGTCAAACGGTCAATAAGGAGTACTACCTACTGTGACAAGAAAGAGACGATACTAGGGACGAACCCATAGCATTAGGTTTGTCAAAATAAATAAACCAAGACTTTTTGAGTAGGCACTTTTACTCAACAAAAATATTTATCAGGCCTTAAATGAAATTAAGTAGATACTCTACATCTCCGGCGTTACATTTTCGAGTTTACGTAGCAAAGTAAAGACATAAAATGTCAAAAGGCGATAATATTCGATATGTTTTAATTAATCTGATGTGATTACAAAAATGAAGGTAGGAAAAGGTTCTTGGCCCTCGTAAGGATTAAATTTTCATAGATTGTGATGATCGATGGGGAGGAAGAATTCATCTTTCAGGGTAACCTCTATCCTCCACCAGGTAGTTTCTCTTAAGACGTCCACGAATGTGTTAAAAAATTCATATATGTCACATCTCTTTGATGAGGTGATTATCTGATACCTGTTTATCAAGTTCGTTCAGTAGAGAGAGAGAGAGGTCTACACGAAATTCTGCCCAGAGAGGAGGAAGCTCATTTCATTCTCCACTCGTCCATCATGCACTGAATGGGCAATTCAATGGGCAGCTGACTGGTGATCACTGGGCTTCAGTGGATGCGGTCTTGTAGGCCTTTGTAATCCACAGGAGCGCAGCACTCTGTGATTTGTACAATACTCTCCTATCTGCAATTCTAAACAACAGGGCAGCTCTCAATCACGCCTTAGTAAACTACCTTGTACACGAAGATTGTATTGCAGTAACACACAGCCTCTGTGGCCTTGCTGATTGCTCGTGGTGAGGCCGAGGTAGTGTCTTTGAGTGATTATGGGGTGTTGGCTAAACGCCAGAGTGACTCCCAAGTGTGCGACTTGCAGCTAAAGAAGGAGGCTGCGTTTCCTCTTAACACATTCAACGCTGGCCAGATTCTTGGGTCTGTCACCCCAGACGGCTATTTAATTACTTGAAGGAAATCATTAATTACCTCAATCTTCATTGGGGAAGTATTTTGAAACATATTAGATGGAAAACCAGAAATTCTAGTAGTTTTTTTGTAATGTGACCAATAGGTCACGTCAGTCTGGGGTAATGGCTCAGTTATGCTAACCCGCAAAAACCCTCCCACGCTTCATACAAATGACTATTTTTTATTAAAAATGTTGCTCTGGGATATCGTAAAAAAAGTCAAACAGAAACTCTGTTACCCATCATTATGATTATTTTTATAATAAAGGGAAAAAATGAAACATCTAGGAAGTACGACTAAGAACATTTTATATTTCTTTCAAAAACAAGTTTCATAATATTTAGTTAGAAAAATTGATCTTTTATATCATTATAATTAATTTGAATTCAAGTATCTTATGGTAATTTGGCAAACAATCAATCATATTCCATTACCTATCCTATTCAATTATCTTAAATCCTTTATCCTTATGGTAGTTCAAAAAGCAATCAACTAAGCATAATCCTGGCGTCTCTTTACAGCCTAAACAACATGTTGTGACTGCCTTTTTATTTTATTCTTTGAACACTGTCGACAACGATATCGTTTTTCTCTGGTCCCAGAAGTCTCAGTAACAGTGGGAAAGTGTGCTTTACTTACAATACTCATGTTAGGATTACGGCTGTGGGATGGGAGGTTGGTAGAGGAGGACGGAGATGTTGGGACGCTTTGCGTCGAACAAGGTTTTTCCCCCAAAAAATAAGGTTTTTTTCGAGATTTTCAGAATATATCAATATCATAATTAATTTTAAACTTCACGGAGATAGTAACAATAAAATAAAATGAAACTTACCGACAACAATCGTCCTTCAAGGTAGAAAATAAAGGGTGTCAGAAATGCGTCTGTCCAACTGGTCTCGAGAGGGCTACGTACAAACGGAAAAATTCCTCAAGCAACTGAGACATCACTGAAGTCACTTTTACCGGCTACGGACCCTCGAGTGGCTTGAGTCCTCCTCTACTAACTTGGGAAAACCCCGAGTGGTGCCTGGCCAGCGTGTGTCTCCGAGGACACGGCATTCAGGATGAATGGGAAGGTACGTGACCTATCAGTCACGGCCGTGCTGACTGAGTTAAAGAGGATTAGCTGGAATTTTTCCTCTGCCACCTGCAGCCCAATCCCGCACCACTGGGTGACAGTTGAAAGCACTTGATGGGTTTTTATGACGAACTAGCGTAGTCAGGTCGTCCAAATAAGCGTATGGCTCCTGAGAAGACATTCGAAAATGATTTGAGGACCGAGCCCTGTGAGCATCACCCCCTCCGTTATCGTTCTCCAAAATGAGACACATCTGCATTCAATTGTAGCAGTTCTATTTATCAGATGACTTCTGACAACCGTGTATAAGTTGCGAAGGATTGCCCCGATCATTAAGGAGGTTCTCTGAAGTCATGACTGTGCGGGGCTGGGATGGGAGGGGGGAGCAGCCTATTAATTGCCCAGACTGAACAGCCCTTTGAACGTTGACATCTCAGGCGCTCAGAAATCTTTTAAGCCGATGAAATGTATAATTGACGTATTTTTTTATTATGAGCTCACGCAGACCTAATTTATTGTTAGACAGAGCGAATTTGAGCGAAGACTACTTCACGAATCGTCAAGACCGTTACATCTTGATCAAGAATTGTAAGCCCCTGGCGGACTTCTACTGGGATCTTGTGGAGAATATTTCGTCAGTTTCGTTGGTATTGGACAGATCGGATAAACTCACTGCGAGGTCAGTAATTACATTTCGCTTTGCAGTAAGCTGGTTACTGGCTAGTCTATTCCACAAGTGTCAGACGGTAATTTATTAATTTCTTTAAAAAAATTAGTCCATGTGAATCCCTAGCGCACATTTTTCCAGTGACGTGGATCATGTAGAACTTCTGATGTTGTTTTCTCGAAACCCCAAAGCGATACACTCTAATTTTCACGAAGGTTACTGGAAATACGTCGTTTCTCGGTGGATGACTGGAGGGCAGTTAGAGGAGTTTAGTCGAGTGAAAAGCAATAAAGAAGAAGTTTGGTATCAGCGCTCCTGTTTTGAATTATGATTGTTTTCACTTGGCAGTGTCGATGTTTTCCCACCCCTGGGGGGGGGGGGTGACTTCAAGGAGTTTGTTTAGGGTGTATGGACCGGGAAGACACCCAGCCACAAACTGTCATCAAAGTGACCCAGCACAGCACTGGCTTGGGACTGTTTCTTACATTGCATCAGGCCTAGCTGGAGACTCTGACGGCATTCCTGCTCAATATCTACGCCTTTTCCCTACATCTTCTGCTTGGGAGGTTCAGGAGCATTATCGTCTTCATTGGGGCAGCTAGGCTGATATTCCCCCCTCTTCCCACATCGTCCTCGTTACCTTCACACTTTTTCGTTTGGAGCATCTGCTCGATAAAAATCCTGTGGGCACGATGGCAGCTACTGTGTCAAGGCCTATCACCCTAACATAGTGTATGAGACGCAGCCTCTCATCCCTCCAGCGGCAGCATGGAAGAACGTGTGCTCTGCGTCGTCACATTCTGCGCTGCAGTACATGCACCTTGCTTATTATACCTTCCCTATACAGTAAAGGTACGTACAGAACAGGCCATGGCACGTTAGCATCTGGTTGAAGTAATAGCTCACCTCACTGTGTCAACAATCTCCTTGATGAGTCACCTCTTCCATCTTTTGCGGCTTTTCAGGCACTATTCCTCCTACCAGGTTAGCAGTGTACTCAGGCGTTTCTCTCTGTTAACTCAACCGGGTCTGACAGCTTCTTCTTAAATGAGATTCCCTGGCGCTCTGTTGACGGGTATTGCACCCAAATAACCCCCACAACAACGAGAACTGCTGGCTCAGAGACAATCATTTATGCGGAGGCCTCTGCACTGCTGCTACCTTCCTTCTGTAGTTCTCGAAGTGCAAGGGCATCTGCTCATACCTCTACATCATACATGAGGATGGAATTTGCAACAGACATGAGCAACCTCCTCCTGCTAGGCTTTCTGGCCACCGACGTTTGCTCTCAGCCTACTGAGCTGAGCCACCATTACTGCTGCTTTAGTCGAGGAGCGCTGGACCTGCTTCCCATGGCTCAGTTTGCTATAGCGCAAGGCGGGCTTAGTAATCACCTCCTCGTCCTTAACTATGATGGGAATTCTCCTCCTAACAAAGACGACTGTCTCAGTCTTTTGCAAAGCGAGGCCGAGTGTTCGAGACAGACAGCAATGTTTATTTTTTCACTTTTGTTATATTAATTTAAGATGACCTTTATCACCGTCCGCCTCGCAGCCAGTCACCGTCACCATTGGCTCAAGTTGATTCGCACCTTGTTGTTTACGAAAGGTGAACAACAAGATCGAAAGAACAAGGATTCCCTCCCCCTTCAAGATCGACCAGGTCCCGAAATTCTGCGCAGACACGATTATTACCTCGCTTACGATCAAACCGAAAACTCCCGTCTTCTTTTCCCCCGTCGCCGAACGTTTTCGCCAACTCCATTTCGTTTTCCCAAAAGCCAAAATCCTCGTCGAGATTGTGGCTTCAACTAAAGTCGCACTTTGGATCTTCGGTTTCGGTTTGGATACGTTTATCCCTGGACTACCTGGAACGATTCCGGACTTCAACGAAAGCCCAGACCAAGGCGCGCCAACGCTGTTCTCGTCACCATCTCAGCTTCCACGAAAAGAAGCTCTCCACTCAAATTTCTTTTCACCATCAAACTAAGTCTCTATTTTTCAGGGCCCTTTAGGTAGGATATCTTTATTTTAACCTTCATTTATACCTTTTCAATAAATCTTTCCTCTGTTACGCTTGAAGTTCAGATCTCGCATTTTTGTCTCATTTCACTCTGCTCCTGGTAAATGAAATACTGATGCTAAGTTAAGTTTTCTTTGAACTCGACCGTTTAGAGGCCAGGGAAGAGACATTCTGATCCCAGTGGTAGCAGACACTGAGACCCATCTACTCATCACACAGTCCACCTACAACTAACTATGATTGTCATAGTGATCAAAAACTGTTTTTTCTCTCAAAAACGGCTCTAACGATTTACTGTAACACAACAGATCACACAGTCTGTGTAATGGCAACTCATCTTTCAAATGCTTTATCAATACAATTTTTTTTTGTCGTTTTAGTTAAAATTTTTTCCTTTTAGGTCGTTGCATCCATACAAATCCAAACAGAAGGACTATATCAACGACGCAAGAAACAAAATTTGGGGTTTTTACAAAACTGCGATGAGCTACCCGCAGTTGTCAAATCCAGGTAATTGATCTTCCAACGTGCTGGGACAACCTGTATAATCAGGTGCACATGTGTATTTATTTATTAACATAGCGGATCAAAATTCACTAACAACTAACAAAACACCAGGAACCATCACGACATTGCGTTGAAAGGGGGTTGAGTGAAATCGAGGGGAGGTGCGCAGAGAGGAGAGTGTTAACGCTGAGCTAGTTGTTTTTGCTTAATAATATAGACCTAAGAAGTGCTGAAAACTTGTGAACGGCAATCGAAACGCGTCTGCATCGAACGTGCTTACCCCTTCCTCTTCAAGTCAGTCCTTCGAACTGTTGTTGTTCGCCTTTTCGTTCACCCTCGCTTGCGTGCTTCTCATTTTTTGGCCAACTTGTTAAAATAGCTGGGTCATCTGTATCCCATTATTGTTGGGTCGTCAGCACCCCATTCGCATTATTATCAACGATCAGCAGCGCCCGTCGTACGTCACAACATCTTCTTCTGACCTGCTAGCTCGCCTGGATCGTCTTCATCCCCCTTCCCGTCTCAACAATTGCCGTCAGGCGAAACATCCTCTTCATTCGAACACTTCTTCTACTCGTACGTTACCTTAGATTAGTGTTGGAAACTAAGTTGGTCCTGCTGAATCACCTGGGCCCGCCGGCCGGACCTTATCGCCTTCTTCCCTTCCACGGAGGCCAGCTCACCTCTCATAGACCCTAACCCTTCCTCTCACCTTCTTCTACTTTCCATCGAGCGGTCGATCGAGACGGAGCCCTTAATTTTGATGTGTTAATTGCGATATTTATAAATCTTCTCCACCCCCTTTTGTAATTTGGAAGTGAAGCTTCCGCTAAGTTTTGTTTTGGCGTGACGAAGTGTTTCCCGTCGCTAAGTCAAGTGTTTCCCGGCTGGGGAAAAGCGTCCGTCTAGTGCAAGGAGGTGAGTTCCTTGATTTCCTCCTTTTTTTTCTCCGTTCCTGTATTTATTCCTTTCCAGGTCAGCGAGGTCTCAGTATCGGCGGAGGCACAGGATCCGGGGTATTAGGTGATACAGTCCACTTCTAATTCAGGAGAACTTAGGGTTGGCTACCCCGGTATGTTTTCAACAATTAGTTTTGTTTAAATTTATTCTTAGTACAGTAGGAGCTCCTAATTTCATTTCTGTGTATATACTGTTACAAGGGGGTTTGGAGAGCCACTGACTCAGGCAAAAATTACAACGATTGCGAGCTCCTCCAATGAATTGCCTCGACTTTCATCAAGGTTATGAACCATTGTCTTTAACCACTAGACTACGATCGCCCGGTGCCATTAATGTGAGTCAGTCGGTACAATACTTCCTTTTGGTTTATTATTCATTCTGAATAATAACCCTATGTTTTCGGTCACGAAAATTTTTTTACAACCCCCCCCTCAAAATTTGATACTTTACGTTTCAAGACTTGGAGATTCCAAATTTGCAATGTCCGTCCGCCATCCGGGCCGTTTTGTGCCTTTAACGTGGTCTAAAAAAATCGTTCTTTCGCCCAAAAATCCGATTTGGTATCTAGTTGTGCCCGCCATCTGGGCAATCCGATCGGACGAAGCCCGTGGTTGTAATGGGCAAAAAACGGTTAAAAAAATTAACGAAACGCAGTACAACGCAGGGGCTACAGCGTTTCGTCGTTTGAACTCCCTCCCTCCCTGCCTGTCTCATTAAAAAAGCAACCGCGCTCGAGGCGAGCGAGCGCGCCTCCCGCTTGCCTCCCAACTCCCCTTTCGCCTCGGAACGGGTGGGTTCGCTTCGAGCGCCCCTGTTCCAATTTCCCCGACGGCACAAAATCATCAGACGTTTTGTTTCTGTAGTTCCATTGTAGCCAGGACATGTTTCGTATAGTTTACTAGTATTCGATGCTGAGTCGAATGGGATGGGGGAGCACTAATACTAGGTCAAGCTGTTCATGAGAATAATAAACCATTGTGTAATAATTTGCAGGGTTTTTGTTACAATTCTTTTATTACAAACTTTTTTCCTCGACCACTTGGGTAATAGGTTGCCATTCAGTGTTAGCGTCCACTCACGGGAAAAATGAGAGAAGGAGGCGTTCCGTACCGAGGTGGGCACCCTGCAGTGGTATATCGATGGTTCAGTTATGGAAGGCAGAGCAGGACTGGGCATTGTAGGGCCCAACTACAGTCTTGCTAAGCCACTGGGAGAGTACGCCACGATATTTCAAGCGGAAATCCTAGCCATAAAGATCTGCGCAGAAGAGATCCGGAACAAAGGACTCAAGAGTAAGCGGATCTACATATTCTCAGACAGCCAGGCCGCCTTAAAGGCCATCGCAGCCTATAGTTTTAGGTCTAAGCTGGCATGGGAATGCCTTCATGTGCTCAAACAGCTCGGCGCCCGTAACAGGCTCTCCCTCATCTGGGTGCCGGCTCATAGGGGGCATGAGAGCAACGAAATGCTGACCGCCTTGCAAAAAGGGGTACAGAATCCGTACCCTTCAGGCCTGAACCATGTGTGGGTTTGACGAAGAGTCACCTAAACCGTCTGGTCGCTCGATGGGAGATACAGGAAAACAGCGCCCATTGGCATCGCCTGCCATGACTAAGACAGGCAAAAAGGCTTGTCACGCCTTCCTGTCAAAGGGCGAAGGCGATGCTGACACTCTCTAGACAAGATCTGAGAGTACTGATAAGCTTCCTCACTGGGCACTGCCCACTCAGATATCACCTCAACAAGATGGGCATCTCAGAGGCGGTGGAATGCAGACTTTGCGGCAAGGAACACGAGAAGGCAGTGCATATCCCTGCCCTGGCAGCTAAACGTTTCAAATTTTTTGGTCAGGGGCCCATTGAACCCCAAACCATAGTGGATTCTGCGGTGAAGGACGTACTCGGCCTCCTAAAGGGGACGGGTATGTACGACGCCTTTTACTACGAAAGGGTTAGTGTCACAATAGGCCCATACGTGGCTGCAGTGACTTGTCCCGCATGCCCTCGGGAGAAAAAAAAAAAATTGGTTGCCACATAAATGAAAACTCCTTCCCTGCTTGATAGTTGTGAATGCAGAGAAGGTAAGGATGTAGACAGTAGGTTGAGATGAGGGAGCAGAAAAGAGCAGCCGGTCGAGGCAGATGGCAGTTAATTGGGCGAAAACATTGACACAGCGACGTTCCAGTTGCCTGTAAAAACTCTTAGCACGCTGAAATCAATAAAGTTAATTTATTTTTACAGATGACGACACTTGGCTATTCCCATTGTTGGAGTTGCCGCCACTTGAAGTTCATCAGGATTCCAAAGTTACCCGAAAAGTGCTTGAAAAATCCGAAGAGAAATGTCACATCACTCTGTCGACGGGATATTTCAACCTCACGGATCAATATTCGCGAACAATTTTGGAGTTATCCAAAGCGGATTATCGAATACTCATGGCTCATCCGACGGTACGTGCTGGAATACTCCTTAATTTTTCATCTTTATGTTGAATGAATTTTGGCACACTTTTGGACTGTCGGAGGAACATTTATTTATGTATTGACTAACTGGGGACACACTGCGAATTGAATAAAAAATTGTTAGACCCCTTTTTCCAAAAAGTTGAAAAAAAAACTCATTTTGCTCCATAAATTTGTATATAATGTTGTTCATATTTGAAGCGCAACACTAACTTTTGACAGAGATGTCAAATCGACATATTCTATGTTTGAAGCGTCATTCCAAGCACATTTTGACAATTTATTGTTCGTATGAAAGATCTAACTCTTGCTAATGCAAAGAGGCCAAATAAAAAGCGACCAAGGCGATCGGATGAGAATATTGTAGCCATACGAGCCAGTGTTGAGCCCAAACAACATCCCAAAAATTCCGTTCTCAGCATTCTCCGATCCACTTTACAACGCATTTTACGTGTTACGGATTCAATTGACACAAAAATTGTTGCCTACCGATAAACTACATCGATTGGAATGCGCTACAATCAAATTTTTGAAGCAATTGTTCCCCGGCTGTGTGATATAAAAAAATAGCGATTTTGATTGGCCGCCAAGATCACCAGATTTAACGCCTCCAAACTTCTTTTTGTGAGGTTATTTGAAATCAAAGGTTTACGTTAACAAACCAAAAACCCTAGAAGAGCTGAAAACCAACATCCGTCAAGAAATAGTCGCCATTCCGGTCGTAATGTTGAAGGAAACCGTGGAAAATTATGCAAAACGGGCACAATACGCTGTAGAGGCCAAGGGTGACCATTTACGAGATATCGCATTGAAGAAATGGTGTAACAAATTTACTTGAACCCAATTACATGACTTTCATGACGAACAGACATAAGAATGGTGTTTTCTTCGATTTATTTGAAAACTAAATGGGCGCTTCGAATATGAGCAACCTTACATAAGTTAAACGTTTCTTTTTGGCGAGGGGCTTTTTAAAAAAATGTTTATTTACTTTTTCACAGTTTAAGTTTAATAAATAGCTTTAACAGACTCAAACACGACAGAGGGGGAGCTAGAAACGAACAGCAAGACGTCTGATCGAGAACACACTGAGCTGCAGTGAGGTGGGAACGTTTATACCCTCTTATCAGCTGACCTTGCTGCAATAACTAGGAATTCTGTGGTACAGTACAGCAGATTCCAGTGATGTACGTCGCATTTTTACAGAGATGTTCATACAGACCAAAACCAGGGATGTTGCTGTAGTAATCCACTAAGGGCAGAAAGGTGGGAGCAATAGGTCAGAGAGTCAGGCTGCACTTAAGGCCCTTCCGGGCTGGTTTGGGAATGCCTGACTGGCCTGAAGGCCGTGGCAAAGGAAAACACGTTAACATTGTGTTGGGCGCTAGGTCATGCAGCTGTAGAAGGGAACGAAGAGGCCGATAAACTGGCGAGAAATGGATCCGCGCTTCCCCCGGTGGGACCTGAGCCCTTCGTAGGGACCAGCAAGATTGAGGAGGTGCGTGAGCTGCTTTTAGCTCTGTGGTTGGAATGTGGAGGAGAATCTCCATTCGTCGCACTGTCACCAGGACTAGCTTTGTATTCTGCAGGGTGAAGGACAACCTACGAGCTCCCAACCACACCCTCACTGGTCGAATTACTCGTTCCAACTTCATCTGGACTGATTCCAGCGTGCAGCCTGTTACTCTAACCTGCTTAGTGTACGCTTCAGCTGTCAATACACTGCTCTTGAAAAGTTTGAAATAATTAAATAGATGAGAAACGTCTAAATAAAGCTGTACCGGACAAAAGAGATGTGTTGAGTGATGAACAAAGGGAAACTCCATATTCATAGTACTGTAACGGGACGAACCAAACCCTTCGTTTCAGCAGAGGCTCGTCCGGGGCTTTTATGCTGACTGGGCAACTATAATGCCAACAATTCGCTCGAGACTTCGCTGCCGTCAGTTGTAACCGAGCCGGTTCCCTGTTTGTGGTGGTAAAACTTCTCTGAATGTAATTAAGAATAAAACTCTGTTCCAATTGCATTCGGCTTAATATCGTACTAACTCCCCAACTCTTTTGGTGCGATATCGTCCCCCGGTACATCACTCCGCCCTTGATGAAGTGCCTGACCTCAGGTACTCATGAACACTACAGTTTCCTGCCATGCACTGCAATGCAGGTGGGGCGTTGCTGTCCACCCAACAAAGGGGAACCTAATCTTGAGCAGAGAGAGAGAGAGACTGACTGACTTTCTTTATTGATCAGACAAAATTAGGACCTGTGGTTCTCTCTTTCATTTTATCTGAATACATAGATTACACACTACGTTCCAGAGTCAAATAGTAGAAAACATAATTAATTTCACAAAAGAATAAAAACAGCTAACAAAAGAAAATTTTAACATTGACAACTGACATTGGTACTTCTTGAAATAACAAGTAAAAAGGATGACAACATTATAAACTTAATTATACCTCTCCATTAACTGCAATTTATACAATTTTTCAAATTCGTGCACTGAATTGGTAAATATTTTGGGATTAGCGTCATGCATTTTTGTGGCTTGTACTATGAATGAGTTACTGAGGGCTGGTGTTTTACATTTCGGAATTTGAAGGTGGTCGCTGACATTTCTCGTGGTTAAACCATGGACTTCTTCTCTCCGGATTATTTTACGGGCTAAATTAGATGGGGTACGGAGCTTTACCAGTTTCCATACGAGAACCACACGAGAGAGTTCGAATCGCTCCCTAACCTTTAATCACTTCAATCGCTTGAAATATGGCGTGACATGATCAGCTAATTTCAGGCTATAAATGAAGCGAATGGCGGCATTTTGTGCTGTCTGGAACTTTCTCAATAATTCTTGGGTGATAATGCTCAGTACGTTACAAGTGTAATTAAATAAAGGTAAAAGCAACGCACGAACCAGTGATATTTTGACATTTCTAGGAAAGTGTCCTGCACGTTTCAGTTGATAGAGAGCCCGATAGAATTTATTACACACATTGTTCACGTGTGTGTGCCAAGTCAAATGTTTGTTAATTGTGAGGCCAAGACTTTTAATTTGATCAACGTAATTACGTAATCTGTCGAATCTTGCCAAGAGTTTCCTGTGACCTATAACTATTGCTGCACATTTTTGTGAGTTTACTTGCAGACTTATGTTCATTTACCTAATTGAGTAACCTATTTAAATCTTCATTTACTAGCCCAATAATTTCCTCTATTTCGCCCACATTTCCGGTAGCATAAATCTGAAGATATACGCAGACGGCGTATAGTTTAAATTTACAATGTTTAAAACATTGACCAATATTGTTTACGTAAATGAGAAAGCAAAGTGCCGGCATTACCGATCCTTGTGGAACTCCGGTTCTAACTACATTCCAATCTGACATTTCATTGTGCATCCCTTTAACAGACTGTATACGTCTGTCTAAGAATGAATGGAACCATGCAACAGTCCCCTGAGGAAACCTCATCGACTTAAGCATAGCTAATAATAAATTATGCCTCACTTTATCAAGCGCTTGAGAGAAGTCAATCATAACCAGCGACGTTATTTATTTATTATATTTTTTGAGAGAATTTTGATTGCAGTTCCACAAGGGTGTCCATGTTTGTGGTGGGAGTATTGAATTAAGAACTACAAATAAACAGTCACCTCACAATGTCGCTGGCGTACACATCTTTTGTGGATCGTATGTCTTGGTTCCACACAGCTGTGACATCCTGGGTTCAGAGAATTGGTCCATCTCTTGGCGAAAAGACGATTCTCTCAGTAAGGGGAGTCAGAGTTTCCTTCATCCTCAGAGAACACCTGCCCTCAGGTGTTCCAGAAGGCAGAAGGTGTTCTGAGCGAAGACGCTGTGACTACCGTGCTCTGATTAGTTGCACTTTTGGGAACAAGCGCGGCACTCTGGCTCATGGGGCGCAGCAGCGAGTGATGCCTGTGTTGACAATATTCACGCACGTACGTTGAGTGGTAGCTCTTGAGTGTGTGTGAGGTTGCCAGACAATTCGTACACAAATTGTGTACTCTGCCGACTGAAAGAGTTTGGTTCGTCCCGGTACAGCACAGAACAGAGGTAACGTAATGTAACCTCAAAGATGTAACTGGGTGTATTATCTACGAAATTAATGTGAACTTGTTTTATTCGTTCAACGATCGAAAGAAATGAGACGAAGGTGGAGTGGAACGGTGGGGGGCATTGCAGGATAATAAGCCTAAAAACCTGCAGGGGCATCATGTGTGAAGTGGACGTTGACAACTAAGGAAATGTTGCTCAAATGTATATGAGAAGGTTCATTACGCTGCCAGTTGTAACTACAAACACATTATAACGAATATCCATGAACCTCACAAACAGCTTCGCCATTAAGCAGTACATTTCTTATTTCTTACAATTTTCAGGCGAACGGGTTTTTAAAAGCGGGCGGTCTCGCAGGAGGGATTCCTGGAGCCTACACCGGCCTCGCTCTTTCCTTTTTGGATCGTGTCTTCTCGTTGAAGCAAGCCGATCGAATATCGATGTTCGAGTATATCCGCCCCGGTTGGACTTTCCACGCCAAGGGACTTTGGTATTATCTGCCCGGAGACAGCTATCCAGTACTTACTCTCGTTGGCTCGTCCAATTTCGGTGAGTGATTACGTCTTTATTTACTTTGGCTCTACGAAGTACGATAACGATATCAGTTCTCTTCAGAACTTCAACTGTCTTCAGTCTGAAAAAGACTATTTGGGAAAATGGTCTGCGTGTGTGTACGCGATTGAGAGAAAAGGACTGAACCAAATCAGCTCAAACTTGATGTGTGGCCTGCAGGTCACCATAGGATGACAAAATAAGGGTACGAGCAAAATCCGCTTAAAACTTGCTATAGTTATCACAATGATCGAAACACCAAATTTTTTTTTCCTCAAAAACGGCTTTAATGACATTTTTCATATGGGCAGCTCCAAATGGGATAACGACACCGTAAAACTCCCATCCGTGGGAAAATGACGAGAGCAACACAATAAATTACTAAACATTTCGATGAACATTTTAGCGCAGTTTTTTTACTTTCCGCTACCCCAAAGGAAAAGGAAAGTATAGTAATAGTGTCAAACAAAAAAATTGAGTTTCCTTCAGATCTTTACGTTTTGAGTCCTACTGCGTCTAAAAAACCTAATTTCGGCGCGTGTGTCTGTAGTTTGATTTGTGGGAGAGCGGGTGATCCGATTGAGCTGGTTCTTTTTTTGTTTTGTTCGCTATCTTTTGTAGACACCAAAATAAGGTTATGGGCGATTTAAGTCGATGGAAAAGGGGGGTGTGGGACGAAAATTACCAAAAACGAGGGTTTTTCTCATTTTTCTCGAAAACTGCTCTAACGATTTTGATTAAACGTTCAAATTATCTTCTACTCATCAATACCTAACTTTTCTTCTCCATTCATATCTCCACGAAAATACGGTGAACGAAGATATAGGCCCCTGAAGCAAAAATACGTTTTTTACGCTTTTTGGCCAAACGGCTTCAACGATTTTCATCAAACTCTCAGTATGTTTTCGAATATTTGATACCTACATATTGTTCTGATTAAATGTTCCTCTGACAGTCCATTGAACAGGGATAAAAATCAAAATGTGTCGAAAATAACGTTTTTTCGAACATTTCCGTAAATTCCAGGGTGACTACTTCACCAGATGTGATAAATGTTACGGAAAGTCTTCTAGCAACCTATACTCCCTGTCGGAGTCCCCTTTTGAAGGGTGTGTGTGGCCTTAAAAAGGGCCGACGAAAATTGTTGCGTTTGTAGGTCCTGTCTGCCGGTTGAGAAAGTGTGAGGCGAAGAACGGGTTTCTCGGGCGTCGAAGCATTGGTCGAAGGGCTCAGTTGAGCAGTAGCTTCTCACAGCGAGGGACTCGGTTGAGTCGTCGCTCCTTGTTTTTCAGACGCGAGAGGGCGGACTCGTCGTCCCCGCTGGCTCCGCTGTTGGTGGCTGGTTGTTGTCGGAAGAAGGGATCAGTGAAAGAATGCTGTTTGTCCTTTTTTTTTCGGACGCTTCCGGGGAGGGGAAATCTTCAAAAGACACCCAAGTAGGTAGTGTCGGATTTTTACCGACTATAACCCCTGCCCTGCGGTTGCCAACCTGGAGGTTCTAAACCAGAAAGGACAGGAGGCCGGCCTGCAGATGCAGGGGGACTCATGCGCGATTGCGAAGCTGGGAGGTAGGGACGGGTCAGAGTGGGATGAGGGAACAAGGCCTGAGAACAATGTCGGAGGCGTTGGGGGCATATCCTGTAAGGCAGCTGATGGACGGGTTGGGGTGCCGAGCCACCGAATTGCGAAGGTTGAGGGTGTAAGTCGATTTGATACCAACTGAGCAGGGGGGGGGGTATAAACTTGTTCATGACCGTTGCACAGTGCATCTTGGTTTTGGAGGTGTAGAGGAGGGCTACGTCGTCTGCATATTGCGCAGTGACGATTTTTCTGTGGACAGGAATGTCATGGCAGAAGATGTTGAAGAGGGCCGGGGAAAGTTTCGAGCCCTCTGGGACACCAGCTGTGATGTGGTGGGCAGCGAATAGCATTTTGCCAATTCTTACCCTGAAGGTACTGTTTGAGAGGAAGGAACGAATCAGGCCAATGAGGGAGAGCGGGCAATGTAGCAGGATGAGTTTGTAAATCAAACCCTCATGCCAGACCCTGTCAAAGGCCTGCTGGGCATCAAGGAGGAGCATGGACGTATGTCGCCGAGCTGTTTGTCCTTGCAGGCAGGCCCTTATATATGTACTCTTGGAGGGAGTCGTCCTCTCTGGTTGGCTACCTGCTATCCCCTCCAGGAGTAGTCAGTGGCTCGCGGCTAGCGCCCTCTGTCGGGGATGATTTTGCTATGAGGCGCCTTTTGTAGGAAAAGGGTGGCCAGCCGCCACAGTCCCTCTGTATTGACATTATTTCCTTCATAAGGATCCTTGGGTTCCTCTTCGCCTCCTGACGAGCCTTTTTTGGAGTCTTTCCAGCACATCCACGCAGTAGGCAGCGTTAACTGTCTGCCCTTGAGGATGAAACTCCGTATGGACCACTCCTTCGCTGTTGAAAAAGACAACGAGCATCGTTTTCTCTTTTGATTTGCTCATTCTTCCTTTTTAGGTTTGGGAGACTGGTCAGTGTGCCAATTTGGAGTTCAAAAACCCAGGTTTCATCCTCAGTGATCATGTTCAAATAATCAAAAGACACTGCCAAAGTTCATTCGAAATTAGTTACTGGCGTCCCGCTCTGAGTCAAAGCCACGGGTCATAAATAGATGAGCGGCTCACATTTTGGAGCTCATCAGAAGAGTGATTCGAAATCCCCTCTGAACAGCCGCCACGTTTCTTTGCGCAATAAAATAATCATTTATTCGACCAATTTGGACGTATGATACCAATATGTTGGGCACCTGCTCACCCTTACAATTCAGGAGACTGGAGTAAAGGCTCTGGCACAATTTCAGACTCCAATAACCTGAACATCTTTGTGCTTTGAGTCACTCGTCGACAAATTAGTTCATTGATTTTGTTTTTCAGGTTCACGCTCCGTTCGTCGCGATTTAGAAACGCAATTGGCCATTGTCACGGTCAATGAGGATTTGAGGCGGCGTTTAAAAGACGAAGAAGACTCGCTCAGCTCCCTCGCCTACCCGTTCACGAGGCAAATCGGGCTAAGCCCGGAGCGCAAACCCAAGCTCTGGGTCATAACCACGATGAAGCTATTCAAGACATTCTTTTAACTTCCGCAGTTGTTTTTTGTTGACGTTGTTATAGTTCAAACGCTAACGTAGTATTAGTTGGCGCAGTATTTATTGTTTTGTGTTGAAAAAAAAGAGGAAGAATACATTCCAAAAAGAATCGGTTGTATTATTCTGGGTGTTGGATATGACTAATAAGACCAACCTCCATGGATTAGTAGGGGCTGCTGTGGCGTAAATTGTGTAGCCTGTATCTGGGCTACGCTCAATCTGACGCCTGTTAATGAAAGAAAGAAAAAGAAAACTGAACCTGAAAAATGTGAGAAATGAATGGAGAAAAATAAACAGGTAAAAGTGGACTGAATTTATACAAATGCGCAGTGGTATCATGGACGCCAAATAAAAGGTAGCTAAGAGGCAAACTTAAAGAAAGAAAGGAATAATGCTCTCGTTGAAATGTGGAATATGGGGTAAAATAAATTATTCAGGAACTAAAGAAAATAAAGACTGAGTATTCTGACCAGGACTTTTGGTAGGAGAGCTGAGGGAGATCCTGTTTGTCTTCTCGCTTTTGGCTGTTCCTGGAGGAATACAAACAAAGTGTTTAATAGGGAGCGAGCCCCACATGGGAAGTGATACACCGAGAGTGTCAGGGTTGAATGGCACATTGCCTTGTCTAAAATGTCCAGTAATTTTGGCTATCCTGAGAAGCCGTCGGATCCAGAGACTGTGAAGTAAAAAGAATGAGAACGGTTGATGTACAGCTCACATTGCTGATCGTAGGTGCAATGAATGAGGCAGGGGCTGTGGCCAACGAGTTTGTGCGTTGTTGGGGTCGCCAAACAGTCGAACAACTCTAGCGATATCCGTTGGTATCAACAGCTGCAGGTGGCTGTTTGTACGGAACAACCTCCCAGCTGGCCCAAGAACCACTGCCTACCACCTTCACGCTCTGATAACTGTCTGGATCATCGATGGTGGCATCCAACATTCCCGCAGTACAATTACTGTTGGCCGTGGGAAGATGCAGCTCACGTCATGTTTGATTGCCTCTTTTATACAGCAGCGTGTGCACGAGTGCCTTCTTCACTCCAAGGCAGGCATAAAGCGGCTCACTTCACTCCTAAGAGCGAACAAACGTCACTTCAAGACGTGAACTCATGGTGGTACTAACAAAAGGACCCCCGAACGCGTATGTACCTGTACGACCCAAACTCTTCCATTCAGCGGAGGCTCTTCCAGGGCATTTGAGCTGATCGGGCACCTGAAATGCACCAATTCGCTCGAAACATCGCCATAAGTTGTAACCGAGCAGTTCTCTCGTCGCCCTGTCAGTTCCAATCGCTACCACCCAGTTCTCTCTTTGTGGTGGTTAAATTTCCCCTAATGTAATTGCGAATAAAACTGTCCTAAATGCATTCGGTTGACATCATACTCATTCCCCAATTCACATAGTGCGATATCGCTACATATTCGTAACACATACATTGAGCCAATGGGCAGTTAATTCGGCCTGGCCCAGGACACCCATTAAGAAGACCGTGACGAGTGTCTCAGCCTTTTCTGCATCGACTGTGGGTTGAAACTGAGACCACAACCAAAACTACAATTCCTCCTGTTGAGACTGTCTCATTAATTAACATCGAAATGGAATGCCATCTCGGGAGCCTCATTGAGAGACTAAGCCACAGGCCTCTGAGTTTGCAGTTGTTCCACCAAATTGAGGCAAAGACCCCATTAAGTGCTCTGAACTGTCACCTATTGGTGCTAGCGTCTATCTTGAAGGTGAGTGAAGTAGTAAACTATCAATTCAATACGTTTTGGTGGCCGCAGGCTCCTCCTTGAGTCAATATAGGTGAGTGGTGGCGTTTCATCTAACACCCCCAGTTCCTTGAAGGCACTGCCCTCGCAAGAGGGTCATTACATGCCACCTTGGGTGTGTTATTACTACTGCCACTGACCCATTGTCTGGTGTAACAAATGCAGTGCTAAGCCTATCCCAGAGAACTGCACGTTTGACAACCTTTGGAGGTGGCGTTTCTCAATGAGCTTAAAGGTCGGGGGAATTCCTCCAGATAGAACTGCTTTGACCGAATGCAAACAGGTCTCAGTCTCATTGTGATAGAGAAGGTCGAGCCTGACTGCGAGCCATACGCCAATGTGGACGACCTGACTGCTGACCCATGCAGTTGATCCACCAAATTGACGTCAAAGCCCATCAAACGCTCGCGACTGAGGAAAAAACCCAGCTCGTCCTCTTAAAGGGAAAATGGCATGGCCAACTGTTAATATGTTGTCGCAGCCACAGGCTCTTTCTTGAGAAGCAGCCCTCATTACGAGCAATAAGCAAGGCCACTTGGTGTGTGTGTGACACAATTCTCATGTGCTAGGCAATTTACTTGAGCGTTATTGGCGTTTGTTGCCCCTTTGAGGTAGCAAATTCACAGTCAATCGAAGGAATCAAATCTGCCGCTTGAGGCGTAAACGTTATTGTGCTGAGTCGTGATCATAATGAGTAATCAGTGCGTACACTAAGCGGAAGTGAGCCGTGAGACTGCCAACACGATTTCGCGCTGTTTTGAAACTATCGGGTAAAACGGGGAGAAATGGCGGTAAGCTAAACAGCGGTGGTTCGAATTTCGGAATTTCCGAAGTTTGCTGGGTCATGATATGACTTCCTGCGAAGACTCTGCCTGAACACATAACCTTGGCCTGAGCGCAGTAAAAAAAGAAAATCGTTCGCGATATTGAAATTCACAACCGTACAACTTTTGATCTGTTGGGCTGGAGGCTGAGTTAATTTTCTCTGATAATTCTTGTTCAAATTTGATTCTTCGTTGTCTACTCTTGAGAACGTTCACCCCAACGACTTCAACTAGACGATTGAACCAACTGCAGAGCAGCTCTCCTCGTAGATTGTCATGAGCAACTGTGTACAGTAACCACCCAGCGAACCGTCTGTCTCCCGTTGGAGGGCCTTGTAAAATATCTCGTGTGCGTTGCAACACACAACTTTCCTTAGCTCTACGTCAATTCACTTTGTACATGGCTAATTCTATTTAATCAATTCATTTATCACTCAGTTTCTTTGAACTTTGTCAAACAACACTTCACAGCAGCAGGAAGCGGTAGCGCCTTTTGTTCTGGAATTTATTGTGCTGCCCGTACTCATTCCCGGACGATTATTGAGTAATTGGTACACAGATAATTAATGAGCCTGTAAACAAGAATTTTTTGAAGATGGATAGTAATCACTTTTGCAGAGTTATTGGGTAATAACTGTTAGAACTGGTATTAAGCGAAACAGCGGTAGTAGAAATTCAGGAATTTCTGGAGTGAGCCCCATGTATCCCATGAGCGGTTTTAAACACCTCACCCTCTGGGTATTGAATTGGACTACAATACCAATTTTATTTAACACTCTACCAACATTCCAGGGGAGTTTATAAGAAAAAAACCGCGCTAAAAACGCTTTTCGTCGAAAATTTTGATAATTTATTGTGCTGCTCTCGTCATTTTCCTACGAATGGGAATTTTATGGTATAATTGCCTTATCAAAAGATATCAATATAAAAAATTTAATCAAAATCGTTAGAGCCGTTTTCGAGAAAAAAATTTGGTGTTTTAATCACTATGATAACTATAGTTAACTTTCGGTGGATTTTGCCCATACCCTTATTTTTGCGTCCCATGGTAACCTGTAGGCTAGACATCAAGTTTCAGCTGATTTGGTACGGTTGTTTTCTCTAAAAACCACTCTAAATTCGATTTCGTCGAAAGTTTAGGTAATTTATTGTGCTGCTCTCGTCATTTTCCCATAGATGGGAATTTTATGGTATAGTTGCCTTATTGGGACCTATCAACATTAAAAATTTAATCAAAATCGTTAGAGCCGTTTTTGAGAAAAAAAATATTTGGTGTTTTGATCACTATGATAACTATAGTTAACTTTCCGTTGATTTTGCTCATACCCTTATTTTGGCGTCTTATCGTGACCATCGAGCGAGATATGAAGTTTGAGCAGATTTGATACGGTGGTTCTCTCTAAAAATCGTTCACAGACACACACATACCATTTTCCCAAATAGTGTTTTTCGGACTCAGGGGGGTCTGAAACGTAAAGATCTGAAGAAAACTCAAATTTTCTTTTTCAGCCGATTACATAACTTTCCTTCCTACTTCGTAGAGCCAAGGAAAGTAAAAAGGATGGAAATCAAGCAACACACTGTTTCGATATAATGGAATTTTTAATGGAGCGGCCAGACAATCAGCACAACTTGTTTCAACAAATGTTTTCAGTCATCGCATTAATATAATAGAAAAATAAAATGAAAACGATAAATACAGCGGGCGGGCAAAAACGTCGACGTAATTTTTTATTTTTTTTACAGCACAAAACGAAGAACCTGACTATTTTGAACGAAACTGTCACAAACGAGCACCACGTCAGCGCCTAGTTTCAAAACAACGAGTTGTCAATAAACGATTTATTAGGTAGGGTATGACGAAAGGGAAAGGGGGGGGGGAGTGTGCTAAGAGACGGCAATTCACGAAATCTTCCGAGAGTCTTCTTGGTAAATGGGCTACGCGGCTAGAAATCATGCTGATATCAGGGAAATAGAGGGTGGCGTTCAGGGAGGATTGAGCCTGTTGCGTGAATGTATAAAGTAATACTGTAAACCTTCCCCAAGCTGTAAACCACCCGACAGTCACAAAATTTGAAAGCGCCTTCTTGGCTCTGGATGTCCCCCTCTCACAATTTACCTGGTTGGACTTAACAAATCTGACGAATTGCGGACCCTCCGGGCTCTCGCGGAGTAGCTCGACAGCGAAAATGCGGAGAAATTCCTCGGACGATATTCACCAAGCGCCAAGGATCGAGAGTGTGGACGGGTTTTGCTTGGTTGTCCTCCCCTCGATCAGAGAGCAGTTTTTGTACCTCGAGTTAAAGGATAACGAGAGGGCAATGTGCTGGAAACCTCCAGGTTTCTCGTACACTCCCAATTGGCCTAGGCAAACATGCTTCTCCAGACTTGTGTATAGATGCGTGTGTTTTCGCCTAGTCCAACTTCAGCAAACACGCTCTGGGAGTGTCGATGAGTGTTCGTTGCCTCGTGTCTTGATTTAAGTGAACAGCTTCCCAAGAGTCTGGAGGGGGTGTTGGAGGAAATCCGAGGCGTTTGAATTTATTCATCAACTAGAAGAGTGATACCAACAACATAACCCTCGAACTTGTACCAAACTCTGAGTGCAGTTTCTAAAAGACCAAGTGACGACATTTTCAGTTATACCTAACGTATGAGTTGGGATTTGGAGAGTACTCGGCCAACTCTGAGAAATAGGCAAACAGTGCTTTCGTTTTTAAGCGATAGCATCTGAATTCTAAAAATGGTAACCAGAACAGCAAAGATGGGACTTCATGTACTTAGTTGTTTGCTCATCTCAATAATAAAATGTATGACATTTGGGGGGAAGCTAACTTGTGACAATACTGTTAATGAATATTATGACTAAAGGCCGCGATGATTGCGAGTCTTCAATTAATGATGAAAATAACGAAATGCGTGGAGAGTCAGCACTAGAACTAAAACAGAATCAACATTTGTGCTAGATCGCCAGTTATAATACAGGAACCACGAACGTAAAGTTTAGCGAATTAACCCCTAAGTTCCAGGTTTACTTTAACAATTTAATTCGCTACATTTTACTTACGTAATTTGAGAATGGAACGGAGTAATGAAAATTAAGAACGGCTAGGTTATTGTCAGGTTCCTAGCAACTGATGGCCTGAACTGGGGGCAGTACTGGGCCATCCCTCGGCTAGCAGAAGATGAACTAGTGATGACCCAAAGACTGAAGACTCTACTCCCTATTCGTGTGGAGGCCTTGGAGCTACAAACAAGAGAAGCGGTTCGATATTTGGGCAATTTGTAATTTGGTTTCCACATTCAGCAAGCTGCAGATGAAATGGCCCCAGTAACGACGGCTCTTTCCTGTTTGACGGCACCAGGGGGCTGTGGGCATGCTTGAGGCGAGTGCTTACGAACGCACAGTTTCTCAGGAGGCAGTACTGCAGTGTTATCCCAATCCCTCTTCTGCCAGCGGCCAAGTCTGAACACATCAAGAGGACAAAACGAGTTGAGCACAGCCCAGGCAGCTAATTCCAGCACTTAGTCGACGGCTTGGGTGTTGCCACAGTTCCTAACAAGACACGGATCATATAAGGAGTACCTTTGGCTGCAAGCCCAAATTACCTACACCCCCGGGCAATGATGCTTTTAGTGCCATCTTCCTGAGGCATAGGCGGGAAAGCGGGCTGTGCACGGTGGAAAGCCCGCTTGTCCAAACATTCATTTGCTGCATGTTGAATTCTGAGGAAAAATAGAGGCACTCAGCTCAATTGCTCGGGCAGTGCTCAGCCAGAATGGGATGGAACTTGCCGATCAGGGGCCAATGTCTCAAGAATGAAAACATGGAGGAAAGACCACCCCATGAACCTCCCATACTGCCAGGCAGGATGATGTATGCCAATGAGGATTCTCAGGAGGACAAGAAAGACGAGCAGCCATTGCAGAGTCGAGAAGGCCAACCTGATGCAATGTGCTAAATGGTTCCGCGTTGTTTATCAATACGCAGGAATAAATTCATGGGGCCATTATGAGCAGATCCTCCCTTACACGTCCAAAAAAAGGTAAATAATTGGCGACCAAGCACATTCCGCCCCCTTCAATAAGCTGACGATTTTCTCGATCTTTGGGATCTTCTCACCAGACAGTCCCGGTTTGCGTCATCCCGAAGTACATCTCTTTTAAGGAACGATCTTTCGGCAAATTCGGAGGTGCTTGCACTTATTGAGCTGGATCGCAGCCTAATTGTTTCTGCTCAAAGATTAGTTCGTTCGTTCTTACACGGCGTTTCATGAGAACGCTCTGGTTTGCACCTTCCTTGTGCATCCATTGGAACACAAAAATGAAAAGCCGAGGGCTAGAGATAACCCAATAGGAAGAAGTGCACAAAGATCTGATCCCTCTTATGCAACTAATTGCTCTCCGTATGAAAGAATGTTCAACCATGCGTTGTTTGGCTAAACCAAGGAATGTCCTCATGAAATGCCGCGTTAAGTCTTAACATTAGTCGAAGGAGTCCATCTGATTGAAGCTAATCCAGAATATGCCAAGAGAGGAAGATGGAAAGGAAACCACCATTTCCTTGAATTACTTAGCTCCTAGAGGACACACGCCAAGAAGTGCAAGCGCCTCAAATTGTAACGAAAGCCAACAAATCCAGCTTCCATCTTAGGAGAGACGTACTTCGGGATATTTTTGTGTCAGCTCATTCACACACGTTGTCAACTTCATTTTTGATTCTTCGCTTTTGCCGTGGCTCGAGGTTCTCCTTGCCCTAGCGTTTGAGCTTTGCTCCCAAGGGACTGGGCCATGTGCGTGTTGAGGCGCTTAAATTTCATCGCAACTCCTCTGGAGATGGCTAGTTTCACAACGCGTAGGGTTCAGCGATACTCAAAAGAGATGGAAACGAAGAAACATTCTTTTCCGCTCGTAAATTACTTAAAGGTAGGACAGATTAGCCCATAATCAGCACAGATTGGTTTATAACGTACTTATACGCTTTTATCGCAGTTTTCTGTCTGGAATACCAAAGGAGCCAAAGATACGTGCAACATTGGATGCCAGTGAACCAGCCCTAATCAACAATGAACCTCCCATTCCACGCCGCTAACGTCGAGGTTTTGAATCGGCTCAAGATCGCTAAATGAACAGAAATAATGGCACATCTAGTCAGCAACGTATCGCACAACTCTCTTCCCTCCCTAAATGTCATGCGCAGTGGCAACTGTTCGACACATTCCTACAGAAACCCGTACGAGGAATGCAACTTGGCGACTCAATTTACATGTACAGCTTTTATATACATCCACTCCACCAAAGCGCATTATTTTCGTACCACTCAGGTCCCACAGATTGCACATTGTGATCAACTATTCAGTTTATCGACGATGAGCATTCGAGAGGGCAGGAGAAGGAACTCCAGCGCTTCGAAAAATCCCTATTCCAGAGGGCTGTAATTCGTATTTCACCCGTCAGCACTGTTCGCCAATTAGTTCTTCCAGAGACCCCCCCCCCCCCATATTCGCCTCAATTCAAGCCAAATGAGTCTTTCCGAGGTCGAGCTTTATGATCTGGCGTCTTTTGAACGGGTTAAATTGCAAACAACTCCAAAGTACCCCTGTCAATCAACTAAGTCGATCAGTGGGAACACAAAACCACTACAACTGCGCAGACAATCAAAACAATAAAAACGCAAAATTAGATTTGGGGGGGGGGGAGGAATGAACAATTATGGTTCCACCGATATCAGCATAATTTCGAAAGGGGGCGCAGTTGATCTAATTGATCAATAAGTCGCCATCAAGGTGATTCAAAAGCCACAACACCTTTACGGCTTCATTTTGGGAAATTGAGACCCACGACCGAAGGTACAGTCCCTCGATGCGCTTATGAGTTGAATCACGTCGATGGTAACTTATCAATTGACGTAGGAACGAGATTTGTATGCTTTTGAAAACCGCCCCTTAGGAGAATTTCAGGTTTTTCCACCCGACTGGAATAACAGCGACATTGCGCAACCGAGAAACACCCCCCCACCTTCACCCATTTGAAGCTCGTCAAACTACATACCCCTCTGCGTGCACTGAAAGCTCCTTCCCTCCCCTCGCCAACGACAAACCATAAAAAATGATCGTCATTCGAACGTGTTCGTCGAACAAAATGCGTCAGGAGCGGCGGAACAACGTATTTACACGGACTCGACAGTTTTCGACCCATCGCCCTTCAAGGAACGACAACAAATTACATTTTTACGTCTAAAGGAAACAAAATATTCCGGACGCATCGAACTAAACCAAAGTAAAACCTCTTTTTTTTTTTAATTATTCCGTTACTTAAATAAAATCCTATAACCCCCAATTCCTAACATATAAAATTAACGTTAGAACAAATTTGCAAATTACATTTATAAAACAAGGAACCGAAAAAAACGAACCAAGCTCTCAAAGAGGCGAAATGACAATAATTTACAATAATACGAACTACGTTTTTCCCCTCTTCAAACGTCCACAAAAGAACTCTATTTACGTTACACAGGTTTTTGTTTCATACTAAATTACATTCTCAACTTTAAATCTAACAACTTTTTCTTTTTTTTCCAGTAGTCACGACGAAACAGACGAAAAAAAGGCCTTTTTTTCTCGTTTAGTTTTCGTAAAGTAAATTTATTATTTGTAATCAATTCTATTTACAATTGAGGCAAATGAAACGCGATAAATTATTCGAAAAAGTGACGTCCGGGTGGACTGAAGGCGTCGGAGGGAGTGTGGAGGCTCTGTGGTGGTGGGGGGGAAATAGGGAGGAGAGGTTCTGTAGGGAAGAAAAGGGGTTTTGGTAAGAACGTCGAATAAGGTTGAGATGAAGGGTGGGAGTAGTTGGAGGGGAGGGGGGAGAAACTTCATAAATAAAAAATGTCGCGTCATCCTCGATTTAATTGAGAAGAGGTAGTTGTCGGGTGTAAATGGGCTGCCAGGTCCCGGAGGGAGGAGAATCGAATCACTTTAGGGCCTGAAAAAAAACAAACAAACTAAGAGTTATAAAAGGTTAGTGATCAAAACAGGCGAGGGAGTGTAGGATGCGGCTCTACTCTTCAGCATGCTCTCATAGCGTTAATGTATAGTGGATTCCTGAGCACGAAGAGGCGTCTACTGTACATCTACTGTGGGGCGTTTCTTAGCAATCAGAGGACTGGAGAATATGCTAGTAGAATGTGTTAAAGTTCCTAATCGATGTCATGTCGATATATCGCTATTGCCCAATAAACTCATTACGATTCCAGAGATGCAAGCGTCTTTGGTCCTCCCAGTAAATCTAAATTTTAATAGGTCATGCGGCCCAGTTCACCTTATTTATGTAATCCTAATGATTTATGTAATTCGCGATTCCGTCGAGTAATAACGCGCCGAAATCGTCATCGCAGTGAAACCGTTTCGGCCTTCAAGTGCCGTAAAAATCGTATCAGTTCAACAGGTGTAAAATGACCTCCAACACCGCACCAGCCGCACTCATGCTACTCTACCCAAATCTTTCGACCGAAAATTTCGGAAATTGGAAATTTCGAGTCCAGACAATTTTGGAGGAAAGAAAAGTCAAATACGTGATCGACACAAAAGAAGAAGAAATACCCACAGATCCGGGCAAACTAAAAATTTTTCAAGAGCACGATGCCATCACGGATATCAACACATACACGGATATATGCACATCGGTTATATCAAAGACGAGACAACCGCCAGAAAAATGTTAGAAAAATTAAGCGATGTCTTCGAAAGAAAAAGTACTTCAGCAAGATTCATGATTATGAAAAAATTAAAAAACATGAGATGTCGACTTGAGGATGATCTTCAAGAACATTTTAACAAAATGGAAACAATATTCACCGAACTGATTTCAATGGGGAGTAAAATGGATGAAACCGATAAAATTTGCCACATTTTATTTTCTCTGCCAGAAGACTACTCCGCTCCGCCACAGTCAACGCCATCGAGACGATGAAAGACGAACTTACCATGTCGTTCATCAAAGGAAAATTGCTGGATGCCGAAATGAAACTGAAAATAGATGATCACATCGGTGAATCAAGTAATCAAGGTCAGTCGGCTTTTCATTCGCAAAATTTCAATCGTCGCAGAGGTAATTGGAATAATCGACGCAATTTTCGTGGCCAGTATCGTGGAAGACGGAATCATCTTTCGTATAACGGCAACCATTTTCGAGGAGGATTTTCACTATCTTATCAAGGGGCTCATCTCTCGGATTCGGCGAATGCGCAGGCTGGTAATCGGTTCACCAGCATCAGCCAATCAGGTGAAATATCTTTCGTGGCACTCAACATCGATACATCTCAAGACGTCCATCAATCCAAGTACAGGTTTATAATCGATAGTGGTTGTAGTTTGCATCTAGTGAAGGAGGAACTCGCGAACGATATCGATGATGTCCACACACTTCCGAAGCCGGTACATATAAAAATAGCAAATGGACAAACGATAACAGCAAATACACGGGGAAACCTTCGCGTTCAGTGCCAAAACGTAAACAAAAACATTGTAAACGTCGTAATCGTTCCCGATCTGATGCATAATTTACTTTCAGTAAAATTCCAAAATTTCATAAAAATGATGCATATGATGTCTTAAAATTATTATTTTTTGTTTTGTTTATAGCTAACCATGTCAAATTCTTTCTCTAACAAGCTCTCAAAATATGTGAATGTTCTAAATGCAATTTGTAAATAAATCTTCGATATTTTCTTCTTTTCAAATTGAGGAGGTTGTGTTAAAAGTTCCTAATCGATGTCATGTCATCATGTCGATATATCGCTATTGCCCAATAAACTCATTACGATTCCAGAGATGCAAGCGTCTTTAGTCCTCCCGGTAAATCTAAATTTTAATAGAATGCATGAGACTGCCTGGAATGCTATGGGAGTGAGGAGCTCAAAACGTCTTATGCGGGGGGGCATAGTAGACATCCCTAGGTGTAGGTATAAATGAGGACACACCCTGTCACGTCCTGTCCCACTGCCAAAGGCTAAAAGGGGAGCCGATTTTTGGTGTTTAGTACACTTTCTCCAAAGGCCATCAATAGACTCTTGCTTTCTTTAGGACATAATGAGTGACAGTCAAAGCATCCAAAAAAATTGCTGAAGAACTAATGCACGTCAAAAGTGGTGAGACAATGCTGTTAACGCGAAAAAGGAAGACGTATTTTATTGCTCCCCTCCTCGGCGTCGTCTGAAAACCCCCGCTTCTCAAGTTCACCGTTTCTCGAGGACTGCCCCGCTCTTTATTGGACACAACGCGTTCAGCCGCTCAATTATCCTTTTCAAGCTGCCACCTTCATCGCTTTGTTCCCCTGGGTCATCAGCATCCCACCTGACATCTACTCTCACACGAGCATCACTTGCCAACTCCTCGCTGCAAGAATCGCCGACTTCACTTAACGGTCAGACGTTTATATTATCATTTCTCAAGGACACTAGCTTAGACATTGTGGACAATCTCTGCTTTTTGTTATTTACCATCATTTAATAGGAACTCCTAATTTACGCTTTTTTCTTATTTTTTTATATTATACGTTTGTCACTAGGGTTAATCGGTTTTTTATTATTGAAAACCCCGCCTCTGTGTCTACAAACAAATGCAGGATTGGGCTCAACTCATTAGCGAGCTCTAATAGAGTTAATATGTGTTCTGGATTCCTGGGAATAAAGTGTTCACTGGAAATGAGAGAGCAGGACTCGGTTTGTCTACTGATATGGCCGCTTCCCCACTGTGGAGAGTGTCTGGCAATCAGGACTGCGAGAAAACACGCTAATTGAAGCATGAGGGCACTCCACATGTTTTATCTCAGGACCAACGCACGACGCCTTCTGTTGATGTAGAAGAAGGACTTAAGGCTAATAGTGAGAATCATCACAGGACACTGCAAGACAGACAGACGCACGTATGTTAAGAACATAGTCGACACCCCTAGGTACAAGGAAACTTCCTCATGCCCTGGCCCAGTACTAAAGCGATTTTTGGTCTTTGTTACAACTTCTCCAAGGCTCTTGTGTTGAGGGGTTTTTTTTTTTGGAAATGTTCGGGGAGCTGCTGACTCAGACGAAAATTACAGCGATTGCAAGCTCCTCTGATTCATTGGCCAACTTTCATTGGGATTGTGAACCATCGTCTTTAACCTGTATACTACGATCACCCGGTGTCTTTAATAGGAAGTCAGTCGGTACACTTGCAGGAAATACTGGGTGCGGCATAAAGGTCGGACGTTTTTGAAAAAATCATAACTTTGGTAATTTCTACTCAAAAACAATTTTATTGACGTATTTAGATTCACAATTTGAAAGCATTTTAGAAATTCATGTGTGGAAAATCACATCAGTCAAGTGGCGTCCCTCGTTTGCGATACACTGCTGGAGTCTTTCTTGGAAATTTCCGAAAACTCTTTCCAACCGTTGCTCTCTCAACTGTGACGATTTCCATGCGAATAGCATCCTTCAATTCCTCCAATGTTCGGGGCTTGTGCTGGTAAACACGTGCTTTGAGGTGCCCCCACAGAAAAAGTCACATGTGGACAAATCTGGGGACCGAGGAGGCCAATGAACGTCACCGAACCGGAAATAAGGCGGCCAGGGAAAAGAGGACGGATAACGCTCATTGTTGCCCTAGCTATGTGAGCGGTTGCCCCATCCTGTTGGAACTACATACGAGGCATATCCACAAAGTAAGTGTACTCGATTTTTTTAGGGATCAAAAAAATTTATTAAAACAAAAAAAAATACGTGCTTACGTAGGTATACATTTAAGCTATTTTTCTACGTAGTCGCCATTTCTCTCGATGCAGGTAGTTAGGCGGGGGATCAATTTTTCTATGCCTGCCTCGTAGAAATCTGCCGCCACTTCCTTCGTCCACTTGTCGACCTCCCTCTTCACCTCCTCGTCGGTTGAAAATTTTTTTCCACCCATGTGCGTCTTTAGAGAAGTGTGAGGTCGGGCATTGTCATGGAGCAAGCAAACTCCCTTCGTCAAAAGACCCCTCCTTCGATTTTGACTCTTCTCAATTTTTTCAGGGTTTCACAATACCTTGCCGCGTTTATGGTCTCCCCCTGAGGCAAATAATCGATCATGTGGTCCCAAAACACTGATGCCATGATTTTTTCCCCAGAAATTGTGGTTTTGAACTTTTTGGCTGAGGGTGAAGTGGTGTGACGCCACTGTTCGGACTGTCTCTTGGTTTCTGGAGTATAGTGTGCAACCCAAGTCTCAACTCCAGTAACAATACACTTGAGGAAATCATCACCCTCCAGTTCATACCGTTCCAAAATCTCTTCAGAGGTCTGCACTCGATTCAACTTGTGTTGTTCAGTCAGTTGTTTTGGGACCCATCTTGCACACAGTTTATGAAATCCGAGGGTTTCTGTTATTGTTTCGTGCAGCAAAGATCTGGATATTTCAGGAAACTTCGTAGAAATTTCGTCCAGAGTCAATCTGCGATCGTCACGGACCGCATTCTCAATCTTTTCCACAAGTTTGTCAGTCACAATCGACGGTCTCCCACTCCTCAATTCGTCATGCACATTCGTACGACCGTTCTTAAACTCCCTACACCACTTGTACACACTCGTAAGATTCATGTGTCCTTCACCATAAATTGCCTTTACCTCATTAAAAATTTCAATTGGGGATTTCTCCTTAACAACGAGGTACCGGATGACCGCGCGGATTTCGCACTTGGCGGCAGAGTCGATCGACATCTTTCACGAGAAATGCTCCTGAGACCACAGTTTTCAACGTACCGACCTCATTTTGGTCTTGTTTCGGAGGGGAGGAGTCACGCTACACGACAGTGTGCCCAACATAGCAAAAAAAATTCCCTACGGCCTACGGGAGCTTCAGTACACTTACTTTGTGGATATGACTCGTACGCCAATACGTTTTTGTCTCAATTCAGGTGTAAAGAAGCCGGTTATCATCTCGACATAGCGTTCTGAGTTGACGGTAACAGCAATGCATTGTCGTTTTCAAAGAAGCAAGTTTGGGATATGGCGCACCAAACAGTAACTTTTGGGCTATGCAGTGGTTGTTCGGGTAATTGTCGGGGATTTTCATCAGCCCATAACGACAATTTTGCTGATTCACCATGCCATTGAGGTGGAAGTGGGCCTAATCGCTCATGAGGATCTCATTTTGTTCAATAAGTGCTTCCATCTCACGGGCGAAGGTCATTCGTTGTGCATAATCCCCTGGGTGTAATTGTTGCACAATGGACAACTTAGAGGGGTGAAACCTCAACTCTAGATGCAAAATACGCCTAACCGATCGATCACTGAGGTGAAGTTCAGCAGCATGCAGGCCAGCTGATCGACTCGGGCTGCAAATTAGTGCTTGTCGTACACTTTCAATGTTCTCTGGTGTTCGAATCGATCTCCTGTTGGTCTGTTCCTCATCAATGAACCTCGTGTACGAAGTTCTTCAACCCAACGAAGAATGGTGTTTCTAGAGGGAACAGCCCGATTTCGGTGGATATTAAAATGACGACGAAACTCACGCTGGACTGCCGTGACGGACTCGTTATTATGAACGAGACTGTCGTAAGCAAAAACGCGGTGCTCTACTGTCCACTGGTCAAAAAATGCTAAGACCTCCCGACTACAATGTTCCCTTCCCCACGTTGGTCGACCCATTAGGGGGGAAGTACTGGCCATTTCAAAAACGTCCGACCTTTATGCCGCACCCTGTGCATAGCATTGGTTAGGAAGCTGAGCATGGACGTGTGAGGTAGTAGGACTAGTCTGGTGCCATGCTATTGTTACTTCTTGTCCCTCATTCCTTTAAACGTATCTATTACCTGACTTACTGTTAGTTATTTAACCTATCATCCTGAATCTATTCCTCATGGGTGTCGAACGACAGATCAAGTGAGGGCTAAGGATATCCTCTGCTGCCTTCTCACTATTATCTTCACTTGAAACCTTTAAATCATCGTTTATTAGCCTCAACTCCTTAGAATGACCATATGACCCTTCCTGAGGATGATCAGTTGTTATGGGCACGATCTAATCGTGTAGTGATAAAGGAATGAAGGAGGTTTAACTCATTGGAGTCGTTCCTGCCACTTTTAAATGAAGAGCGAAGACGCAGTCGGCCGAGAAAGGAAACGTTGAGACTGTGATAGTCAGGCTTCCACAATCGGGTCGCTAGATTCATATTCTGATTCTAACGACGAGAGATGCTAACTGTAATTATTGGAGATGCACCTTGTGGAATTACGAAGGAAGTTGCCTTGTTGTTGTGACTCAGTAGACCCCCCCAACCCTGCGGATAGCACAGAAGTATTCAATTCTGACACAATAGGAATCCTGTGGGGTTTAGTCTGGAGTCTGAGTCACTCAGAGGCAGGCATTCAGTGGGGGTGGAGGGGAAGCTTCAATTCCCCTTGTCAAGGGACGTAATCATCATTATATCCCTCCTACGTACTTTCTGACAAGGGCAACTAGGGTCAAACATGCTAGACAATAGGATATGTTTGGGAGCTTAGTCTAACTGGGAGAGGAGACAGACTTTGTGGATTATATCACAATAACAAAGGAAGTGGCCTCGTAATTACTATACACCCAGATCCATTTTATTACACAATCTCTCCTATCAGGAGACAGATGAGTCAAGATCAGTCAACTGAGTTTTTCAATGCGACCCTTCAATGCATTTCAGCGCCTCCAGTGCTAGCATATGTTTCTACATATCCTCTAGGACTACCTTAAAAAAATGATAACTTGAGAAATATATGAAATTACCTGAGATCAACGCCACCTGCTGGGGGGGTTGTAGCGGTTATAATTATTAGATTTGAAAACGTAATTTTTGTAAAAATCTTGCCGCGGCGGCCGGGGGTTCCAATTATTCCTACGATTTTGATACTCCTGAAACCTGTTCCGGTTTCCCCCGTCCTTATTTCCATTCATGTGGTACTTTACTTTCTTCATCTGGAAACAAAAAAATGATCACTGAGTTACACACAATATTTCGCTGGGCCTCTGCAGAAATAACATAATGAATATCCACAGGCAACAAATCGTTTCTAAAGCCAAAGGCCATTTGGTTAAACTCTCGGGCTAAACTTTTTTAATAAACAGGGTCCTAACGACGTGTTTTAGCGAGCCATGTGCAGGTTTCTGTCGGGTCAGGTTCTCTTATTTGAGGTCAGTCGGCACAAGCCACGTACGGAAGCTGAGGCTTTGAGCTTCAACCCTTGATGTGGCTTGCGAGCGCTTTAACCATTTTTTGGTATTTCAAACATAATGACCACTTCACTCCCACAGCGGCACAGATGTATAGCACCCCGATGCTAAGGGCTTGCAAATCAGGGACATTAAGACCCCCATGGCTTGGGAAGGGACCAGCCTCTGCTCCCTCTTCGCATGTGGGCCTCACAACTGCCACATTTTGGCGAGGGCTTGGAAGGAGAAGTTTAAAAGGTAGGGAGGCATGTCCCTCTCATTTTTGTTTTGGCCATTTGTACGTGGGAGCGCTAGTAGGACACTGCTCATAGCCCAGAGGACAGGGGCTAAGTGATGTTGGGAGAAAGAGGGGATATTCTGTAGCCAGAGGCCCTGCCCGAGGGCTCCCTCCTACATACACGACTCACTGAAAGCACGAAGTCTTTCATTAGGCACCACCCGAGATGAAGGCAACGAGGAACAACAATATTCAGTCAGCATGTAACCGAATAGTGTCCAATGCATCACAGTACTAGCCAGCGTCACTGTTCCCAATTTGCCTTGGGTGATGGGAAGGGGGGGGGGGTGAGTTTTTTTAGCGAAGAGTTTGGAAAATTTGAGGCGAGTTAATCAGATGAAGTCAGGTCGTAAGCATTTCCAGCTTCACACCTCGGGATCACACCAAGTTTGCAAAGATTCTGTGTTTCACCGACGCGTAACAACAAAATGCTGTCAAGCATCACGCATTAGACAACCGTTTTTCGCAATTATTTCCTAATTTAAAAGGTCACTAGTACATTTCAATTTACCTGGCCTCTTTCGGCGGAGTTATCGTAAGGGCTACGAGACCTCTTGTTGGAATGCTCCTTTTCCATTTCTTTGTCAATGAGGGAGCGATCACCATTCCATGAATTGATGTCTGGAAAATGAAAGAAAAAGAAAAGAAGATAATAACTCAACACAGGGCAGTAGGCTCCATATAGTTAACACAACACGAGTAAATCGAGAGTAATAATAAGTTTTGTGCTCACTCGAGTGGCTGTAGCCCTGGTGTCCCATTCTAAGTAGAGATTGCACGGTGCCATTTTGAGACGAATTGTACTCTCGTGGCTTTTCTGGAGTCTTGTCCTTATTTCGACTGGAGAAATTTAAATAGTTTAAAAATTCAATAATCAAATAAATGTTGAAATCAATTTGAAAGAGATTGTAGAGCTCGAATGATGAGAATCACCTCGTTATCGACCACATTCCCGACGAAGTACTTCCAGCGGGCGATGGTAAGTCAGTCCTGACAGGCGTGACAGCCCAATTTTTCTCTACGTCGACTTTAATCGGACTCATCAATGCGTTGGACGGTTGCGCTTCGCCATTCCTCTTGGCAGGCGTTATGGAGCCTCCAGCGACTCCTTTCGCTGTTTCTTCTGTGTTTAAAAAGTTATAGTTTTACAAGCTGTTCAAAGATGCAGTAAATTGAAGTGACGTACAGACCCAATCCCAGAGAGGTCCTCCTTTGCGCTCTTGTGGATTAACCAAGGCCTAAAAGACAGCGTCCACTGAAGGGCTCCAACTGATCACGCCACAGAGTGCTTAGTTGTCACGTGGAGAGTGAAACGGGAACTTCCCCTGCTCCAAACTCAGTAATGGCCTCTCCACTGAACGTCTTAGGAAAAAGTGGGTTGAGCCAATTAGCTGGACGAACCAGTTCCTTATGAGACATGGGGACTTTAATGCGTCTCACCATACTACACGTCTGGTCTGTTGTAGTTCCTACATCAGTGGGCAACGGTTGTAAGAACAGCCAAACCTTCCAGCTTCAACTGCCACTAAGCAACCGTTTCATCCAGTTTGCAAAGAAGGTTCGCACGTCCACAGAAAATAGGCAGTCATTTGGACTCGCATAGCATCTTCCATGGTTGCCTTTGCCTCAAGGGCAGTCTCTGAAGGCTTTAAGGGATATTTCTGGGTTCCACAATGGGGCTTCTCTTTTGAAGTTCCAGGGCGTTAGCTCTCCCTCACGACCGTTGCAGATCCACCCACCAGCACCAGACTCAAAAAACAAAGTCATTCCACAACCAGTGCCAGTGGCATTCAGTAGCTCTCCACTCTCATCCTAACGCCAGTTCACCTGGTCGCTCAAATCCAGTTGTGCACAAGATGAAGATATAGTCGTGATGTCGATGAGAGCTAAATCAGAAGACTGCCTCGATATCGAAGTACTTGCCTAACACCGTTTGTGTAATGAGATCGACGCCAGCAGAGCAATGTGAAAATTACTGCATAGCTTCATTGAGGAGCAAGCACCACTGGGCATACGCATAAATGAGGCGAGGATGGAGACATTCCAAGTTTTCCAATTAGCCAAAATGATCAGAACTTTGAGAACGTAACACATCAATAAAGTTCCTTAAACCCGACCAATGCTGAACGTAAGTTTAAAACTCCCAACACTCAACAGATGATAGCTTGCACACAGATGTTATAATGTAACAGAGTTAACAGCCTGTTGGCTATATTTTGCAGCGTCTTCTACCAAATCAAGTGACCTCTGATAAGAGAGCCAGTAGTCCTCTGGCAAGGTTAGTACAAAGGAGCTAAAACACGGGATGGTACCTTTGAGCGACAATCTGATTTTCCTCAGCCTCTTCCCACAGTTTGCAAAAATACTTCTTAGTATTGTTGCTATTATACATTTTTGAGCACTCTTCAGCCTTCCATTGTGGCGAGCCATCTCGTTATAGCCACCTTGCGCCACTAGTGATCCGCTGATTAAGTAGGGTGTTGCTCGTTACATCCTCATACGCTTGCACTTGACCTCCACTCCTTAGGTGAGTTTTTAGACATGAAATTACCCTTTGAGCTGTTTGGTGGCGTTAAACCGTCACCTTCCAAACTGAAGCAACACACTACAGCTCAGACAAGAACACAACCCTCGTGCAAGAGCTACTCGACATTCGCTCAGCATCCACCGAACCCAGACCCATTGGGGTACGGCAAGTTGGATGAGGCGCGAGTGAGAGCTGCTGAACAGGTACAATTTGGTTGTTGCCAACGACCCAAATGCCTGAGGTAGGTTATTCACTTTGCTATTGCAGAGGAAAACATTTACTGCACCAAAAATGCCTACTGGCCCCAATTTTCTAGGGTATTGGAAAGTGAACTACATGCTGCAGACACCGACCTAATACCACGAGCTGCTCTCACTTGAAGAGGTGCACGGCACTCTGCTGAGCTTTCTGTACTTGGACAACAGAAGCACAAAGTAATCAGTCCCCTAAGGAGAGTGTTAATAGAGCCAAAAGGATATAAGCTGGGGGTTTTATCCCCAGCAAACGAGCAACTGGTATGATTTCATGATTGGCTTTAATAACTTAGCCTGAGAACGATTTAGCGCTTTTTGAACGAATAAAGCAGCATTAGTAACATTCACACAGTACGCCCACTTACCTCTGTGCTCATTCTTCTTCCAGCCATTGGTCGTAGGAGAAAAGGCATGTACTGATTGGGGCGGGGCTGTTGGCGGGCCATGTTTCTGTGGAGAGCTTTCACCCTCTGAGTCACTCGATTCGCCAGAAAGGTAGGGCACTAAACGCAGATTGCCATCTCCGTTTCTGTAAAACAAATAAGATACGGTATTGTTTTTTTGTACCAAAGGAAGGTTATTAAGAGCTTAACACTTTCTAAACTGGCTCCTATCTAAATTAATCCAATATCTGGAACTGATCATTCTGGCTAGACATTTCAGATATTGAGATGCCCATTCATGCCTACACCAATTACATCGAGGCGTCGATAAAATTCTTAATAATTTCACAATAGGAGACCTGCATTGGGCTGATTTCTCATACAGAGCAGGCGTTTGACCGAGTGTGGCACCCTGGCCTCCCCTTTAAAATAAAACGAGCGTTGCTAAACATGACTGACCACACCTACACAGTCCAATACCAGAACTCCATGTTTCAGACTCGGTTTTCTTCCAACATTATCCAAGGCTAAAATAAAAACATGCAGACCAACCCATGAACAACTAGCAGAGAATCAAAGACCATACCAGCTCAATGGCCTCTAATCCCTTTCACTCGTAGTGGACTTACAACGCCCACCCCACCCACCATTGAACCCAAAGAAGGGTTCATTGACTCTTCCCTAACCCCAACGGAGAAAGAACTCACGGCAGAGTAACATATAACGAATCAAACTTATAGGGCACTCTCAACTAACTAGTACCTGCATATTGTTCCTCATAAATATTTGAGTATAAATATGTTAAACGAAGATACAGCGCCCGTACATGGAGAGGGTTGTCGAATTTACGGGGGGTTGCAGAAAGTTGTTTTTTGCTGCTTCCCAGATATTCCATCTATTGCTCTGGAACTAGAGGGAGAACCCTGTAAAACAAGTTATCCATGGAAGCAATAGTAGTGTGCACTCGATAATTTCGTGGACTGCTCCTGATTATTTTGCAACCATTGTTCACGAATCTAAGAAATGTTTTCCTTTTAACGCAAGAGAAGCTGTTATTGTTTCCTTCCATTCACAATTAACATCGCCAAACACCTGATACCGATCTGATCTACACACACCCACAACTCATCAGTGGAATAGTATTCTCTCAACCTCATCGCCTTGAGTCTCATTCCCAATGCCTTTTGAGAATAATTCCTCCTGCAATTAGAGAATTTCCTTCTGAGCATCACCTTTTGCCCAAACGCTGACCCATCTTGACCACAAGTTACTCATGAACATTCAGCCACCATTTATATTTCAGGAAGAGCTATCAATTAATTTTGCTCAGTGCCATTTTACGTACGTACGAATGTTTCCACGTTGGTTTTTTTTGGTAATCAAGTTGAAATGCCCCACCTCCGCATGAACAACTGTACTGACTGACTCCTATAAATGGGACCGGGCGATCATGGTCTAGTGGTTAAGACATTGGTTCATAATTTTTCGACGATAGTCAGCAATTGTGGATTGGAGCTTCGCGCAATTTGCCGTCATTTTTGCCCGAGTCAGCAGCTCTTCAAAAGCATCTTCAAACTTACCTCAGTACAATTGCCAGCGCAAAGGGAAATAAAATGGGCGACGCGCCTACTACAATGTGAAAGAAAAGACTTTCCTGGTAGCCCCCTCATTTCTTAAATCAAAGATCGGATTTTCCGGGAATTGTGCCTGAGCCAGGGGATCCCCTATCATCTCCAAACCCCCCTCGTAACATTGGTGGCAGCGATATAGGAACAAGTCCACGCTCCTTCATTCCAAGAAAAAGAAGAGGGCCTTAAAAAAAAAATTGGAAAATAATGAGACTGAGTTCTCGGGTCGAGAAGTGAAGTGTGAATGAAAAGTAAGCGCCCTTTCATTCCCTGAATCTTTGATCGGATTTCCCGGGGATTCGCTCAACTCTCAAAAATCCGTTCATTAAGTCGTCCGCTCCAGGAGCAGCAACTAACGTAGAGGGGGGAGATGTACCGCCTGACTCCCTTTAAAGTCACCAGGCGATCGTGGTCTAGTGGTTAGGACATTGGTTCATAATTCTCGACGATAGTCGGGAATTGTGGATCGGAGCTCCGCGCGTTTTACCGTAATTTTGGCCCGAGCCAGAAGCTCTTCAAAAGCATCTACAAACTACCTCAGTACACAACCATTATTAAGCTCTCATTTTATAATGCTACTTTGGACATGTGATAAGGGGTTTTATACAAACAAAAACTGGATGATGAGGTGATAAATGTTACTTTTGGTTCGATTTTGCCCAAAACCTTATTACCTCTTTAACCCAAAACACGCGTAGGCCGTCTTTACATTGAAAGCACTCATCTACAGTACACTGCTAGCCATACTGAAGGTGCTCAAAAGAGGAGGTTAAAATAATTTTGAGTTTTTGCACTCACTTCGTTTTCTGCGGCGATTTACTGGTGCCTGGTTTATTCGAATGATGAGGAGACGTCGATCTGTTCGGAATTGGCGAGGACTGCGACGTCAAATTCGAACTAGAGGCAGCGAGCGAAGATGAAGGCGCCGGACCATTCGACGTGGTTGAGAGGTTGGGCGCCGACTTGGACAATTTGACACTCAACGGCGTCATTCTGCGAGTAAAGTTCAACAAGGAGCACATGAAGGGACAAAAGCAACGGGTACGGATAACTAGAACTGGTAAAAAAGTTGGAAATTTACCTTCCAAGAGTCGATTTTGAGTTTGGGCTCTTCAGTTTTTCTGAGGAGGAGGATTTGAACATTGTACCTGTAATCATCAACAGTAATTATACAAATATCACATGGCTAACAGGAATACAAGTATTATTATCATTTGCAGATGACATTCACATTCTATCGACGATATTTCTGAGTTGAAATGTGCTTGGTTCTCGTTTACCCTCGTCATAACAGTTGAGTTGTCCCTAAACGCTCTGTACCTACAGCCCATTGAATAAAAAGATTTTCACAGCCTCAGGCACATATTAAGGCTTTTGACACACGCGCTCCGCTTCACTACTTTCAAATACGTTTCAGTACAGCTAAAACCCGCTCTACATTCGCTTCTTCTACACATCTAGCCCCTTTCACCAACTCAAACAGCTACGATGAGTCGGCCTTACTGACTCGTTGACTTAGATCATCAATGGACTTGAATAACCACAGCAATCATCCCACTGAAGGTTTAAATCATTCTATTACAGTTAGACAAAATAAAGTCACATTTGAGGCTTACCGTTGGTTGTACCATTAGTTACTGTCGTTTGTTCAGGTTTGGCGGGGACTTTCGATATAAGTTTCCCTTCTGGTTTGACGACATCCAAAGGAGAATCAAGCTCGTACATCAAAATGTAAGGGTTGGTGTTGAAGACAGTACTCAGCGACACCGGTTGAACCTGCAGAGGAAATAACAGTTGACAGTTGAAAAACAAATTACGGAATAGACAAATCAACACATTTTGGCCAAAAATAGGGAGGAAGGATGGTTAATTGGTTAGGCAGCGTTGTACAAAAAATGTAGCGGCGGTATTATTTTAAACCTCTAGTCTTCGAAAGAGGTTGGTCTGGGCGTGGTAGTTCAGCCTTGCAAAACAACTGAGTGAGTATGTCACGATATATCGAGCAGAAACATTCTCGAACAGGCCATCTCATCCTACACCTTTAAATCCACGCTGGAATGTCTTCAGGCGCCCAAACGACTAATGGCTTGGATACCGGCTCATAGAAGCCACGAGGGCAATGAAAAGGCAGATCGCCTTGTGAAGAGGAGCACCGAATCCATTGGGCTTGAGCCTCGCATAGAAGCGATAAAGGAGTGATCCAGTGGGGGGCACGTGATACACTAACACAGGCGAAATGGCTCATTGTGTCTTCCTGTTCAAGGGCAGAGGCGATGCTTACATTCACCAGATGGGATATAGGAGTCCTTACTAGCTTCCTAACCGCTCACTGACATGACTGATTGTGCGGCGAGGAGGGCGAAACAGCAGAGCACATTCTACAGGTGTCCTAGCAACCAAGCGCTTCAAACATTTATCCCAGGGGTTCATTGAATTCCAAAACCATAGCTGAGTCTGCGGCCTAAGACATTCTTCGTAAATTGGGCTGGTACATGCGACATCTTTTATTCGGTAACGGACATAGTCACAACAGACCCATATGCTCTCAGCTCAAAAAAAAAGGAAAGATCTCTCGATGAGTTTAGCATTCCTTATCATTCAGCTTCACTGCAGTTGACTTAGTGGAATTATTTTTATGGAGATTTGTACATTGGACAAAGCAAAGGTGCTCTTCAGGAATTTTCATTTAAATGCTTCTTCTGCAAAAAGTCAGAAGGTGATCCTTAGAGAAGTTGGCCAGCTCTGTTTTATTTTGTGCAGGGTTGAATAGTTTAGGGTAAATTGAAAATGCATCAACATTGGTAAGTAGGTTCAAAAGGAAAAATAACCAACTACTCACTGTGCTATCATCGAACAAATAGAAGCTTCCCGACGATGAGATACCTAAAGCTGTGTAGTGCCCACAGCTTGATGAGTGGCCATGGTGGTTAACCATTGAGACTAGCTTGTACCTAGAACAACATTATACAGGTATCAGTTAATAACGCAGTCGAAATCCTCGTCTTTTCAAATAACAAGTTGGGTTCTTAATGATCAACCAATTTGTGGTCGTAACTAAAGAGTAGAAGCCTTGATAGTCCATGTGCTGACGGCCCAAACCCATTATTTGAAAGCCGCCGTTTGATGAAAAATCAGTTGTTTGCTCTCTGTGGGAGTATGGACCAAGAAAATGACGCAACGAAAATGTCAAAAGTTGTCAAAACTTATTAGTTGATGGTCACAACATGGGTTGGCACGTACTTTCCATCCTTGCCCATTAAGCTTTACAGAATTAATCAATAACTCGTTCAAATTTGGTTCACATCTCGACCCGTTGAGTTTACGGCTGATGGGCTGTTGAAAAGTGACAAAAAACTCTCTGCTACTACTTCTCAATTTTGGATCAGCAGAGTCCAAATTTGGACTCGTGAGTTGAAATTTTGATGGCGGAATTTGTTGCGTCAAGTAACTAAGAAGTAAAACCCGAGCGGCACAAACATTTTATTTTGATCAAAATTGATTTACGAAGTTAAAACCTGAAATTTATACAACAAATAGATGACGTAGAATACATAAAAAATAACCATGTTTGCTTTCCTCGTTTTGAGAACTTTTTCGATCAGAGAAGGTATAAAATTGTACAAATTTGCCTTAAAAATTGACTACACGCCTCTTCCCCTAATTAGTATTTTCAAAACGAAACTTTCGTCTGCCGTATGGAATGGGGAAAGAAGCGATTCACGCCATTTTAATTTGTCGACTATTCAGTTTTGTTGTTTTTCTTCAAATTCCGGAAAACACAATCTGCTTTTCGCTTAAATTTCCGCCTTTTGAAGATGGCAGTTACTATTTTCTAGTACAGTCGGTGGCTGACGAAAGAGTTCAAAACGAGGAAAGCAGGCAAGGTGCTTTCTAAATTACTCCACGTCGTCACCAGTTCGTAATGTAGATTTCACGTTTCAACTTCATAAGCCAATTTTTTCAACGATTTCTGCGTGAAATAGATATCCCCGCGTGAAGCCAAGACTCCCCTGAGGGCCCACAATGAACTCTTCAATATGAACTAAATCATTCGCGAGGATATTGTGGAAACCCATTTCATTAAAAAACAGAATAAACAATAAATTGTCTATATTTCCACAGAAATAATGAGCACAATTGTTAAATCGATTTCGACGGTTAGGTCATCATCAGTAACAAACATGAACTGAAGGTACCTCATAGAAAGAACATCTTATATACTTAGGTGAACAGAGATATTGAATCCTATTGGCTCAGATAAGTGAAAGGGGGCGGGGCAGGGGAAACCAGAGCAGTAACATCGGAAAAACCCGATGTCAATCAACTCAAGACAATGGTGGAGGGAAAACCCAAGCTATTGTAAAAAGGAACCTATCAGTGGTGAAATGTTTTGACGGATTACTTCATTTAGAGACTTCCCACACCTATCACTTTTAATAATCATCTATCATCTAGAGGTTTCAAAGGAGGTTTTAGAAATAAAAATAGTCTTAAATATTTATTGGGTTCTGTTAAGGATAAAATTAACGTCCAGGATAAAAGTGGGGTCTATAAACTAAAATGTTCATGTGGACTTGAGTATTGTGGTCAAACTGGTAGGAAATTTGGGGAACGGATAAAAGAGCGTGAAAAGGATTTTAGGGATAACAAAGGTGATTCTGCGTTTGCAAGTCATCTGAGTGAATCCAATCATGACTTTAGTTTTGATTTAACAAATAAGCAGTATATAGAATTTCTTCACTTTTGCCCAAAAGGAGGTATGTTAGATGTTCTGGAAAAGTTCGAAATTATTAAAAGTGATAGGTGTGGGAAGTCTCCAAATGAAGTAATCCCTCAAAACATTTCACCACTAATAGGTTCCTTTTTACAATAGCTTGGGTTTTCCCTCCACCATTGTCTTGAGTTGATTGACATCGGGTTTTTCCGATGTTACTGCTCTGGTTTCCCCTGCCCCGCCCCCTTTCACTTATCTGAGCCAATAGGATTCAATATCTCTGTTCACCTAAGTATATAAGATGTTCTTTCTATGAGGTACTTCAGTTCATGTTTGTTACTGATGATGACCTAACCGTCGAAATCGATTTAACAATTGTGCTCATTATTTCTGTGGAAATATAGACAATTTATTGTTTATTCTGTTTTTTAATGAACTCTTCAAATTCATTCAGTTCCTTACCCATTCTTATTACTACCTACGCTGTAACATTCGAATACTTGAATTGATAAACTGTTTGCCAGCTCTTCTAACGTTTTGCGTTACAAAAGAAACAAAACCTGATTTCCTATGTCCGCCTACCGCCCAATGTGTATACTGTCCCGCTAAACTAATCTGCTAATGTCGACCAAATTGACGGGAATGATAAGTTGGTGGTCTATCACCCGAATTTCGAAACATTGAGTTCTTATATCAGAAACTACTGCACGTGCAAACGGAGAGCTTTCTTGCTGTGGTGTTGGTGGTGTTACAGTCATATCGTTACCAATGAAGAAAAACAACGATGATTGATCCCAATTAAGTAAGATAAGAGTTTTTTTTTCTGTTCGTAGAGTCCCGTTACTGTGACACTAGTATGAGATGTCCAATCTCCCCTCCTTTACTTCCTTATTTTCCTCTTGAACACCCCCACCCCACCCACTCTATTTAACCTTTTGGTTCGGTTACGTTTTGATGTAATATCCTCCGTTTCCCCAATATTTTGAGCCTATGCTGTTCCTTGCCCAATCATTTCTGGAACAACGTCTTGTATCTGCCTCTTCGTCAGGTGGCTGCACCAACACACTGAACACGACGTGAGTCCCTTAGTGTCGCCGCATTTCATTTTTGTGTCTCCTAATCATACAGTCCACCTGTGTGCTGGTATTCAGCTGTGAAGCCTACGTTTTCCTGTTCTATTAAGATGGTAGTGTAAATTAGAGCGTTCGACAACCATCTACTCCCCCCCCCCCATCATTCTTTGTACTCGAGAGTCTGCAATTATTGACAGTGGTTATAGCGAATAAAATGTTGATAAAATGTAAAGCAATGGCAGTATTACCTAAGCTTCGATCCAATAGGAGGCCTATGCCGAAATTTCGTCATATCTAACCATTCCTTTATCGTGATGTGTTTATTGTTTTTACCACCCATCGCTCCAAACCTGGAAAAAACGGATACGACGAATTACGTTTCGATATTTTCACACACAAAGCAGATGATTGTATAATTTTGATGAACGCAAAGAAAAATACCTTTTCAATTGGATGCACAGGGTTTTAGGAGGTCGCTCTAAAGAAAATTTTTTAGTTGCGGCAACTCGCCTCTTACACTGTTCGCACTTGTAGGGGTGATCGCCGTCGTCTCCTAACCTCTCGCGAGCGAAATAATTTTCCAGCGCTTCTTCGACAGAGGTGGCTGTCCGGATGTCGAGGATAAGGTCTTGAAAATGTTGAAAGGTCGTTGAAATGTGTTTGCACTCCAAACACGTTACTGAAAAAAAAATAGTAGGTTATTGCCAACAGCATGGCAATGTTGGAATTTAAATTAGTTCACTATTTTTGGGTTGTTGACCACCCTGGACGTGAAAATCCCATTCCACACTGTACAGTGAAAAGACGTACTGGAGGGCACCATTAGAGTACCTGAATATTTACTACAGATAATGAGAACCTATCTATGATATCGCACACTTATCTACGAAACACCCGAGGGATGGAGCGGGAAGGATGTCACTGCAGGAGCTTGATTCTTGCGCCAACTGTCCAATGTGGTGTATGATGGCCTAAGTTGTCTCGAGGTGCCTGACAATGCGACCCTGGTAGGGTACAAAATGGTAATGACGTGGCTAAGTCCAGATTTAGTTGGAATGCGATGGGTGAGCTCAACGACGAGAAGAATGGAGACTCTCCACAGTAACAAGGGGTCATTCCCGTCTTACAGCCAGTTAGAAATTTATTAGTGAATTACTATGATAACCTACCTTCAGTCCGAATATAGCCTCCAAAAATTTGGCCTAGGGGAGTGGTTTCTTTGCTCAAGTTGTCCAATCTGCAAAACATGAAACATACATTTGTCATTATTTCTATTATTATTCTAGCAAGGGGTCAGCGTGTAGTCTCAAACAATATGGCTCCAAATGAGAACAACCTGCCATACTCCTCTTACATTACTTCAACACACAGTTCGAATAGCTGACACCTCTCTTCCTCCCATATCCCATGCTTAATATAACACCTATGTTTTCGGTCAAGTAAATTTTACAACAACCCCCCACTCAAAATTTGACACTTTACATTTCGTGTGAATTGCAAATCAGTAATGTACGTCTGCCATTCACCCCCCCCCCTGTGAGGATGATAGCGACTGCAGCAGCAGCTCCAGAGCAAAACACTAACTAACCTCTAGGTAATCTCATTTGATCCTAGCCTAACTGATGCTCCTGACTATTAGGTTGCAAGAGAAGATGCTAAATGCACTCTGGAGAGCCCTATACTGCTAAAGGAATGGCGCTATGGAGAGGAATAAATGTACCTGAGCAACAGCATTCTAGAGCTATCCGAATCAAATAACCGAATTTGAGGTGGCGAGTGGTTCGAATACGGAGCAAGCTGAATCGAGAGTGCTTGCAAAAAACCAAGGCATTAACGTCTCCCAGGGAAGCAAATTGCCTCCGTACAATCCGTAATACACGAAGTGTTCTTAGTTTCCGAAGTACTCATTTCTAGTCTCCTGGCACCTTCCCTACTAACGCCTATTCCCCTATTTATCTCCTCTAGTTACATTTCTTTTATTTTCCCTCCGACCTCCTAATTTCAGCAACGTTGGAGCGTTACACCATGATAACTATAATTAGTTTTGAGCGGATTTTGGTCACACCTTGTCAACCTGATAAGGTTTAGGCATTTTCTCTCAATCAGAGACAACAATTGGACCACTGACAGTACACACACAGCGTTTGTTTAAATGTTTTTTAGTTTTCAAAATGTTAAGATTTGAGAAGTTTTTAAAAAAGTGTTGCCCAGTCACATAACTTCGCTATCTATTTCTGTCAGGAAGAAAATAAAAACAGTGTTCTCAAGGCTGATTCAACAATTGCGACAGTTTATTGTATTATTTATGGGCACAATGACAGAGAAGAATTCCCCAACTTCGCTCCCCCAACTTTGGCACCCCTCTCGGAAATTGACCCTCATGGCTCGCAACAGACTACAATTTATCCTATGGACTCGAAACCCCCTATAAACTGATGATTGTTACTGATGATGACCTAACCGTCGAAATCGATTTAATAATTGTGCTCATTATTTATGTGGAAATATAGAAAATTTATTGTTTATTCTGTTTTTAATGAAATGGGTTTCCACAATGTCCTCGCGAATGATTTAGCCCCTATAAACACTGGCAGTTCACTCACACTTGTCCCAACTCTCTGCGAAACACGATATGTTACCGTCATCGATTTGCATTTGTATGGGGAAACGAATCATCGCAACATGGATGCAGATTGACAAAGATTGTTGACATGTCTACACGGATTCTCTTTAAAAGAAGAGTTGAGTGAACAAAAATGTTTAAATTCAAAGAGTTTACCAAGTTTTTATATGTTAATAAAGAAAGAAGGCTAAACTCACTTCATTCCGTTGAAAATTGACAGGTAGGATCGTTCCATGCCTTCGATAAGGTACCTGAGGAACTCGTGGGCATCTTCTTGATGACCGGGATTAAGGTGCTTACAGATAACTGAAACAAACAGCGCTCAATTAAACGTTGAATTAATACACAATAGTTCGTTCCACAGCGTGAAACCAAGACCTGGCCGGTTTTTATATGTATATTCAGAGTTCTGGGTCGTCGTGACCAATTATAAAAGTAATGAGGGGAAGGATGAAATAAAGAAAGTGGACGCATAAAATAGGCTTATGAAGCATTTTCCATCCTCTGCCATTGCAGAGCCAACAACCACAGAAAACCAATTGCCTGGCAAGTTATTGTTGCACGTTCTCGTCCCTCATTCAATCCTTTCCCTCAGTCCTTGTACAATATACATATATGCAAAACATAGCTGACATATATTTCTGTCAATACGCGTTAAAATGTTAATTCTCATTTCTTACGTTTCAGTTTGGAGTAAACGCTGGATGGCTCAATGGCCGAACTTGTTCGTTTATGGGAGGTTTCAAGCGTTTTGGCCATAGCACAAATCAAACATTCGCTATGAGTCATTCCATCTGCAAACAGAATAAAAATCGTTCATTCAAAATTTAAAGATTACGAGTAATGTAACTTGGAAGAGAGTGGGAAGAGTGTTTTGCGTACAGGACACGCATACTAGTAGATTTTTCTACTCTATTTATTTATATCGGCCTTCTACCTGCAGGCTCGTCTTCGCCAAAGGGGAAATTGTTAAGCCTCCTCTAGACTCTCGTTGAGTACCTTTTTCGCTAAAATTGGGCTGTCAAAGGGCATCTACAACTCGCGGAGCGCATTCGCCAAAATTGGACGAGGCAAAAACACTCACATCGACAATCACACCTTTCCATATTCTCAGTCCTCGCCAAGTAGCGAAGTAGAACGAATCAGGCGAGGACGAACAATGAAGGAACCTTGAAAGTGGTATCCACCTTCTCTCATGGGACTAACAGGATTTCAGATGTGAAGACGCATGATCACGAGGACATGATCTTTATACAAGGGGGAGGTGTAAGAGGCACGATTGGGACCTATGGGGACTACAGATTGGAGCGAGACGACAGGATCCATTGCTGGGATCGTCACAACTGCAGTATGTAAGTTGGGAGACGAACCAAGTGAGGGAGGTACCCTTGTAGTCTGGCTTGTAGAGGATAGCCTCAATAGTGAGTGGAAGGAACGCATCTTATGGAATTATAACTATTACCAAGGAAAGATCCTTTTCTTCTATTGAACATACAGGAACTGACATACTACACAATTAAGATTAATACGAAAGAGCCAGTTTGTGGCCATTCTTAACCAGGATTTTGTGAATTTTGTTTTGCCAGTTCAATAAACTAATCTATACTACCTTAAATACACTCACAAGGATTTATTCAACACTTTTACTCACTCATTTTCTGGCAATTGGTAAAGTGAGCTTCATCGCTTCGCAGCCAGTTTACGAAGGCAGGAACGTGAAACAACGCCTGAAAGAAATAAAATAAACATCAAGGTCTTGCACATTCAATAACATCGATATCAATCCCCCGGAACATCCTTTGAGTATCTCGACCTATTTCCATCCATCTTCCAGCGGTACAATGTGTGACATGGGTAGAGCAAACTAAAGCGCGACCAAATGAAAAATGTATACTTTTTGGGGGTGAAATTGACATTAGCTCAGCTTTCACGAAGGGAATGGGTTCTGTCCCACTACAGAATATGGTGAGAATGCATGTTCAAGGTCACCATGGGTGTCAGAGTTGAGGGAATCACACAAACCCATAATACTGTGTCATGCAGCTCAATCACCACCCAGGGGGGGGGGGGTGGTAAGAGGGTTGCAACACACTCTTGACTCGCCTTCAGGGGTGAAGAGACAGCCTCAGACAACCCTACAGCCCCTAGTGCCGAGTCTACATTGAGTAGCTCTTTGAACTGTAGGAAGAAGAGGCCATACGCCCTGTTTCATGTCAGGAAGGGCCCATTTTTGCTTTTAGAATTGTTTTTCTCAAAATGGTAGTACGAGGATCCACCCCCACACCTCCCCCTAATCAATGCCATACCAAGTGGATTCCAGTACAGGGCGATAAGGAAAGAAGCACTCTGATGTGGATCCTACAGTCAACCAAGAGGTAGAGATGAACCTACTGGAGATATAGAGGTCAAAATGCCAACAGAAGTAAGACTTCCTATTCCTGTTTCCTTAACAGTAGAGGCTGGTCTGCTTAATTGGGTTCCATCCCTGAGCCACTTGACTCAAATCCCCATTCACGGTTGTGATATGCCCCCTACAATCTAATACAAACTAATAGTGAAGAGTGATAAGATACCTGGAGGGTGGAATTCAGGTAGCAAGTGTTTCCCAAATTGACGAAGCCGCTTCCAACTGGAACTGAGCACCCCTTCCAGCCCACAACAACGTCTTCAGGACGGTACAGTATCGTCTTGGGAACCTGAAAACACAAACACGGATAATAGAGCGTGTTGGATTTAACAACTTGAGGCATAAAACCATTGGAGGTGGAACTGAGAGGACATGAGACAGGCACATCTGACACTGCAGTGGAGGTTTTCTCGAGTGCCACCAATATTGGGGGGAAAACGAGTACCAGCTTGCCAGCATTTATTTAGAGCTGGCTGCACAATCCCTTGTTCAAATTTAATCCACTGTTTAAAGTTATGTGACAAGATAAATCTACCTCTGCATCAACCTTCGTTAGCGTTATTATTCAATTAACTAATCCTAACATACTTTCAAGTATAGTTACCGTTACATATTTTGTTTTGACCACTGAACCGCTCAGTTCGGTTTACTTTTATTTATTCGATCTTGCGATGTAGATTATCAATAAAAATTCATCAGTTATGAGCTGTAAACACGAAATGAAATTTGATACCTAGAAATTCTGCTCACTCAAATCAGACATCGCAGAAAGTTTCTGAATAAGTTGCTCAGGGCTCAGCAACTTTATCCATCAAGACACGGGTAGTTAATGATCCAAAGCAGCTCCCTAACGTCTGGAGGCTGTCACTCCACAGCAGCACATAGTTCTGTGCCTGTGGTGTTGGCAATGACGGAAATAACTGAGGTCGAAGTGGAAAAAACAAAAAGATTTCATATCTAGGGAAGGATAAAAAAAGGGGAAAGGTTTGTTAGGCAGTCGTGACCACGCCATGAAAAGGGAATGAAGGAAGTTTCAAATAATGGTGTCAGAAGGTCCAGGGAGGCTGCGAAGAATGCTGCTGCTGGCTTGATGCGATCAACTGCCACTACAATTTTTCTGCCAACAATATACAGGCGAAACAACTTGCCATTACGCTTTAAAACTCGATAAGTGCGCTTGTCAAGGCAGCCTTATTGCGTCGTTTTGCACACATACATGCGTGCACGTTTCTACGAACGTTTTTCTACCCCCGAACTGGACAAATGCCAGTCCCATGTCCTCTACAAACAGAATCCATACAGACCTAGAGAATCTCACTACAATACTGGTCAACATTCCACAGAAGGATGTCATCATCTATAATCATTAATAATAGTAATAATAAAAATGATAACAGGAAATCTACTAACAGGTACAGTTGGCTCGTTTGAGGGCGGTGATTTGTCGACTGAAGTAGACGAGTTTCCATGGTGAGACGGTCCAGATGGTCCCGGGGCCGACTTGCTGCCATGAGGCAGAGAAGTGGAGGAAGAGGGCGAGGAGGAAGAGGACGAGGAAAAACTCGAATTTGTTGCACCCAGCGTTGAAAGAACTGTGTACTGTGACTTGAGCTTTTCTAAAGGCTGATTCGACGAAGTGAACACAGTTTCATATTTTATGCGTGTTTCAAGGATCTGAAAATGACAAACAGAAATTAATTTAATGGCGACTAAATGTGGATTAACAGGTAGCATTTTATAACTAATTTCACGTCTTTTTAATTATCAAAATGGCTATTCCTGAACGATCGTGAGAGGGTTATATCAGTCGTGCATCATGGAAGTTGCAGTTTCCCTACTACGCAAGAGCCAAGGTACTTGCTCAGCATCCACTGAAACCAGAGCTGTGGAGGTACAACAGATTGTCATATAGCCAGGCTTCCGATGGAGAGCGATTGCTCAATGTTGTGTTGTAAAACCCTGGGAAGAGTTCTCAATCTGGATTACCACCTGATCTAACTATTTACTTGGGTAGCAGGTTACAAAAGGAGAGACCAACCACGTTTTTTGACGTTTCATTGCAAACTGGGCGAAACAGTAATAAGCTTGCTTAGTAGCAGTCAAAGCTGGAAGGTTTTGATTGCTCTCCAACTGCTCATTGTTGTAGGAACTTCAGTGGAGCACGTGGTTTCTTGTTCCCTCTGCACTGGAGACACAAGACGTGAAAAATGGGTGGTCTTAAACAAAAAAAAAAGTGGAGCCACACGCTGCAGTCATCATGTCCTGTAAGGAACTAGCGTATCCAGTCGTCTGGCTCAACCCACTTTCTCCTAAGATGTTCTCAGGTGGTGGAGAAAAAATATGCATGATGATGATTCCCATTTCGCTTGCTATTCATCTAATGTAGAGCTATGCTCAGAGCAGGGAAAGCTCCATTTTCGCTCTCCACTTGACACACCGTGCACTCAGTGGCCAAGTCAACGAGTAACTGGCGAGTGATCACTTGAAATCCTTCAGTGGATGCTGTCGTGTAGGCTCCACAGGAGTGTACCTCTCTGGGATTGGGCCAATACTCTCCTTTGATGGACTGTGAGTTTGCACAATTGTTAAGCAGACAATTACGCCTAAATAAATTGCCGTGTACATGCGGATTGTATAACAGTAACACGCATCCCAAGTGGCTTTGCTCATGGCTCATAGTGAGGCGAGGGTAGTGCCTTTGAGGACTGGAGGCTGAAACCCCACCTCACACCTATATTGATTCCTAAGTGCATGACTTGCAGCTCAAAGTTGATCGAAACTTTACTTGAAAGTGCTCGACACTGATGCACCAATAGTGATTTGGCGAATAGAAACGGTACAATAGAAATCAGGACTGATTCAGAGGCACCGCCGCATCAAGAGAGCTTTCGTGTTCTTCCTCCAACACATCGACTATCGTAGAATCAAGGGCAGTTTATTAGTGATCCCTCATCAGCAGTTTGACATCCTTTCACCAAAATCACAACTCAGAATGACTACCAAATATCTCATCGCACCAATCGATACAGTGACAACTTATACTATTCCCACCTTCTTGGTTGCTTCTTTCGATTAAACACTGTCTAACTTCGACGACAGTCAACCGACGGAGAATGGATTGTAAATGTTATTTCTTACTTGTCTTGCATGTTGCTTGAGTGAGTAGTTGATGTGTTCGTGTGTCACATTGTTAGTGTTTTGTGGCAAGTTATTTTTCGTAAAAATCTCACTATGTAACTAAGCACTACCTAATTAAATGTAACTAAGCGAGGGACGAAACTGATGGAAACTATGAAGGATTTTAGGACGAAAACCAAAATGAAGACTGTGCGGGGAAAATTACTATAATCGAACTAACGAGGAAGGTATAATACGCCAACACAACGAATCTTTACGTTTTAAAGACACCCTAACTTCGAAAAACGTCATTTAAGAAAATGGTCAGCTCTTAAGGCCGCAATTGACAAATAACGGTTGAGCTTACTTCAGCCTATGCCAAACTAAGGTTTTTGCAATAAAAATTATAGTTATCATTATGATCAAAACATCAGTTTTTTGTCTCAAACACGGATACAACAATATTGGTTAATTTAAAAAAAAAAAAATAGTACAGCTGCACTGAATAATTTTTACCGTCACAAAATGACGAAAGCAGCGCAATAAATTTTTAAAAATTCGACGAAAATCGAAATGTTCGATAATTTATTGCGCTGCTCTCGACATTTTGGAGACGATGAAAATGTTGTGCCGTTGTCATATGGAAATATTCGCACAAAAAATTCAATCCAAATCGTTAGATCCGTTTTTTGATCAATATGATAACTATAGTTAGTGTTGGACCGATTATTGCTCAAATCTTGGTTGATTCACAAGATGGATATCAAATTTGAGAGTCAGTTCAGCAATTCTCTCTCCACGACCACAGACGCACGAAGCATTTTTTCAAATGGTCTACGGACTCAGAAGAAAGGAAATATCTGAGGTAAAACGAACATTTATTGATCAGTCCAACTTTGGAAGCAAAAATTAACGCTCTACCGCAGAATGACGACTCATTCACTAAACTAAGCTTAGAAGGTGGGGTTAATACGTAAATAATAACATAAATCACGAGCGTTGATTCATGATTTACGTCTACGTACAAATATGTCAAGTCGCTCACCTGTTTGGCGTTGGTTATAAACTTAAAATTGAGCACAGAACTGTCTTTTAGACGTCTTTGGGATAGTAGCGAGTGTTGAAGAGCCGAGGACACAGGATCCCCACAGTGGGCCGGCATTCTAAAACAAATATCAAAGCAGAAGGTGAATAGACAGAACAAAACGCGCGCAATAAATACAATCGACTGTAATTAGATGAGTCGTGAGCACCTATCTACTGCCGAATTTCGATACATCTGGTCCTCACACCACCCTTAACCTTATAAAAGGTTATGTGTATGGGACTCGATACGTTTTAAAATACCGTCAATTTCCGTTTCATCAATCGCTGAATGATAATGGGACTGAGGAAAACTGTGAGATACGACGCACCGCATATTTAATCGTTATTTTCGAGGTGTAGGTCCTGTACTATTCGATAGAAAATCTGGCTATGTCCCAGAATATTACAGCTATTGCTTTTGAAGAATTATCGAATGTATTCCAGCCAACATTATCCACAATACCTTCTAGTGTCTCTCTGGCGCGTAGCAATTCAACCATCTGCTACGAGCGCAGTGTGTATTGCTGATTATAACGCTCAAATCAGTTACTCGAATCAGGTACGCGAAAGATAATACTTACTTTGGAATATTATATATAGGTTGGAAGGAATAACTATTGGCACAGCAAAAGCGATGACTTGAGTGACACGAAATTCATGTTAAACAATGTCTTTGAACACGACAAAACCGGTGGACCAAAATGCGTTAGATTGTGGATGTGGAGGAACCAACATCAAGACTTAATTCAAGTATGGCTGAGAGTAACGAAACCAAAATCAGCGCCGTGGGTGTCTCAGATCACCCTGTATCAAATTACCCCATTTTATTTTTCATTTAATTGAAAACTTCGTTTTATTTATTATTATTCAATTTCTGTTTCACCTACATCATTCATCCCACATTTCATTTTGTTGTTGTTATATGTGAACAATCTGAACACATTCTCTGGTTCGCAATCTGCCCGGTTTGTCAATAACTGCTTTCACTAACCTTTTGTTACCCTGTATAATCCAACTGTTTCCCCCAACACTTTGAAGACAAAATCTCAACTATCAAACTGAGGACCTCATGTCAAAACACAACTTTCAGCAGTTAAACATTTTCATATTCAACCTGTGGGCGTACATATGGGTGTTTAGCCACGCACTTTCCGAATCGACGAGGTGATGAAATAAAATTTTGAAAGGCCAAACACCAGATATTTGGAAGAACGGTCAAGATAAGATGAACATGTCGAACGTACCACTTAAAGCATACTAGTCGAGCTTCTCAAAAACTCACTAGTAATCAAACATGAACAAACTTATGTGCTGTTGAATTTAGTCCCTTCCTCTCTCCACGTTTTGATTGGAAAATTATTTGAAACATATAAGCCATGATTGCTAGAAAGTGGGCCCATTGTTTTGGAGCGGCTTCAGGTGTAAGTTAAATCTAAACCTCGATTTCCTCCGATGCGAACGAAAGAAACCTTTACACTAACGATGGGTACAGCTTTCGTACAAGTACGCAACCACTAGGAACATTTTATGTCTTTTATTATTATTATTTTTATGCAATGATAACTACGTTTGATTGGGCTCGTTGATGGTTTCGATATAATGGCCGCGTCAATTGCAATTGTCATATCATCATTTAGTCACTGAGGTTATTAAAACGTGTGATGTTACCAAGCGTTAGATTAAATTAAATTAAAATTTGACATAAAATGTAGAAATGTCAAAAACACAAAATAATCGTAACCCTGGTGGGACTCGAACCCACGATCCCCGGTTTAGGAGACCGATGCCTTATCCATTAGGCCACAGGGGCTGTTGCTTGCAACTCGGGTTAAAAATTTCGTGACGCTTCTCCGTAACATCTCCAGTGTTACACTTTCGAGTTTATGTAGCAAAGTAAAGACATAAAATGTCAAAAACCAGTTCACTCGGTTCTGACGCACACACAGGCCTCGCCACCTTTAAGCATTTTCGATTGAATGTTCCCCAAAACCCAACACCTGAAGAAAAATCTTCGATAGCTTGAAAGCACAAATGTTGCAATTACAATTATTGGTCTGGTTAACGTTTTTATTTTAGCGAATTTCATAAATTGGGCAGAAATCAGATCCTGCGACACAGCGATGCATTTTCACGTTGTTCCGCAGGCATGAAATGTGAAGATGCGGAAATTTCGTAACGCTTTTTCAGTAAACGTACCAAGGCGGTTTCAATCACTTTTTTTTAAACATGATCGCAATCACATATCAGGCGGACGCGTCGCACAACATTCCTCAGCTCTACATAAATTCACTTGTTTTCGTGGCTTTTGCTACTAATTCAATTTATTACTCACTCAGTACATTTGAACTTGGTAAAACATCACTTCATGCGCCGCACTTGGACCTCCTGCTAGAGGTAGCAGTTAAGAGGTTCCACATCTAGAAGGCAACATAAACAGGCAGCCTACAAACACTGGTCCCACCACTCCTGCAATAGGATACAAATGAGGGGAAAACTAGCCATCACCCAGGAGTGGCAAGCTTGATACGACACAACCATCACCGCCAGACACCTGAGCAGAATACTTCTCTCCTTACGAAACCGCGTGAGCAAAAGGTCGTGGCACCTGCCCTTCGCCATTACGCAGCTGCTGTCGGGACGAGATCACGTCCCAGGAAGGGCTGCTGGAGACAAACTAGTAGACACCAAGGGACACGTCCGTCGCTGTACAGCCTTTGCCCATGCCTAAGCAAGCAAGCGTCGCTTATTTGAAGGGTGGGTGCCACACAACCCGAACACAGGAGCTAGGCTAATCCTGCAATCGCGAAGAAGCTCACACAACAGACATGCTGTTCAGCTAGTCGAAATCGAGATACTTGAGCCTTCTACAGATGGTTAATTCGGCCTGGCTCATAAAACCCATTAGGTAGCGCTTACAGTTCTGGAATTTATTGTACTGCTCCCACCCATTTCTGACCATTATTGCCAGAGGATTGATGATGCAGAAGACACAATTTTGTAGAGAAGGATAATTGTCAGTTTATCAGTTATTAAAACTCTGAAATTTCTGGAGTCCCTCCTGAGTCCGAAAAACACTATTTGGGAAAATGGTCTGTGTGTGTGTCTGTGAACGATTTTTAGAGAAAACCATCGTACCAAATCAGCTCAAACTTGATATCTCGCTCGCAGGTTACCATAGGACGCCAAAATAAGGGTATGAGCAAAATCCACCGAAAGTTAACTATAGTTATCATAGTGATCAAAACACCAAATATTTTTTTTCTCAAAAACGGCTCTAACGATTTTGATCAAATTTTTTATATTGGTAGCTCTTAATAAGATAATTATACCATAAAATCCCCATCAGTGGGAAAATGACAAGAGCAGCACAATAAATTATCAAACTTTCGACGAACTCGATTTTAGCGCGGGTTTTAGAGAAAACAACCGTACTAAATCAGCTGAAACTTGATGTCTAGCCTACAGGTTACCATGGGACGCAAAAATAAGGGTATGGGGAAAGTCCACCGAAATTTAACTGTAGTTATCATGGTGATCAAAACACCAACTTTTTTTTCTCAAAAACAGCTCTAACGATTTTGATTAAATCATTTACATTGATAGCTCTAAATGAGGCAATTATACCATAAAATTCCCATCCATGGGAAAATGGCGAGAGCAGCACAATAAATTATCAAAATTTTCGACGAAAAGCGTTTTTAGCGCAGTTTTTTCCGTATAAACTCAGCTGAAATTTTTGTAGAATGTTAAAAAAAATTGGTATTGTAGTCCAATCCAATACCTAACGGGTGAGTGTTTAAAAACACTCATGAGATACATGGGGCTCACTCCAGAAATTCCTGAATTTCAACTACCGCCGTTTCGCTTACTACCAGTTCTAAACGTTTTTACCCAATAATTCTGCAAAAGTGATTACTATCCTTCTTCAAAAAATTTGTGTTTACAGCCTCATTAATTATCTGTGTACCAATTGCTTAATAATGGTCCTGCAAAGAGTACGAGCAGCACAATAAATTCTGGAACTGTAAGCGCTACCCCTTCCTGCTGCTGTAAAGCGTTGTTTGACCAAGTTCAAATGAAGTGAGTGATAAATGAATTGATTAAACTGAATTAGCCTCGTAAAAAGTGAATCGACGTTGAGCTAAGGAAAGTTGTGTGTTGCAACGCACCAGATATTTTTTTGAAGATTCTAGTCACATATGAGAGGAGTTTATAAGGAAAAAAACTGCGCCAAAATCTATTTTCGTCGGAAAGTTTGGTAATTTATTGTGCGCTGCGAAATAAATAACGCCTGTCAACGGAAAATCTGGCGCGAAGCAAGATACTCGAACACTTTAACTCGATTGCACTACTTTCCCTTTGGACAGCGGAAAGTAAAAAGAACCATCTAAATCGGTCCAGCCCGAGGAACAATCACGCAATTAGTTAACTTCGTTGGGCTAAGAGAAGTAACGAGGTGAATCGGCTTTGTCGCTCTCACACATTTGACTGCAGACACACACCCACAGACATCAAAAGTAAGATTGTTTGATTCGAAACGCCTCAACGAGTCAACATCGAACCAAACTCGTGTGCTCCCAGTCTATCACTTAACTTAACTTACCCCTCCGTGTCGAGGAAAGTCAAAATTGCGTTTTTTTGTCGACTACACTCCTCAATGTTCGGCTATGGAAAGTGAAAACAATAGGAACGTGCCGTGGATTCCATAATAATAATAAACATTGCGCCGAAAACGCGAAAAAAAGGGAAAATTAATACAACAATAAAACACTTTTTTCGTTAGGAAGACATAACATTCGCTCGGTTGAGAGCTGGGCTGAAAGGCAGACTGTACTGTTGTTACTGAGCCCTTGGGAGGGGAGGGGAGGGGAGGGGGGAAGAATCAACAACACGAACCTATTGTTAACACAATAAATCTAACTCATTCTTCGACAGTTGGGGAGTTTTTTACCTTAGCGACTGATAAACTGAAGATCCAGTTAGAAAGCCTAGGAGTTTTCCAAAGAATTTTAGGTACTCGACCAGACACCGTTTAAATCCGTTCCAAGACCAGAAAATATTCACCTTAAAAGGCATCAACAAGTAATTTATGTCGCATCATTTCCTGCAAAAATACAAAAATTCGAATGAAAATACTTGAAAAACTGAGCGACTTAGGGGCGTTTTAAGGGTAAAATTAACAGTTAAGAGCCAAAATTAAACAACCGCTTACTCGTCTAAACTGTTATTATCGTACGTTAAGGCGCAGTATGGCGTCATTGATTGTAGAAGAAAAAAAAAAAAAGGTCGCACTCAACGAGCTTCAACAACCACATAGCCATTCGCATTGACAGCAGTTTACAAGTTCTATTTCGCGCAATTGTATTTGAGTATTCTGAAAAAAGGTAATCAACCAGAGAGAGAAAAAAGGTGCGTGAGAACAGCAGCCTCCATCACGGAAGGCTGGAAAAGGGAGGCTCAGCCAGCGACCACATTATACTCATCACGTGCAGGCAAAAGTCGGGTCAGCAGAGGCTGGTTCAGAGATTAGGGCAATTTTAGGAGAACTGTTAAGGGCAACTGTTCAATGAGTTGGAGCCACCAGAGTGGAGACGCGGAATGTTTTGCTAATAAGATCCAAGTATGTTCAGGACTGTCATCCCTAAGGTGTCTATGGAGGTTAGGGATCTTGACAGAGCAGCGACTATGGAGGATATCCTGGCAGCATTGCGATGGAACCTGCAGTGAGTGAAACTGACGTGTACCTGACAAAGGGAGCAACTAAGAGCCAAGCGAGGCAAAGCTCTCCTTTTAGGGAAGGGCACAGTAAGAACCAGACGGGTTCACCCTAAGGTGGATGGGCTGAGATGCTTCCAATGCCCTAGACTATGGGCGGCAGACAGTTAACTGCGAGGGAGCCGACTGTGCCTTCTCTGCGACTGGAAGCAAGGCCAAGAGTAGAGGGAGCGCACAAGGCTCATTAAGGTACATGCTCTGCTGTTCCGTTTGAGCGAGGAGGGAGGTGTCACAGGTGATGAGGTGGCCCATCTGCCTGATGGGATGACGTGCAGTGTTTTGGGAAGCTCTGGTCGACGCTTGAATCTCACAGGAATGAAGACATGCATGAAGACAGACATGCTTGAAGACATAGCAGAAAGGCGTGACGGCCAACCTGATGCAATGTGCTAAACGGTTCCGAGATGGTTCTCAATGCGCAGGAGTAAATTCATGGAGCCGCTAGAAGCAGACCCTACCACCTCTATCCTAACAAACTAACAAAATCGTATTTATGGAAATCATATTCGACAAAGACTGCGGAAGATGTGTGTACTGGTGAAAGAGAACGCGCGCAACTTCCGTCCTGCCCCCCCCCCCCCCCAAACACGGTTTCCCCTAATTCGTCTGCTAGTCCTACTGTAGAGAGGTCTTCTTTCTGGGATGGTGTTTTTCGGAAGAAGTTCATGAAACGTAAAAATTTGCTTGTACAAAATAAACATACTACGGCCGATTACACAACTTTTTTGTTTCCTACTTCACAGGTCAAAAAAAGTTCGTTTAGTAAAGAAACAACTAAAGTAATTAGTTTCTCGTACACTCTATTTTGAAAACGTCCACAGTTTATTCAATAAATTGTTAGAATTGCAGTCCGAGTTACGGGAGACCGGCCAATCAATTAAGACTGCGGGTCGATAGGACACCTGGACGGGACTGGCTTGGTCCATCGGCTCCTCCTAAGCGACCCTCATGATCTGGACCGGGGCCAAATGGACTTGGGCTGACGGCCTCAAACCAAATGGCTCCGTCATGTACGGCCGCCTTTAGCCGAGTTAAAAACAGATTGTAACGACAAATACCACAGAATACACGCGGGGCTGAGTAAAGTTGTGCGTCCGTCGCATCAAATAATTTTTTCTGGAAAATAACCGGTCAAAGTTACCTATCGTATATGATCCCCTATACGTCACCAACCAAACCGACCAATGTAACGAGATCACCGCACGGACGTTGAATAAAATTGAAACATTTCGATGAAGGATTTAAGATGGGGAAGTAGCATAACTGCACACGAACTTGAAAAAATCATAGTTTATAGGTCGATATCGTGAGGGCGGGAACGAGAGTCCCGAATTCGTCTCAACGAGGCGCCGCAAGGTTATCGTCGCTTAGTGATCGAATGAGGAGCGAAGGTCAGTAGAAAGAACTATGGCGAGATGGGAGGGAGTGAAGGACGTTTCTGCGCACCAGCTCGTCGCCGACGACGACGACGTCGAAGAGGAGCCGTCGTAATCAATTCTATCGATTTAGCGCCAAAACTGTTAGTCTCTCGTCTCGTTTCATCAGCCGATGAAAAGCTTCCGTTCTTCCCTCACGCTTCGACTATGAAATAACAGGGCGAGAGGACTAGAGTCGAATGAGAACGGAGGGCACGGTGAGCCCAACAGGTGTTAAAATCGTTGCTCCTGGCAACAGAGGGGCACCGCCTTCGACGTTAGAGACGGCGAGACTTGCGCCGTCACAACCTGTGGCCTGTTGTTTCCGCCCTTGAGACCGGGTCTAGACCCACTACTAGGCCGCAAGGAGAATGTAGAGGGGGGGGGGCACTCAATTAAACATCTAGCACTGCACACCACACAGTTAATCTGCAGGCTGATCCGTTCTCTCGCATTACCAAAAAAGGGTAATGAGATATATTGATCGAAAACTAACTTTAGCGCTTATTAATGGCTGGGGGTGATGAAAACCACACCTACCGAATATGGAGAGTGTTTGACCTTATTCTCCTTGATAAATTTGCCAAAGCAGAGGCCATGAAGGTGGCTAACAGACTGACTTTCAATAACAAAGGTAACAAAGGCTAGAAATAGGCGCCTGGATATATCAGGAACTTGGAAACCTTTACTTTGATCACTGAGATGATAGTGCTCAGGTGCTGAAGGATCAATGAAAGTCGCCAGTTTCAGCCACCAAATGGGATTAACATCTACACAGGGGTACATCTACTGGGGAGTGTGATGAACTGACAGTGAGGCGTCTTGCAAGGCACTGAAGAACTACTGCAGAACGTCAAAACATGTGAGGGAGTGCAGGATGCAGCTCAATTCTTTAGCTCACCTCAATTGCATTAACGTTTACTGGATTACTGAGTATGAACACTGAAAATTAGAGGGTGGATCGTCTGCCCCTGTACCTATGGTGTCACCTCCCTACCATAGGGAATCCCTGTCACTACTCAAGTACAGACAGGGGCAGCGTAAGAATTTACCCAGAGAATGCATCACTCTCTGGGGCGCTGCAGGAGTGAGGCACTATGGACGCTTTTTCTCAGGACCAACACATCAGATGAGCTATGGCCTCCTGATGATGGATAGGAAAGGCCTAAGGCAGCTAGTGAGCATCATCACGGGACACTACAAGCATGTTATGGGCATGGTCGAACCCCTCGGTGCAGGAGGTGTGGTATAATGAGGACACTCCCAATGGTGTCCTGGCCCAGTGCTGGAGAATTGAGAGATCAAAAGACTCTAGCAAGAAATAGGTTTCCTTAGGAAGCTAGGCATAGACTTGTGAGACGTTAGGAGCGGCCTAGATCCACCCTGATCAGACTTTCCACAGTCAAACTTTCTAACCTAAGATTGTTTCAACTTGGAATCGCGGGGGAACTCCTAATTGCTCGCGTGAATCAACTTTGTCCAACAATTTGCTGAACACGAGGATTGGTATTTCCAGAGCTAACCACACGCTTTCCAAAATTTGAGCTTCAGTGGGGTTTCTTGTATCCCTTCCCCTTATCACAGTTCTTCTTACTCTCTTGATTCACTGCTTCAGTCAGCCCAAGAACAATGTCAGTAACTGCTACACCAGTTCAACTGTCACGTGAACTCTTCTTCTCCTAATTACTTTACTCTGAACTATTGTTGAATTATACTATTGTAGTGGTGGTTTGGTGAAGAATAGGTAAACTCGGCAGAACTTCGTTTTTTCTCCTGTCTTGATCACGAATACCTCACAAAACAGAAAATCTCCCCAACTCATGACCTTTTTGTTCCGTTCAACAACCTCAATCATTTTCTGTCAGCCTTCCCTGACACGATTGTAGCCTCTTCTTGTGGTTACCATCTTCTTCTTCATCCTTGCTGTTGTCGATCAGCACACTATTACTCTATTGCGTATCTCACGTAAACGTCAAACTAACCAGTATAGGGGAAGGATGGGTAAGATGGGATACCAATAGATCTCCTAAACAGGTGCTGCTCTCCGTCGCCTAACCAATGAAATACGTCCGCCAGGAAGAATGAAACATTGCACAACAGGTACTCACAGTGGAACGGTCTTTGTTCACTGTCACTATTTTCGCGAAAGTGGTCGATAAAAATCACCGGAACCTGGGTTTCAGGACCTCCATCACTAAACCTGGTATCACAACTTTGAGAGGTAAGTGACTGGATGAATGAAGGGATCATTAAGCTACATTTTGCTCCCGGTCCGGTGTCTAACCTGCCCTAAGATTTCATTTTTCAGCCATTTTAGTTGAGGATTTCCTGTGGGGCAAGATGGGATACTGGTTGACGGTACCTCACAAAAAAATTCGCATATTTCGTTATTCTAAATATTTTTCACCTTTCTAATATTCATTCATTGTTTTTCCCGTGGTTTCAGGTGACCAGCATGTCGCGGAAATACACGAGGAATACAGAAAGAAAGAGGTAGTTGGTCGGTGGAAGATATGGCTTTGGCTATACAGAAGGTGATGAGCAACAAAATGGTTTATTTGAAAGCAGCTAAAACCTATGCTGTTCCTCAATCCACGTATTTAAACGAGGTAAGAAGGTAAAGAAGGGAGGATTATCACCCAGAAAAGTTTGTGTCTCGAAGTTGGGAAGGTATGAGACCGTTTTTACCAAGGAACAAGAGGAGGAACTAGTCAAGTATATCTTGATGTTAGAAGAACGGCTTTTTGGCCTGACATTAACGGACTTTCGACAGTTTGCTTTCGAGTTAGCCGAAAAAAATGACCTCAGACTGGTTTTTTGGATTCAGGCAGAGGCACAAGGAGATTTCCCTGCGCGTCCCAGAAGCGACTTCGTTGGCTCAACCAAAAGGTTTTAATAAAGTAGCTGTTGGTAAATTTTATGACTTGCTCGAAGAGAAAGAAGGGCAAGGAAAGAACGGCACAACAAGACTTATCTTCTGATGAAGAGTCTAATGAGGAGTGGCAGCCTTTGACAGACGATGATGAAAATGACAGAGGAGATGCCTGCATGTTCTGTGATCAGCTGCTTTGTGAAACACCCTTGTCTGAGAGTTGGTCAATGTGCACGGTTTGTAAGGAGTTTGCGCATGGAAAATGCTGTGGATTTGATTCAGATGAACCATTCCTCTGCGACTTTTCCAAGGGTCTTATCCCTCAAGTTAACTTGAAATGATTTCTTTCAACGTTGAAATTATTTTTTCCTGACATTGATGTATTTTTTGCATTTTTTACTACTTATTGCTGAAAATTTTTGATTTTCCGACGTGAGATAATAAAAAATGACGATTTTCTATGATTTTGTATAATTTTTTATAGGTATCCCATTTTACCCATCCCTACCTCGAAAATTGCAAATTTGAATTTTTTACTAAATCGAAAATTGTGGTTGTGTATTGTTAAATTTCATCAACTTTATAACTTTTCTCATTAGAGTATATGTGGAAAGTCTCAACCATGTCACTTTTCACAAGGTTTTAATCATGTTATGGACACAGTCATTTAAAAAAGTTATGGTATCCCATCTTACCCATCCTTCCCCTATTTATTTCCTATCAACAGAGGTCCTCCTCATTTCATGCATGCAACATTAAGAGTTTTCTTCAGGTTCATTCATTTCTTAATAGCATCGTCACAACTGTCCATAAAACATCATTTCAGGAAATGGCCCAGATGTCTACGAACACGATCAAGAGAGAACAGCTGAACCAAATCAGGTCAAAGTTTATGACAACCTATTTGTGCTTACAATCCATTTGTGGTAGTAGAGGGCATTTAAGTGAACTCAGTTCAAAAAGTTGAAAGTATGCGCCTTGAATTTCAAATTATGTCTGTTCACTCGCCTACAGGGCCTCCATAAACGAAGTTGTTATTGAAGCTGTTCAACCACAAATAACGTTAGATCCCTGGACCGCCCTGCTCACACCTACGTTGAATTGCGACGCCCGTCATAATGAACGTATCTCTAAGGTAGACGTGAACTGCGATGTCAATATCCTTCTCCTAAACTAGCAGGGGGTTCTGCCCCCCAGAAAGCCTCATTTTACTCCTGCACAAAAATTCACAGGAAGTTTATTTCTTCAGGACGCATGAGCTGAAACTGAATCAGATGCAACATTGCACTATTTGCCTTGCACTAGAGCTCTTTCAGTTTACACCGCTAAATGCACTTCTTGCTGTAGCAGGGAAGGCTCCTCTGCAATTGAAGAGAGCAATACTACCAACTAATTAAGAGATGAAAAGCCTCTCTTTACTGTATAATCCCCAGAAAGAGTGAACGCACTACACATCTGCCCATTAGAGTCTTGGCAATAGCTGGCAATTCGTGAGTTGTGAGTGCACCTATTTTTGAGGATACGCCAGCACAAGGAAGAGCCAGAAATTAACATGAAGCGAAACTGCATTTACAAGACAGAAGACATGCATACACTTGAGCAAACTAATGAAGACTTTAGCCGTATGTAGCAGGAGATGTAAGGATATTTACAAAAAACATCCAGTAGTGGAGAGATATGGGGTAAGAGCATAGCGGAGATCTGTCTCTAGATAATAAATGGACTAACTAAAAGGAGAAGCCACAGGGGTAGAAGGAGTGATAGTGAGAAAGCGAGGTTTTATAGAGAATGAGTGGGAACCAAAACACCAATGAACTGTTGGAAGCTGGCAATTACTTCAAGGAGAGAGTTAAAAGGGAGTTACCTATTTGAGGAGGAAGAATTATAAGACTTCCAAGTAGTGGGAAGCCAGGTGAGATCAACAGTTTTGACTGCTCAGGACAACTAGCTCAGTCCTAGCAATTATAGCCGAACCCTCCTAACCAATCGTCTACAGCCCCCCAAAGTGCACAAACCTCCTGGAAAAGCTTAAAAGTGTAACATACCCCAGGCTAGTCACATTGATTAACCTAACAGGAACCTACATCTATAAGGATAGGTCTATAACAGACTGACGAATTAGTCGTACTCTCCACGACCTTAAGTTTTTTATTCCCCCAGATACATAGCTTACGTAGTTCAGCCATTCTGTCTCAATGGTCGTTAACATATTAAAACTCTAACTGTCCCATATTTGTAAGATGAGCACTGTGACTGTAAGTTCTTCTGTGTCAGTTGTACGTCTCACAGGTTCCAAAGAAATGTCACGACACCCCTCACTAATACCCGTAACGCAGATGCATAGATTAATGTTGCAGTGTCCCTTGAGAATTTCTACTATCTGCCTTAAGCCCTTCACCTCCATCATCAGGTGTTGGTTGCTCTTGAGATAAATCGTTGGAGTGAATCCACCACCCCGGCGTTCCAGACAGTCTGATGCATTCAGTGACCTATTCACTGGAGATACCACACAATGGGTAAGTGGCGAACCGAGCCTGCCCAGATAGTCAGCCATCTCATTCCCACGAATCCAGTTGACATTAACTCTAATGGAGTTTGCCAGAGAGTTGAACCACATCCTACACTCCCTCCCAGTTTTGACATTATTTCTTCAGCACACTGACCATCAGTTAATAGTTTTATTGCTATAATCTCACGCATTATGACGACCAAAGCGATGATGGCGTAAATCCCACCATGAAAAATCGTTGGAATGGTACCCAGGGCAACGTACATCTCACTCCTTCCACAGCCACTTATCCACACCCCAGAGCCAGTACCCTCGATGGTATCCAGGGGAGTTCCATCATCTGTACACAATCAATTGCATCTAGGGGTGTCGAATATGCCCACAACACACATGTATTTGATCACTTTGCAGTGATCAACCATCAACGTCTCATCACATGGCCCTGAGTTCACTACTGCACAGTCTGACACGTTCTCCGGGCACATCCTCTCACAGCCTTCCTAACTAGCTAGAGAGATGCCCCACAGTGGGGAAGTGGCCCTATATGATAAGGTACTGTATACGAACTGAGTCTGGCGAGATGGCCAACCATCTAATTTCCAGTGAATAGATACTTTTATGCTCAGGAATTCTATTAAAGTTTGCTTAGAGTTGAGCTGCATCCTCCCAAACCAGTTTTGACGTTAGAGACTGGCAATAATTTTGTTGATAGTTTTATTGCTATAAGCATTATTATGATGGGCCCCAGTAAGATAGTTCGAGGGGGACCCAGGACAATATACAACTCGCTCCTTCCAATGTCAGCACCCTCCAGGAGTTTAGATCCATCAACGTTGATGTATGCCATTTGGTGGGCGAAACTGACGACTTTCATTGTACCAGTAACTTCCTTTGCATTGCACTTTATATTTCCGGTTAATTCGCACCTGAGCACTATGGTCAATGATCATGCCGAGCTCTGTAAAGGTTTCAAAGTTGCTGTTGTCAGACGCCCATCACTAGCCTGTGTCGCCTTAGCTATTGCAAGCCGAATCAGTCTAGAAGCAACCTTCACAGCTTCTGCCTAGACAAAGGTCAAACCTTTTCTCAATATCCAGTAGGTGTGGTCTTCATCATCCCCACTATTAGTAAACATTATAGTTAGTTTTGGATCTATGTATCTAATTGCCCTTCGCTAATACCCTCCAGAGAATTAGATCCACCTACGTAGATGTTAATACCATTTGGCGACCAAAATGTACGAATTTGTGCCACATGCACCTTGCATTTCCTGTAGAACTCGCAATTAAGCACTATCATGCTGAGCTCCACTATAGGCGCCCATTGATAGCCAGTGGCAGCTTGGCTATACCAACCCTAGTCATTCAGTAAGCCCCTTTCATGGCCTCTACCTCAACAAATATATTTGTATCAACTTCAGAAATTCCAGAATTTCAACCCAAACTGTTGCGCCAACTACCATTTTTCACCGGTAAACACGATAGGTCGTTAATTTGTAGTATTTTGATCGATCTGTTATGTCTTAATTTCGGTTGTACGTCGTTTTTTATTTATGTGCGTAACTGGGGCGTACATAACGGGTACAACTCGTTGCGAAACAGAAAAACGAGGGCAGGGACGAATTCGCCGGAATGAACGGAGATGGCGGTAAATGGATAGCACGAAGAGGGGGGGATGATGAGGTAAAGAGGGGATGGAGGGGGTTTAGAGCGCCACCCCGCGACTCCCACCAACCCTTCATTTTTGCGGCCATTGGAAAACAGGTCACCGAGTGGCGGCCGATAATCCTTGCGGCTTTTGACACAAGCCGGACCCCCCCTCCCGACTCACATAAACCCTCCTTAAACGACATAATTACGAATTTACAACTTCTTTTGCGAACAAATTACAGTCAATCGGGAGTTAATACGGAAAAGTGGCGCGAAATTTGATACAAGACGAAGGAAACGTCAGTAGATTATCGCTAGACAGCGGCACGATGCGGGGAGCCAAAGCCATGCTTCTTATTCCGCAAGGTTGAATGACGTTAGGCGGAAGGGAAATGCGGAACCGCGCACTTATCAAATGTGACCTCAAGAGGTTACACGATGAACGGTTCCGAAATGGTCTAGATCCACTCTGAGACGATTAAAAGCTGGGAATACCCTTAAAAAAGCCGAACAATATGGGGTTTTCCCCCCCGTCGCCCTACTGTTTATAACCTCTCCGCCAAACGCTAAACTTGTAAATAAATTTCGCGGGCACCATTTGTCAACAAAGCCTAAGTTTCCCTCAAGACGTCAACAAGCAACGGCAGACTCGCGTTGCTCGTCCCAAACGACAACGCAAGTTATATAAAGTTAACGAGCTGGCGGTGAAAGCGAGATCAATGGAGGAAATCGTCGGTCGTAACGACGAAGGAGGACTTCAAGGAAAAACACGTTGCGAGACGCGAAGGGCAATACCAATCGAAAAATGACTTACCTACACGTTATTGAGCGTCGTTTCTTCGTCGACGGCTCACAAAACACATTTTGAAACGACCGCAAACGTTAAAAAATCGGCGAGAAAAACTTCACTGAATTCCAGAACACCGGCGGGGATTCCGTAACTCGAAACGCACTGCCAACAAAACAAAAAGGGAAATCGCTTGTTTCACTTCTCGAGCTCGAGTTAGGCGGGGAAGGCAACACTGGGCGGAATTCGAAGGTTATTGAATGGACCTTTAATTCTTCCTCTTCGTCTTGATTAAATGGATTTATTAGACGCTACTGAGCAAAACTGACAAGATATGAAACTGTTCAAATGTTAACTCGAGATTAGATCAATTATTTTAAAAATTGAGATACAACGTTAAATCGGTTTATATTTTTTTACTTGTGATTGAATGTACCACACCGAGAATTTGCCAAACACGATATGCCAGTCATGGTAAGAATGAATTGACTGGCTGGCGAAGAAAAATGACTCCATGTTATCCACAACCCGTCCTGAACAGAGCTACTCTTCTGAAAAGCGATGTTACGGTATTACTCAACTGTCAAGTACTCGTTGAAACACAGTTCGAGTTGCCTCCAACGTGTATGTTCGTCTGATCCAGTTTTGTTTTTAGAACGTCTCCCTTAGCCACGTATGGTTACATTTCATTGACTGTACACAGCTTGTTTTGAATGCGGCGAGAGAGATGGGTTGCAAGACGGGTTTGAGGTGAGGTGTAGTAAAGGTGAGTTAGTTTTTTTAATGTAGTTTTCTCGCTGACACTGCACTAAACCTTATTTCCTTTAATTCCGAATTACACATCGTATGTTTCGTGGATTTTTGTTTACATTTACGTTCTGTTATTTACTCTATTGTTTATATTCCTTTTCGTAATCGCCCTAACTGTTACTTCTACTGTTATTGTGAGCTATTATCGTGAACCCTTCCGCCGTGAGCTATTTTCTCGAGCACTTCGGTTGTGAGCTGTTATCGCGAGTACTTCCGCTGTCACGGTCTGGACACTAGATCTCCTCCGATCAATTCAGGACGGTAATCAGTCACTATCTGCGGAGGTGTGCACTACTAGGTGAACTGCTTGAACATATCTGGTTTAATTGCTAAGTATTAGATCAGTTTGAACTGCTTCTGGAATCGGAAACGAACAATGGACTTTACAGGTGGTTGCGGGTTCTTTGACTGTTGGAACGACTAAAAGATTTGTTATACTATACATTTTGAACAAGTACTGTTCAAAACTGTGTTCTTTAAAGAGATAGTATACACCATTCGGCATTAGCCTACTATTTTTTGAAAGGGAACACAGTCAAAACTACATTAATCACAATTGAATTGAAGTATATGTACCTCAGGATGGTATACATAGTTGTGGCTCATATCGAGTCACTCAAGTGGAAGGTTGACTGAATTGCTATTCACTGTGCCAACTCAATTGAGGGTGAATGTGGAGGCTCACGAGCTGTTTTTATTGTCAGTTATTGGAAGTGATCACAGACTCAGCGACTGCAAAAGCTAAAATTATCCTGAGTGGCCATTTCCTGACTATGAATCTAATACGGAGGGGGGGGGGTACAGTGAAGGGCCACGTCGCTGGTTACTATGTGATTGTAATTAGTACAGTGGGTCAAAGCTGGTCAAACCAACGTGAGCAATGAAAGTGAGGTATGTGTTCCAATGTTTTTGTGAAAATTTCATACTACTTCACTTCAACTTTCTGCGAATAAGTGTGCACTAGGCAAAGGTGAAGGAGGCAGAAGTGTTATGTGGATGTATTGCAGGTGCCCAGTCTCACATCCTTCCAGCTCCACCACCTTACCACCTAGTCCTTGGAAGTGGTAGCTCTTAGTATTATACACTATGACCACTTAGATGCAAAATGCAAGGCATCCTTCTTCATATCCACTTCTCTGGCTGCAGAAAAGGCTAAAGACCTAGGTCGCCCCAGCCAGCTCTAGTTCTTTGAATGTACAAAATGAATGCCCTACTGACTAACCCTCTCAATTCACGGAATCTGCTTGAAAGTTCTTCTGACTTCCTCATGTCGGCATAAATTTTTATGGATAGTGCTTTCTACATAGACTGCGGATGATACATAAACCCTCACAATCTAGACTGAGGGCCTCACTCACTCCCTGAATATAAATTAAGGGATACTACTTACATTCTGTTGTCTTAGAGATACGAGGCACCACACAAGCTCTGCATGGGGAATTCGTATTACTAGAAGCCCTATGAAAGGTATGTACAAACGTGAAACGCTATGGCAGTGAACCCTAGATCCAGAGCACCACTGTACTGTTTTATTTTTATTAATTCATTTGTTTCTTGTAGTTCCCTATGTTCTACAGAGTGCCTACAATTTTTGTTGTGTGTAACAGGGTTGTAAATGATGAGTGATATTACAATCCAAGGCGGGTGGGGTAAACGTATGGCCTTCTGTATATTTGCAGTTTGCATTAATTCACATTAATCCTTCAAGTCTCTAGCTTTGTTATCTACAGCATTAAATGCTACTCCAAATGAAGACTGCCATACGCTAAGATCTGAATTCTCTTTTCAGTGCAGTATTGTGTCGCACTTTGATGAACCGTTAATTTAAAAGGAGAACTACTAACGACTTTTTTTATTTGATTGTTTAATATACCACTTGCTTTTTGAAATCGTTTGAGTCAAATTAAGCCTGAGCGTTAGGTTTTAATTTTCAAAGAATGATTTTGAATTCTTTTCATTTAAACTGCTATCACCCACCTTTCCTCCATTTTGTTTGAGATCACATATTTGACAATCGTAAGGTCAGTTGGTTTGGTGGGTTAATTCCCTACAAACTCGCTAACTCGCGAATTTTACAGATAGAAATTCCCAAATTCATCACAAAAGCTCCATCATCCTCCTGTTTGTCGCTCCGATTCCTTAGGGAGCCCCCAATTTTCGTTCAATAGCCAAATCGTTGGTCCTGTTAGTCGCCATAATTATCTTTGGGATTACCCCGTACTAGAAGGTAGTGAGAAATGTACAATTACAACTGAGTGGTTATTAGACTTATTTTGTAGCGACGAAGATTGTAGAGTTGCGGAGGCAAACACCAGTTCAGTAAACTCAAACAGACGGAATTGAGATGAATTCGTGAACGATAAGGGGGAATGTACCCGCGTAAGATTTAAGGTTAATTTCTCTGTTTTTGACAACATCATACAACTATGTTCCCTTAATGCTTTATGCAATTACATGATGTTAAAACCTGGCAACTGCTGTGTTTTTACATTCAGTAAGTCCCCATTTTACAGCACTTCACTTATTACATTAATCCTCCTCTGTCCTGGGATCATTCTGACATCATAGTGATGTTCAACGAGCCGTTAATGTTTAGAGAGCTGTAGAAAATGAAGCCAAGCGACTTGAAGGATTAATATGAATTAACACACTCCGCAAATAATATACAGAAGGCAATATGTTTACACCACCCACCTTGGATAGTAGTATCACTCATCATTTACAACCCTCCTGGGGTAAAACATTTTTATTGCGCAGAAAAAAGTGTTGGTACACTGCAGAACATAGGGAACAACAAGAGACAAATAAATTAATAAAAATAAAATAGTACAGTGGTGCTCTGGATCTAGGGTTCCCTGCCATAGTGTTTCACGTTTGTACATTGCTTTTATAGGGCTTCTAGTAATAAGAATTATCCATGCAGAGCTTGTACGGTGCCTCAAGAGAGAATGGCAATGATTACGGTCTAAGGCAAGATAAAATAAGTATTACTTTCAAGCAGATTCTGCGAAGTGAGGGTGGAGACAGTAGGGCATTTATTTTGTACATGCAAAGAGCTAGAGCTGGCTGGGGTCGTAAGCCTTTTCTGAGGCCATAGGCGTGTATGAGAAAGATGTCTTCCATTTTGTGGTTAGGTGGTCTTAGTGCATAGTTCTAATTACTACCACTCTTAGGACTCGGAGGTAAAGGAGGAGGATGAGTCCGGAAGGTCTTGGAACACAGTCCATGAATACATAGCTTGGTCCGCTGAATTTGTACTGTCTCTGGATAATGAAACCTACAAAGTTGAACCTCCGGTATACAGGTATATTTGACAGAATTAACACCCATTCTCCGCCCAAGATGTTTTCAGAGCTGTATGGAGCTCAGTTAACCTGACTGTAACTCAGACACTCTAGACACTAGCTATCCAAAGGTATAGGGAACTCCCTCAACTTTCAACTTGCTCTATCGAGGGGCCTGACCTCGTCATGAGCTGGAAGCCTTTAAACAGTTCTAAGGCCTGACCGACCCTCTCCTCCCTTTGCTTGTGAATGAGCCGCGCTCCTGCTCCCCACGCATGATTGTTTACTCCTCCTATATGGCAAACTTAAGAAACTCCTCGACGAGCTGCCATCTCTTGAATCTACCTTGTCAGTGCAACAAGCAATTGGACAGATAGATGCAGCATATGATGACCACCAGATTAGATCCCATCACTGGCCTGTGTTTTTTTTTTAAACGGTGGATGCAGGCGATACCCTCACTGCAGCCACAAACAGGCCTATTGTAAGGGCGTCCATGATTCTCAGATCATGGCTCCCCTGCACCACCTCCAGGCCCCACGGCACTGGTCTCACTTGGTGTGACGTCACCTATGCGCCCCCACCACCCCTGCACAAAGCGGAGGATATCCGCAAGTTCTGCATTTGCCACCTCTTCGGGCTGAAGAAAGGGCCTCCCACACACACAACGGCGCGATGCTGCGAGTCCATCGCATACGCACAGCACATGCTCTGCCGTCTCTAGCCCTACCTCGCAGAACCTGCATACCTGTACCTCGCACTTGCCAATATTTGCAAGGTGGTACCTCAGCAGACAGTGGCCTGTGAACAGGCCACATATGATCCTCATATCCTTCCTCCCCAGTGCAAGCACCTCCTTGGACCTTGGGCGGTCCGATGCTAACAAGTGTAGAAGCGTGTTGCTCTCAGTCTGAAACCTTATACTGGCCTGTGTTGCACTGTACAGCTGTCTCAACAGCCACTGTAGCTGTCCATTCTGTTTTTTTTTGGCCATCGTGTGGTACCAGCACCCATTGAATGTAGATATCCTGTCGTTGGTTGTGTAATACCTCAATGCTGTGTACACTGCACTATACAATGATGTATAGAATGTGTGTAATGCGCCAAACGCGATGTGGCTGATAGCCTCGTCTAGGGTTTAAGAACTGTCATCTAATAAGGAAACTGACCTGCGCCAAATGCGATGTTGAGGAGCTTGGCGTGGATTATTTGTATATACCACTACTACAAATACGTATTATTTCGCGTATATTACGCATATTTAGCCTTGACGTGTATAAAGCCATTTTTTTTGTGCAGGGAATAGGAGCGTCCCTCCTCAACTAGAGAGCCTTCAGTGATCCAGACTCAGACTCTTGCATCTATAGAAGATCCTGCTTATCATCAGACGGCTATGAGGGTATCTTCCCTCGCTGCTTTCCCTGGAGCGAATTACTTTACTTTACATCTCACAGCTTGGGAATAATTGCATGTTGCTGGTCCGGTGTTGGGCAGGTCCACAGAATAATGCTTTCATCGTTCGGCCCACAAGGGGGATATACTCCGCCCTACTCACACCAGTTATCAACTCCCCCTTTGTCTGTCACTGATGGGCACGGAAGTGAACCTGACGGCCCTCCCGACCTTTCCGGAACTGCAGCGTCCTTCAAGACTCGTTTTAATTCATGTACAGCTCTCGTTATTGGGAGAGTTGTTCAAGCCAGCAGCCCACAGACGAGTAATTTTCCACAAAAAGTTTTCTTCTTTTTATTGTACTGCCCTGTGATGCGGACATGCTCTACACACATCCAAAATTCATTACACAGTGCAAAAAGCTAAACTAAAACCCCCTTCCCCACCCCTCCATACACCTCTTGAGAATGACCAACTTTCAATGGCGAAAGCCGTCAATATGTGTTGGGATTGGTGCTGCATGTTAATACATAAGGGGGTTAAATGTGATAAATGTGTACAATACGGGGGTTGATGACTAATGACGAGTGGATTTCCACGGAGATAACTGTAGAAAATTGGCTCCAGGAAAAGCTACTCTGCTTGGGGCTTGGAGTTCAGAGCCTGTACCAGGAGGAAATTGGAGTAGGATTGCAAGCACTACTACAAGTACTTGTCAAACCGGCCTGGTGAATTTGTTGTTAGCATGTTATAGAAACCTGTCATTTGGTTTGATTGTCTTCAGTATGGACGTTGTATATACTCTCTCTTGTTATCTATCCTTTGTATTAACTCACTCATCACTTTATTATTGTCACACATCACACGCATTTCTCTTATTTATGTATGTATTAGTTAGGAGGGTATCTTGGGGTGTGCCAGTTTCTCTTGTCCAATACCGACACTTAACCTCCCTCCTGCTGCTTATATGTTGTGTCATGTTAGCGCTATCTTCTATCTTACCTGTGCAGCTGCTGGTTGAGTTCTCTCATCCCTATTCTTCAAGGGATCTCCCTCGTGAAGATGCACAGTTTTCCTGAAGCCTCGTGATCATGATGACATGATCTGTCTATAAGGGGGAGTGACATTACAGGAACCTGGGATGACAAAGGAACAGACCAAGGTTTAGCTCATGGAGTCATTCCTGACAGTTTCGAACCTAGACAAAGTCGATGGGGCTTGAGAAAATAAAAATTTTTTACTCGAAGTTTTACGGGCAGGTTTTCAAATTCGACAAGTACATTAACAATCTGCCCGTAAAACTTTTTAAAACGTCAGTTATTGGAAGTTAAACGTTTTTCCACTTAGCCGTTATTTTTCCACTTGTCCATTGTGATTCGTTTTTCCACTTGTCCGTTTTTTTGCAATGCGTTTTTCCACTTGTCCGTTGTTTTTCCACTTGTCTGTTGTGATTCGTTTTTCCACTTGTCCGTTGGGATTCGTTTTTCCACTTGTCCGTTTTTTTGCGATGCGTTTTTCCACTTGTCCGTTGTGATTCGTTTTTCCACTTGTCTGTTGCGATTCAGTTTTGCACGTTAAAGTTTCACTTCTACCATGTGTGACTGTCACACATTTGTATTTATTTATTCACAGGTTTACTGCAAATTATGAATTGGTTAGGGTAGGTAAATTATAATGCGCTGGGTTGCTGATTGGGCTTGTTGTTTTTCGTTGTAGTTCACTTTTGTTTGACCGTTGCTAGAAATAGCAGTTGAGCAGACGCCGCCGGGAGTATCCCCGCTCTCCGGGGCGCGCGGCCACCGCACCTAGCCTTCCCTCTCTCTGTCACTGCTGCACCTGCTCTCGCCGTTGGACTGGGAGTGAGGGCCGGGGGCTCGGCTGGGTTCGGTTTCGTTCGGCTTCTTTCGGAGCTCGGAGGGCGGGATCTAACTCAGCGCGCCTGCCTGCCCTCGTCATCCCCTCCGAGCCCCCACCAGTCTTGCCGTACCACGTGACCAGTAACACAATTTTTCGTGACTCGAAAATCCTAAGACACCGTCTATATAGAAGTTTCACTTCAATAATATAATTTACAACTACGTGCACTGATTGAAAAAGTATAATTTGCTGGTACAATATCCTTACACATATCTGTTTAAATACCTAGTTAAGAGCTAAATGGATGCTGGTTCGAGAGGATGGATGGGAATGGTTACGATCAAACGTGATGACACAACCAACTAGTAGATGTATTCACTATATTGACATTTTTGTAGAAATGCGTTTGGTCGCTGAAAACTCCAACCACCTCATCGCAGCAGAATTATGCCATTGTAGAGACACCTGTTCGGAGACAACTCTCCTTCAAGCAGATTGTGAACTCCCTCACTAATCAGGGCCACGTGATCCAACTCCAGCAGCCTTTTTGGAGGGCAAGAGCACTCTAGTGGGAGCCTTACAAACTGATTAAGTTGAAACAGTGACAACAAGAGCGCAACGTATTGCCTTCATTTTCCTTAGTATCCGGCGAGTTGACGGACGTGTCTCGTAATTCATTCGCACGCGAAGTAGCTAATCTGAAACTAATCGCCGGCATAGAGATTACGACTGTTAACGATAACTTAACCAATTAACCAGAACTCTGCGAAGGGGCGGTAACACAAACATAATCGGATTCATATAAATATTTCAAATATTTTAGAATGTACAAGTATATTCAGACTGAAGATCAGGAGTTTGAGGAAAATCGGTTAAAAGCTAACTATAGTTATCATAGTGGTCAAAACTCAAAAATATCTGAGAAAATTTGAGTTTTCTTCAGATCTTTACGTTTCAGACCCTACTGAGTCTAAAAAACCTAATCTCGGCGCGTGGTCCGTGTGTGTGTGTGTATGTAGTTCGATTTGCGGGAGAACGGCTGGTCCGATTGAGCTGTGTCAAAAATAACGTTTTTTCTAACATTTCCGTAAATTCCAGGGTACCTTTTGCACCAGATGTGATAAATCCTAATGGAGTGTCTTTTAGTCACCTATACCAACATTTCGTTCTCTATTATTATTTCTGTATATATATGTTGAACGGAGATATAAGCCAAGTTAACTGAGAAAAGGAGATTTGTCGAATATTAATTTATCGGTATTCCAATTTTCTCAAAAACGGCTCTAACGATTTCGATCAAACGTTTGGAGTACTCTCAGCTAACTAGTACGTACATTTTGTTCTCCATAAATGTTCCTGTAAAAATGCGTTGAACGAAGATATAGCGCCCGCCTATGTAGGTGGTGTTCGAACTTAAAGGGGTGGTGGAAAGTTGTGTGTTGCTACGCACCGCTCGTTTCTCATAAATTCCATTCACGCGACATCTGGCAGTTCCACACCCTACACGAGTAATAATAATAATAATTGTTTAGGCAATTACGTAACTTTGTTGACAGTGGATTGCGTTTTGGACAACTGAACCCTGGTTCACCTTTCTACACCTCGTCATCAAAACATGACTCATGTCTTATCCCCCTCAAGAATCGCCCAGAGCTTCAAGACTCCTGCTCTTCAGACTAGCCTTATCGGCTCTTCTCTCTTCTCCCACTGACCAAACATTTTTTCTCCCGTCTTACCATCTTCCGCGGTTCCGTTTCTAACGTTGTTCTATAAAACTACTGCCCTTTTCTTTCGCTCATGACGCCTTTTTTTTCCTCAAAGAGGAAGTGCATATTGTTCACGTTTAGTGCATCATAGACAACTGTATTCCCAAGGCGTTCTATACGTATTTCTGAACGCCACAACTTATGCTGTTGAACGCCGATTCATTCAACTGATCCAATACCTTCACCATCGTCTATCCGAAGTTCAACCGAAAAGTTCAGCTTATTTTTCCGTTTTATTGGCAGGTGATGACCTGACACATGTTGTTAATCTAATTATACTATCCGTGAACTTTCTTTTCTAATCTATACTCAACTTGATATATATATTTTTTTAAATGCATTTATTGAACAATACTTATTTACACATTTACAACTTTAAATGATCAATATGCTACGCAGCCCTTTGGGTAATACCCGCGCTGGGCTGCGGAGTACCTTCGGGTCAATATCCTTGTTGTATTCACAAAATTAAATACAAATTATAGTGCAAACAGCTTATAAATTAATTATAATTTATAATATAAATAGCATATGGCATAAATTATCAACACAGAAAGTAATAGTCCTTTAGTTTATTTTTGAACTTATATAGTGTCACCTTTGTTGATATAAATTCTTTAGGTAGTTTATTATATAAGCAGACCCCATTGGATAAATAAAACCTCTGAGCCGCAGCAGTATTTAGGCGCGGCGCTATTAACGTAATTTGTTACCACTTCTCGTTTGAGAGAGAACTCTTTTTATCTTCCCCTGGATAAACATTTTGTGTGTGTAAATTATCGTGGTCTTTTCAATTAAATTTTCCACTTTCATTACTTCAAATATTTTAAATAATTCGTCGATATACTTGCGTTGTACCATATTTACTTCGACATTTGATTTTACGGTTTTTTAAATGTATGTTCTTTTACTCCTCGTGCCCTTCGGATGTTAAACCTCAACATGTGTAAGTAGCGTTGTATTGTTATCGTTTTACTTATATATGAAACTACGAAGAACTCCTAACGTTATTTGGGAAGATTTAAAATGAAATAACGCGGAGTGTCACTCTGTGTCCGTTGGAACAATGACATAAGGGAAACAGGCCGGCCGTGTACTCGACGATTTTTCATCTGACTCCTTCAATCAAACTCAGGTGAAAATTGGCCGGAAGGCCAATAGCTGAGGAACCTCACTCAAAGGAAATGCAACTTGAAAGCTGCAAGAGCCGAGGTTATTGAATTTCTCCGGCGAGAGAAGAGCCTCCAGTCCATCGCCCGTGATTTAAGAGCGAATCAATCAAACATGAAAAGTGCGGAAGGGTCTGGAGAGCATCAAGTAAAACAACTACCTCCCCTCCCCTCCATCCACCACCACCAATCCACCTTTATATTTCAATCGAATGATCAAAGTTGGTACAAAAGGCGAAAAGCCTTGGAAAACAACGGATGGACTGAATAGGATTTCGTTTTAGATCAAAGTAAATGTAATCCCGAGCTCAATACGACTTGATCGACCGCTGACCTCTTCGTTAAGATGAATACTCAAGCGGGTACTGTAGACTTGCAATATCAACAAAAACGAAGTATTTCCAATCTTCTTGATGATCAAAAAATGTAGTATACCACCTTCCAACTTCTCTGAAGTTTGCCATTCGTCCCATGTGGTTAGTGTGGAAGAAAGTTGGGTAAGAAGTCTCATGGGACGCCGAAGTAAATATCTGGTGCGTTGCAACACACAACTTTTCCTAGCTCTACAATAATTCACTTTGTACATGGCTATTTCTATTTAATCAATTCACTTATCACTCAGTTAATTTGAACTCGGTCAAACAACACGTCACAGCAGCAGGGAGCGGTAGAGCTTACAGTTCCAGATTTTATTGTGCTGCTCGTACTCATTGCAGGACCATTATTGAGCAATTGGTACACAGATAATTAATGAGGCTGTAAACACGATTTTTTAAAAAAGGATAGTAGTCACTTTTGCAGAGTTATTGGGTAAACACGTTCAGAACTGGTAGTAAGCGAAACGGCGAGTGAGCCCCATGTATCTCATGAGCGTTTTCAAACACTCACCTTATACGCATTGGATTGGACTACAATAACATTCTACAAAAATTCCAGCGGAGTTAATAAGGAAAAACCTGCGCTAAAAACGCTTTTCGTCGAAAATTTTGATAATTTATTGTGCTGCTCTCGTCATTTTCCAACGGTTGAGAATTTTATAGTATAGTTGCCATATTGGGGGCTGTTAGGTGCAAGAATGGGGGTGCTGAGGATTCCAATGAGAACTGAAACTCGGTGAGCGTGAGGAGGACTGTATTATTATACTGTGTACGGAAATGTGTTGAGTAGAATTGAAATTGAGGTACAAATGGGTGACACAAGGGAAGTACTCAGAACGCGGAACTGGCGTGGGCAACCGATAGAGAGAGAGTGAGAAGTTACTGTGGTGGAAGTTGGAAGCAGAATGATTTGGAGGTGCTCTGTCGTCGATAGGATAATGAAATTGGGAGAAAGAAGTAAGGAAAGGGGAAAACCTAGAAAAGGGGGCTGGGGGGCCCGTGGCTGAGGATTCCCGCAGGGGCAGGTATTAAAATGGTTGGAGACAATTAGGGGTCGATGACAGTGACGCGGGGAAGTCCGAGTTCATTGACTCTGACAAATTCGGCGCTTTGCGTCGAACATACTCCCAGCTGCGGCAGCAGGATAACCCTTGAAGTGGGGTTACAGTTGTATGTGGTAATGATCGTGAGTGAGGACTCATGAGGGCTAATGAGGGCTGAGCGCTGGAGGATGTGGCTAGGTTGGGCTGCCTGATGAGCACAGAGAGATGAGGTGATGAGTGTGAGACAATGATGTGGTAGTGAATTGAGCAGGACAACAGAGTGCTGGTGGTGCAAAAATGAGGATGAATGAGTGATCTCATGAGGAAGCACAGGAGGTGGTGCAAGGAGAACGAAAGGAGAGTAGGACAGCACAGGCATAAAGAGGTTTAAGGTGTGGGCCACTAAGGTGGGAGATGGCGGAAGGCATAAAGAGGTTTAAGGTGTGGGCCACTAAGGTGGGAGATGGCAGAAGGCATAAAGAGGTTTAAGGTGTGGGCCACTAAGGTGGGAGATGGCGGAAGGCATACTAGGGAGAGGTGAGTAGGGAAGGCATGCTGGGGTGTTGCAAGTAGGGAGGAAGGCATGCTGGGGTGTTTCATGTACGGAGGAAGGCACTCTGGGGTGGTGCAAGAGGGGGGAAGGCACGCTGGGGTGGTGCAAGAGGGAGGAAGGCACGCTGGGGTGGTGCAAGAGGGAGGAAGGCACGCTGGGGTGGTGCAAGAGGGAGGAAGGCACGCTGGGGTGGTGCAAGAGGGAGAAAGGCACATTGAGGTGGTGCAAGAGGGACGAAGGCACGCTGGGGTGGTGCAAGAGGGAGGAAGACACGCTTGGGTAGTGCAAATAGGGAGGAAGACATGTTTGGGTGGTGCAAGAGAGAGAAAGGCACATTGGGGTGGTACAAGAGGGAGGAAGGCACTCTGGGGTGGTGCAAGAGGGTGGAAGGCACGCTGGGGTGGTGCAAGAGGGAGGAAGGCACGCTGGGGTGGTGCAAGAGGGACGAAGGCACGCTTGGGTAGTGCAAATAGGGAGGAAGACATGTTTGGGTGGTGCAAGAGAGAGAAAGGCACATTGGGGTGGTACAAGAGGGAGGAAGGCACTCTGGGGTGGTACAAGAGGGAGGAAGGCACACTGGGGTGGTGCAAGTGGGAGGAAGGCATGCTGGAGTGATGCAAGTGGGAGGAAGGCACACTGGGGTGATGCAAATAGGGAGGAAGGCACACTGGGGTGGTGCAAGAGGGACGAAGGCACACTGGGGTGGTGCAAGAGAGAGAAAGGCACACTGGGGTGGTGCAAGTGGGAGGAAGGCATGCTGGAGTGATGCAAGTGGGAGGAAGGCACACTGGGGTGATGCAAATAGGGAGGAAGGCACACTGGGGTGGTGCAAGAGGGACGAAGGCACGCTGGGGTGGTGCAAGAGAGAGAAAGGCACACTGGGGTGGTGCAAGTGGGAGGAAGGCATGCTGGAGTGATGCAAGTGGGAGGAAGGCACACTGGGGTGATGCAAATAGGGAGGAAGACATGTTTGGGTGGTGCAAGAGAGAGAAAGGCACACTGTGGTGGTGCAAGAAGGAGAAAGGCACGCTGGGGTGGTGCAACAGGGAGGAAGACACGCTGGGGTGGTGCAAGAGAGAGAAAGGCACACTGGGGTGGTGCAAGTGGGAGGAAGGCATGCTGGAGTGATGCAAGTGGGAGGAAGGCACACTGGGGTGATGCAAATAGGGAGGAAGGCATGTTTGGGTGGTGCAGGTGGCGCTAGTGCATGTTTGGGTGCTGCAGGTGGGGCTAGTGCATGTTTGGGTGCTGCAGGTGGGGCTAGTGCATGTATGAGAATGCACACAGCATTGGGTAAATAGGGGAATGCACATTGAAAGGGGCGGTAAGGGCCGTTACAGTGAGGTGGTGAAAGTTGAAGGAGCTTACTGAGGTCGTGCAAAAGGGGCTGGCATACAGGGGCAGTGAGAAGGAAAAATGGTGTGGGAGTGGTGCAAAAAAGGCATGTGCAGTGAGTAAAGTGTATGATGTAGGGCATGGGATTAAGAGGCGAGACCTAGTGCTGTCCTGGGTTAGTGCTCAATGATAAGATGGACGATTACAATTCTGAGGTCGAGAAGGTAAGAAATGCTGCTAGGATAGAGCAGTGAGTAAGGTGGGAGGGTGAGTCAAGCTGACAGGGTGCAAGAGAAACAGGATGTGAGGGCATAAGGCATTTTGAGGTTTGCACTGGTAAGTAAGGGTGCGAGCTGAGTGAAATTGTACTGGAGAGAAATGGTTAGGAGGAAGAAACGGAAAATGGTTTAGGAAAACTACAGTTAGGGTTTGGAGAAGTGGGATGTAAAGACACAAATGGCGTTGGGGCATGGGGAACTAGTGATCAGGACGACGCTTAGTTATGGGAACAGAAAAACCAGAAGGAGGATGAGACGAAAGGAAGTGTAAGTAAACTATGTGAATGTAGTAAGGTGGTCAAAGGGGCCTTGGAGATGGCACTTGAATTTTGGGATGATCAGGTGTGGAAGGTATGAAGAGTAGAGGGAAGCTGTGCTGGTGTAGCATTGAGGAACTGAATGTTAGGGTAAGATGGTGTGGGCTGTGGTAGGGTACAACAGTTGGGGTTTAGATAAGTAGGATGTGAAAACCTAAAGGGCGTTGGGGCATGGGGTACTATGAATGAGGGCTGAGTTGAGTCGTAGAGGCGGAAATCCAGGTAGAAGGATGAGACAAAAATAGGTGTAGATAATCTATGTGAATTTAGTGAGATGGTCAAAGGGGCTTGGTGACAGCACCTAAACTTTGGAATGTGGGCACGAGGTTCTGAGAGCAAATGTTTGTGTTGAGAGACTCGAAACACCAATACAATGCTTTTGTTCTGTGTGGGGTGTGGATGCACATGTAGGGAAATGGCTGTGGGTTGTGTGATTTGAATGAGGATATGAGAGGAGCTGAGGCGTGATAGATACAAAGGGCGTTGGGGGATAGGGTGCTAATGATGAGGGCTAAATGGAGTTGCAGAAGCAGAAAAACAGAAGAGGAAGAGACATAGGAGGGTATAGGCGAATGATTGAGTTCAGAACGTTGGGCTTGGTGACAACACTTGGAATGTGGGTTATAGGGACAGAGCTGAGAGGAAGGGTTTGTTGTGAGGGCCTTGTAGAAACGATTTGAGCTTGGGCTGTGTGGAACTTTTAATGTGGGTTAGTGACTTGGGAGAAAATGGTTGCGGGTTGCATAGATAAAAGCGGGAACCAGGAGGAGCTGAGGGCTGCCTCTGAAGAGGAGGAGCTGAAGACTCGCTCCTATAATTTACTATGAGAAGCCAGTTCACGCTATTCCGAGACTTACCTTGTGTTACATTGGTCGGCGGCGATCTGAAGTTGGAAGAAGCAGACGTAGACGGCTGACCAGCGGCGATGCGACCATTGCGAGTGTTGTGGGGCTTCAATTGGATAAAGGTGGTTGGAAGTTCGCAAGGATGGGGCCGATGCGAGCAGCTAATTGGCGCTTGAGTGACGGGACGATTTAGTGATGAGCCCAGCGAAGAGATCGTCAGGGGGGCGGCGAGCGACAGTGGCGGTGGTGAGTTGTCACAACGGATGGTGTCGGCGAGAGGCTGGTTGTAAGTTTCGATGTTGACGCGGGTGGAAGAGACAGGAGTTGCAGCGGGCGTCGGAAGACGAGAAGGCGCAGACACGATTATCGTTTCGCTTCTTTTCGCCGCTTGAAACGAGTAGTGGGCGTCGTGGCGTTAACGTTCGGTCCTGGATGCTCGAAAGTTAACGAAATCCGGCCCGGAGGACCAAATGTTAGGTGCAAGAATGGGGTGCTGAGGATTCCAATGAGAACTGAAACTCGGTGAGCGTGAGGAGGACTGTATTATTATACTGTGTACGGAAATGTGTTGAGTAGAATTGAAATTGAGGTACAAATGGGTGACACAAGGGAAGTACTCAGAACGCGGAACTGGCGTGGGCAACCGATAGAGAGAGAGTGAGAAGTTACTGTGGTGGAAGTTGGAAGCAGAATGATTTGGAGGTGCTCTGTCGTCGATAGGATAATGAAATTGGGAGAAAGAAGTAAGGAAAGGGGAAAACCTAGAAAAGGGGGCTGGGGGGCCCGTGGCTGAGGGATTCCCGCAGGGGCAGGTATTAAAATGGTTGGAGACAATTAGGGGTCGATGACAGTGACGCGGGGAAGTCCGAGTTCATTGACTCTGACAAATTCGGCGCTTTGCGTCGAACAGGGGCTATCAATATAAAAAATTTAATCAAAATCGTTAGAGCTGTTTTTGAGAAAAAAACTTGGTGTTTTGATCACTATGATAACTATAGTTAACTTTCGGTGGATTTTGCCCATACCCTTAGTTTTGCGTCCCGTGGTAACCTGTAGGCTAGACAACAAGTTTCAGCTGATTTGGTACGGTTGTTTTCTCTAAAAACCGCGCTAAATGCAATTTCGTCGATAGTTTTGGTAAGTTATTGTGCTGCTCTCGTCATTGTTCCACGAATGGGAATTTTATGGAATCGTTGCCTTATTAAGAGTTATTAATACAACAAATTTAATCAAAATCGTTAGAGCCGTTTTTGAGAAAAACAAATTTGGTGTTTTGATCACTATGATAACAATAGTTCAATTTCAGTGGATTGTGTTCATACCCTTATTTTGGCGTCCCATGGTGACCTGCGGGCGAGATATGAAGTTTGAGCTGATTTGGTACGGTGGTTTTCTTTAAAAATCGTTTACACACAGACCATTTTCCCAATTAGTATTTTTCGGACTCAGGAGGGTCCGAAACGTAAAGATCTGTAGTAAACTCAAAATTTTTTTTTCAGCCGATTACATAACTTTCCTTGGCTCTACAAAGTAGAAAGTAAAAAGAGTACGAACTGTCGAGAAGGGAAGAGCTGCAGTGGCGAAACTATTCTGACGAAAGAGGGTAATGTAACAATATTTCCTAACAATGCGTGGCGTGTAAATAAAATAATGAGGCTGGAAAAATCGCTTTGGAGATGAGAGGCTTCGCGCAGCGTCAAATGCACTTGGTACCACGGGAGGCTTCTTCCACGGGGTCGCAAAGACAAAGTGTCACCGGCCGCAAAGACAAAGGTGTTGGATTCGTGGTGGCTGTGCTCTCAGTGTTTTATATCGTGTTGGCAGGAGCGAGAGGTAAAGGCCGCAGCGCTGGGTACTCTCTCCAATCACCTCAGGTCTTGGATCACGTCTACGTGATTAACTAGATAAGAATCGCGTTCTCAATTTTGGAAAAATCGTGTAAAAACTGTGATAAATGTTAGTTGGTGAAACGGCGGTGTTGAAATGAAATTTCTGGAGTAGCTCCAATATTTCTTATGAGGGTTATCAAACGCTCAACGGACAGGCGCTTGATTGGCCTACCGCATCAATTTTTCTGAAGATCCTAGTAACATTTGAGCGGAGTTTATTTGGAAAAAATTTTCGTCGAAATGTTTGGCAATTTATTGTGCTGCTCACGTCATATTCCCACGTATGAGAATTGTATGGTATCGTTGGGTTATTTGGAGCTGTTCATTGTCACAACGTTGCAGGGAATTAGCTCAGGCATTACAGCCGTGTACCCACGGGGAATGGCGCAAACAGATTCTGAACCGATTTTGATGATTCCTATTAGTTTCCTCAGCTTTTCGGAGTAGAATGGAACAAAATATAATGTGCGAAGCATCAAGACTTTTCTTAGCTCTATATAAATTCACTGGCTTTCATGGCTTTTGCTACTAATACCACTTAGTTCATTTGAACTTAGTAAAACACCACTTCACGGTAGTCTTTATTGTAACGTCCTCATACCCTGAACATAATTGAGCAATTGGTATACAGAGGATGCTGTTGACACGGTTTTTCCTTTCCTTGGCTCTACAAAGTACAAAGGAAAGTTATGTATTCGGCTGACAAAACATTTTTGAGTTTTCTTCAGATCTTTACGTTTCAGACCCTCCTGAGTCCGAAAAACACTATTTGGGAAAATGGTCTGTGTGTCTGTGAACGATTTTTAGAGGAAACCACCGTACCAAATCAGCTCAAACTTGATATCTAGCCCGGAAGTCACTATGGGGCGCCAAAATAATGGTATGAACAAAATCCATCGAAATGTAACTATAGTTATCATAGTGATCAAAATACCAAATGTTTTTTTCTCAAAAACGGCTCTAACGATTTTGATTAAATTTTTTATATTGGTAGCTCCAAATATGGCAACTATACCATAAAATTCCCATTTATGGAAAATGACGAGAGCAGCACAATAAATTATCAAAACTTTCGACGAAATCTATTTTAGCGCGGTTTTTAGAGAAAACAACAGTACCAAATCAGCTGAAACTTGATGTCTAGCTTACAGGTTACCATGGGACGACAAAATAAGGGTATGGACAAACTCTACCGAAAGTTAACTATAGTTATCATAGTGATCAAAACACCAAATTTTTTTCTCAAAAACGGCTCTAACGATTTTGATTAAATTTTTTATATTGATAGCCCCCAATATGGCAACTATACCATAAAATTCTCAACCGTTGGAAAATGACCAGAGCAGCACAATAAATTATCAAAGTTTTCGACGAAAAGCGTTTTTAGCGCAGTTTCTTCCTTTTACAACTCCGCTGGAATATTTGTAGAATGTTAAAATAAATTAGTATTGTAGTCCAATTCAATACCTAAAGATTGAGTGTTTAAAAACGCTCATGAGATACATGGGGCTCACTCCAGAAATTCCTGAATTTCAACTTTTGCCGTTTCGCTTACTACCAGTTCTAAACTTTTTACCCAATAACTCTGCAAAAGTAATTACTATCCATCTCAAAAAAATTGTGTTTATAGCCTCATTAATTATCTGTGTACCGATTGCTCAATAATGGTCCTGAAATGAGTAGGAGCAGCACAATAAAGTCTGGAACGGTAAGCGTTACCGCTTCCTGCTGCCGTAAAGCGTTGTTTGACCAAGTTCAAATTAACTGAGTGATAAATGAATTGATTAAATAGAATTAGCCATGTACAAAGTGAATTGACGTAGAGCTAAGGAAAGTTGTGTGTTGCAACGCACCAGATATTTATATATATAGACAAGTACTTCGACTTAGTAGAGAGTGCATGATCAGGAAGAGACAAAGATGAATGACTATAACATAATATTAGCATCGCTTGTTAATCTGCAGGCTGATCATCACATTTGGACCAATTTGGTTTGGCGTTCTCTCTCTTCGCACGCTGATCGTTTTCTCAAATGGGGATTTTCATAATGTAGACCTTTTGAAACGTGAAGATTTGAATGAAATTCGACAAAATGTCAACGGATTAAGTAACTTTGTAACAGCTAAGTATGGGTAATAAAAGTATAAATAATTATCTCGACACGGCGGCATTTATCAATCGAATGGAACCAGCGATGGAATCATCTGACTCGACGGCAACTCAAACGAGTTTTCTAAATTCGAAACTTGTCAACGATGTTGATTCAAAACCTCAAGGGACGAGGCGGTTCGTAGAAAGGAAACCCGTAGAATTAATTTGTCAATCGAACGCCCTGACAGTTGATTACGAATGCACGTGACTGTCGGAGATGGCGAAGATACAATTCGAACCCCTTGATGACCTCAATAGGAGGACATTGTTGAACACAACCTCCAGGGCCCAAACCTGTTTATGACAATCTATTACCTGACTATCAAAGGTGAACGCGACTCGGAGGGCTCTTCAACTGAATTAGCCCTCTGACAGATAAGTTGACCACATGACAGAACGGAAGTGTTAGCCTCCGGCACCGAGCCAGCTGTCCATCCGACCTCACATAATTAAATACACATGGCTCAAAGTCCCTTCCCGCCAACAGCCCCCCCCCCACTACTACCACCGCCCTGCCACAACAATTTAAACAAAACAGTTGGTAGCGAAACTCCTTTGTGGCAATGGCCTCTTGGAGCGAAGCTTCGGCAAAGTAACGACCACTTTGTAACTACCACTGGCGAACTGGCCTTTCAAAAAGGGATGAACGAAGGGATTGGCACGGTTACGGAGACACCGGAAAAGGTTGCTTCGGGCTCCCTTTGACTTTCCTTTTTTTTGTGAAAAAACCACAACCTCCTGTTATTTCATCGGTGTTTCTGAAAAGGACGCTTCGTTTTTTTCATTTTTACGATATTTTATTACATCATGCGCAGCCCAGTCCTACGAAAATTCCTTGATTTAGGCCTGGCGCAAATAGAAACGCAGGTTGGTGAGGTGACGCAGAGTGACGCAGCGCAGGAAAAAACTGCGCGCAGTCGTCGAACGCAAATAAGAACGCAGGTGTTCATTCTCACTTCAGTAGTGCTTTCATTCTCGTGCTCTTCACTAAAAACAAATCCTCAGAAATGAATGGCGAAGCTGCCCGAAAATTGCGATTGCTCCATGATTTAAGCTCGGAAAGTGACTCAGATGATGCTGATGACGAAATTTTGTTGATGGCGCTTTTAAAAAGCAAGTCACCTACGAGCTTATATATAAGGAAACGGTCGTCCCATGGAGAATTCGCCCTAACGAGAGAATTAAATGACGCTAAATTCAGCAACTACTTCCGTCTGACTCGGGAGCAGTTCAGTGAAGTGCACGAATTAATAAAAAACGAGATCGAGACATCAGGAAGCAACGCAGCATCGATTGGGACAGAAGAAAAACTCCTTCCACTGCTCACTTTTGAGCTTACTCCTCATGTAATCGCCATGAGACGTATCATAGAGAATCCTTCTTCCTCGCATAGCTTCAATCAATTTCTCGTCCATTTTCCGGAGATGTAAGCACTATTGATACGAAGATTGATACAAAGTCACTTCAGTCACTAAGGAAATTCTGCGGCAGGTCGACTGCGGGACGCAGGGCGCAGTGATGTGAGTGAGATTCACGTCACTTCACGGTCCTATTTGCGCTTCCCCATTGATTTCTGTGTTTCACAGACTACTCGCCGTGAATCACACTGCGTCACCTCACCAACCTGCGTTTCTATTTGCGCCGGGCCTTAGGGTTTGGTTATTGGTAGCAAATTGCCAGTAGAATCATCTATATGGACAATGTGGTATCGACGTGATTTTTACTTTCCGCTACCCGAAGGGAAGGAAAGTATAGTAATTGTGTCAAAAAAAAAATTTTGGGTTTTCTTCAGATCTTTACGTTTCAGACCCTACTGAGTCTAAAAACCTAATTTTGGCGCGTGGTCCGTGTGTGTGTCTGTAGTTCAATTTGCGGGAGAACGGTTGAACCGATTGAGCTGGTTCTTTTTTTGTTTTGTTCGTTATTTTTTGTAGACGGGATTTTGTAGATGGGAAGGGGGGTGGGGGACGAAAATGTACCGAAAACTAGTGTTTTAGTGTTTTTCGCATTTTTCTCGAAAACGGCTCTTACGATTTTAATTAAACTTTCAAATTATCTTTTACTAATCAATACCCAACTTTTCTTCTCTATACATATCTCCATGGAAATATGGTGAACGGAGATATAGGCCTGTGAAGCAAAAATAAGTTTTTACGCTTTTTGGCAAAATGGCTTCAACGATTAACACCAAACTTTCAAGATGTTTTCGAATAGTTGATACTTACATATTGTTCATAATAAATGTTCCTCTGACAGTCCATTGAACAGGGATAAAAATCAAAATGTGTCGGAAATAACGTTTTTCTCGAACATTTCCGTAAATTCCTGGGTAACTTCTTCACCAGATGTGATAAATTCTAATGGAGTGTCTTTTAGTCATCCATACCAACCTTTCGTTCTCTATAATCATTTCTGTATATATATGTTGTAGGGAGATATAAGCCACGTTAACTCAGAAAAGGAGATTCGTCGAATATTAATTGATCGGTATTCCAATTTTCTCGAAAATGTCTATAACGATTTCGATCAAACTTACGGAGTAGTCTCAGCTAACTAGTCCCTACATTTTGTTCTCAATAAATGTTTCTGTAAAAATGCGTTGAACGAAGATATAGCGCCCTCATATGTAGCCGGTGTTCGAACTTGAAGGGTTGGCGGAGTGTTGCGTGTCGCTACGCACCAGATATTTACTTTTGTTGACCTTAAGGCTACTTTGAATTATTTAGCGATCCTAATCTTGGTTGTGGAAAACTCATGCGACCGGTAAATGATGTAGAGCAAATAAAAGGATGAACACGGTGTGCGTGAGAGAGGACTGTATTAACACTTTGATATAATATAGCGAACAAGAGATCTGAGTGTGAGTAAGAACGTATGTGGCACGAAGGGGTCTCTGAACAGGTGAACTGGGTTGAGGGAACAACAGTGGATGGCGAGTGAGTGGTTGGAGTGCTGAGAGACGAATGTGCGTTTTTGGATTGGGTCTGAGAACAGCTGAGAGTTGTAGTCTAAGGAGTTGTTGCCCAAAAAGGGAAAATTCGGAAATAAACGTTAAGCTTTTTGTCGGCAGGAGAAGTCAAAGGAACGAGTAGTTCGAATTTTCCCGTGGCTATCATTACAAAGGCTCCAGGGCTGGATGGTCGGGGAAGGCCGAGTCAACTCCATAATGGGGCTTATTTCCTTGATTAATGGGAGATGTATATTTCCACTCCAATAGCCTCCACAAGATCCATACGTGGAATGGTCATACGCAGTGTGCAAAGTGTCCCCGTGTATGCAAGCCATTACTGCAACCCCCTTCCTATCATCTATTTCATCTTACGTCTTCAACTTTCGCATTGACATCCCATTCTGGTAGACGTTCTATAACGCTTCACTAAAATTGTGCGGCGTCGTCATTTCGAGGCTTTTGCTAAAATAATTTTGTTATGGTCATATGTTAAGCTGATTACGCCAAGAATCAGTGCCTCAATGTAGGCAACTTCCACATTTTGATTGAAAGTTTCAATCGTCTTTCGCCATGATGGGAGTAATCGAAGTTGAACGTGAGAGGAATCTGCCTCTTGAAAGCAACATTAATTTGATGTAAAATATTTCGCACCTTGCAATTAGGGAATTCTCTGGGCCGAGTTGTTGTGCACGTCGGTATTCATTTTGAAGCGGGCGAAGGACCCGCACCCACAGCCCTGGAGGAAACAGGGACAAGTTTCAACAACCTGTTGCAAGCGGAAGTTTGCGTTGGAACGATCCCGCCTGTTCGAAAACGAGGGTTTCCGAATGACTCGAGAAAATTAACGAATCTCTGTGTCGGGAAAGTTATAAAAAAGGATCCGAATGAAAAATAAAACGAGACAAGGAAACGCGTCTGCGACCACTTCTAATGGAATTAACTACGCCCTCGAATTGCATTGAAAATAAAAGATTACTTGTTACGCCACACAGCCTAGCTTGGGACGAATGTGAGCACTTTAAATGTTTCAGGAGTACGGGATTCGGGGACTTCGAGAATCGAAGACCCAATGAAAGGAGCCAATGCTTGGAAGAATCTGAAATTGTCCATTTAGAAAACGTAACAATCTCTGACGTACGAAATACGCTTTACTGAAAGTGAACATGATGCACTAAGGTTCCCATAATTCCCATAATCCCAGCTTGAATAGGCGATGTATATTTCCACAAGGTTCTCTAGGTCTGAAATGACCTTCGCGACGCTTTGGGAGAAGCAGCAGGTGTCAAGTGATGGCGGAAGTTTACCTATTTGAGGCTCCTTTGTAGTCATAATGTTGTGGGTTTTGCGAAGAATTCAGTTTAGAAGCTGTTTCAGAGTTCCAAGCTGCGATTTTTGTTTCAGGTTGTTTTCCTAGGTTATATCATCTCACAACGTGCCGAAGAAACTAAGTGATTTCGCAAGGGACAGAACACTCAAGGGCAATCCAACTCAAGGTGCAAAGGTGTTACTCTTTTGAGTTTTTACTTTCCTTGCTCTACGAAGTAGATAGGAAAGTTATGTAATCGGCTGAAAAAAAAATTTTGAGTTCTCTTCAGATCTTCACGTTTCAGACCCCCCTGAGTCCGAAAAACACTATTTGGGAAAATGGTCAGTGTGTCTGTGAACGATTTTTAGAGAAAACCGAGAGAAGCAGTGGGGGCGCCCGACAACGCGTGAGGAGGGGAACACGTCCGCTTATCTCTTCGCTCGCTCGGAGCTTCAAAATATACGCCTCTTTCCGAGCAGTTTAGGAACACAATCCCCGACAATTTAGTTGGATTATGGTCGACACAGTGTTTATGAGGGAACCCTCAGGAATAGAGACACCCGTGATATACACCGTACTCTTGCACAATTTTGACGTGAACTGACAACAAGAACCCACGTATCGGAATGAATTAAGAGGGAGCGACAAAGACGCGTGTGAACTGCTTGGACTCTAGGCCCGAACTCAGAAGAAGCTAAAGAGTGGACGTTAGAATGTAATATTGACTTGAGAGGTTGGATGTTGAACAACCAACAGCTGTTTATGGGCTGATCGTCCTTTCACAAGGATTTCCTTAGCTGCAACGTTAAGCTAAAGTAGGTGAAGATGTCATCCTTAACAAACCAAGAACTTTTGTATGTAGCTCAACAGACTTTTTCTGTCACTGTCTGACATTTATGTGTGCTGTTTCGATGCAACTTCATCTGATTTCGAAGTACCAAAGCATCTTCTGTCTTCAACCCTGATTCTTCTAATTGAACCGCCATGAGTTCTGGAGAGAAGATTAACTTTTTTTTAATTTGACGCAACTGGGAGAACTCTCACTTCGGCCCAGTGAGCCACCTCATGTGCGCCCAACTCCATGACCGAAAGCTCCAATCGTAACTGGCTAGACGAAAATCTCTTTTGCGCAAGTTCGAGAGTGCCATTTCAAGCGTCTCATTGTATTCCGCATTCCACGAACATAATGTCGAAGACGAGCGGTTCCAAAAAAAAGTTCGATAAGTCTTTCCTTTCGAGCGGTAACGAGAGCCGTGACAAGCAGAAATGTCGATGTCAATGAGACAGCAGCAGGTTGGCTCTCGGAGTCCTTTCGGTTGGTGAGAAACGGAGCACGTGAGGAAAACCAAAGCTCCGCGGTCGAGCTGCTATCGTCGAGGAACGAACTACATAATGCCTAATTGGACAAAGCCAGTCCTTCGGTAAATAAAGAGGCCTTCTCCGACTGTTTGTATAGAATCAGAGTGACAATGCAAACATGACGTACTACGTAATGGAATGTAAACAATTAAAGCAATGCAGTTATAGAAAGCAAGAGAAGAGGAGATGTGGGAGCAGTTATATTTTACCTTGAGGGTTTCGTCTCGCTCCCTCGCTTACCCTTTTGCCTTCATCCCCGTCGACGTCTAAACTTTGTGCCCTTTTCATTTTTCCCCCCCACCACCGGCTCACTTCCCCCCAAACGAATGTCAGCTCAAGGCCTATCTTCAGCTCGAGTCCTATGCAGAAGTTTTTCACTTCCTCATTTCGAATAGCCTAATCTCCTATTTGCACCATGTTGAAATATTTTCCCTAAATCTCCTATGCATCGAAACATTTCGTGAAACTCTCCTCAGTCCCACATGCATGCGAGATTGTCTGTCACTAAACGAGCTAAGCTAAGCGGTAACTGAAATATTGAGTGCGCAGCAACACAAAACTTTCCACAACCCCCGTAAATTAGACGACCTGCTACATAAACGGCTATATCTTCGTTCAACGGATTTTTACAGAAACATTTATAGAGAAAAAAATGAGGGTACTAGTTAGTTAAGAGCACTCTGTAAGTTTTATCGAAATAGTAAAGCCGTTTTTGAGGAAACTAGACAACCGAGAAATTATTATTCGAGCAATCTCGTTTTCCCAGCTATCATGGCTTATATCTCCGTTCAACACATAGATACCGAAATAATCACATAACGCAAAATGTGGTTATAGGTTGCAAAAAGTGATCGAATACAGTGAAGCAGTCATTATGGAAGTTATGAAAATGTTTGAAAAATCTTTATTTTCGACACATTTTCATTTTTGACATTTTATGTCTTTACTTTGCTACATAAACTCGAAAATGTAACGCCGGAGATGTAACGGAGAAGCGTCACGAAATTTTTTAACCCTAGTTGCAAGCCACAGCCCCTGTGGCCTAATGGATAAGGCATCGGTCTCCTAAACGGGGGATCGTAGGTTCGAGTCCCACCAGGGTTTCGTATAATTTTTTGTTTTGACATCGTGACATTTTGTGTCTTTACTTTGCTACATAAACTCGAAAATGTAACGCGGGATGTGTAACTTCGGAGATGTAACGGAGAAGCATCACGAAATTTGTGTTGGGTTAAGTGCATGGTAACGTCTGTTACAAAATCTAACGCTTGGTAACATCACACGTTTTAATAACCTCAATGACTAAGTGATGATGTCAATTGCAATTGACGCTGCCATTATATCGAAACCATCAACGAGCACAATCAAACGTAGTTATCATTGCATAAACAAATAAATAAAATAAAATAAAAGAAATAAAATGTTCCTAGTGGTTGCGTAGTTGTACGAAAGCTGTACCCACCGTTTGTGTAAAGGTTTCTTTTTTCTTTAAGGTTCTTCTGAGATGTACGTTCTCATTGAGATATACGAACAATCAAAGTAAATCCTGCCGGCACGTTGCTACAGAAAATTCTAGCGGACCAGTCAACCCGACCAGCTCTGTGTGGTTGGGAGCCAGTAAGGTTGTGAGATTCATCGAATTTAGCGAGTTCCCAAGCTTCGTGAAAAAATATGAGAGCAATCCCCATCGTGCCATTCAAAAATTGTTTGGGATAAAAAAAAGACACGTTATCGCCAGCGTCCCATCGTTTGGAGTATTGGTGATCAATGGTTTTTTCAGTTAATTAAATAACTTTCCTACAATCCAAGGAAAAATAAAAATGCATATGTGATGGACTAGAAGGACGACGCTGAAGTCGTAGAGCAATTTACGAATGTTCGATTCTGCGAGCACGTAAATCCTTGCTCTTTTGTTACTATCGTAACGGGATTCGACGCGTTTCAAGCTCTTTATAAACTCACGGACTCGTACCCGGAGGGGAGCAAATTTTGAAGACTTTCGATACCCTCTACTTTTCTCTGCAGGAGCCCCAGTGTTCAGTACCGTCCTATCCTTTGAACAGGTTTTTGGGCAATGCTCAAAGCAAAGCAAAATAATTGTTGACGTACGGGGAGCACCAACGCTCCATCGAATCGAGTCACATGCTGAAATATGCTGTGTGAGTAAAAGGTCTTGTTTTTCAATTCCAGTCACAGAGCAGAACGCACGACGATTAGCTTTAATGTCACTTGACAACCTGCATATTTCTGAAATTGTGCTTGCCAGGCCTACCTTTTACTTGGAGCAGAACGGAATTTCGACCAAAATTTCCGTTCTTCTTGTCCCGATCTTTATCTCTGTTCAATGGACTGCGTGGGGAACATTTATTGAGAACAATATTCAGCGACATTCAGCGAGTTTGTTTGAGCATCTGCAGTTAGCTCCGAGCTGCTCTTCCCAGTTATTGCGTGATGGGGGGGGGGGGGCTCCGCCTCGTCTACTGCGTCTGTAATGGTTTGCGGTGGACTGCCGATGATGGCAACACTGTTGCCGTCACCTGTGCAGTTCGCCACTGTTTATATTAGCGGAGGAGCCACATTTTAGTCTCATAATGAGTACCGACATCGCTGACAAATCTTCCCCTTTTTTTAAGCCAGTATTTAAACATCCCTTTATATTGTGTGAAGTAAGGTAAGCAATCAGAGCTTGATGTTTCATTTTCCCCATTGTCCCTCTATTGTCATTTAATACAATCCGAGCATAGGTTATTTGTTTCATTCTAAGAGGAGTTCATTTCATTTCATTTCGAGTTTTTCCTGATTAAATTCATGTGGATCCTATTTGGTTTATAATTTCATTTCCTAGTACTTTTCTGAGAGGCATTATTTTATTTATTTTCATCAGGTGAATGTAATTGAGTGTTTAATTTGTTCGTTTCTTTTTGGCCCGGATACGACTTTCACTCGTGTTCTGTACGCGGGTAATTTGTAAAGGGATTCCCCAAGTACGTCACAAATTGGTAGCAGAGCCTTTCCGATTCACCCCTCTCGAAAATACGTCGCGCTTGCTACGCGTATTTTCCGCATTTTCGCTTGTACGAAAATCGTGCATGTGTTCACGTTCACGTTCCTCTTGCGTTCTGTTTGTGTTCATTGCAACCCCCCGTCCCTGCCTGTTCTTGTCGATCATTACATCATCGACCACCTCGTTCACTCATGTTGTTTGAGCGTCTGCAGTTAGCTCCAAGCAGCTCTTCCCAGTTATTGCGTGAGAGGTGGGAGGGGGGAGGGAGCTCCGCCTCTTCTACTGCGTCTCAGGGCCGTTTTCACCAAAACAGCACTAAACGTGATCCAACTGATCAGGGCTAGATAAGTAAATCAAGGCAAGCCGTTTTCGTGCCCACCACGCAAGCCGAGATCACTGTGGTACGCGGTTAGCATAGGCGTGATTATGCTGCGATAAAGCCACATCGAGAAGGCAGTGAGCTAATGAGGTTACAGTAAAGTATGAGAATCGGGCGTCTGTTTGACATCCCGTCCCGTAAACAAGTGTCGGGTGAAACAAAGAATAGGGACCGACCGCTTGATAATGCTACGACTGCAAGTATCGTTATGTGTCACTGGCGCAGTTGGCAGGGAAGAGACTCGGAGACTGCAATGAACTCACTTGGAGAAAGAGTGAGAGCGATAACAGACTGAGAAAGAACAATCACCGTACCACACTAATTCGATCGAGGTGTACTAAGTGAACGGTGGAGGAGAGGAAGCATCCGACAGTTCTTCGTCAGGGACTTCTTAGAACCTGTAAGTACAGTATAACATCGTTCCAACTTTTGTTAAATGTACGTTTTCGCCAATCCGTTAGTTATCTCATATTTATTTCATATACCCATTCTTAATTTCATTGAATTAACTCCTTTTCATAGTCTTTGTACATTTCAAATAATTATATAATGGGTTATTACATAATGAACATTAAATAATTGGCATAATCGTACAGCTGTCGTTATTTCTAATTTCAAACATGGCGCCAGAGCCTACGATGTCGGGCATATCGATAACCTGACCTCGGTCGTGATATATCGATATATTGCCTTATCAGAGTGGTCCCTATTCTTTGCTTTCACCCAAGTGTCATGTAAACGTGAACGACCGCGTAGCCGTGTATCCTGTAGATGCCCAATGCTCAACAATCCGGATTTGACCAAATAATTGTTTCTAATTATTGTCGTACACCAAAGTGGCCGCATTAACCCTAAAATGACACACTTATTTTCACAACCATAAATGCCACACTGGGGTGGTTAACACTCCACTCAAGTTTTATAATAAAATTTTAACTTTTTACTTATTTTATGTCTCAATTTTTTAAATTTTTGTTCAGTATAGATGTAGGCTAATGGAAAAAAATAGAAAAAACCCAAATAACAGCACATAAGTCTTATTTATTTACAAATAAATGCACCTACCTATTGAAAAAAAGTTGTTGACACAAAAAATAATCCAAATTTCAGCGAACAACCAAACTTTCAATATTCATATGATTTAAATTGTACACTAGAATAGTAGACTTTTAAGAAAAACGAACAAAAAAATCAAAATACCGATGAATTGCATGTCATACTGTTCAGCAATCTTTGCAGACTTGTACGCGGTGGTCAACGCACATGGGACGTAGGCATCTGGTGCACAGAGTCTTCGTTTTTCGATCACTTCTTCTGTCACAAAGAGAACATCGAATCTGTTTGTCAAGCAGTGGTAGAGATTCATTGTTGTGAAGGGTCTGCTCTTCTTTACCCAAAACCTTTTCAATAAGTACTTTCAAAGGACGTTGTAATGTTCGTGACCCCCCCCCCCCCAAACGAGCTTCAATGTGAGGAGTTGCTAAAGCATAGCCTAAATCGAACAAAAAATCTTTACGTATCACCCTTTTCTGCGATGTACCATGCCGAACAGTATGGCTGCATTCACCCCAGCCTGGTCTTCTCTTCATTCTTTCCTATGAGAACATTTATCCGAACCGACCCAACTTCAGCTGATTGCTCTCCATCTCTCTCAACATTCAAATTCTGTTTCGGCCATATTGACGAATTCCTCGTCCGCATCAGCATTTTCATCTCGTACTTCAATTATAGCATCCTCTTCGTCTGAAGCGTCACCTCCGAAAACGTCATCTCTCTCTTCCAATTCAAATAACTCCTGTCTAATTTCTTCATTCGTCGAATAAACTCGTGATAATGCCATAGTGTAGATATAGAACACAGCACACTGGCAATAAATCACAAACAGTAATCAAAACACAAACCAGAGGTATCGAAATTGCACACGTAAATGTCACATCGGGGTGACGGTCACCCCAAGACACGTTACGCGCGTTCTACAAGACAGACGAAACACAACTGAGCTGAGAGGCGCCTAGGTCAAGAAGAGTGAGAGTTGGAGATTATTTACATGCCCTTTTGAACCTTCTAGCCATCAATGCTGTGACAAGACAACGCAAAACCAAACTGTGGGGTGGTGAACACCCGTGTGTCATTCTAGGGTTAACCTCTGCCGAAGCTGAAACTGGCGAGGAGCATAAAGTGAAAATACGCGTACTACAACTGAAAGAGCTGCAGGAGAAACCAAATTAGTCCGGGAGAATGCTTTGTGCGAGTAGGAAAAATCGGAAGCAAGAAATAATAAAAACCGAAATTATGAGGTTACAACTTATACAAGCAAGAAACTTTAATGAAGAACGGAGAATTGTAGTGCCTCATTATAGTTGTTTAATACACTAATGTGTGTGTAAAAGCGTGGTATTATTTAATATTTCCTACTTAGCTGCTACGAAATTCACCCAGGTAAACCATTTGCGTTTGGGTTTTCTAACACGGCAATATGACGTCTAGTTACTTTCCTTAGCAATACGAAGTAGAAAGGAAAGTTATGTAATCGGCTGAAAAAAAAATTTTGAGTTTTCTTCATATCTTTACGTTTCAGACCCCCCTGAGTCCGAAAAACACTATTTGGGAAAATGGTATGTGTGTCTGTGAACGATTTTTAGAGAGAACCACCGTACCAAATCCACTCCCGCAAGTTACCATGGAACGCCAAAATAAGGGTTTGAACAAAATCCACCGAAAGTTAACTATAGTTATCATAGTGATCAAAACACCAAATTTTGGTTTATTATTCATTCTGAATAATAACCCTATGTTTTCGGTCACGAAAAATTTTTTACAACCCCCCCTCAAAATTTGATACTTTACGTTTCATGACATGGAGATTCCAAATTTGCAATGTCCGTCCGCCGTCCGCCGTCCCCCGTCCCCCGTCCCCCGTCCGCCGTCCGCCGTCCGGGCCGTTTTGTGCCTTTAACGTGGTCTAAAAAATTCGTTCTTTCGCCCAAAAATCCGATTTGGTATCTAGTTGTGCCCGCCATCTCCGCAATCCGATCGGACGAAGCCCGTGGTTGTAATGGGCAAAAGACGGTTAAAAAATTAACGAAACGCAGTATAACGCGTTACGTCTTTGAAGTCCCTCGCTCCCGCCCATCAAAAGCGATCGTCACTGGTCCGGCAACACCGCCGCCCGCCACCCCTTTCCACTCGACTCACAGCGTTCGCCCAATTAGCGCCGGGGTTTTTTTTTTTTTGTCTTCCCTAGGAAGCGCTCGTGTTTCGTATATAACCTTTGGCACTACGATTTGTCTCTTTATCGTCCGATTGCCTTGTTCTCGTCTTCACCTCCACGAATGACTCTTTCTCTCCGTCTCAACGGTAGCAAAATATCTGTTATCTTCGATTGAACTTTTCATTATTCGCTTATTTTTGGTTTATTTATTAATAGTTCGTTCGTTTCATTTTTTTTTGTTTATTTTAATATTACGATTCAGTTCTTTTCGGCCTTTTTTTGGGTTTCATTATGATATTTTTCGATGCTGAATCGAACAGGATGGGTCTCGGAGCATTAATGCTAGGTAAAGCTGATTATCCGAATAATAAACCGTTGTGTAATAATTTGCAGCGTTTTTTTTTCAAAAACGGCTCTAACGATTTTGATTAAATTTTTTATATTGATATCTCCCAATATGGCAACTATACCATAAAATTCTCATTTGTGGGACAATGACGAGAGCAGCACAATAAATTACCAAAACTTTCGACGAAATCGATTTAGCGCGGTTTTAGAGAAAACCACCGTACCAAATCAGCTGAAACTTGATGTCTAGCCTACAAATTACCATGCGACGCCAAAATAAGGGTATGGGCAAAATCCACCGAAAGTTATCTATAGTTATCACAGTGATCAAAACACCAAATTTTTTTTTCTCAAAAACGGCTCTAACGATTTTGATTAAATTTTTTATATTGATAGCTCTCAATAAGGCAATTATACCATAAAACTCCCATTTGTGGGAAAATGACGAGAGCAGCACAATAAATTACCAAAACTTTCGACGAAATCGATTTTAGCGCGGTTTTTAGAGAAAACCACCGTACCAAATCAGCTGAAACTTGATGTCTAGCCTACAGGTTACCATGGGACGCAATAATGAGGGTATGGCCAAAATCCACCGAAAGTTAACTATAGTCATCATAGTGATCAAAACACCAAATTTTCTTCTCAAAAACGGCTCTAACGATTTTAATTACATTTTTTATGTTGAGAGCTCTCAATCAGGCAATGATACTATGAAAATTCTCATTCGTGGGAAAATGACGAGAGCAGCACAATAAATTATCAAAATTTTCGACGAAAAGCGTTTTTCGCGCAGTTTTTTCCTTATAAACTCCGCTGGAATTCTTGTAGAATGTTAAAAAAAATTGGTATTGCAGTCCAATCCAATACCTAAAGTGTGAGTGTTTAAAAACGCTCATGAGGTACATGGGGCTCACTTCAAAAATTCCTGAATTTCAACTACCGCCGTTCCGCTTACTGTCAGCTCTAACAGTTATTACCCATTAACTCTGCAAAAGTGATTATTATCCCTCTTCAAAAAATTCGTGAACAGCCTCATTAATTTTCTGTGTACCAATTGCTCAATAATGGTCCTATAATGAGTGTGAGCAGCACAATAAATTCCGGAACTGTAAGCGCTACCGCTTCCTGCTGCTTTGACGTGTTGTTTGACCAAGTTCAAAGGAACTGAGTGATAAATGAATTGAGTAAATAGAATTAGCCATGTAAAAAGTGAATTGTTGTAGAGCTAAGGAAAGTTGTGTGTTGCAACGCACCAGATATTTTTTTTATTGTGTTCCAAGTTGAGAACGTGTATATAATTATGGGGTTTTTTGGGATAGAAATTTTATTTGACATTATCAATTTCAAAGTGAGTACCTTTTCTCCGGGCGTTGTAATTCGGAGAATCCTCACAAGGCTAAGTATCACATGTGATTCAGCCGTTTCTCTCAGTCACGTTCTGAGACGTACATACACAGGTCTGTTTCTTTATCAATGTGACGCGCAAGAGTGATGCCCCGGCACTCGCTCAGCATCCACCGGACCCGTGACGTCAGGTCATCATATTGTCCCACGGTAGATTGTAACCACACGGAGGCATGACCCTAGGCGATCTCTAGGAGGATTTCTAACAAGTACTTGGGTGGTAAATATCAAAGGGACTGATCATCTTTGATCATGCTTCTTCTCCATGACCTTTTTCGCAAACTGGGCGAATCGGTTTTAGGCTCGCTCAGTCAATCCAGGGAGGGTTTGGCTGCTCTTCCAGGGTCGTTGTATTAATTACTGTTTCGAGGGCTCAACTGAGCCTTCTGCGGCGAAATGAAGATAAAAAAACAGAAGAAAATCCTGGGGCAACAGAATTTGTCCATAAAAGATAGAATTTTCACTTCACGAATGTCGGGTTGTGTGCGAATGCTGTATCAAACTCGTATTTACTTAAAAGCTCACGTTCAGCTCCAGGAGTGTGGTGGTAATTGTGTGAGTGTATGGATGGAAGAAGAAATGGTGTGGGGGGTGCTTCAGTCCGCGCTTGACGTGGCGCTACAAAGCAAATAGAACCTCCCCGGCATAACGTCCCTCTCCTCCCACCACTCTGACCGTGGAAAAACGAATAAAAAACGGAAGGAAAAAAACTCATTGGAACGCTTGTGTTTGCGTCCTTCAAACAAATAACGTCTGTGCGAGAAAAAAAAACGCTTTTCACGGCCCGGTGTTTGTGTATTTCGTGTCCACCGCACTCCCCCTCCACCGTAACAGTTGAAGCGAGCGGTCAGTGAAGTACAAGGTTTTAGAAGGAAAAGAGTTCGGAAAGGGCGGAGGACATCGTCGGTTGGCGGCTGCTGGACCAGGGGCTCGTAATATTTGTTCCAATTACTGACGTGTTTGTCTCCACCAGCAACGCCGTTCCCCCGTACCATTTCCTCCTCTTTGAAAACCAACCTACAAACACGAAACTGAGAAAACAATTTTGGCGTATTTGTGAAAACAAGTGCTGCGGCTGCCGCGGTGCCGAGAAGTCTTTGGGCGAAGGTTAGCAAAAAGAGAGGAAAACGTCCCTCCGCCAACCCTTCCCAAACACCCACCAACCGCCTACAAAATCAAACAGCCTTTAAACAACATCCAACCTCCAGGCAGTGGTTTTCACTCGTTTTCCATCGTCAATCGCGTTTTTTTAAAATGTCGTTTTCAATTTGCGGGAGTGAAAACTGGTCGATTTCGTTTCTAAGATATCTGGTGCGTAGCAACACAAAACTTTCCGCATTCGACGACCTGCTACATAAACGGGCGCTATATCTTCGTTCAACGCATTTCTACGGGAACATTGATTAGGAAAGAAATGAGGGTACTAGTTACTTGAGAACACTGTAAGTTTTATCAACACCCCTTAGAGCCGTTTTTAAGGAAACTGGAAAACCGATAAATTATTATTCGAGAAATCTCGTTTTCCAAGCTATCATGGCTTATATCTCCGTTCAGCACATACATACAAAAATAATCACGTAACACAAGTTTATAAGGCAAAAACTGCGCTAAAAACGCTTTTCGTCGAAAATGTTGATAATTTATTGTGCTGCTCTCGTCATTTTCCCACAAATCGGAATTTTATGGTAGAATTGCCTTATTTAGAGCTACCAATATAAAAAATTTAATCAAAATCGTTAGAGCCGTTTTTGAGAAACAAAATATTTGGTATTTTGATCACTATGATAACTATGGTTAACTTTCGGTGGATTTTACTCATTTTGGCGTCCCATGGTGACCTGCGGGTTAGATATCAAGTTTGAGTGGATTTGGTACGGTGGTTCTCTCTAAAAATCGTTCACACGCACACACACACACACACACACACAGCCCATTTGCCTAAATAGTGTTTTTCGGACTGAAACGTAAAGATCTGAAGAGAACTCAAAATTTTTTTTTCTGCCGATTACATAACTTTCCTTTCTACTTTGTAGAGCCAAGGAAAGTAAAAAACAACACTTGAATGCGTTCCACACCTACATAAACAGGCTGTGCCACTTCACAATTGTCACGCCAGCTGTGGGGATCTCCTAAAAGCTCGCCGGTAAAGTCTTCATCGTCCTCAGTTATGAAGGAAACTGAGATGAATTTGCTCGTACTCTCCTTGGCATATTTGTTTCACAGTTGAGATAAAATAGACGTCTCCATACAACATGTCAATGTAAACATCGGAAGTTCAGTTTCTTGTGGCATCTCTGGTAATGCAACTCACAGTTTTGACCCTCTGCAAGCCCACTAACCAATTCGTCGCGCACTTTTTGGCTATTCCTCGCCTGAAAAAAAGCCTCTATTTCTGCCCTGCAACGTGACGTGAGAGGGTCGGTTATTCCTCTTCAGCGGAGAATTGCACCCGGAACGCGAATAAGTCGGGGCCCTTCCATTCGAAGGGATTACGATCCTCACTCGGAAGCTTTGTAATTCTTCTTCACCCCTTTTCGAACAACCGTTTCAATGGCACTAGAAGACAGGGGAGAAGGCAACTTATCTCGAGTGGATTTGAGCGTGTTTTTAGCCAAAGATGGGAAAAGGGCTTAAAATCAACAATGAGGAGCTCCCGTACATTGTGACCAGGGCCCAAGCTTCATAAGCGCGGAACATTAAGGATTTGAATCTGGAAGTGAGTCGATGAAGAGGGGGGGGGGGGCTTAGCCTTCATCAAGTGGCTCAGTATTGTTTTGAGAGACCGGTAGCCCCCGACTCTCGAGCACCACCACTCATTAGCATGAATGAGAAATGAATTTCCTACCCAAATCCACGTTGGAAGTGGTACAATGAGAGAGCTCAGAGCGAACTGGACGCTACTTAAGCGCTTAGGGCCTCGGAGGTACTTAAAATGAAATAAATGAAAGAAACGTGGGTTCTAGAAGATTAAGTGAAAAAATAAATAGATGCGAAGCTCACACGTACGCTTCTGTACTTTCGATGATACTCTACGCTCTGCTGTACCTTTGTTTAAAACAAAGCGCGCGCACATTGTGAGGGTGACATAATCGATAGACCTGTATTTGAGAAAATGTGAAAACGATCTTCCAGTGTTCGGAGGATCTCGTTTTCAAATACGTTGTAACCTATATTTCCATTGAATAGATCGTACCAGCAATTATGGTGTGATCCATAAATTGACCAAATTTTATTTTCTCAAGAACGGCTCTAACGATTTTGATTAAATTTTTTACTTTCCGCTACCCGAAGGGAAGGAAAGTATAGTAATCGGGTCAAAAATATCTGGTGCGTAGCAACACACTACTTTCCGCCACCCCTTTAAGTTCGAACACCATCTACATATGCGAGCGCTATATCTTCTTTCAACGCATTTCTACAGGAACATTTATACAGAACAAAATGTACGTACTAGTTAGCTGAAAGTACTCCGCAAGTTTGATCGAAATCGTTAGAGCCGTTTTTGAGAAAATTGGAATACCGATAAATTAATATTCGACAAATCTCCTTTTCTGAGTTAACTTGGCTTATATCTCCGTTCAACATATATATACAGAAATAATTATACGGAACGAAATGCTGTTATGGGTGACTAGAAGACACTCGATTAGGGTTTATCACATCTGGTGAAGAAGTTACCCTGGAATTTACGGAAATGTTCGAAAAAACGTTATTTTCGACACATTTTGATTTTTATCTCTGTTCAATCGACCGTCACAGGAACATTTATTGAGACCAATATGTAGGTATTAACTATTTGAAAACATCCTGTGAGTTTGGTGAAAATCGCTGAAGCCGTTTGGCCAAAAAGCGTAAAAAACCGATTTTTGCTTCAGGGGCCCATATCTCCGTTCACCGTATTTTCATGGAGATATGTATGGAGAAGAAAAGTTAGGTATTGATCAGTAGAAGATAATTTGAAAGTTTAATCAAAATCGTTAGAGCCGTTTTCGAGAAAAATGCGAAAAACCCTAGTTTTTGGTACATTTTCGTCCACCACCCCCCCTTCGGATCGGCCGAAATCGTCCATAACCTTATTTTGGTGTATACACTTTAAACCCAATTTTAGACCACGTTAAAGGCACAAAACGGCCCAGACGGCGGACAGCGAACAGACATTGCAACTTTGGAGTCTCCATGTCTTGAAACGTAAAGTATCAAATTTTGAGGGGGGGCTGTAAAAAATTAGTGTCCGAAAAACACTATTTGGGAAAATGGTCTGTGTGTGTGTGTGTGTCTGTGAACGATTTTGTGGGAAAATGACGAGAGCAGCACAATAAATTACCAAATCTTTCGACGAAATCGATTTTAGCGCAGTTTTTAGAGAAAACCACCGTACCAAATCAGCTCAAACTTGATATCTCGCCCGCAGGTTACCATGGGATGCCAAAATAAGGGTTTGAACAAAATCCACCGAAAGCTAACTATAGTTATCATTGTGATGAAAACACCAAATATTTTTTTTCTCAAAAACTGCTCTGGCTATTTTGATTAAATTATTTACATTGATAGCTCTCAATAAGGCAATTATACCATAAAATTCCCATTAGTGGGAAAATGACGAGAGCAGCACAATAAATTACCAAATCTTTCGACTAAATCGATTTTAGCGCGGGTTTTAGAGAAAACCACCGTACCAAATCAGCAGAAACTTGATGTCTATCCTACAGGTTACCATGGGACGCAATAATGAGGGTATGGGCAAAATCCACCGAAAGTTAACTATAGTTATCATAGTGATCAAAACACCAAATTTTTTTCTCGAAAACGGCTCTAACGATTTTAATTACATTTTTTATGTTGATAGCTCTCAATAAGGCAATGATACTATAAAATTCTCATTCGTGGGAAAATGACGAGAGCAGCACAATAAATTATCAAAATTTTCGACCAAAAGCGTTTTTCGCGCAGTTTTTTCGTTATAAACTCCGCTGGAAGTCTTGTAGAATGTTTAAAAAATTGGTATTGTAGTCCAATCCAATACCTAAAGGGTGAGTGTTTAAAAACGCTCATGAGATACATGGGGCTCACTCCAGAAATTCCTGAATTTCAACTACTGTCGTTGCGCTTACTATCTGTTCTAACAGTTATTTTCCAATAACTCTTCAAAAGTGAGTGTTTACAGCCTTATTAATTATCTGTGTACCAATTGCTCAATAATGGTCCTGCAATGAGTACGGGCAGCACAATAAATTCCGGAACAGTAAGCGCTACCGCTTTCTGCTGCTGTAAATTAACTGAGTGATAAATGAATTGATTAAATAGAATTAGCCATGTACAAAGTGAATTGACGTAGAGATAAGGAAAGTTGTGTGTTGCAACGCACCAGATATTGTACTGATTGTCAAATAATGTTCGTGGCGCAGGTAGGAGCGCCAAAATAAAAAACTTTCCATCGTGGTGGCACCATTACGTCTTTCAGTGAATTGACGTAGGAAGCAAGGTAAGGAAAGTAGCGTGATGCGACGCTCTTGATCCCCCACCCCACTTCCTCTTCACCTTAGAATTGTTTTATGTTTCGTACTGCACTTCGTTTACCAATTTGCTACATTTGCTATTATTATTTTATTTTGTATATTTGGACGGTCTGGGTGGTCATTGTGTTGGATGTGTTTTGGAGCTCTCTCTCACTCACAAAATAGTCAATTAGGAGGACCACCTTGCCGTGTTGCTTCGCTCCCTCGAAATTGAATTAGTTACGCGAAACTGCGTGGAACTAACGCCAAAATGGGCACACCCCCCCCCCCCCATCCTCCTCCTCTTCGGTGCATTCATCAGCCTGCAAAAACTGTGGTACACGAGAACCTATTTAATTTATTGCGCCCTTTTTACGATCGCGGAGTCACCTTTCGGCATCACGTTTTCATGGAAGGGCTCTAACTAGGGGCCGGCCCCCCTAACACTCGTAAACATACGCTCTTCTGCGTAAATTTCCGTCGGTATCTTCTGCGCCGTTTTTACGCTTGCTCCTTGACAGTGGTATCTCAAGAATTATACAAGGATCGTAACCTCATGGCTCTTTTGCAATAATCATAAGAAGAAGAAAAAAAAGGAAAGAAGAGCTCATGGCTCATGCTCCGTTGTACCTTTTTACTCCCGAGTAAACGCGCTTCTGTTTTACTGCTGGGTAGTCAAACTCGAACTTCAATATTCATATCTTCCGCTTTCTCCTCAGGGAATTTCTCCTCACCAAAAGGCGTCAGCTCATTAAATCATTAACTTTTGAGAGCGGGTTTTGGTCCGAATAATGAAGTTAGCTTGGAACAACGAATGCAATTGCTCCAGCAAAACGGAATTGCCGAACGTAAAAGTTATGTCGAACGCCTCGTGAAATTCTTGATGGACGAGCGGCTTCTAATTTTCGTTTGAAAATGAAACTATTGCCGCCAATGCACAAATTGACCGATTGACCAGAAGTCATGGATGATTACGGACCTGTCTACGAATTCATGTAGGTTCATACAGGGGCCAATTTTGAACGGAGCCAAATGTCGAAAAACTGAAAAAAATTTCATTTCATATTCAGTTCATTCCTGATTTCGAATTGATTTCATATTCATGTCTGCGACCATCCGCGACTAAAACGTAAATGTTGTTCTGTCGTTCACTAATATCTTACAATGATGAATCGCATGAGATCGCACTCGGAGGTGTGCAAGGGAGTATATACCGTTGCTTATTAATTCGGAGCGTTTTCAGAATAATCTGGCACGAGACCAAATCGACACAGATTATCTGGTGCGTTGCAACGCACAACTTTCCTCAGCTCTACGTCAATTCACTTGTGTTCATGGCTTTTTCTACTTAATCAATTCATTTATCACTTGAAATTCGGCAGGAAGCGGTACCGCTTACAGTTCCGGAATTTATTGTGCTGCTCGTACTCATTCCCGGACCATTATTGAGCAATTGGTACACAGAGAATTAATGAGGCTGTAAACAGGAATTTTTTGAAGAAGGATAGCAATTACATTTGCAGAGTTATTGGGTAAAAATGTTTATAACCAGTAGTACGCGAAAAGGCGGTAGCTGAAATTCAGGAATTTCTTCAGAGACACCCATATATCTTATGAGCGTTTTTAAACTCTCACCCAACAGGTATTGGATCGGACTACTACTCCAATTTGTTTTAAGAATCTAGTAACATTTCAGCGGAGTTTATAAGAAAAATATCGCGCTAAAATCGATTTTTCGTCGAAACTATTGATAATTATTGTGCTGCTCTCGTCATTTTCTGACGAATGGGAATTTTATGGTATAATTGTCTTATTACGAGCTATCAATACAAGAAATGTAATTAAAATCGTTTGAGCCGTTTTTGAGAAAAAAAATATTTGGTGTTTTGATCACTATGATAACTATAGTTAACTTCCGGTGGATTTTGCTCATACCCTTATTTTGTCGTCCCATAGTAACGTGCGGGCTAAATATCAAGTTTGATCTCATTTGGTAGGTCGTTTCCTCTAAAAATCATTCACACACACACACACACACACAGACCATTTTCCCAAATAGTGTTTTTCAGACTCAGTAGGGTCTGAAACGTAAAGATCTGAAGAAAACTCAAAATTTGTTTCTCAGCTCTGTTGGTTTACTATGTAGAGCCAAGGAAAGTAAAAATATTTGGTGCTTTGGTCACTATAATAACTATAATCTGTCTTGAACCGATTTAGCTTAAACTTTTATTATGGCGTGCAGACAAAATATCACGCCGAGCAGATTTGGTCCAATAGTAGAGAGAGGAAGGCAATTTCCAGCGAAATTAACCAAAAATGAGGACTAAAACTGTTTTAATGATTCACGTCAAACTCACAGGATGTTTTCAACCAGGCAGTAGCTGCGAATCGTTTTCGGTAAGTGTTTCTCTGACGTCTGGTTGTTCGGAGGTAAAATGACAAATGATGTGTGTTCGACGCGAGCCAAATCAGTCTGGGTTTTTGACCTCGTAATGCCTGCTCCTGCCCTAACATTGTTTTCCCAAACCCCGTTTGTTACCTGCCCAAATTCCAGTTCTGCGGTTATTTCCAACGACAACGGATTTCCCTCAAGTGATTTCCCCATCTTTCTTTTTTCTTCCTTATTTTCAGATTCCTCTCCACAACGGACAGCTCCTTCCAAACTCATTCAGCTACGAATTCTCGCGAAAGTCACTCACGCTGACACATTCCTCTATCTACTCTCAGTACTTACAGTTCGCTCTCTCCTTCCGATACAGTTCCTTTTGTGTCGTCCTTTCGTACACAAACTCTACTCAATTCATTGCACATATAATACAGTCCTCCTCACACTCACCTAGTTTCTTTTATTTCGATCTTCAACTCTCCCCCTCTCATGCGCCCATCTATGTCAAATGGTGCCATGGAAAGTCTTAAAGTCTTATAAATGACTGTTCCACGGCCTACAGTCCTTCTGTGCCACTGCTACTGTCTCACAAGTCCATGCCTAGGTTGCTAAGGAGTGCCAAGTATTTCCTGCAAGAGCCTTTTTTTATGTTCACCCTTGGGGAAGTTATACCGAAGACCAAAAATCGCTCCGTTTCAAGCCTTTGGCTCTGGGCCAGGGCGGAATAGGGGGTTTCTTCATCTGTACCTGTGTGTTTGTTCATTTTGAGGTGCCTCGTGATGATTCCCGTTATCTCCATAATGAGAAGGCTATGCCTTATCTTGTGTGCTCGTCCTGGAACAGGAATGTTAGGAGTGCTTCACTCCTGCAGCGTTCCAGATTGTCTGATGCATTTTCCTGGCACATTATCTCACAGTCCTCTTGACTAGTGACGGATGTGCCCCACAGTGGGGAAGTGACCCTATAGGTACAGTAGACTATGGACAGATGGTGCGCCCTCCAGTAATCACTTCATGCCCTGGAATCCAGGAAACATTAACTCTATTTGAGTTTGCTAAAGAGTTGAGCCACATCGTGCACTTCCTCACAAGTTTTGAGGATGTGCAGCAGTTCTTCAGCCACTATTGATTATCAGTCGCTAAGTTGACACAGAGCACAGGCTAGTAATGGGGACCTGACTGCACTCACGAACTGGGAGACCTTTTTGGCGCTTGGCATGATAGTACATGGTGCGTAGGTACGAGTTCAACAGGAAATACAAAGAAACTGGAAGGAAGCCCTATGGAACATTGAAAGTCGTCGAATACGGTCTCCTAGTGGTGTCACACCGTGGAGGGCACTTTCTCTGTGGAATGGGTAAGTGGCTTTGGAGGAGTCGAACGTACAACGCTGTCGCCCCACTTCAACGGGTTTTTTATCTCGACTGATTGCACTTTGTATTTCCCGTTGAACTCGTACCTGAGCACCATGTCAGCGATCATGCCACGCGCCAAAGGGTTTTCAAGTCCCTGAGTATTGCCAGGTGCCCATTACTAATGTGTGGCCCTTAGGTATTAAAACCCAGTCAGTCTGTATGCCACCTTCATATCCTCTGCCTTGACAACTATATCAAGAGGAAGAAGGTCAAACATTTGTTCCGTAGTATTGGTAGGTGTTCATCATCCTCGCTATTAGTACGCGCCCCAGCCTTTGTACTATGACTGTGCTGCTGCAGTTCTCTCCGATGTCAGCTCTGTGCCACCCGTATGAGATTATTGGTTTCACAACGGCCTCATAAAACCAGGTAAATAGTTAGATCAGATGGGAAACCAGATTGAGAACTCCTCCCAGATGGTAAAAGATTCCTCGGTGGCCATGAGACACCTCAAGATGAAAAAACACACAGGTACAGATGGAGAAATCCCTAATCCCGCCCTGGCCCAGTGCTAAAGGCTTGAAAAAGAGCGATTTTTGTTCTTCGGTACAACTTCTCCAAGGGTGAACATAAAAAAAGACTCTTGCAGGAAATGCTTGGCAACCTAGGCATGGGCTTGTGAGACAGTAGCAGTGGCACAGAAGGACTGTAGGCCGTGGAACAGTCATTTATAAGACTTAGAGCACTCCATGGCACCATTTGACATAGTTGGGCACATGAGAGGGGGAGAGTTGAAGATCGAAATAAAAGGAACTAGGTGAGTGTGAGGAGGACTGTATTATATGTGCAATGAATTGAGTAGAGTTTCTGTACGAAAGGGCGACACAAGAGGAACTGTATCGGAAGGAGAGAGCGAGCTGTATGTGCTGAGAGTAAATAGAGGAATGTGTCAGCATGAGTGACTTTCGCGAGAATTCGTAGCTGAATGAGTTTGGAAGGAGCTGTCCGTTGTGGAGAGGAATCTGAAAATAAGGAAGAAAAAAGAAAGATGGGGAAATCACTTGAGGGAAATCCGTTGTCATTGGAAATAACCACAGAACTGGAATTTCTGCACGTAACAAACGGGGTTTGGGGAAACAATGACTTTGCCATTAGGGCAGGTGCAGGCATTTAGATTAGTTGGTACAAGGAAAGGAGTAAGATGATTAAACTGTGCTGTATGATTGGTTTGAGGGAGGTACGTATGGGAAGTCAGGTTATTTCAGTGCACCGACGCCAAAGGCACAACCAGAGCAGAGGCTGAAGGGAGCTGATGCAACCCCCAATCCCTAGACGAATGCACTCACTGCCCAGGCACTTTCCTTAGTCCCACGAGCAATCTGCGATACTCTTCACTATAGCAAATAACAATATCTCTTTTTCATTCTGTTTATAAGAACTTTCTCCTTAGAAATTGGTGGCGATTAACGTTCCCGGATTTATTGAGTTTCTCCAATTTATTTCCTACGACTCAGCAATCATGTCCATTTCCTTACCAAATGAATGTTCCTGAACCTTCTGTTATGGGGGGGGGGGGGATAAATATTGAAAGCTATATCGTACTAAGAGAGTTGGAGAGTTAATACGATATCGGTAACACGCTGGCAACAGGTCTCCCTTAGGAGACTGGCAGGTTTGGGTTCGGTGGATGCTAAGCGAGTGGCGGGCCTTTTGCATGATAGCAAAACAGCAGCCTCCATGACAGTAGACTTATATAACCCTCTTTGAAGTGTAACTTGGCGAACCAAACCCTTCCATTCAGCAGAGGTTCGTCAAGGGCATTTGTGCTGACTGGGCACCTCAAGTGCCCCGATTCTCCCGAGACTTTGTTGCCGTGTCGCTCCCACCCAGTTCCCCGTTTGTGAGGGTAAAACTTTCCCGAATGTACTTGAGAATAAAACTCTGTTCCAATTGCATTCGGCTTGATATCGTATTAACTCTCCAACTCTCTTAGTGCGATATTGCTTTCAATATTTATCCCCCCCCCCCCCCCGTAACAGAAGGTTCAGGAACATTCATTTGGTAAGGAAATGGACATGATTGCTGAGTCGTAGGAAATAAGTTGGAGAAACTCAATAAATCCGGGAACGTTAATCGCCACCAATTTCTAAGTAGAACGTTGTTATAAACAGAATGAAAAAGAGATCTTGTTATTTGCTATAGTGAAGAATATTGCAGATTGCTCGTGGGACTAAGGAAAGTGCCTGGGCCGTGAGTGCATTCGTCTATCCCCCCCATCCATCCTCATACCTGGAAAGTCTGGAGGAGCTCCTCCGTCCTTGGGCCCTCCTTGGGCGAAGCCTTTAGGGCATCTCAACCATCAGTACTGATGGTGAACCACAATATTGGAGTACGGCTGGCAGGTAATACTGGATAGGGCGCTGGGGCACCTACAGAGACACGCCATCTCACGAAATCCCCATTGATAACTGTGAGAGCTCTAAAAGGATAGGTGGGAAATGATTGCGGTGGTATGTGCTTCACGTATGTCGTAATGTGTAACCCAAAGCTTGGGGTAGAATCGGCTCCCTTCAGCCTCCGCTCTGGTTGTGCCTCTGGCGTCGGTGCACTGAAGTAACCTGACTTTCCATAGGTATCTCCCTCAAACCAATCATACAGCACAGTTTAATCATCTTACTCTTTTCCTTGTACCAACTAATTCCGCTCCCAAACGACAATGCAGCGCTGCATCTCTCTCTCATTCTCTTTCTTTCTCCCCCCCCCCCCCCCTAATGATCAAACGCACAAGAATAAACAACGTTCTTGCTTAGCAGGTGTTGGGGTTTTTGGAAAATGTTTCGGCGTTGATGAGTTGATCGTGTAGTTGACCTTACAGAAAATAACACGCGTTGAAGGGACTCGATGCGAGTGGTCAGAGGATATAACGAGCTACGATATCCTGTCTCGTTGATCGTCGGGTAATTCTGTTCCGGGCAGCGTCGGTCGGCCTCTTGCAATGCAAATGTCGATTGCGGTTAGACGTCGACAAAGTATCACGTTAAACACCTGCCGCGTCTGTCTTCCACTGCGTTGCGGCTAACCGAAAAAACCCTCGAACTTCCTGCTCTCAGAGGATCGAGTCGCTTCGAAATCCGACAAGATTGAAGGTTTCGTCGATAGAAAACGATGGGTCCTCGTCTCTTTGGGTCGACGTGCTCAAACGCGTCCGAAAGAGTACTGTTTCATGGTCAGATCTCGTGGCTCGTGGCTCGGACGGGTATTTACATGGGAGGGCGATTGAGGTAATGACGCTTCTCCCTCCAACGTTTGCGGTTACGAGAGAGCATCTTCCTTGATTCATGACGGTTTAAGTGTCGGTTACCACCTTCGTGGGTTCCATATCTCCGCTCTGAGTCGAAGCACTTCACGCTTTTCTTGCGGTACAACGTAAATCAATGCGGTGTTTCGAGAGAGTCCGTTTCAGGCTTGCGACTGGGCTCCTCCTTCTCGATGCTCTAGCTCGAGCCGTGCCGAGTTCCAGCCGCTAATCTCCGGGCCCGTCTCTCTTTGAAAGACGAATTGTATGACATCGCTTTCGGCTGTGAACAAAGTTTCAGTCATTTCGAAAGACTGCACGTCCCGACTGTTCCACAATTTCGATAAAGGAGGTACTGCAACTGTGCACAATCACAGCCCAGAACCGAGTCATCCGCTATCTCTTCCCATTAGCTTGAATGAAGAAGTTCTACATACAAACTTGTAGTGTTCAAACTTCCGGAATTTATTGAGCTGCTGCTACTTAAGCTTTTTTTTTTGACCCGAGGGCGAGTGGGACAAGTCCCTTTGTCACTGCGGCCGCATATGGGCCTATTGTGACGCTCGCCCTTTCTTAGTAGAAGGCGTCGTACATACCCGCCCCCCTTAGGAAGCCGAGTATGTCCTTCACGGCAGAGTCCGCTACGGTTTGGAGTTCAGTGGTCCCCTGACCGAAGTATTCAAAGCGTTTTGCTGCCAAGGCAGGGCACTCACACAGGATATGCTCTGCTGTCTCGTCCTCCTCACCGCAGAGTCTGCATTCCACTGCCTCTGAGATGCCCATCTTGTTGAGGTGATATCTGAGTGGGCAGTGCCCGGTGAGGAAGCTTATCAGTACTCTCAGATCTTGTCTAGAGAGTGTCAGCATTGCCTTCGCCCTTTCACAGGAAGGCGTGACAAGGCTTTTCGCCTGTCTTAGCCGTGGCTGGCGATGCCAATGGGCGCCATTTTCTGTATCTCCCATCGAGCAACCAGACGGTTCAGGTGACTTTGCGTCAGACCCACGTGTGGTTCAGGCCCGATGGGTAGGGATTCTGTACTCCTTTTCGCGAGGCGGTCTGCCTTTTCATTGCCCTCATGCCCCCTGTGAGCCAGCACCCAGATGAGGGAGAGCCTGTTACGGGCGCCGAGCTGCTTGAGCGCATGGAGGCATTCCCATGCCAGCTTAGACCTAAAACTATAGGCTGCGATGGCCTTTAAGGCGGCCTGGCTGTCTGAGAAAATGTAGATCCGCTTGCCCTTGAGCCCTTTGTTCAGGATCTCTTCTGCGATCTCTTGGGGTTGGCCCATTGTTCGCGGCTGCTTATTCAGTCAGCATGCTGACCTTATTCACAGCTGGCCGCAGACATGCCCCTGGGGACAATGCCGTGGCCGTTCCACTATCCACAACCCGTGGTCGCGCCTGGTAGCATGGACATGCTCCTGGGAAGATAACCCAGAACCAGGTACTTAAGGTCATGGTGTCCCGCATTGGGGCCGTTGCTCCTTTTGCTGTTTATTGGGCCATTTCTGAGGTATTTTCTGGCAGGGCAGCAAGGCGATCAGTCAATAATCGATCAAACGAAAGGCGATCAGGCTGAAAGGGATGTTCATTGCTGAATGGCGGGCTTCCCTGAGTCCTGCAAAAGGTTCAATTCTGGAATGACTGTCCAGATCGTGTCGGCATCCCTCCATCACCCTCCCACCACGACTTCAGCTTCCGTCTTCCACTTTTCGTTGATAAGGAGGTTATGAAGAGCGGAGTGCTCGCTTCTCGTTCCTTTCCATTGTCACCACAGGTTCCAATCCTGCAGGTAACGCTTGCCTTGCCTGAACATTAGCAAGTTTTTGACTGCTACGTTCTCCACATACCCTATCATACGTAATATATCCAGTGTGTGCAGCATCAGTCGACAGTACGTGATCTTTGACGAACAGTTAACTTATTGATTACATTTGTGGTAAGGCTTTGTGGAACTTTTGCTTTCATCGGGAGAAATTGGTAGGTCTGCTTTTACTGCCTTGTGTCGCTCGTCCATCCTAGTTTTGAAGTTTCCTCGACCCTATGGTCCCCTCACTACATTAATGCCAAGGAGGACTTCGAATGACTGGGACTGGGATATGTTTCCATTCAGAGTGGGTGTTGGATGGCAGGACCACGGTGGTTTCCTGCAAAATCGTGTTGGTGGATAGACGGACTGTTTGTTCCTGGTGTCTCGGGTGGACTTTTTAGGAGTCAACTGCACCAGTCTTTCTATCTTCCTGCGGGCCCTACAAATTATCTGCACCCTTTACCCCTCTCTTGCCAACACGCTAGTTTACTTGGAGAGTGCTTCATTAAAACCACAACCCCCACGAGTCCTATGCTCACGGCTGGTGCTCCTACACTCTGCCTAACCACCCTGTGCAGCAGTAAGGGTGAGCAGCAGCTTCCCATGGTGTTATTGAAGTAAACTGCAGCATGAGCAGCCTATGGAGCTGAATGTATGGTGGGCAATGGTACAGGAATCGCCCAGAGGCATTCTCCCTACTCCTACGCTCCTTTCAAACATGGATCTGGGCGTGATGAGTCATCCAAATAAAGAGAGTAGGCCTTCGTTGAGCTTGGAAATGTTGCAGTCCTAGCCACCCCCTTTCCTATGTCAAATCCTTCTATCGACCAATGAGCCTTGAAGGGTTGGCATGGGATAATCAAGGTCTGCGTGATCAGTGCTACTCTTTGGGAGGTTAGGTCGTTAAAACGCTTGTTTCTGCTGAATGCACCAGTCATTCATTTTGGGTGTCTGCTTATTGGGAAAAGACCGAGAGTAGCAGGATTCCAGTGGAGTAGGCATTCGCTAGTTGCTGAGACGTCGCTCCACGCTGTCCTGATGATGAGTTGCCATTGGATGAGTAATACCACTCGGTTTCTTGTTGACTGTACTGTGTGCGACTCATTCAATCGTCAAGTTTACTTACTGCGAGGTGATGGGTTGACTTATAAGGGGAGTAGCAAGGTTCCAGTGCACTGTCGTGCCTAAGCATTCGCAGGTCTTCGAGACTTCTCTCTACCAACGGTCCACACTGTCCTGTTGTTGTGCTTAGGAAACATTCCTACAGGAGATATCACAATATTAGGGAGTTGCAGGGTTCCAGTGGAGTCCTGCGTGTAGGCATTACCTAGCGGCGTCAGGTGAGCCCAGCCCGTACCGAGCTCCCTTCTCCCCGTTATGGTTGTGAGTCCCGTCACAGGTTCCAGTGGAGTGCTGTGTGCATTCACTGGTAGCTGAGGCCCCAGCCCACGCTGTCCTCTGTACCTAAGGGCCTCCCAAAGTCGTTCAATTGCTCTGTGAAACCAACGAGTCCAGCAGAGATTGGTAGTCAAGGGATATTTAACGTGTATCAGTTTCTTATTGTAGATGATTGGTTCTGCAGTGTCTTGTCGTATTTCTAACGCCTTGTAATGCTCCGACGTGGCCGAAAGTGCTCCCAATAAGCGCTACTTCCTTTACCTCTCTCGATGTTCCGGCTCATGACCTAGGACAGCCTCTAGATATTGCGCTGTTACCATCGTCGCCATCTGCCAGTGGCGTACAGTAGCATTTGTTTCGCATGGACATGTGGAGTCCAAGCAGGGACCATGTTTACTGGATACAGGCTCTCACATCACACTGATAGACATATCTGCTGTTACTCTTGCAAAGCTACAACCCATTACTCCCAGAGTACAGGGAATTTCAGGAATACCCCTGAATATCTATAGTGACGCTGAATGTTTAATTTCTCTTCCCGGTACACCCACTCTGATAGCCCTCGCAATATTGGCCAAATTACCAGATAAGCTGTTAGCCATTATAGGGTTGGACGGCCTAAAACGTCATGGTGCACTGCTTGATGTAGGGAAAGGAAGCATTGCCTTCTCCCTCTGTCGTCGAGGTCGGAGGAGACAGGAGCGATCAGTCCGGCTAGCGGCGCGCGAATGACGCTCCGGGCAACAAGAAGTGGTGGGCTAGCCCGTCGTTGCGGCGTCAGGTGAGCCCAGCCCGTACCGAGCTCCCTTCTCCCCATTATGGTTGTGAGTCCCGTCACAAACCCTATTACCGCGTTCGTGATTTCGTTTAGCTCGTTAGGAAGACAACACAAGACAGAGCAGATTGAGTACTACGAAACCGAACTAGCAGTATGTTGTCATCATAGATGCCCACATTGGGCTCAAGCAGCAATTAACTAACTTCGACAGGCCCTTAAATTTAGCGGCTAGGTAATGCCTACACGCAGGACTCCACTGGAACCCTGCAACTCCCTAATATTGTGATATCTCCTGTAGGAATGTTTCCTAAGCACAACAACAGGACAGTGTGGACCGTTGGTAGAGAGAAGTCTCGAAGACCTGTGAATGCTTAGGCACGACAGTGCACTGGAACCTTGCTACTCCCCTTATAAGTCAACCCATCACCTCGCAGTAAGTAAACTTGACGATTGAATGAGTCGCACACAGTACAGTCAACAAGAAACCGAGTGGTATTACTCATCCAATGGCAACTCATCATCAGGACAGCGTGGAGCGACGTCTCAGCAACTAGCGAATGCCTACTCCACTGGAATCCTGCTACTCTCCGATCCACTATTGCCCGACATTCGTCGGGTATATGAACCATTGTCTTAATCACTACACCACGATCGCCTGGTGCCTTTAAAGGGAGTCAGGCGGTACAGCGCCAAATCTTGACTCCTACGAGTTCTCGCGCAAACGGTTGTATCCCAGCTCTCTCATCTCATTCGTCTCTCAGTCTCACGCTACACACAACTCACTCTCTCTTCCCTCCACAACCAGTTCACATGTATTGAGAGTCCCCTTGTTCGCGTTTATACTCTCACACTCAAACTGATAACGCTATTCTATCAAGTGCAATACACTACTCACTCACGCACACCACGTCCCCATTCGGGAGCCAAACAACGAGTAATATGCTAGTTACCTCTATCACCCTGACTTATTCAGTGGTACTTTTCTCTTTGTTTCGTGACGCGTACTCAAGTTTAAATTTTTTCTTAACATAGTGTTTTTATTGATAATATTAATAGTGAACTGACATCTTATCTTATTTTGAACACAAATATTTTTAATTAGAGAATTTTGTAAACTGTTTACTCCTCAACTTTGTCAATGTTTATACATACTTGTATTTCTTTATTAAATAGGGGGAAGTAAAAAACTTGTGCTCTTCTAAGCCAAATAAATAAATAATGGTTTTACTTATTGGAAGGATGGATTCAGGGGAGTAGGTGGGTTCCAGTGGAGCGTCCTGCGAAGCCATTCAGCGCACTTGACATCATTTCTGCGTCAAACAAGTGTGGGCAGTGAGGATTGATTTTCATGGGATGACTACCGCCTGCCAGTTTCTTGCCGAGAGCTCAGTCTGCTTTGTCCTGTTGTCTTCCCAACGAGCCGAAGAACTCAACATCCCTTCAGGGCGTTATCACATTACGAAGTAACGTTTTCATTCATCAGGGGTGCTTGGCTTGACGCTGCGAACTTACCCAATACGAGGTTGAAATTCGACCCACCGACAACAACGTTAGCGTTATCAGCTTATTGACACAGTGAATTGATAGGAGTGTTTACTCTCTCACTTCTGCCAACCCAACCAGCCGTCCTCCATCAAGACTGAGAGAAGGTTGTTTTTTGTTCTCCCCTCGTTTGCCCGTTAATACAGTGATTCTTTCTGCCCTTTTCGCTGTTTCTTTTCTAAGTCGAGCTCGCGTCGTCTCCATCGCGTTGCCACAAGCTGAAGAAGATGCAACAGCGCTCAACAGATTCCTGCCGTTATTTCCAGGTGAAATAGGTGCGTTTCCACCGCACAGACGCCAGGGATCGCTACTCCCGACAACATTCTTGAACCTTAATAGGCACCCAAGTAGGAACGAATCTTACATATAGGTAAAGCTGAACACAGTGGAAGGCAATAGCTGTTGCGTGTTGTTTTAATAAGCCTGCCTTCATCGCGTCAACAAGGGGGTGAGTTCCAATGGATGCCCTAACTGTTACATTTAACGGCCTGTCTAAGTCAGGAATGTGGGCGATGATGATGACTACTGTTGGTTTCTCCTGTCTGTCCTGTTGTCTTCCTAAACATTCTTTCAGGGAGTTAGGGCAGGTGATGGACTCACTTCAGGGGAGTGTGTGGTCGCTCGCTGTGTGAAACCAATATATGAAACCAAATATCGCAATGAAATACTGTTATTCGCGGACGATACGGCTTTGATGATTCAGGGGCATGAATGGTCGGAAGTTTTCAGTAAAATGCAATCATTGCTCGATTCGGTATGTGCTTGGCTAACTCAGAGCATACTAACCCTGAACTCTGGAAAAACTAAATACATGGTCTTTGGGGATAGCACTGGAAGTTCCGAAGGCCTCGACCTATACGTTCACTCCTGCATATCTCGTTCAGCATGTCCACGCAACCCTTTAGAACGAGTCTCAGAATATCGCTATTTAGGAGTGATTATGGGCCCCTCTTTAACTTGGAAGCTACACATCAATTACCTATGTTCAAAAGTGCAAAAATCCTTCCATATATTTTATCACATTCGGCCCGTATTTTCTCGTGACAAGATGAAAAAAATATATCTATCTCTAGTTCAGTCCATTATGCAGTACGGAGTGATTGTCTGGGGTGGCGCTTATCACGCTCATATTGACCGGCTAACCAGAATCCAAAAAGGGATATTGAAAATTTTGTTGGGTAGACCTAGACGTTACTCGAGCGAACTAGTATTTCGCGAAGCGAAAGTGTTTACCTTGCGTCAACTGTTCATAAGAAGCCAGCCTTCTTATGCACCTGCATAGAAATTCATTTATACTGGACGCACCTCCCTCCCACTCTTACTCTACCAGATTTGTACAGGGTTCATGTGTCGTCAACCCCAGACACACCTTAATGCAGAGGTGTCAAACTCAATTTTGCAGAGGGCCATATATTAAATTAAGAATGTGTAGGCGGGCCAGATTCAAATTAAAAAATGTGCTGAATTACGATAACATTTTATTTATTTAATTACATAGTATATAATATAAATATACGGTGGTTAAAAATCATCAAAGTTATAAAAGAGGGTAATTATTTTGAGCTCGAGGATCCAGATACCTGACTTCTCTTGTTTTTGACAAGCTCATTGATGTCAGGCATCATATTCGTTGTAGTTATATTAAGAACTGATTGGAGATGTTCATTCGTAAGTCTTGTGCGATACTTGTTCTTATTTATTTTCATGACGGAAAACATCTGCTCGCATAAATAGGTGCTACCAAACATGCACAGAATGCGTGCTGCATGCTTTTTTAATTCTGGGTAGTTATCCAAACTCTTGAAATATTGTGTATAAAATGTAAGAGCGTTAACCTCTTTAAATTTTTCTTTCAAAATACTGTCCGATTGAAGATCTATCAACTCCATCTGCAAATGAACTGGTGCCAGTGAAGCTTCAAAATTGAATGGATTGTTGAAAATTGGGAATTCCATTTCATTCATTTTGTGGAAGTCTTCGAAACGATTGTTGAATACCGTGATCAAATTTTGCAGAAGGTGAGAATATTGATCCAATTTTTTTTGGTTCACTGTGTCAAATGATTTTAAATGAGGGAAATGATCCAAAGTTCGATTTTTTACCTGATTTTCCCACAGCCTCAACTTTGTTTCAAAGGCTTGAATACATGAATACATTTGAGTGACAATACGATTTTTACCCTGTAACTTTACATTCAGATCAGTCAAATGTTTATTCATATCTACCAAAAAAGCGCAATCAACCCACCAGTCATTGTCATAATCAATTGGTTTGCCTTTTTCTAACATGAAAGCTTCAATAGTGTCTCGTAATGCAAAAAATCTTTCTAAAACTACTCCTCGACTGAGCCAACGAACTTCGGTGAAATAAGGGACATCAGAAAACTTTTCGTCCAAATCTTGTAACAACTGCCTGAACTGACGGTGATTTAGTCCTCTGCTCCTTATAAAATTTACTGTTTTAATTATAGGTTGCATGACATGGTCCATTTTTAAATGTTTGGAAGCCAATGATTCCTGATGAATTATGCAGTGAAATCCCACAAAATCCCCTGATGATTTCTGTTTTAATTTAGTTACAAGGCCCGAATCTTTGCCAGTCATGGGAGGAGCGCCATCCGTAGTTGTGCTGCTAAGTTTATTCCAGTCGAGTTCATATTCTGCTACCAAATGCTCAATTGCAAAATACATATCATTTGCTGTTGTAGTACCTGTCAATGGAACGCACTTTAATAGTTCTTCAGTTATTTCAAAGTTACTGTTAATACCTCGTACAAAAACAGCAAGTTGAGCTGTATCAACAGCGTCAGTGCTCTCGTCAACAGCCAGTGAAAAGTTTGTAAATTCCTTAATTTTGTCCTTCAGTTGAAGAACCAAATTTTGAGATAAATCGTTTATTCTTGAAGCAACAGTGTTTCTTGACAGCGAAATATTTTGAATTATTGCCTTTTGAAATGGAAATGAAACATCGGCAACTTTCAACATACAGTCTTTAATAAAATCACCATCAGTGGAAGGTTTTGATCTCTTCGCGATTTCTGTCTAAACTTCCATTTGCCCAGTGCCATCCATTGCTTCTACCTAGGGATGCCCACTACACAAAGCTGCTAGTAGAGCATTATCACCTCATTAATCTTCATCCTGGCATGCAGGCACTTCATGCCACTATTCTTCAGCAATACTGGTGTGCTGACTGACTCCTATCAAAGGCAAGCGGTTCATCGTGGTCTTGCGGTTAGACGGTCGATTCATAATTCTCGGATTGTGGATCGAATCCCCGGCGCGATTGCCGTAATTTTTGCCTTAGTCAGCAGCTCTTCAAAAGCATCTCCAAATTTCCTTCCCCCCGTAACAATGGCGCCCAACTAGTGGTCGAATTTCTTCTTTCCAAGAAAAAGAAGAGGCCCCGAGAGAAAAATTACAAAATTAAGAGAGAAAAATAATGAGACTAGTTCTCGGGTCCGGGATTCGCTGACGCTGTGAAAGTTCCAGCGCGAAGGTGGACTGGGCGACGCGCCTACTACAATGCGAGGGAACGAAGACTTTCCTTGTAGCCTTTCTCGAATCAAAGATCGGATTTTCCGGGGATTCGCTCAACTCTCGTAAAATTCTTTACCTAAAAAAAATGAGTTCGCTCCAGGAGTAGCGGTTAATAGACGAGGGGGGAGATGTGCTGACTGACTCCTATCAAAGGCAAGCGGTTCATCGTGGTCTTGCGGTTAGACGGTCGATTCATAATTCTCGGATTGTGGATCGAATCCCCGGCGCGATTGCCGTAATTTTTGCCTTAGTCAGCAGCTCTTCAAAAGCATCTCCAAACCTCTTCGTCACACTGGATAACTGGAGCAAGAGCTCTCATCAAGAAGGTTCAACGTCAATGCCTTGCTTGCCTCAAGCTTTCTCAAGCTCGCATTAACCCTTATATGGGGTCCCTCCCGTCCAGTCGCTTTTCCATGGAACGAGCCTTCTACCATGCTGAAGTGGATTTTGCCGGACCTCTCCTCTGCAAAGAGTCCACCCGTCGGAATGCCACAAGTCACAAGTCGTACGTTTGCCTCTTTGTGTGCTTCTCCTCTAAAGCAATTCACTTGGAAGCAGTTCCCAATTTATCCACTGAAGGTTTTTTGGATGCCCTCGACCGCTTTACTGCAAGACGTGGTATACCGGCTCGCCTCTTTTCCGACTGCGGAACCAATTTCATTGGCGCAGCACGATATCTAAAGGAGCTTGACCACTGGCTCTACGATCCTAAAAGCCAAGAACAGATCATCAATTACTGCTCAACTAAGGGAATCGAATGGAGCTTCAACCCACCTCGTGCTCCCCATTTTGGCGGACTTTGGGAGAGCGGAGTAAAGAGCTTCAAGACTCACCTGTATAAAACCATCGGGAATCAACCTTTCACGGAGCGAGAACTAGCCACCATTCTTACGAAGATCGAGGGAATCCTCAACTCGCGCCCTTTGATACCAGCTTCGTCCGATCCCAATGATCCTGCCCCTTTGACACCTGCTCACCTTCTCATTGGAGGTCCAATCAATGCCATCCCTGAGCCATCCTTCGCTAGCCTGCCTTCGAATCGTCTCTCCAGATGGCAGTTCATACGACAACGAGTGCAAGCCTTCTGGGCATCTTGGAAAAGGGATTACCTCCATACCCTTCAGCAACGCCGTAAATGGACCAAGCACTCCCCGAACCCCAGCGTCGGAGATTTAGTTCTTTTGAAGAAGCTGGATCATCCACCCTTCCAGTGGCCATTGGGTAGGATCCAGGACGTCCACCCAGGGCCTGATGGCATCATCCGAATCTTGACCATCAAGACCGCTACTGGAGTGTACAAGAGATCCATTCAGGAAGTAATCTCCCTCAATCCCATCACCAACTATGATTCCTAAGCTGACACTCCTATCACACCCGAACCGCATATTAACAGAAATTTTGGTGGGCGGTATGTTTAATGTTGGGGCGAAAATTTCTGAGGCCCTCGAACTCTGCGCTCTCCTCATTACCGACCCAGCTGCTCCTTTGACCAACAACAGAAAGGAGCAGCAAACAGACGTGGCCCAGAAACCTTTGCTCACCTAATCCCATCAAGACACACGAAAACTGGCATCACCCCACCAACTTTCATCCACCTACTGAGCTGAGCTGCTCATGCAGTCAGTGCGATTCTACATCTCTACTGCAGTGCAACCGCGTTCGACCCAACCTTTTAAGACGCGATCCATCAACTCCTTTTCTACGTGTCGCTTCACTTTTACCTCATCTCATCTTTCCCTTCATCATCTCCGTTACTTCCGAACATCGGTAAGATCGTTCCCATTTTTCTTCCACACATCACATCACCACATTCACCGTATTTTCATCCACCTCGTCACCTCATCAAGGGCCCCAACGAAAATTCATTTATTCATTTCTTTGCTCGAGCCTTCTTGTATTTTCATTTTCTCAGAAGAATTTATTATTTTAATATAAACCACTTTCTTTAATTTCGAATTATTTTCCTCATTGTTTCTTTTCACCAAGCTTTCCCTTCTTACACCATTTGTTTAGCTAATAATTTTCTCGGCATTTTACCGTGGTCCTCCAAGCCAGCCCTATGTGTTGAGGTCACGAAATTCCCATCGTAGCACCTTAACAATTTCTAATGCAATAATATAACTTGATTTCAGGGCATCTTCGCTTTCTGTATTAGCTTTAGTAAACATCCATTGTTGACCTTGAAGTTTAGATTTTAAAGATGACAATTTGTCAATTCTTATTTTTTCAGTGAAACAATCGAATTTTGATTTATGATTCGTATCATAGTGTCTCTTCAAGTTAAACTCTTTACAAACTGCAACAGTTTGATTGCGAATCAAACAAAGTGGTTTACCTTTCCATTCTATGAAAAAATATGCAATTTCCCATTTAGACTGAAAAACTCTGCACTCACTATCAACTTTACGTTTTTGTGACATTATGCCAAAATCGTAAATTAAGGAACTCGACACAACAGTAAGTTATGATATCGCACGCGCACGACACAAACAAATGCACAATACCTTCACAATCACTACTTCGCAGTACAACTAAAATCGTTCTCCGATTGTAGCGACTCCTTTTGTATCGATAAGGAAGGTTCTAGCCTAGACTCGAAGCGCGTGGAAGATTCCATTGTTGCTAAGAGACGCGCGTTATATATAATCTTCTGACTGTACCCCCCGTGATGGGGTGTGCACCGCGGCCATATGACCTATTGTGCCAGTCCTAGTGTCTTACAGGTCTATGCCTAGCTTTCTATGGAAAGCCAGGTAGTTCCTGAAGGAGTCCTCGTTGGTATCCATCCTGGGAGAAGTGGTGCCAAAGACCAAAAATCGCTCCCTCTCAAGTCTCCGGCACTGGGCCAGAACATGGTAGGGAGTTTCTTCATCCGTGCCACACCACCTGCATAGAGGGGTTTCGGCTATACCCATAACATACATGTGTTTGTTCATTCTGCAGTGTCCTGTTATGATACCAACAACCTGCCTTAAGTCCTTCCTCTCCATCCTCAGGAGGGTGTCTCTTGTCTCACCTGTTTGCTCTGAGACAAATCGTTTGGAGTGTCTTACTCCTGCAGCATTCCAGATTGTCTGATGCAGTCTTCTGGCATGTTCTTTCACAGTCCTCTTGACTAGTGACAGAGAAATCCCGCAATGGGGCGGTGGCCCAATAGGTACTGTGGACGAACCACGTCTGGCCAGATGGTCCGCCCTCTCATTCCCAATGATCCCACTATGTCCTGGAATCCAATACACATTAACTCTATTTGCACTAGCTAGGGAGTTAAGCCACATCCTGCACTCTCGCACCAGTTTTGACGTCGTGCAGTAGTTCAGTAGCGCTTTACACGACGCTTGACTATCGGTCAATATATTGATAGTTCTGCTATAGCCTTTCTCATGCATTTGGATTGCCCCGGCAATAATAGCATAAATCTCTGCTTGAAAAACTGATGGAGTGGAGCCTAGGGCAATATAAGTCCCACTTCCTCCAGAGCCACTTATCCACACCCCAGATCCTGTCCCCTCTGGGGTCTTTGATCCATCAGTGTAGACATTGACGCCACTGGGAGGCCGAAACTGGCGGCTATCGCTGTTCCATGGACCTCCCACTGGCTTAACATTATATTTCCTCTCGAGCTCATACATGGGCACAATTGCGTCTGTGATCATGCTGAGCTCCTCGAAGGTCTCCAAGTCCCTAAATATAGCCAGGTGTCCATAAGTCGCCTGAGGCACCTTAGCTATTCCGAGCTTAGTGAGCCTGTAAGCCACCTTCATCGCCTCTGCTTTGACATAAATGTCCAGAGGAAGAAGATCGAACAGTTTCTCCATGGTGACAGTGGGTGTAGTCTTCATCACCCCTGCTATGAGTAGGCAACCCAGTCTTTGTACTTTGGAAAGACTGCTGCCATTCACTCCAATGGCAGCTCTATGCCACCACACGATTGACCCATATGAGATTATTGGTCTCACTATGGCCTCGTAAAACCAGCAGGCCATTCTGGGCTTTACACCCCATGTCCTCCGCACATTCTCTGACACGTCCAAAGGGCCGTTGTCGCCTTCTTGGTCACGTATCGGATGTGGTTGTTCCAGACTAATTTTCGATCCAGAATCACACCCAGATATTTGACTTGCTCGCTGAGCTGAATTTCTCTGCCCATCACTACCTGCGGCCTCAGTCCTGACAGTTGCCTGAGCCTTGTGAACGGCACGATGACCGTCTTGGCTGGGTTGATGGATAGCCCCATCTCCCCACACCATAGGCACACCATCCGCAAGGCCGCCCCCATCAGGTCCGACAGCACGCTTTGCACCCTGCCTCGAATGAGCACAACCACATCATCAGCGTAGCCTTGGGCGTAAAACCCCGCCGCATTAAGTCTCCCTAGTAAGGAATCAATCACTAGGTTCCAGAGGAGCGGAGAAAGGACCCCTCCCTGAGGGCATCCCCTCACAGTCCTCGCCCTGATTGTACAGTTTCCTAGCGTAGTCTGGATCTCTCTGCTTTCCAATACAGCGATGAGACGCGCGTTACTGTCTATCTCTCTCGCTTGTCAGGGCACGCGCTGCCCTTGAAATTACTTAAAATGTTGTAGTGTGCGCATTTTAAAACTTCCGTAGAGGAATCCAGTGAAGTCTGAAAGCTTCTTCTTTCTGCGGCACATTACGATCGCGGGCCGTATCTTTGACATGACTGCCTTAATGCATCTCCAGTTGAGGTTAAAAACTTTAGGGCCAAATCCAGGAATAGTTTTAAGAAGGTAGTGAGTACATGGCTTTTAAACTTAGGGATGCAGCAATCTAATGAGATTCTCAAAAGTATGTACGCATAAGCCCCCCCCCCCTTCAGGTTTCCTCATTTATTCAATGTATTTCGGTTTCTTGAAAGTTGGTGAATCGATGCATTAACTGACCAATGTGCCAGATCTCCGTATGCGATGCGGATGCGGATTGTTGTTCGGCGCTGAAACGCAGAGTCTGATTATTTTTCTGTATAATAATTAACCTTAGACTATTTATTCGTATTGTGATGCAGCACTCTTGCACGTCGCCACGGGCTCCTGCCTAATGGCGTGCAATTATTCGCAGTAGCACCCTTTTGTCATATTCTTTCATTTATTATAATTTTGCAAGAAGTTGTGTGTATGTTGATATGTACTTCTCATGAATAAACTTTTCAAAATTCAATGTGAGCAGTGATGATGGGTTGTCATGGTATAACTCAGTCTCAAGAATTCCTAACGTGCCCAAGGAACTCAAAAAATATTCCTGCAGAAGGTTTCCTCATTGGGGAGTTGGAGGGATGTAGGAGAGTGCTGCGTCTAAGCATTCATTGGTCGCTGAGGCTCCACCCCACGATGTCTTCTGTATCTAAGAACCCAGGGCCCGCTCCCGCCATTCGGTGATCGGGCATTGCCGGTACGCGGAGGGCTTTTGCTTACCAGGGACCTGGGGTCCTCCGGCAAGGGGGGGGGGGGGGCAAGTCCAAACCCCCAAAAGTCTGGACGAAAGTTCGGGCGGGCTAGCGGCCATTCTAACCTAAAGGAATATGTGTCCCAAAATGGTACTGCGGGGGTGCACACCCCGCGGTGCACCATGGGAAGGTCCACGCAAGGTGGATGCTCTGCAGGCAGCTAGGGTATAGGCGGAAAAACCGCCGATCCCTAGTACCCATTTATGGGATCTTGCAGATATCGCAGTGGTCGAGGGTTCGCTGGATGTAGTCCCTGTCCCATTCCCCTTTTGTTGCCCGATGGGGCGGAGGCGGGTCAGGGCCGCGAGGCCCAGTACTGCCTCCGCACACCCCATAAATCGGAACGTACATGTATCTAAGAACCTGACAAAGTCGTATTGACGACTGGTGGTCCATCGGAGCATCCTGCGAAGGCATTCAGCCCACACTGCCCTGTACATCAAAAGGCCTGTCAAAGTCGTCCAATTGCTGTGTGAAATCAGTTAGGGCAAAAGTGGAAGGGTTTTTATCGGATGACTAACATCCGTCATGACTCAGTCTGCAGTGCTCGTCGTAATTCCTAACGTGCCAAATGAACTGACGACTTTGGGTCCTGCAAAGGGCCTGTCGCAGTCCTTGGTCATGCCACGACGCCAGTGACAAGGGCGACACGTTCGTCACTGATGAAACGAGCGACTCTGATCGATGACGAACGCCGGCGATAATGAAAACGAAACTACTAATTACAGGTGACATGGGAGAGGGGGGACGGCCAATGGTAAACGCGACGAGGAGGTGCTTGGCGAGTCCCGCCTCCCGACCGCCAGCGCAGGTCCCACTCCCGACTCATCCACGACCCGCCCAATTGAACTCTTCAATCCTTCGCTAGGGTTCGCGACCGACGGGTCTCCGTCGTCACATTTCCTCCTCCGCCGCCGCCACCGGCCCACCCCCCGCCACTCGCTAAGCCTCGCGACGCGCCTCAGTCGCCCTCGAGCACTCGTTTCGGCTGGTTCTGTCTCGCGCGCTTGACGATTTCACGTTCCGTTCCGTCGAAGGATCGCGGCCTCGCGTTACGCCCCCCTTTTTTGCGTTTTGTTCCCTTCCCCGCGCTCTCCCCCCCGCCCGACGGGCTCCCACGCGGGAAAATTTCATTTCGTTTGTGCAAAGTGCGAAAAAAAAACCGTCCGAATTTCGGTCGTCGCCGCTCGAGTTTTCGAACCGTCGGACGGACGGACGGACGAAACCCTTCGATTTCAAGGAGAACCAGTCGCTGCTCCCCCACTCGTCCGACTCCGCAACATCCCTGACATGGAATAAAAACCTCCTTCCGCTTCCATCAACGCAAGTAAGTCGCCTGCACACACACACACATACACCCCCCCCCCACCACCCACTCATAAGACCTGTCGTCCCACCCATCACTCGCCAAACTCACCTCCACTCTAATTAGCTGTCAACTTTCGTGGCTTCACTTTCACGAAAAATCGCGAAATCCCCTCGCGCCGTCCCCTCCTACATCCCATCAAGCCTTGCGAAGAAAACAATCGGTAATTGTCCGCCGGCCCATTGTCCCCCCCCGCCACTCCAATCCAAATTATCGCAAATAAGGGTCCGCGGCTCCCCGAAGTTCGCGGTAAAAACTCTTTTTTTTCTCTCACTCTCTCCCACTCGTACGAAAACTACCCTAATTACCAATTTTGTCCGATCTTTATAACTGCGACTCATTGCGTTTCTTGACAGTTAATGGCGTTAAGGGGGGGGGGGACAATGGGCCGGCGGACTGTCGTCTCTGGAGAGCGATAGTTGTCAACAAAGTTAATTGTTTTCGTCTCCCGGTTCCGCCGTTGCCAGTAGCAACCGAACGACGCCTCCCGCTTCCCCCCACCACCTTCCCTTCACCACCAAACGTTTAACCCCCCGACAATCTCCTAGGCGACGTAACTGAGCAACGCTCCACGCTACTTTCCTCAGCCAAGAGAAAATTCCGCGGTTTTTATTTTATTGCCATTTATTTCAACTTTCCACTACTCAAACGGGAAAGGAAAGTATAGTAATCGTGTCAAAAAAAAAAAAATTTGGGTTTTCTTCAGATCTTTACGTTTTGAGGCCTACTGAGTCTAAAAAACCTAATTTCGGCGCGTTGGTGCCATTCGATTTGCGGGAGAACGGCTGATTCGATTGAGCTGGTTCTTTTTTGTTTTGTTCGTCATTTTTTGTAGACACAAAAATAAGGTTATGGGTGATTTCGGCCGATGGGAAGGGGGTGGGGGACGAAAAGATTATGATTAAACTTTCAAATTATTTCCTGCTAATCAATACCTAACTTTTCTTTCCTTACAAATATCTCCATGAAAATACGGTGAACGGGGATATAGGCCTATGAAGCAAAAATAGGTTTTTTAACCTTTTTGGCAAAACGGCTTCAACGATTATCACCAAACTTTCAAGATGTTTTCGAATAGTTAATATCTACAAATTGTTCTGAATAAATGTTCCTCTGACAGTCCATTGAACAGAGATAAAAATGAAAATGCGTCGAAAATAACGTTTTTTCGAACATTTCCGTAAAAACTTCTTCACTAGATGTGATAAATCTTAATGGAGTGTCTTTTAGTCACCCATACCCACATTTCGTTCTCCATAATTATTTCTGTATATGTATGTTGAACGGAGATATAAGCCAAGTTAACTCAGAAAAGGAGATTTGTCGAATATTAATTTATCGGTATTCCAATTTTGTCAAAAACGGCTCTAACGATTTCGATCAAACTTACGAAGTACTCTCAGCGAACTAGTCCCTACATTTTGTTCCCTATAAATGTTTCTGTAGAAATGCGTTGAACGAAGATATAGCGCCCGCATGTGTAGTTGTGTGTTGCTAGGCACCGCTCGTTTCCTTACTAATTGCGCAAAACACGAATTACACGAAACTCGTGGCGTTTCGTCGTCAATCTCAAAAAATATCTGGCGCGTGGCAACACCCATTTAGACAGGCGGGCGCTATATCTCCGTTCAACATACAGAAATAATTATAGAGAACGAAATGTGGGTATGGGTGACTAAAAGGCATTACCTCTGTTTAAGCATTTACCCCAGAATTAACGGAAATGTTCGAAAAAACACTATTTTCGACACATTTTCATTTTTACCTTTGTTCAGTGGACTGTCGGAGGAACGTTCATTGAGAACAATATGTAGGTGTCAACTATTCGCAAACATCCTGAGAGTTTGGTGAAAATCGCTGAAGCCGTTTTGCCAAAAAGCGTTAAAAACCTATTTTTGCTTCATAGGCCTAAATCTGCGTTAATTGTATTTTCAAAGAGATATGTATAGAGAAAAAAAAAGTTTCGTATTAACTAGTAAAAGATAATTTGAAAGTTTAATCAAAATTGTTAGAGCCGTTTTCGAGAAAATGCGAAAAACGGTAGTTTTTGGTACATTTTCGTCCCCCACCCCCCTTCCCATCTACCAAAATCGCTTATAACTTTATTTTCGTGTCTACAAAAAATAACGAACAAAACAAAAAATGAACCAGCTCAATCGGATCAACCGTTCTCCTGCAAATCGAACTACAGACACACACACGGACCACGCGCCGAAAGTAGGCCTCAAAACGTAAAGATCTGAAGAAAACCCAATTTCGTTGACCCGATTACTATACTTTTCTCCCCTTTGGGTAGCGGAAAGTAAAAACTGATAACATATGCGCAATGCAACGCTGCTAATTATTACACAATGGTTTATTATTCTCTTGCACAGCTAGACGTAGTCTCACACCTCCGAGACCCGTCTCATTCGATTCAGCCTCGAAAAATACCAGTAAACGATACGAAACATGACCTGACTGCGACCAAACGACAAAACTGATATATTCCAGACGCCTGTGGGCAACTGGCACGGTGTGGTGAGTCGAGCTGGCAGGTGGTCTTGATAAGACGAGAGGGGAAGGGAGTACAAGAGATGAAATGATTACTTTTGCAGCGTTCTCCCGCGAGTTCTTTCAATTAGTAGACTTTGGATCTTTATAATTACTGTGATTTCACCGTTTTCGATCTAGACGCAGGCCTTTATTTCTGGAACTCATTCTATTCGACCCAGCACCTTAAATGCCTGGCAAACGATACCAAACACGACGTACGAGGTCTGTTCAATAAATAACCGAACTTTTTAAACAACGCGGCAACAGGCATATTTAGCGGTGTGCGGTTGGTAGTACTTTGTTCCGCGTCATTTCCTTTGTAAACACATGTTTTTCCATTGTTGATATCTTGTTTACTTTTCGTGGTGTTGTGTTTTTAGTACGACGTGTTCAGGTGCTAGTGACTATTTTCGTAATGTGCGACATTCGTGAGCAAAGATGCAACGTGAAATTTTGCGTGAAACTTGGGAAAACTTTTACAGAAACATTTCAACGTTTGAAACAAGCTTATGGCGATGATTCTCTGAGCCGCACGCAATGTTACGAATGGTTCTCTCGATTCAAAAACGGTCGCCAGTCAATTGAAGATGAGCCTCGATCAGGAAGGCCTTCGACTTCGACTGATGACATTCGTGTCTGAAAAGTGAATGATCTGGTGCGTGCAAATCGCCGATTGACTGTCAGAGAACTTGCAGAAGACGTTGGCATCTCAGTTGGATCGTGCCATGACACATGTGGCGAGACAACTCTTGGTTCCTTCACCATGACAATGCACCTGCACACTCAGCTTTGTCCATTCGTCAGTTTTGTGCAAAAAATCACATGACTGTCCTCCCTCAGCCTGCCTACTCCCCAGATCTAGCTCCTTGCGACTTCTTTTTATTTCCAAAGTTGAAATCGGCGATGAAAGGGCGCCGTTTCGAAACTATTGATGAGATTAAAGAAAATACGTCACGGACCTTGAAGGCCATCTCAAAAGAAGCTATACGGGACTGTTTTGCGAAGTGGAAACATCGCTGGGAAAAGTGTGTGAATAGGGAAGGGGAGTACTTTGAAGGGGATAAGAGCGAATAATCTGTAAATTTAATAATAAAGATGTAAAACCAAAAGTTCGGTTATTTATTGAACAGACCTCGTAATTACGATAAAACTATCGAAATTGCGTTTTTGTTCATTTTGTTAGCTAGTTTTTGCTCATAACAACCATGGGCACTGTCCAACCGCTTTGGCGAGCAGGCGGGCACAACTAGATACCACTGGGGGGGGGGGGGGGGACGACATTGTAGATTTGGAAATCCGATGCTTTGAAACGTGAAGTGTCAATTTTTGAGAAGGGGTTGTAAAAAAAATGTTCCAGACCGAAAACAGAAGTGTATTATTCAGAATGAATTATTCAAATCGAACAAGCCACAAGAATAGTTCAGTCTGTTTCCTTATTTGATGACCATATTACCCTCGACGAGGGTTATATCAGTCATGGAAGTTGCTCATCTTATCAGTCGCTAATATGCAAGAGGCCGCCGAACTCAGACCTGGGGAGGTACGGCTGATGTTTGGCCGTTATTCAGTCTCCCGGTAGAGAGCTGTTGCCCATGTGTTACCGCGTGGAGGTGACCACCTGAGGAATCCCGTACCGTCGGGGAGAAGTTCTTAATCTGGTTTCCCACCTGATCCAACTATTTACTTGGGTGGCAAGTTTCAAAAGGACATCAACTATGACCACGTTTTTTAGCCATCACCTTCTTCGCGAACTCTGCAAAATGGGTATAGGCTTGCTTTGTAGCGGTCAATGCTGCTAAGTTCGTTTGCCCTCCCAACAACCGTCGCTCACTTTTGTAGAAACTGCAGTGGTCTCTTGTTTCCTCCACACTGGAGGCGCAAGAGGTGCGTGACAGAGAGTCTTTGAGAGGAAAGAAGTGGATCCGCGCATTTAAGTCACCATGTCCCATGAGGAACTGGCTCGTCCAGTGGCCCAGTATAGAGCTGTTAGGAAGGGTGAGAACAAAGATGAAGGGAGGCTTGATATTTGACTGAGGATAGCTGCGATGAGAGAATGTCGATGATGGGAGGAGACGAGGAGGGAAGGTTAACTTCGAGAGGAACGCGGCAGAAGGGACAGTGATGCAGATTGTTGGTCGAGGATACGAAGGTGGCAAAGGGTGATACAGGACTGGACAAGAGGCGAGGTGGAAGCTGACACGAGCAAGGAGACCAGGAGAATCAATCCAACACCCAAGAGTGAGGAGACGTCCAAGCAGCCAGCTGTTGATCCTATCCAGGAGATTCTGAATCCAACCATAAAACTCAACCCTTGTCGAGCCTGGGGCTACAATAACCGCATCGTGAGCATCTTCAGCAGGAGGTTGGTGTAGATCATGAAGAGGATTGGTCCGAGTGTGCTTCCTTCATTGACACCATAATCTATAGGCCTCGGATTGCCTGCTGTTAGGCGCAAAACGCTGAATCTGTATGAGTTTTTTGACCACGGAATTCCTACACCTGCCCTAGCAGGACTCCCTGACCCTTAACAGCTAAGTCATTGTTTCTCCAGACCTTCGCCATCCTATGGAAATTCCATCTCTTCAGGTAATTCCAATTGACGACGGGTTTCCCATTTATCTGGACATTCCGAAATATCACCTCCCCCCCCCCCTCTTTTCACATTCATCTCCACGGCAGACAGCTCCTCCCAAACTCATTCTCCCACACTGTCTCGCGAAAGTCGGCCCTCTCCAGTTGTCCTAACACAGTCATCTAACACCTCTCACGATACAGTCGTCTCCCAATTCTCCCAACAGGCACTTGTTTCACCTCTCATCGGTAATTCGGATTTCTTTTTCCTTCCTAGTACAACCATTTTTCACGCCTTCAGAGCACTCCTTGTCAAATCATATCCTGTTCAAGTCACCTCTTCTTGTACATCTAATTCTTCAAATTTTTGGTATACCAACTCTTCAAGTTACTTGTTCATGCTCAACTGAAACCCGTCTCCGAGATTCGTTCAAGTCTATTCTGGTCGAAACACCTGCAGTCTCTCCAATGGCGACATATTAGGCAGCTGGAAAACCATTCACCAGCTCCACATCTGAACAACTCGAGAGAACCCTCGCTGTATAAATCGAATCAAAGCCCTTCTGCAGGCCAAGATATACAACAGTCTCTCTCTGCTTCTCGTCCTCGGTTTCATACAGCCTCCAGGTGAGGTGGAAGAGCCGTTATGTTCGTCTCGAGCAGCTTGGAATGCATTGATCCCTAAAACTAAAGTCGGATTACGCTAATTTCCATATCTCCGCGGTTGGAGTGCAGGGATGAGATCCGAGCGCTAAATATCGCAGTCTGTTGACTCAATTGGCGTTTTTCAGACTCAGCAGTCGAATTTTTTTAGCGCGTAATTTTCCTGCGTACTCCGCAAGGCTTAAGGTGTTGTGCTGGACGACACCTGGTTTTGCAGGCCATTTCGCGGAAAACCCACTTTCGGACATCTCGAGGCAATTAGTGGAGGATGAATCACACAACTTCCCTTACTTTCCAAGTAGCGCAATTGTACAGCGATGGGGGTGTCATGGAGCGGAACGGGTTTATAAGAAAAGACGGCAGAACGTCGTGTAATCTGCTGAAATGCTCACGGCATTACTCGAGTAATTACTTAGTCGTTACGAACGCCTCAATTGGTCATTTTCCGCGCGTTCGTTCGCGCATTTCTGTCCGTTCTGGCTCGAGTAATGGAATCCCAACTAGCGTCGGCCTATTTTGAGAGGCTATTGAGCGGCACAAAGAGGATGAGCAGCTCCTTCATTAGGTGTTGACAACGCAGGCTCTATTCTGACAGGCTGAACAAACAAGGTGACGCCTGATGATGACACTTGTTCAAATAAAGCGAGAACGAAGGGCGAATTAAACGCCCTGGCAGTCGCTCTGGCGCCATTTGCTACAACATTAACGCGTTTCACCGCTACAAAGATGTAAACAACTTGAAAAGTCTGAAATGTTACATTGCCGAAACCCCTATCCCGATCAAAAAATTTGTAATCGCATTTAAGGAACGGCAGCTCATCAGCGTTCCATTCTTCTGTATTTTTGTGGGTTCTATCAATTTTGTGGCAGCAATGCCTTGGGCATGAGATCCATCAGTGAAACCACCTTTTGTGTTGCAAAACTCAACGTATCTTGTTGATTTCTCAACTTGATCGCCTGGCCTGGCGTCCTGCTGGGCTCCCACCTTGGCCCCTTTGCACCTTCTTTTCACCCTAGCTGCCTCGAGCCGAGCCAATTTCTTCATTTACGAGTGCGATAGATAAGAAGTAGGACAGAATTTCTGCAGATGAAAGTGGTTGGACCATCAACATCAAATTGAATTGATGAAAATGTGGCCACAATGAAGGCATACCCCTTGGACAAACTGTAAAGGCCCAGATTTTACGTGGACGTGCTTGACTTTGTTCAGCCAAACATCGCCATTTCTGGGAAGCTTCACCACGACAACGCAGCATGCCACAGTGCGCTGCTTGTGAGGGAGAGTTTACCCAACTCCCTTTAGGGTTGCTGGGTTGCTCTACTTCCTGTACAGCCGAAATCTGGCACCGCCGGACTTCTTCCTACTTCCTCGGCTCAAGAGGGACCCCAAGGGCAGTTCTGTAGGAGACGTCAAAGAGGCTGTGACGGCATCTCTGAAGGGGATCCCAGAAAGCGAGTTCCACAAGTCGCACGCGCATTGGGAATCGCGTTATCTGCGTAGTGTCTGAGCACGAGGGTGCTATTTTGGGGAATACTATACTTTTACTGACAAGTTGAATAAAAAAATGTAAACTAATTCAGTCGTGGTGTAACGGGACGAACCAAACCCTTCGATTCAGCGGAGGCTCGTCCGGGCATTTATGCTGACTGGGCACCTCAAATGCCTGATTCGCTCGAGACTTTGCTGCTGTCAGTTGTAACTGAGCCAGTTCCATCGTCGCCGTGTCGCCTGCGCTCGCATTCACTCCCACTCAGTTCCCTGTCTGTGGTGGTAAAACTTCTCTGAATGTAATTGAGAATAAAACTCTGTTCCAATTGCATTTGGCTTCTATCGTTCTATCGCACTACTTCCCAACTCACTTAGTGCAATGGCGCTTTCAATACTAATCTCCCCCGTAACAGTACTATTTACTGATCATACCCTGTGTGCCAACATTGTCAACGTCTTCACTCTAGCTACTGGCATCTACCAACCCAACGTTAGAGTTGCTTGGTGTTTTTGACCCTGGTGGTGAGGTCACATGCTACCCAGTCTGGAGTCCTGCAGGGCATCTTGGACCCCTTCTTTTCACCCTCGTCATCAACCACCCGTCCTTTCTTGAGCCTGGTCAATGTCTTTATCTCCTGTCGCAACAGCACACACCCCTAATGGCCTTATTAATATCCCTTAATCCTTGCGCCTCTGAGGGACCCGAGGTATTGATTGATGCGCAACTTACACCTGTGTTGACTCCCAAAAGTGAACCTGCGGTTGCCAAAACATATTGACGATTGATTATTTGATTTTACCTTTATGAGGATTTTACCACTTGCAGCTTTACGCACTGGTACCATTGGGGGGCAGTTCGGAGGGCATGATGAGTTTTTGCCTTGTTTTTGGATCGACTGTGCACGGATCAGCACAGTCAAGTCGTCCACGCACGCGCAGACCATATTTCCACCTGCCTTCGACACCTCTTAGTCTCATTGCACTCACTTCTAAGGTGAAAAGAGGTGGAGGCTAGTCGGCACCTCTGAGGAAAGTAGTAGGCGGCCTAACACCCTGAGAGGTCCTCCCCTCAGGCAATGTTAGAACGCCGAGGCATACCAGAAGGCTGCTAGCGGGAGACCGCTTAGCAACTGGTATCACGGGCTGCTAGAGCCCCGCTGATCCCCCTGAGAAGGCGGCCCACTGGCAGAATGAGGAAGGACTCGTGCTGGTCTGGTTCCACTAAGTGCTGGAGGGTGGGCTCCGGAAGCCGTTTAGGCCAAGGAGTTGCTTTCCCTCGCCTACGACGTGGGGATGGGTTAAGAGCTCTCGGGCTGGCAGAACTCGGACCAAAAGGTCGGCAGTAGAATCTCATCACCCCCGCCCCGCAGGTTGTGAAAGTAAAGTGTGAGTTGCCGTTTGGCGTTTTGCACTGTCAATACCCCCATGCATTTGTATCAAATTGTGAAATTTATAAAAACATGTCTGGATTAGTTGAAATCTTGAGCTTGAAACTTCTGCATTGGCCCTTAATGGAAAGTTCAACTCTTTCTGACCTGAAGTCTGTTCTGCCCATTCAGATTATGAAGGCAGCCACTGATTTTCCAAATTCTCTACTCCCCACTATTTTGTTTACCTCCTCTCCAACTCACAGATCTTTCCAGACCCAATCCCAAAACGCACACTCCTCTCTCAGCACTCGCGCCACTCACTGCTCTTCCCTCCCAGTTTACCTATTCGGAGACTCTTGAATACTCCTTCAAACTCACGTCTGAAGCGTTATACAGTTCTCACTCTTTTCATTCGTTTATTTCTTCTATGCAGCTTTCTGACTGCCCCTCAGGTAGGATGTGCACCGTGGCTTGAAGACCTATTGCGTAGTCTAGGTCGATGCCTTGCCTTCTATGGAATGCCAGGTTGTTCCTGCAAGAGTCTTCTTCGATGTCCATCCTAAAAGAAGTGGTACCAAAGACCAGATATCGCTCGTGTGCTCAAAGATTGGGGGGGATCCAACAAAAAAGTGTGTCAAAGCACTCTCGAGATTTAAATCGCGTACTTTTGTTTTATATATTCGGATAACTAATGGTAACCGCTAAGCTACTTGATAATGCCATTTATGTGTATATATACCAAGTACAATATAAGCTAATAATACATTTAAAACCTGTACCAATATTCGTTTTTTTCCTGATATTAACAGTCTCGAGTGACGTCAGTTGGACGTAGCAGTAATTACGTGGCAGTCATTAGTTCATGTTGTTTCAGCTAACGAGAACCCGTACCGGGGCAATTAGAAATAATCAACAAAACCTTGAAAGGAAGGAAAATATCAACATAATCGCAAATTAGACGCGCTTATTTATCAGTTCATTAACTAAATAAGTTATAAATAAAACCTCAAAACCTTACAAAGAAAAAAATGTTGAGAAGTTACCTAAACTCATCGAAGAGCAAATAGGTGTGCAAATACTATTATAATTAACAAACGATTACAACTAAAACTAACGATGTAACAAAACGTAATTAGTGCGGGCTGAAAGGAATTCTTAATGCATTCCAAGAGGCAAAGTAAACGGTACCATTTGGTCTGGCGAGACAGAAGACAAAGAAACCAAATGAGACGCCGAATTCACGGTTGGAGGTTGAAAACAACACGCAACGGCAGCATGCTCAAACTTGTTTAAAGCGCCCGATACACTGTCAGTTTAACTGAAGATAATCGTAAGGCCGTAGATCGGGATTGCCCACACATTTATGAGTTGATCTGAAGATAATGGACTGCAGTTCGCCCGGACTGAAGGTGTGTGGTCGCCGGGCAGGCGGGGATAGGATGAGAGATCCGCGACAGGCAGCGACCTGTGGGATAATGATCTCATGTACCCCTCCACCACACACTGTCAGTTAGCCTCAATCTGTTGTCACCGTTTCCATCAGTTTTGCGTGAGATAATTTTCGTGAGATCATTCACAAGCCGAGATTGGACTGACGAGGAAAGATGGACGGGAAACCTTTCATTTTCGCATTTATTGAATTATATCGGGCCTACCCCTGTTCAGTTGTTGAAGTTCTGTCAAACGACTGAAAGGGATTAAATTGATTGCAAATGAATGAAATGGCAACAATAGGACGGGATGGGCAATGCTGAAAGGAAAGAGAATGGGATGACACAAAGTGAATGAGAAAAATGTGGGTATAGGTTGTTTAAAATAGTAGAATTTAGCTCACTGTAATTACTGTCATTACACTATTCTCGATTTAGCCGCATCCGTAAACCTCTGAGAATTGTTTCATTCGACCCAGCATCTAAAGCATGGTTTCGATATAATGGCCGCGTCAATTGCGATTGACACATCACTTAGTCACTGAGGTTATTAAAACGTGTGATGTTACCAAGCGTTAGATTTTGTAACAGACGTTACCATGCACTTAACCCAAAACAAATTTCGTGACGCTTCTCCGTTACATATCCCGCGTACATTTTCGAGTTTATGTAGCAAAGTAAAGACATGAAATGTCAAAAAAATAATCGTAACCCTGGTAGGACTCGAACTCATAATCCCCGGGTTAGGAGACCGATGCCTTATCCATTAGGCCACAGGGGCTGTGGCTTGCAACTCGGGTTAAATATTTCGTGATGCTTCCCCGTTACATATCCCGCGTTACATTTTCGAGTTTATGTAGCAAAGTAATGACATAAAATGTCAAAAACTGTGCCGTCAGCCACCATTGACGCAGTTGAAAAAAATTAATAACTTGAGATGTGCGTTCCGTAAAGAGTTGAAGAAAGTAAAACAGCAAAAATCGGGCTCATCGGGAGATGACGCATACACCCGTGGGAAACTTCAGCTCTTCGAAACTTTGACCCGTTGCCAAAAGTCTCAGTGTTGCAGTCAACCTTTCTTCGGCAGTGATAGCCTGGCTAAAATGATTGTCCACTTTTGTGATTCTCCTTCCAACCAAATTTAGAAGTTTTTTGAAATTTTCTTCACTCATCCTCAGATAATTCGTCCTCGTGGTGAGCAGTTCACGGAGCAACGAAATGTGAGAGCTAGCCTCTCTATATCGCAGCCAACTTTTTACCCAGACCCTTTTTTCTTGGGGTTCCCGAAGAACTGACAATACAAACATAGCGCAACGTTTGCGACGGAGCATGGTGAAAAACTGGGGATCTACTGCAGTCCTGTTTCATTGATCGACAGTCCGCCTGCAGGTACCGGGCTGTAGTGTGTGCTATCTTCAGGCTGTCATCTGCAGTTCAGTACGGCCGCCTGCAGGCGGTTGACTGCTCGGTGTATGGTCTTACGATCGCCTGATGAGGCGACGGTCTGCAGGCATAGTGTATGGCAGGCATAAAGGCGAACAGGGAGAAATGCTGACGGGTGCACGATTGGCTAAAGAGCATTGCTGAACGCCCTAAACTTGAGTTTGTTTAAAGGTACAACCGACGATGACGTGGCCGAAACTGAGAGGACGGCGGGATAAGGAGATAGATGTAAATCGAGAGGAAAGGTGCAAGGAGGGGCGGAAATGGTACTTGGTTTGACGTGGATCGCCTTTTGCTGAGCACGCTCTCTTAATTTGGCGTATTGCCGCCTCGAATTCGGCTCTCCAGCCGGTACCTGATGAAGGAAATGAGGCCGCCTTGCAGTCCATTGGTTCATTGTGTTTGCAACTGGTCATGCCTGTTGGCGTGTTCCTGAGTGAGTGCAGCATTCCCCTTTTTTATGTGGGGCCCCACCACTGCCGTCATTCAGATCCATGAGAGGATTTCTTCGAGCCAGTACCATATCTATCTATCAGTCCTCATTCCAATTGACGGCAAGCAGGGGAAACGATAGCAAAGCCTTCTCTCTAGGTGGAGAATGCGGTTGCTCTGGTGCACTCCTTCCTCTCGATGGTGCCGTTTCTTGTGAGGTACAGAACTGTCTTCCCACGCATATGAGCTCGTATCTTCAGCGACCCTTCATCAATCCCTAAACTCGTGGCTCCAAAATAAAAGAAAATGGTCGACATCATTGAAAGTTCTCTCTGGATTCATGCAAAGACGCATGTTGTCTTGCGATGAATGTGCAACCTGCATGTTATGCGATACGTTTCTAATTAACATCTGGAATCTGCTTATCAGAGGCGCTCTTGAATAGGAGCACGCTGGACATTCATATGACGCGTTGGTTCTTTTCTTCCGTACGCCCACACACTCAGTGTTGGTGGCTCCAAGGGTGTTTGCTTGGCAGCCTGGTGGAAAGCTTTCGACTTATATTTTGTCGCGTTTTTGAACCAACGTCGGTGTGTAGTTTTAGGAAACCGCTGTTTAGATATGTCACCGCCTTAGTATGGGGGTTAGTCCTATGCCCACTGGTTTTTCAAAATACTCGTCAGAAGTTAACTGACAATAAGAACTGCTGCGATCGAATGCAGGCACGTCTCAGTTCGGAGTGCGATAGAGAGAGGTGCCCGCAGGGCTTAGTCTTTAAAATGCCTCCGATAAAGGTCTTCTCTGGAGCCTCGTGAAGACTGTCTGCTCCTGTGTGAACGACCTGACAGCGCTGCATGGGCATGGTCGATCCGCGCCAAATCGAGACAAAATCCCATCATCTACTCCTAACACTCAACTGAAAGGTACGAGTACGTCAAGCTGCGCATGGCTGAGGAAAGAACCCTCAAAAGATCCTCCTAAAGGGAAAATTAAATAACCGACGAATGTGCTCGGGGCCGAGGAAAGTTGCGTGAAGCGTCTCGGCTATTGTTATCGGTAATTTGTGTGAAACGCGGGAATCCACGGAGCGTGTTGTTTTGGCTTCGAATATCGTGAGGCTGCTCGTCGTCATTTTGAGGACATCTCATTCGTTTGTAGCCAACAGTCGAAAGAGACTGCGGCTGGTGAAAAGTTCAACAAATGAGAAGGAAAAAGCAGTTGTGAGAGGCCGTTTTAATGAGTACGGCGTCGCCCTAACATAATTAGCCGAGGGCCTCAGCATTCAGATCCTCCAAGTTCTCCTCTAATGAAGATACACAGCCTCTTCTTAAAAGCCCTTCGCTCCTTCACCATTTCCCTTTCTCTTCATCCGTCCTCTCCCACTACATTCCGCTTCCTCTTCCTGTAACTGCTATTTTATGCATAGTCTATTTCCTTTATTGCCCACCACCCCCACCACCACCATCGGGCATTGTCCCACATGGTAATAACTTCCCTTTTACTACAGGAAATCCATAACTGAGATTGGCTCTCGCACCTGAGTCGCCTGTTTCAACTTATCGAATTCTCTTGTCAAAGATATTTTCGTGACAGTCCTGACGCGTACCTTATGATGTGCGTATAGCGGATGAAGTTATATTTGGGACTGCCATTTCTTGTATCGGGAAGTAATTTAGTGATTATGTGGTTGGAAGGCAGTGTGAAGTTCTTCGAAGGACATCGTGGGTGTACTAAGGGCTGGACGTCATTTCTCTGGGTACGATGCAGTTCTCATTGACGTCAGACGAGCGTTTGGCAGCCTATGGTGTCCAGCGCTCCTCAATGAGATTAAAGGTTGAGGAATTCCTCGTAACTCATCCTCAGGAGTAAAATCGATAAAACCGATCCAGTATCAATCTCAAAATGTATAGGAATGTTATTCACTAATAACGTAAGAAGGGTCAACCGTAGTATAAATATCTGGTGCGTTGCAACACACAACTTTCCTTAGCTCTACGTCAATTCACTTTGTACATGGCCAATTCGATTTAATCAATTCATTTATCACTCAGTTAATTTGAACTTGGTCAAACAACGCTTTACGGCAGCAGGAAGCGGTAGCGCTTACAGTTCCGGATTTTATTGTGCTGTTCGTACTCATTGAAACACCATTATTGAGCAATTGGTACACAGATAATTAATGAGACTGTAAACACAAATTTTTTTGAGAAGGATAGTAATTACTTTTGCAGAGTTATTGGGTAAAAAGTTTAGAACTGGTAGTAAGCGAAACGGCAAAAGTTGAAATTCCGGAATTTCTGGAGTGAGCCCCATGTATCTCATGAGCGTTTTTCCACACTCAATCTTTAGGTATTGAATTGGACTACAATACTATTTTATTTTAACATTCTACAAAAATTCCAGCGGAGTTTATAAGAAAAAACTGCGCTAAAAACGCTTTTCGTCGAAAATTTTGATTATTTATTGTGCTGCTCTCTTCCCACGAATGGGAATTTTATGGTATAATTGCCTTATTGAGAGCTATCTATATAAAAAATTTATTCAAAGTCGTTAGAACCGTTTTTGAGAAAAAATATTTGGTGTTTTGATCACTATGATAACTATAGTTAACATTCGGTGATTTTGTCCATACCCTTATTTTAGCGTCCCATGGTAACCTGTAGGCTAGACATCATGTTTCAGCTGATTTGGTACGGTTGTTTTCTCTAAAAACCGCGCTAAAACCGATTTCGTCGAAAATTTTGATAATTTATTGTGCTGCTCTCGTCATTTTCCCACTGGACGGAATTTTATGCTATGATTGCCTTATTAAGAGCTATCAATATAAAAAATTTAATCAAAATCGTTAGAGCCGTTTTTGAGAAAAAAATATTTGGTGTTTTGATCACTATGATAACTATAGTTAAATTTGGGTGGATTTTGTTCATACCCTTATTTTGACGTCCCATAGTGACTTCCAGGCTAGATATCAAGTTTGAGTGGATTTGGTGCTGTGGTTTTCTCTAAAAATCGTTCACAGACACACAGACCATTTTCCCAAATAGTGTTTTTCGGACTCAGGGGGGTCTGAAACGTAAAGATCTGAAGAGAACTCAAATTTTTTTTCTCCAGCCGATTACATAATTTTCCTTTCTACTTCGTATTGCCAAGGAAAGTAAAAACTGTTGAAAATTGACAAATTGAACAAACCAATTTGATCAAGATCAAGTTCATCAAATGAATCATGCGTGTTCAAGTACTTATTATCACTTTGCTTACACGCTGCGGCTACATGACCTATTTGCTTACATAGTTTACATCGGTAAGTCTCGTACTTACATAATCGAAAGTTATGGGCGGATTTGTTGCACGCTAAACAGAAAGCCTGCTTTGATGCACCTTTCCCGGAAGTCGGACGTGAATTCTCGGCACCTGCTCGGGGCTTCTGACGTTCTGTCACTCGACTTGGCGTTGAGGGTGCTCCTCGGCTAGCCTTTTGCTATTTGTTCCCCGTATAACGTTGAGGGAAGCTCCTTGCTCTTGGGTAGACGACTCTTTCTTGACAGCAATAGCGACCACTTCCTTCAGAGTTTTTACCGAGTCTTCTTCACAGATTCTGTCTAATATCGAACCCTCCCTTTCACAAATTCGTCAAGCAATGCTCCGAATTCGCAATCCATTGAGTGTTTCTTAATTCTCACATACCAATTGGTTATATTTTCACCTGGTCTTGTCGCAAACTGTCGAAGTTAATTCTGTTTCTCCACACTGATACTTTATGCGAGTACTGATTCGCTAGCAACTCAGTAAGCTGATCAAAGCCTTTTGCTTTGGGTAAGTCTGGGCTCTCGCAAAACTTCGTAAACTGATGGGCTGATTGCTGTGAGAAGTAGACATACTCTTCGTTCCCCTTGAAGATAGTTTCCAGTGAAGTATTCATCTAAACGCTCCACAAATGTCGACCATTTGTCTCCGACGTCAAATGTAGGTAGTTCCCCAAGTGCTGGTCCTCTTGCCAAGTATTTGAGGAAGTCCTGAGTGGGAAACCCACTGATCGGCGTGGTTGATGGTTGCTCCATTATCACAAAAAAAACCACAAGCCTTTTGCTTACGAAATTAAAGAAAATAAAACTCTTCACCTCGTCGCCAACTGATATAAATTTAGGTCACGAAGAAATAAGGATAACGAGGATAATCGAAAAACGTGGGTAGCCATTACCATATGAGAACATAATTTTTTTATTGCATCCTACGCCAACGTCATCAACCACAGTGTTGCCAACATTTAAGTATATAATAAATAATATATAACATTTCCCTCCCTAGAAAATAATTAAAGTAAATACCGTGGTGGATATTCTTCATCCTCGTTGATATTCAACACAACCCCTATGTTAGCCTCAGACATGCGTGAACCAGACAGTCAATTCAATTACCAACCGCAACAATCTAATAATCTCATATTCTTCGTAACTCATTCTTGTTCGTCCGAAGTTACCCAAACAGAACTGCGGCGATCGAATGCTGGACTTCACTGGTCTCTAACCACGTGGCTGTGGCCATTTGTAGCACTGTACCTGGTATATTCGATTGTGCAGAGCTGTCAGGCTATGAGCAGGTGCTTCACCCCCCTCTTATCAATTACAGACCGAGCCTCCCTGTCCCAATTTTTGAGAAACGGGACATGCAGTTGCAACCCAAACGGCACACACGGTCGTACAAAGACAAACTTGCTTCACGCCCCAACTCGGTCGTACGAGATATTGTCAAGCTGCAGCGAACCACAGTCATATGCTATTGAGCCAAACGACAAAGCTGGCGGAATTTCGCGGAAGCGGAGAGCTCTGAGAACCCCTGGGAGTTCCAAACTGAGTCAGACTCGGCACGCGGGCTGTAACATCGAAGGTTCTCTGGAAACCCTCCTGTCGAAGGATTTCTAAATACAGAAGCTCTAAGGGCAGCAAGGGAACCTCTGAAAGGAGCCAGACATCCCATTGTGGACAACAGGCGACCTCGGCAGGGCACTTCCAACCATACAGCCCAAGCAAAATTTTAGAGATCATGATGTTGCAGTCCCTGGAAAGAGTCTCCCCTCCTCGCTGGCTAAGTACATCGCAGCACTTCTCATTGACATCAGAGGAGCGTTTGACAACCTTTGGTAGCCAGCACTTCTCAATGAACTTAAAGTTAGGGGAATCCCCTGTAATACGATTGAGAAGGGGTGCCCACAGGGCCTTTGCCACCTTTGAAATTCAGGCCCTCATGGGGACTGACTGCTAGCCTGCATCTATGTGGACGACCTGTTTGTGCTGATCTGTGTACAGTCGATTCAAAACCTCATATGAGCGTTGCTCCGATTGGTCGATCGTTCGCTGCAATTCTATCACTACCTAATGAGCCCTAACCGTCTGCCACTCCGAAATACTGTAGACCAAATCTGAGAAGTAACCAGCGTCCTGTGCACACAAACTCGTGCCTACGTTAAAACTCCGAACGATCGGATTCCACAGCGTCGTTCATCGTAATTTCGAATACGACGTTAGTTTTGCCTCGCATGAAGTTTCAGTTTAGAGTGCTCCAAACAATTGTTAGAGAGTGAGAAACGTTTACATCCAAGTCCGCCGCCTCCACGAATCGCCGGGTTCCTTCAACGGAGCTCTTTGTCCAAAAGCGTTGAGACTCCGTTGGTCCCTTCCGTCCCGACAGGTTCGAGGGCTCTCTGGAAGGTCGACTCCTTTCGGATGAAAAATCAGTCGACGGTGAAATTAGTTAAAAAAGAGAAGCGTCGGCAGGAGGAAAAGAATGTAACAGGAACCTTTGTCCCCGTTTTGGGGATCCACACGATCCGATTGTTCGGAACTTTTCAATGGGCGAGGGAAACGTTGAAAACTGAGACTGTTAACAAACCCCTTGGTTCGTTCTTTTCCATTCATCGCGCAAGTGCTGATACATCTAGAGAGGATAATAAGCGAGCGCGAGTTCAATGCGCGTTGAGAAACACTTGCAATTTTAACCAGAGCGAACTGACAGATAAATCAGATTAAACTAAACCCGATGGCGGGTGTATGGAACGAGGGGGTAAGAGCAGGGACTTCTTAATTTGCAACATGTTGCGTTGTCCGTCCGAACCGAAGCTGTCCTAATCGTCAGCGAACCAACACACACTACCTTCCTCAGCTCCAAGTGCATTCTTGATGATTCGAGCTGGCCCTTCAAGCTATTCCTTTCTTTCAGTATTTAACGTTTGTTCACAAATATTCCGTTCTTAATTGCTTCATCAGGCGGGATATAGTCCAACGTGGATATTGTCCAGCTGCCGAAAATAGCAACCTTCCAACATGGTTCTGCTGGCTACATCTAGTGGGATATCATCGAAACTCAGCGGCAATTCCACCTTAACATGGGTCTAATGGAACCCCCAACACCTCCCAAGTAGCGACCCTCCAATGTAGTAAGCCCCCCCCCCCTCCACCCTAACTAGTAACTAGTTGTGCAGATTTGCTCAGCAGTCCAATAGGACGAAGCCCATGATTGTTATTGGCAAACGAGCGGTGCGTAGCAACACACAACTTTCCAAACCTATTGGCGCGTGGTCCGTGTGTGTGTGTCTGTAGTTCGATTTGTGGGAGAACGGCTGATCCGATTGAGCTGGTTTTTTTTTGTTTTGTTCGTTATTTTTGGTAGAAACCAAAATAAGGTTATGGACGATTTCGGCCGATGGGAAGGGGGGTGGGGGACAAAAATGTACCAAAAACGAGGGTTTTTCGCATTTTTCTCGAAAACGGCTCTAACGATTTTCATTAAACTTTCAAATTATCTTCTACTAATCAATACCTAACTTTTCTTTTCTATACATATCTCCATGAAAGTACGGTGAACGGAGATATAGGCCCATGAAGCAAAAATAGGTTTTTTACGCTTTTTGGCAAAACTGCTTCAGCGATTTCCACCAAACTCACAGGGTGTTGTCAAATAGTTAATACCTACATATTGTTCTCAATAAATGTTCCTGTGACGGTCCATTGAACAGAAATAAAAATCAAAATCTGTCTAAAATAACGTTTTTTCGAACATTGCCGTAAATTCCAGCGTAACTTCTTCACCAAATGTGATAAATTGTAATGGAGTGTCTTATATTCACCCATACCAACATTTAGTTCTCTATAATTATTTCTGTATATATATGTTCAACGGAGATATAAGCCAAGTTAACTCAGAAAAGGAGATTTGTCGAATATTAATTTATCGGAATTCCAATTTTCTCAGATACGGCTCTAACGATTTCGATCAAACTTACGGAGTACTCTCAGCAAAGTAGTCCCTACATTTTGTTCTCTATAAATGTTTCTGTAGAAATGCGTTGAATGAAGATATAGGACCCGCCTATGTAGGTGGTGTTCGAACTTACAGAGGTGGCGGAAAGTTGTGTGTTGCTACGCACCAGATATTTTTTTGTACATTTTCGTCCCCCACCCGTCTTCCCATCGGCCGAAATCGTCCATAACCTTATTTTGGGGTCTACAAAAAATAACGAACAAAAAATTGCCTAACAAAATTGACAATAACGCAATTTTGACAGTTTTATCGGTATCGGTTTCTAGTTATTGTTAGATGCTGGGTCGCATGAAACAATGTTTAGAGGTGTACATGTGCGTCTAGACGGAAAATAGTGAAATCACAGTAATTATAGTGAGCCAAATTCTACTGATTGAAAGAACTTGCGGGACAATAACCAAAGCGATAGTAATCGGTTCTTCTTTTGTACCCCTCCCCCCACAACGATAGCTCGACTCGCCACGTCGTGCCAATTGTCTACTGACGCCTGGAATATATCATTTTCGTCGTTTGGTTGTAGTCAGGTCGTGTTTCGTATCTTTTACTGGTATTTTTCGATGCTGAATTGAACGGGATGGGTCTCGTAGGCCTGAGACTAGGTCAAACTGTTCAAGAGAATGATAAGCCGTTGCGTAATAATTTGCAGGGTTTTATTCAGTGGCGTCAATTTGGACCTTCGATAATTTACAATTATGTAACAGGGTGGTTTGCGCGGAGGGGAGGGGGAGGGTGAATTCCTCCATCTAGCTGATTACCTCCAAAAATAGCTACTCTCCTGTATAGCAAGTCCACCATTGTATGGGTCGATTAGCTCCATCTGTACAGCTATTCCACCTCCTCAAGGGATGAACGATGACACACTGTCCACTTAGTAGAACGTTGCTTCCATTCAGCTGGACTACGTAACGGAGTGTTTCAAGGGCTTCTGAATCCGAAATACATCATTTGTGACAATGGCTTGTGCGCGTGTCTGTAAACTTGATTAATAGAACGCAGTTTGGCCTAAGGGTGTGAGCAGAATCTCTCCAACATTAAGAACACAACGATCAAAAAACACTAAATATACATATGGTGGCTAAATACATTTTATGTTTAGACAAATCCTCTTAACCCAATCTCATCCTCTCCTCCAATTAAATTCGTGGGAAATTGACAAGAGGAGCCTAGTAATATTTCGATAAATTCTGTAGCACTTTAAAAAAATAAATAAATTCTGCTCACAAGATATAATAGTTCTGAATACTAAAATACACTTTTTGTAGTCCAGTAAGCTGCTTATAAATTGGAAGTTTAATCATAGGCACGATATAATCAGGAGGAAGCTCAAATTTAGGTTAACTCCAGAACCGCATGTGTGAACCATATCCAAAAATATCTGGTGCGTTGCAACACACAACTTTCCTTAGCTCTACGTCAATTCACTTTGTACATGGCCTTTGAGCTTGGTCAAACAAAACGTCACAGCAGCAGGAAACGGTAGCGCCTACAGTTCTGGAATTCATTGTGCTGCTCGTACTCATTCCGGACGATTAGTGAGCAATTGGTACACAGATAATTAATGAGGCTGTCAACACGAATTTTTTGAAGAAGGATAGTAATTACTTTTGCAGAGCTATTGGGTAATAACTGTTAGAACTGGTAGTAAGCGAAACGACAGTAGTTGAAATTCAGGAATTTCTGGAGTGAGCCCCATGTATCTCACGAGTGTTTTTAAACACTCACCCTTTAGGTATTGGATTGTATTACAATACCAATTTGTTTAAAACATTCTAGTAACATTTCAGAAGAGTTCATAAGGAAAAACCGCGCTAAAAACGCTTTTCGTCGACAATTGTGATAATTTATTGTGCTGCTCTCGTCATTTTCCCACAAATGGGAATTTTATGGTATAATTATCTTACTGAGAGCTATCTATATAAAAAATGTATACAAAGTCGTTACAGCCGTTTTTGAGAAAAAAAATATTTGGTGTTTTGATCTCTATGATAACTATAGTTAACTTTCGGTGGATTTTGCCCATACTCTTATTTGTGCGTCCCATGGTAACCTGTAGGCTAGACATCAAGTTTCAGCTGATTTGGTACTGTTGTTTTCTCTAAAAACCGCGCTAAAATCGATTTCGTCGAAAGTTTTGGTAATTTATTGTGCTGCTCTCGTCATTTTCCCACTGGACGGAATTTTATGCTATGATTGCCTTATTAAGAGCTATCAATATAAAAAATTTAATCAAAATCGTTAGAGCCGTTTTTGAGAAAAAAATATTTGGTGTTTTGATCACTATGATAACTATAGTTAAATTTCGGTGGATTTTGTCCAAACCCTTATTTTGGCGTCCCATGGTGTCCTGCAGGCGAGATATGAAGTTTGAGCTGATTTGGTACGGTGGTTTTCTCTAAAAATCGTTCACACACACACACAGACACACAGACCATTTTCCCAAATAGTGTTTTTCGGACTCAGGAGGGTCTGAAACGTAAAGATCTGAAGAAAACTCAAAATTTTTTTTCAGCCGATTACATAACTTTCCTTTCTACTTCGTAGAGCAAGGAAAGTAAACATTGCGTCGACAGCTCCATCGTAGGAAGCCGTAAGCAGTTGAAACGAACCTGGGGCTGTGGAATATTGTGTGACGCGTCGCATTAGGTAATTTTTCGAAGTTATTTTCTGACACTACTACGTCTAGGGTTTCAACGTAGTTGTTTATAAATTAAAACTAAAGTAAATACAGTCGGTCATATTCGTCGACATAACTCTGACGACGTGCCCCGTCTCGAATTTTACTTCGGTTGATATCCGCACGAAGCTCATAAACATATTAGCCTGACGTCAAGTCCCATTACGCGTGTTTCCAAACGGAGGGCCCCGGAACTTTGGCACCGCGCCAACGTTGGCGAGTCGTAAATACTGGGCCGAAGCGGACCAAAAAAAAAAAAAGAGGGAACAACCGGAGGATCGGGAATAAAATGAGTGTAGCAGACAACGGAAGAGGGAGAGAAACGTAAAAAAGCATAAGTTTATGCGCAGTTGTTGTTGTTGTGTGTGAAATGGAGCGGCTTCGTGTTTCGGTCGGGTGTGCGAGTGGGATGGCAGGAGGAGGAGGGGGGGAGGGGAAGTAATACTGTGTGTTTGGCTCTCCAGGAAGAGACAATAATACACCGGGTTGATGGCAACATATTTTTAAAAAAGCGGAATTTGAGTTGAGTTTCGGCTCTCAGTTGTCTCCCTCCTCAGGGGCTTAGCGATTGACGGCTTTACGCTCTGAATCGCCGACACCCCAAAGCCGAACCGGGTCCTATTGAGATGTCACTCGTTATCATACTCCCCCCCCCCGCTTCATGTCTGTTACTTCCTCAGTTTAGAGTCATCCGAAATTCTTCGTCGACTCTTCCCCTTTCGCATCTTCGACTAGGGTTTTTAAGGGACGTCCACAAATCCAGAAAAGGCTGCCAGCGTTAGAATGAGCTCGAAGAGCGGAGCAGCGAAAGTAATGGGACGCTCAGAATATTGAAAAACCGTGGATGTTCATGTAGCGCGTAGTTAATGGTCTGCCGCAGGACTTACCAACTCCCTAAGCCCTACGAAGCTTCGCACACCTTTCCTCAATCCCGTGTACTCGATGGCACGCTGTATATTCGTTTAACGGAGTTCTGCAGCTACTGGTCTGGTGTATCGGGGCTGGTATCTCGGAAATAGTTGTGGCCGTAGGACAGACTGCTCGGTTGATAAAGTGTAGCATTTACTGTGAAAAATTAAGGAAGTAAAAAGGAAAGTTCAGACGACAGCTGCTACTGACCAGCATTAAGGAATGCCAAGGACTCTGGGTCTTCTCACAGGGGCACACGGCCCTTAAGAATGAGGAAATAGGAATCGACAGGTCAGTTTACAGGTACGATTCTAAGGAGACGACCCTCATTCCAGTTGTTGAGGCGCAGCCTTCTAGTGAGGGAAGGGGGGTGTCAACAAACATCTGGCGGAGTGATTCCCCACCTGTTTTGCAGCAGCCTGTGTTAGGCTTTACCTGCAGATCACAGGTTTTGATCACATTAGTTGAGAAAGGTAGAGAGAGAGAATGAATGCATGATGGCGGCGTTTACTTACAAAAAAAAACAAAGCGAGATTAGGACCATGAGGTCCTTGCATCTATCGTGTAGTTTCTAGTATAACTAAATTCCGCACAGATCCCAACCATATAAAATATGTAAACTTACAGTAAGGGGTTTTACTTAAGAAAAAAAAGAAAGTACTCGTAGCTGTTAGAACTGTACAAAAGACCTGATAAGAAACAGGCGCCTCCAATTGGCTACATCCAAGATCCAAATTGTGGTAATGAGGTCAGAACCAAACCCACTAACCTCACTTTGGGGGTCTTACCAGGCATCACTTTACGTGGGTGTAGTCATCTGCTCATGAGGTCGCCCAACTACACACCCTGCATGACTAAGGGACAACTTTACAGCTCTCACAGTTCACACGCAGGCTCGCCACCTATACTACTGAGCAGTCTTCTTGGCAATTTTGCCATATCCACCATCGAGCTGCTGGGTCGCTCCAATCCAGCAGGGTACAGAAAGGGTGAGCACAATGCAGCGCAACCTTCTCGCAGTCTTCCCGGTATAGTGCGCAACGTCCCTTCTGCCCCTGTAGGTCCTCGCTACTGGATCTAGCAAATGAGCGCTCACACATCGACGGAACGCTCACGACTTTTAATGAACGGATTTTTGAGAGTTGAGCGAATCACCGGAAAATCCGATCTAAGATTCGGGGAACGAGAGGGCGACAAGGAAAGGGCGCTTACTTGTTTTCATTCACATTGTAGTAGGCGCGTCACCATTTTTCTCTCCACTGGATCCCACCGCTGCCACCAATGTTAGAGAGGGGTTTGGAGACGTTTTGGGGATCCGCTGACTCAGGCAAAAATTATGGCAATCGCGCCGGAGATTCGATCTACAATCTTCGATCTTCGTCGAGAATTATGAATCAACTGTCTTAACCACTAGACCACGATCAACCGCTTGCCTTTAAAGGGAGTCAGGCGGTACAGCAGGACAGGTGGGACACGAGAGGAACAGAGTGCCATCTGCATTCCATCCTGCCACACAGCTCCTCTCAAGCCACAGTGATCAAACTCGCGCCTCATCTTCAGGCTGCGCACATTTGGCGGGTGTCTGTGTTGAGTGGGAGAGGATGAGAATGTCTCACACATTATTTTTTCCTGCGTCCACACATAATCAGGCTCCCACGTCCCGTCAATAAGGAAACCTGCATAAAGGTGACGTGACATGCAGGTCCGAGCTTGCAAGACCTGCACACAAGCACACTGGACCGATAAGCTGCCGAAAAAGGACCTGGCTCATCGTTTCACCCGTTAGATCAGTCAATTAAATTGCCACAGATTTCCTCATTAGGGAAGAAATCCCGACTTAACAACCTGCCTATACTTCCGGCTCGTAACAGTTGTAAATGACTGTCTCTTGTTTTGAAGAGAAAACGAATTTCTGTTGACCCTTTCAGCCGAATGAAATTCGTTGGCATAATTTCCGATAATCGAAGGCAACGCTTTCATTTCCCGTCGGATCGTCGGCCGAATGAATCCTTCGAAGAAAACAGGGAAACGGAAGGCAAAACACCACTTAAAAGCCCCCCCCCCCGACCACTTCCCCACTCCATCACTCACCACCGTCACGATCAATAACTTTCCAATTCATTAAACGCTGGCTGATCTCCAATTGATTTTTCTAACCGACTCCGGACGATTCGAAAGCGCGCCTTTTCCCTGGATTGAGTCTATCTTCCAGGCAATATCGAATTGACTGGCAAGGGATGTGAATGATTTTCGGGCATCGAACGGTTTAACGGCAGTTGATGGATTAGATTTGGTGTCATCCTACGGCTGATTGTCTCGGTCGAAGAGCTAATTTGCTTGTTCGAGTTTCTTTTGACTCTCCAAAGGCACTAACAACTAATCTTCTTCGCTTTTTCGACGAATCCATTACCGATGAACGGTCAATTCATCCATTCATATTGTACATCACCTGTTCGTTGTTTGCAGTTGTAAGTGCGGATTTGTGTCGGTTCGTTCCGTTATCAACGTGACTGTCCCATTAGAACGTCATGGAGGTTGCAACTTTGCTAGCATGCGAGAGCGCGGACCTGTGGAAGTAAGCCAGGTTGTCAATTAGCGTCACTGCGTGCAATTACAAAGGCCACTTGGGGTGTGTGTTACCATAACACTATTCTCATGTATAAGGCCATCTATCTAGGCGTGATCGGCTACTGCCCCGTTGTCTGGGGTAGCAAACTAACAGTCAATCAAAAGAGAGTACTGGCCCAATCCCAGAGAGCTGCGCTCCTGTGGATCACCAAGGCCTGTAAGACTGTATCAACAGAAGCAGTCCAGGTGATCACTGGTCAGTTACCAGTCAATTTGGCTGTTGAGTGCATGATTGACAAGTGGAGAGTGAAACGGGAGCGCTTCTGTGGATACTGTCTCATAGGCCTTGGACCACAGGAGTGCAGCTCTTTTGATTGACTGAGTTTGCTATCACTTTCTGTTTTGGCGGCGTTAATCTTGAATTTCCGTCTCTCCTGCTTCTGTATAACCTGATGTGCCTCATTTTGCAGCTGCCTGACACTTTGTTTAAGGACGTGCTTGGCGTATAAAGCGCCAGGTCGTCCGCAAAGCCTGCTTTGTGAACTTGAGGCGGTATGTTGTCGATGATTTCGGAAATAAACTGAAGACAAGACCCTGAGGGACACCTGCCTCGATGAAACTGAGACATTCATCTTTAACTTGAATGTGTCAGTCTGTCAAGTATGCGTTAACAATTTTCGATGGGCCAGGTGAAAAATTGGAACGAGTTTAGTCTATGAGTGAGTCCCTCTACCAGTATATACTCACAAGCCTTTTCAGAATCCTGCGAAAAGAGTTCAGTTGAGCGTGTCGAGACATCTGGTGGTTGATGTGTTGACTCGACTTTGTTGCATGTTTGAATCCCATCTGGGAAAGAGGGATAATTTGGACGGTGGTGATTTCCTTTCTGTTTAACTCTCGTGGTACAGGAGGGCCCATAGTGAAAATACTGGCCCGCGATTTGAGGACTCTCAAGCGTGGCGATGGGACGGTTTTGCGATGGTATAATACTATGAGTGAAGTGGTAAAAGGATGTGAGTAGTGAGGTCTATGGCACTTCTGGGTTGATGACGTCAGACCCCCCCCTCCCCCCACCAGCTGATGTATGACGTCAGACCCCCTCCCCCTCACTGCCGCAGCTGATCTGATGTCACCCACCCCCCTCCCACAGCAGCACATCAGATATGACGCAAGACCCCACGGCTACAAACAGCTGATGTGATATCACCCCTCCTATCAACTACAGCTGACCTGGCGACCCCCGTCATCATCAGTGTAACTTCTGAGAGGATCCCCTCATGTGACGTCATGCCCCCACAATTGGCGCAACTTCTGAGATGATCAACTCCCCCCAATATGACATCCACCCACCACTATGAATCCCCCCTGTGTGACGTCATGCCCCCACAATTGGCGCAACTTCTGAGTGGATCTACGTCATACCCCTACTAATTATCGCGCTAACGCCTCATTACCTCCTACCACAATTTCCCTCCACACGTGTATAAGTCCCGAGCTCACGTGGGGCACCGTCGCTACGTATTTTTTACTGAGACACAATTGCGCCAAAAATGGTTGCCCTACGCTCCTAGCAAACATTATGCAAATTACGAGTCCAGCACAAGTTGATTCTCCAAGGTAGGGTAATAGTTGTAGGATCGTGCACAAACCAAATGGCATGGCCAAAAATTGCCTCAAACCTCAGGGTGTACGAGAAGCTTCTCCACTTCCTCCATGATGGAATTCCAGGATGAAGCCTGTCTGATGGGGTGACCGTTGCTTACATCAATGTCTCAACAGTCTCGGGGTAGCAGTAGCTGCTTTACCTGTCTCTGGTGTCTAGGCTGTAATTTATTTGGAGCTCTCTAGACCAAATCGTACAAGTGTGATGGGAGTTCATTATGATTAACGATAGGATACTGTCGTGGTACATCAAACTTAGGTTGTCAAGACGGTGCGCAGTGAAACTCCTGGCCCCCGATTTGAGGGCTGCAACGTTGCTGCGACCTTAGAAGCGTGTCTGGCGAGAAGAAGACTCTCGAGGGCGGCGATGAGAGGGTGATGCGATTGCACGGTGCTATGAGTGAGAGGGTGAAGGACGTGTGGTCGGCTGAAGGGTGGAGGGTTAGTATGTGTCGACGGCGAGCGGGTATTTAGCGTTCCACCTCCGCTTTTCGATTAAAAGGGTCGATAGAACAAATATAGGAGGGAAACCTAGGCAGCCTCCGAATAAGGGGAACAACCAAAAGGAGGTGGCGAGCAATTTCCCTGTACAAACATCATACCGGGATGTTTAATTAATAGCGTGCCGGGACAATATATAATTAAATGATCTGAAGCGCCCGTTGGAGCGTCTTTTTTGATCGATGTCTCTTCGCTCGGAAAACCCGAGGCCTCCCCGGAGGACCTTTTACCGTTTCTCAAAAAAGGGACAACTAAAAGGGGGCTAATTGTTTGGTTAAGGGAAGTTTCGGCTACCGAAAAGTGGGCGATACAAATTAACCTGAGCCTTTGGTCAGTTCCAGCTGAGGGGGTCTGGTGGTTGTGATAGGGGTGCTGGTGGAGGGGGATGGACAAATTAATTGTTAGAAAACCTTTTATAATATATCGTACATAACGCCGTCACGGTTATACAAGGCGTTGTACTGTAATCCCTTATATTGTGGGCTGATAACGCTGAGGATTGCATACCACAGGAAGCGGTGGAGGTGCGCCCTCCGCATTGCTTCCTCGTACCGTGCAGTTGCTCAGGAGGCAGTGCAGTACTCGGAGCTAGGAGCGAATCTCTCGATTAGACCACTGGAGGGGGTGTCTCCAGAGGGGTGTACTCTCCTCCATGCCCTGAGTGCTTGTTGCAGATACCCTCCTTGAGGTGTTTAAGGAAGAGGACTGCAAAGCAATAGTATACGCGGATTACTTGGAGATAATTGTGAGAGGAAAATTGGTGAGTGTGAATCAGTTCGCTACGAACTGTGTCAATGTCAATCCACACAACCCCATTTTACCCTATTCGCCAGGAAATGTAATTTTATAATGCTGGAACTTGGAAGATGGCGAGGGCAGGCGGTACTTGGCAGCCCTCCTATGCAGAAAGCTCATGTGGGCCACACACGTGAAGAAAGCTTAGCAAAGGCGACTCAGCCCAGCATGGTCCTGCGGTCACCTATGGTGCCCTGGTCTGTGAAGACTGTGCAACTGCAGCGCAGGGCCTGCTTGATTGACGGGTTGCATGTAGACAGCCCCCACAGTGCGCTACAGGTCGTGCTGGGTCTTGCACCTAGCTATATACCTCTGAGAGAGTTGCCTACGTACAGGTTGGAACTGGGTCTTGTCAGGCAGGAAATACGGGCGCCACACAATTTGATATTGGGCTGCTTCGCTTAACTTCAGGGTACGATTAATGAAAGATACAGATGGGAATGGGGTGGTCCCAATCTTGACGTTGGCACCACGATGTATTACTCAGATGAATCAGTAAAGGGTGGCCTGGCAGGTGCAGCAGTTTATGGGCCAGGGATCCAGACAGCGATACCACATGTGTGTGCTGGCAACCACACTGCAGCTCCTCCTGCTCGAGGCTCTGAAACGGAAAAGAATACACATTATGTCGGACAGCCAGGCTGCACTTAGTGACTTCCTACACCATCACGTTGGGGCTAGTTTGAGAATGCCTGACCGACCTGAAGACCTTGGTGAGGGAGAACACATTGACACTGTGTTGGGTGCCTGGTCAAACAGGGATATTTAATGAGGAGGCAGACAAACTAGCGAGAAAAAGATCTGCGCTTCTTCCGATGGGACTAGAGCCACTTGATCAGGGTAGTTGGCAAGTCGGAGGTGAAGTGCAAGGCTCCCCGTTGACGAGATGTGTTAGACCAAAGCAGTCAAAGTTGTTTGTTGAATTCTCCAGTGAGCGAACAAGAGAGTTTCTCAGAATGCAGAGAGATTGTATACGGATGGTACGTGGCTTGTTCGCAGGCCACTGTCTAGTAAGGTACCACCTTGCAAAGATTGGTAAGTCAGAGGTACAGGAGGGCAGATTCTGCGAGACGGAGCGGGAGCATGTACTGTGTAATTGGGACCAATCAGCTTGCTATTTAAATATATTTCCGAACGACTTCTATCGAAATTGCATCCATCACTTCAGATATTCATTCCATCGACCCAATACAGATTCCAAACGCACCCACTCCTCCCCACAACAGCACTTCAGAGTGATTGCAGTGACTCATTCAGAGAGAGCACAAAGGCGTCTGTCTTCCGGTTTTTTAGTGGAGTATGGCACGACAAAACGCCACTTACCCGACACTTACTATCGAATGGTTCTCTTTCTGCTGTCAGTTATGGTGACTCTAGCTTTGAGCAGGTAGGCAGGCGTTCCCCATGGAAGCGTTCTCAGATCTTTTCTATATCTGGTTTATGTAAGCCATTTTCCACGGTCTGCTGCCTTAACAGCATCACAGTTTGCAGATGATGGGGCGGGAATAATCCTGTTGTATTGTAACGGGAAGGGATCCGTGGGCTTCTTCGTTACGTGAACCCAGCTAGAGCATTCCCAACTCAGAATGAAAAAAAAAAACCTTCATTCGATTTTAAAGATCGCAGCAGGAGACGAAAGGATTCATTAATGGATGGCCCCGGACGAGGAGCCCCCTGCCATCGTTGTCCTCCTGCGACTTATCAAATTTTTTTCCTCCTTCACCAATCCTCGACCCTACAGGTATCCGAATGTCATTTTATTAACCCTCAAATCCATAAAAAGAGAACTCTCGGCGGTAAATCAACGAGCTCCGGAGGGATTTTGAAGAGGCTCGTTCACAATAAACACATCAGGCGTTTGGGGCTGTTGTCTCGTTCCATCACCCGAACCCGCCAGCGTCTGACAGTTCGTAATTAAACGAGGTGACTCCTAAAAATAAAATCCCCCGCGGTTGGAGCTTGTTGGGAAATTAGTGTTGTGGAGTTTCAGCAAAAGACGTACGACTGGCCGTCGTCCAGAACCTCGATGTTAGAATTTGGGATCGTGCTGGAAGCGACAGTACTCGTAGAAGGACTGGAAATGGTTTATTGTGCATGTGGAAAGCTGGTCGCCTTTGAAGACAGTAGAATTCATAGAACCCGTCAGCATTTTTCTTCCAACCAGGAAACAGTCAATACTGCAACCCTGGTGTTACTTCTCCACTGCACTCTGCGAGTTTCCCACTGCAGTATGAACTTTCTGGCTGTTAGATACTAATGGACATCCAGGTGCGCTGCAGCCTGGTAGGAACTAACGAAAACGTCAGGCTTCAGTCCTCTTGTAGTGCCACTCACACTTTTTACACAATGCAACAGCAACATTCAGCATCATAACCCTTGGGATGGTTACTCTTCCTTGGTTGCCTTTCAAGGGGGAGCAGGAACACTGCCTGTCCTCTCATCATTCTCCATACAGAGCAGTTACAGACTCAGAAGTCTTACTGGGCTTTAAGGTGAGATGCTGTCGCAACGCGTGCAACGCCCCCTTTCCTCCTCACTTCCATTCCTCCGTTCACTCTACTCGCCTGCTCAATAAGCCTCTGAATCTGACTCCTCTGTTTGCAATGTCAGAGCGCGTTCACTCCTCAAAAGGGACAAGGAATCTGAAGCTGTTACGTCTACCAATGTCGACCCGTTCATGAAATGGGTTTTGACCTTTACAGGAGGGGAATCACACCAGATGTTTATTCACACAGCACACCCCTTCCCTCATAGCATGCCATCAGAAGCGTACCTGTCAACTGACCTGTAGATTCCTACTTTCTCTTTTAGACTTTATGCTCATGCGAGGCGTATAGCCTGAGGCCCTAAACGTTCTTAATGATGATCTACAGTATCGGCAGTGGCTGTCGTGTAACATCTGGAAATTAAAGTACGATACATCACACAACTTTCCTCAACCCCACACGCATTCAGCGATTACTGCCGCACTAGGCACAAGTATAATTCTCAATTCATCTGAACTTTGTGAATCATGACTTCACCTTTTCTGTAGAAAGTTACACGACAGTTCCGGAATTTATAGAGATGTCGCGACCATTAATAAGCAATCGGTGAGCAGGTGATTCATGCTACTGCCCTGCCAATTTTATGCACAGGATCGTGTTTTCAGTTTTGGCATAAACAGCTCCAGAGCTTGTTGGGTCACTCCTAATTATCTTCTGAGCATTACGAACCATTAATCATATAGATGTGGTGAACTATGCTGAGGGCAACTACTAGGTAGACGTTGGGACGATTGTCCAGTCTTGCATCTTATATCTCCTCACCATTTGGGCCTTTCGACGGCTTCCTATATCTACAGGCCCAAAATTTTAGCCGCTTACGCTTTTCATTCTCCTTGCGAGTTCTTTTCTCTCTTCGTTGCACTCAACCCGTTCTCAAGTTGCACTTGATGACTCTGTTTGTTCTCTTTATTCAGTTGAACACTATCACCTCTCGCTCAGCCTACACCAGTGCAACCGTCTAGTGACCCACTGTGTTTTGTGGACTACCTGCTGCTTCACTCCGAACTCTATCGAGCTTTTCAAGTGGCCACTGTAACCAAGTGTATCTGTTGGGCGCATGAGAGGGCAGAGCTGAAGATCAAAAATAATAGAAACTCGGTGAGCGTGTGGAGGACAGTATTAAATGGAATGAAGTGAGTTAGAAATTAGCTGAGTTCGTATACAAAAGGGCGACACAAAGATAGTACTCAGAACGCGTGAACTGGTGCGGGAAACTGTATCGTAACGAGAGAGCGAGCAGTAACCGGGCACAGGGAGACGAGTGACTTCGGCGATAGTTCGTAGCTGAATGTGTATTTTGGAAGGAGGTGTCTCTTGTGGAAATGAATCTGAAATTGAGGAGAAGGTAAATAAAGAAAGGAAAAACTTCAGGGAAATTCTGTCGCTGGTAAGTCAAAACGGGTCACTGTTACGAAAGACAAAAATGCTCACCAAGTGTCAAAGAGATATACCTCAACTCAAAAATGGTAGCCATTGGATATCTTTACCCAAGGAAAAGGCTGATGTGTTTGCTGACATGCTCAAAGATAGATCCACCCCACCAATCCAACCTGGCGCCTCCATCCGACTGTGATTCATACTTTCCCTCGATAGCTGCGTTCTTTTCTCCCAAAGAAGTGATGAAAATAATCTATCGCTCATCTTCTCGAAAGGCTCCAGGAGTAGACCTGCTCGTGCAGCCACTACTCAAACATGCTCCGAGGAAAGTCATCACGTGGCTAACAGAGATATATAATGCAGCGTTTCGCTTGAGCTATTTCCCAAATAAATGGAAACATGCAAAGATTATTATGATCTTAAAGCCGAGTAAGTCAGAAAACGAAAAAGAGTCCTATCGGCCGATGAGTCTACTTTCTCTCCTGGCGAAAATATTTGAGCGATTGCTTCTCCCGCTCCTCAAGCGCTTTACTGGGCAACTGGTTCCTGATCAACAATTCGGATTTAGAGAGTCCCACTCCTGTCCTCTGCAGCTCCAACGACTCGTAAATTCCATCAAAAATTCTTATCAAAAAAAAGAAATCTGTAAAACCACTTTTTTTGATGCAGAACAGGCGTTTGATAGAGTGTGGCACACTGGTCTTCTGATCAAGCTAAAGCCCCACCTCCCAAAAAACATTTTCGACTTACTCAAAAACTATCTGGATGCTCGAACATTTGTTGTCGATATTGCAAATGAGACGTCGTCAGTTCGAATGATTAGAGCATCAGTTCCTCAGGGAAGTGTCCTGGCCCTTATCTTTACACTCTGTATTGCCATGACATACCGCTTCCTGCCACTCCCGAATTTTCTGGGCTCTTTGTAGACGACCCTGTTTACGCCGTTAGCCGACCTGATCAGGACGAAGCTTCCCATGTCCTACAATCGTTTATACACAAACTCGGGCAGTGGTGCACTAAATGGAGACTCAAAATTAACCCTGCCAAATCTGTTACCGTGACGTTCTCATACCGTCGGAGGTTCCAAGAAGTGCCATTGTTTTATAATGACTACCAACTACCCCTCGCCTCAACCCACAAATATTTAGGAGTCACCCTAGACCGTCGCTTAACATTCCAAGACCACATCTCAGACGTCATTAAGCGGACGAAAATTAGAACGAACCAACTAAAGCCACTCCTCAACAACCACAACCTATCACTGTCCAACAAAATCATTCTGTATAAAACCTTAGTTCGCCCAATCTGGACTTACGGTCTAGCTATCTGGGGGACGTGCTCGGATTCCCAATTTAGGAGACTCGATGCCCAGCAGAACATCACGCTGCAGCGGAACATCATCCACACCCCACCATTTGTGAGGAATGCAACAATTTATAAGGACTTCGTATTGGAATCGCCATCTGAACTTCGTCGCTTCTGTATGCAAAAGCTCCACAGAAATTATTCCGACCATTTCAACCCGCTTGTCACAAGTGGCTTTGCACCCTTCAACGATAGAAGACTAACCAGACCTCGGCATATCCTAGATTTCCTCACGCCTCCAACCGAGTAAAAGCCAACGTCAGATACCTTGATGCAGAACTAAAAAGATTAGCAATTTAAGTGCTTACACACATGTCAATGAGGTATGATACAATATTATGTAACAGGCTCAAACAATAAATAACAAAAAAAAGGGGAAATCCAGTAGCTGAGTGGAATTTCCGCAGGTACAAGGTTGTATCGGAATAGGAGACAATGACTGGGGAAGTCCGAGGTCAAAGGACTCGAACTGATTCGGTGCTTTGCGTCGAACAGTATCAGTACATTCCTCTATCTCCTTCATGAATTAATTCAAGTCTCTCTCTCTCTCTGCCTATTTCTCCCTCCATCTATCTTTCTCAGCCTCTTGCACTTGCACTCAACAGCCAATCATTGTGATCTGCAGGTAATGTCTAACATACGGCTGCAGTATGGGAGGGTAATCACTCGGCCAGTTGTTTGTTGACACCCCCCTCCCTTGTAGCCTGCGCTTCAATATTCAGGAGCGTACCTGTAAACCAATCTGTAGATTCCTACTTCCCCCTTAGACCCTGAGGCTTTTAGCGTTCCTCAATGCTGATCTTCAGTATCAGTGGAGGTTGCCGTCCATTGTGGAAATGTCGGGGGATACTGGAAAGCAGCTGAAGCGAATGGAGAAGGGCCTTGTATGGGACAATAAACCCATTGGCAACAGCACCCGCCCTCACCCTGGTCGTTGCAGCGACCCTAGAAGGAAACCAGTACCCGAATGGATTTCCACCAGTTCACAGTTCCTCTCTAGACCATCGACCACCGTGAGGATTTTGGTGGTGGCTTCGGCTACCAAGTTTGACTGCAACTCTACACCCCTTTAGGCTTTACAAAAGTCACACACAGGGCTCAGATGACATTCTTCAAAAAAGCAGAAGCTAAGGAATTAAGGACCCCATAGGACTAAGGGGATTTTTTTGAAAAAGGCCGACTCTTGTCAATTAGTGTAGATTTCCTGCTGCATTCACGAGAGTTAAGCCTGTTTAATTTGCTCTGGTTGAAAGCCGTATGAAAAATTCCAGGGCTGGAACACAGAAAGTCTGTTAAACACGTCCTGTTGTAGTATTCACATGTACGGATGACGTTTAGGACTAACGCAATTCGCAATCCAGAAAGCGCCGGCTTCTCTTTGAGAATCACGTCCGAATAGCTGCACAAGCCGAGCTTTGGCAACATCGCTAACACGTTTATGAATAATAAGGTACATTCCATTACGTAAAACGATAGAGGGCCCCGGCGATGGTCACTCCCAAGTAAAGCTTTCTCGACTTAAATTATTCACTACGCCATTAGGTAATTAAAAAAATAAGAATTGTTTTAAAACTCTAGAGCTGCTACAAACTCTCCAATTTGCCTTCATCCTCCGAGCTCTAAAACCAAAGCTTGTTAATTTCCAACCCCCACCCCCCCCACCCCTCTTCATTTAGAATCCCTTCCTTTCACTCTCACCTCTCCTACACTCCCCACCATTCTCCCTCAGCCGCTCTAAGAATATTTTAAAAGAGCCTAATGGGAATCGTAAATGCGCAACCGTTTTCGCTCTTCCTAAACAGGGAATCCTCTCTGCTGCTCGTTTTATATACAATTCACTGCGCTCGACAAAATGCACTTCGAAAAACTCGTTCCTGCTGCACGAGGAACACAATGAGATACGAATAGGATTACGAAACTAAGGTCTTGTGAGGTCCTCCTTTGGTGGGAGATGACTCCAGTCGAGTTATGCGCGGTTTAAGCCATGCCCTCGAATCCAACTCGGTTTTATTAGTCCAACATTTTAAACGAGCTCGTTCCGGGGAGTTAACGATTTTCCGACTTACACAGCTCAAACGTTAAACCTCAGGAAAACTACGAACGTTTCAATTAGGGTAAATATTTGGCGTGAAGCATCGCACGGTTTCCTTACCCTCACATTCTTTCGCTGCTGAGACACACCTACGCTGTCGTTGAAACATGCTTGATTTTGAGATTGACAGCCCTGGCTGAGTCACGATGCCTATCGCTCAGCATTGCATGCACTAGCCAGAAAATTACGAGAGTCAATAGGAACAGGAGAATGCCTTAGGGGCCTTTGAAAATACCTCCGTACGCAGCATTGAAATGGTATTGACCAGATATAGTATCAATAGGAATGCAATAAGGTGGATCTTTGCTGTGTTGAGCAGCAGAGAAATTCACTCCTCGCTAGGAAACTGCTTGTTTAGGGCGAGGACTCATAGAGACGCTCGTATGGAACCTGGTGGTGGTCTTCCGTCTTGGGAGGCTGAATTGGCGGGGTTCTACGCTCAAGGATGGCGGGGACTGTGGCCAAAAAGGTTCTGTGGAAGCTCGTGGCCTGCAGAAGACCGAGTTATTCCTGGTGAGGACGCGAAGAATTTGTATGGAGTCCACAAAGCAAGCAGTTTTTGTGACGTTGGATTCCTCATCCTTACGAGATAACCTCTCCTGGCTGAGAACTGCCCAGGCAAATTGAGCTATATGCCTCTAGTTTTCATCGTAATTTCATCGTCTAACGTGGTGCAGACGAATGCCTCTGCTGTGAGCCAGCCTACTGTGTTCTCAACTGTGCGCCCACCTTTGTCTCGGCAAGATGACGCAGAACGCATCACCTTCCATGCCCTACTTGCAGCCTTACCAATTCAGTGCTCCATGTCTCGTGAGGAACTGGGTAAGGTAGAAATCCATATCATTGTGGCGCCGCCTGAGCCATGGACCAGGTGCTGGAATCAGCTTCTGGGCTGTGTCCCACTCATGTTGCCACCTCCCGAAGGTCACAGCCTCCATTATTTTCTGCTAGTAGTCCTACGTCGGTTGCCCCCTTGTTGCTCAGCTTCCATAAGGTTGATTGGGACAACCTCCTCTGCCATCTGCTTCCTGTGGTAGGCAACGCTCAGTGTGGCAGCATTCCTCCCCATATTCGTGCTTGCCCACAGCCCTCTAGTATAGGCCATCAGACGGCGAAGAGCCGTTATTACTGCAGCATCTCTATCTGCTGCTTGCCGGATGTGGAAACCGAACGACAACTCCTTATCCTCCATCACAAATATCAAACTACTATTAGAATGGGTACCGCGGGGGCTTCAGCCTGCAGCCGGCAGTGTGGAGCCTCTTGGGCGTGGAGCTGTAGGCCGTGAAGCCATGGGATTGGCCTCGTGGGGACCATGGTTTCGCTGGAACCCCCCCTCCCCCTCCCCCAAAAGATATGATCGGTGCAGCCTGGAGAGGGGTAAAGGCTGTGAAGCTTGGCACCCTCTCCAATGCCACGGGCAGTACCCACAGCACAACTACCATTGTCGAACTACTTCCCTTGTTTGTAGCTCTGTGGTCTCCACACGAATTTGTCGCGTCCTCACCAGGGCGTTTTTCACATCCAGGGTGTCCCGCAACCCTGCACTCCTGGAGGAGTGATCACCCCGTTGATATTAGTTTTGCTGTTTCTTGTCTCACCTTCTAACGGTTCATAGCTCTCGCGATATCAGGTGTTCCGATACAGAAATTGATAGAAAAATGAATTAAACGGACGACTAATATATCTTCCAAAACGGAGAAAGTTGACTAAAAGCCCTTTTTTTACAGCGAAAGTGCGTGCATCCCGTGACACACGGTCCCGTTCCCTCCCCGTAATTTATCCCGACGTTGGTGCTCCGGCCTCTAGACCCGGTCTTTCCCCGGTTTGCTATTCACGACGCTCCTCGTTCGCTCAGAGTCGCTAATGAACGTGGAAGGGATCGGTAATCCGCCTTAATTGAGCATAAATAACTTTCCCCCGTGACGACTAGTCGGAGATTAGATCCAAAAGAGCGAAAACCGCTTATATCCCTTGCCGAGGGTAAATTGGCCGGCTATAGCGATCGACTCCCCCCCCCCCCCCGCATGCTCCTTTCTGGTTATGGGGCAATTTTAAAGGAACATTATTCCGCCGTTTTATGGCTTTCTATGCCGTTTTGTACATCTTATTCCGTGCATCTTAGAATGAAGAGGATGACGAGGGTTGGATTGGTGTGGACGGGGGGCGGCTGGCGGTTGTGGTGGGGGGGGTTAGTCTCTTTCTCTCAGTTTTATGAGGAGACTTTTCCTAGATCTTATCTGAGAATAAATCACGGCAAATATGAGAGCGGCGGCGATTAGAACTACAGGCAGGGAAACGGAATAGGCCGGGGGGAGGGGGGTTAGGAGGATACCGAGCGGCGTATCAATCATTTTTAAACTGCTACCACCCCTCTCCTTTACTAGTCTCCTCTCACGACATTTTCGTCCCCCCCCCCCCCAACCACCACTCGGCTGATTTCCATTTTTATTGCGATCCCAATAGTTGCAATTTATGTTTACATGTCTCCGAATCTCCTCAGGCGAAGTTGTTGTCAGTTGGCGAGCGTTTTTCGAAACAGTTCATGCTCTTCATTTCCCTCGATATCTTCTTATTGAAGTGTGTCACGAGTCGCGAACCAAGTCTTCAATCCTCCTTCCCTTAATCCTCGTAATAATACGTCAACAAAAAGGACGGATCCTTGTAAAAACTTGGAATTTTTTTTTTTCATTTCCAGCTCTATCGGCTTTGTTTTAAAGTATACAGTAATGCACACTAACACAGTTTCTTCTGCTTACACTTTACTGGAGATGAAGAGACGAATTTAAGTGGTGGTGAAGAACGTTGCGCTTAATGTTTTAATTCGGTTTTATCAACTTCCCTCAAGAAAAAAGATTGCAACTAGCAGTTAAATTTAAGTTTTACATGAATCAAGTAAATCACTTTTTAAGCACGTATAACGTAAACATCTTCATGATCAGTGAAACAAAGCTAGCTCCACATTGTATATTCTATATTCCTGGATATAGCATATATCGATCTGATCATCCATCCCGTCTAAGAAAAGGCGGGTCGGCGATCCTAATAAAATCAACGATTACTCACGACGAACTTCTCCCAATCTGCGAAAATAACGTGCAAGTTGCTCGTCTACAGCTGAAATGGGACAATAAAACAGTAAGATTTGGAGCATTCTATTCAGCTCTACAAAACAGAATGTGCATGGCCGATTTTCTGGGTTTGGCTCATGAAATGGGGCAATATTATCTTTTGGGTGGAGACTTCAATAGCAAACACCCTAGATGGGGTTCAAACGTAGCGAACCCACGTGGAAGGTTACTACTGGATGCTGTTAACACGCTGGGGTTGGATGTATTCAGCCCGGTGGAACCAACGTATTACCCTGATCGAGCCCACGGAATTCCCGATCTACTTGATTTCTTCCTAGGAAAGAATGCACACTACTTCAGTTCTACTCCATCAGTACTTCCTGAACTAAGCTCAGATCACCTACCTGTAGTCGCCGATTTGCAGCTGTCAGCATGTAAAGTGCAGCATAGACAGTCACTAATTAAAACTCCATTTAATTGGGAAGTTTACTCAAAAACCCTTGAGGACATCACAAATCTTAGAGTTCCTCTTAAAACAAAACGGGACGTGGACGCTGCTTTATCAATACTTAACAGGAACATACAGCAAGCAGCTAATGCAGCCCATATAGTCTCTAGTCCCATTACCCGAACGAGTAACCAGCATCAAGTTCCCTTCCGATATTCTCCTAAAATTGATCAGCTACACAGGATAAAGCGGGAGTGCCGAATGCGGTGGGATCGTACGAAATACCCCCCCAGATAAATACGCGCTGAATAGAGCTACAAATGACCTAAGGTTGGCCCTGAAGGAGGAAAAAGCTGAAGCCTCAGTGGCCCAGATTAGAAGGTTGGACACATCGGATGGCTCACTGTGGAAAAAAGCAAAATCACTCATGAAGCACCCCCTCTCAAACATAATAACGAATATATTTCGACATGTGATGAGAAAACAAACCTATTTGCCAATATGCTGGAGCAACAATTCAGTCCAAACCCATGCACAAACCCTACTCACACTAATATGGTTATGGAATCCATCGACGAACCGCTCCAACTATCTCCACTTAAAATGCATGTCACACCAGGGCAAGTACGAAATGCAGTTAACAGGTCGAAAACCAAGAAGGCCCTGGGGAAAGACATGATTGTGGTACCACTACTACGAGCGTTTTCTCGCAAAGCACTGGTTTATCTCACACAAATATATAACGCCATGATCAGGCTAGCGTATTTTCCCACAACCTGGAAGCACGCCCTCACCGTAATGATCCCAAAACCAGGAAAAAACAAAAGCGAACCATCAAACTACCGCCCCATCAGCCTATTGTCCCTTTTCTCGAAAATCTTCGAAAGGCTGCTCTTGCCCTATCTCATGACTCACCTGAGACCTATGATCCCGGACACACAGTTTGGCTTTCGCCATAACCACTCATGTCCTCAACAGCTGCATCGAGTTACAGATATGATCATGGATACATATGAAGAGTGCTCAGTTTGCCTTGGAGTCTTTTTGGATGTGGAAAAAGCTTTTGACCGAGTTTGGTATCCGGGTTTACTTGCTAAGGTCAGAAATATTTTACCGGATACGCTATACCGCCTTGTACACTCGTACCTGAATGATAGAACTTACTCGGTCGCGCTAGGGAACTCTGTTTCTTCCCCCAGAGGCATGTCTGCAGGAGTTGCTCAGGGGAGCGTGTGGGGGCCGCTGCTTTACCTCGTTTACTCGTCTGACTTCCCCCAACCTACCACAAACTCAATCAAGGTGGCTCAATTTGCAGATCACTCGGCCATTCTCAGCAAAGGCACCTGTCAAACCACTCAAAATGACCTGCAGTTGATGCTTGATGAAGTTCATGCCTGGTGTAGCAAATGGAGAATTAAAATAAATCCAAACAAGTCCAAGGTCGTTCGATTTACCCTAAAAAGAAACGTGGAAGATGTGTTTATCACCTTTGGAAGCAACGTAATCCCCTTGACAGATTCAGTTCGCTATTTAGGTTTGAAACTAGATCCAAAGTTGACTTGGAATCTCCATATAAAAGGCCTACAACAGAAGATTGGCAGCAGAATCACATTCCTGGCACGTTTAATGGGAAACAGGTCACCGCTACGACTTCACTCGAAACGTTTACTTTACCAAACCATGAATCGCCCAATCTGGACCTATGCTTGTGGACTCTGGGGTTCGGCATCAGATACCCAAGTAAAAAAGCTGCAGGTCCAACAAAATAAATGCCTTAGGATGATGACCAATGCGCCATGGTTCGTCAGAAACGAAGCCCTGCATCAAGACCTGGACATCCTGGGAGTACAGGAAACAGTCTCATTGTTCTACAATAAACTCCACCAGTCGCTCATCACACATGAAAATTCAGAACTTAGGACCAGGCACAAAATCCCCCTCCAGAGCGAAACAGACGGCGTTTGAAAAGGAAAAGACCGAGTGATTTTATTTATAATTAATACATTTTCGTTGTCCCCTTTATCCTATTAATTAATTAATAATTAATTATTTAATAAATTTCCGTTGTCCCCTTTATCCTATTGTCATCGTTATAATCGCATCTATCTAGTTATTGGTTTATATACACGTTATTTATGTTTATATATAATAATAAGTGCTGACTTACTCAGCAATGTATGAGGCTTGTCATTGGACAAAGACCTCATGAACAAGTGCCGATATAAAATATATACAAACTAATGTGCACAACCAGAATGTATCTAACTATACAAATAAGTTGACAGTATTGGAAAAATATATAAATAAATAATAAAATAATGAATCAAGTTCGTTGAACAATAAAATCGAGTTTATTTTTTAGGTGGTTACTAATTAGTTAATTTTCAGAACAATCTGTAACAATTATGAATAGTACTGGCGAGCAAGATGCCGTGTACTTTGGATCTAAATTATCTTGTTTGATGAAAACCGACAGTAAAGTGCAGAACGACATTTTTAGAAAACCTGCAACTACCAACACGACCATACATGATAGCGGCTTCAGGTGTAAGTTAAATCTAAACCTCGATTTCCTCCGATGCGAATGAAAGAAACCTTTACACTAACGATGGGTACAGCTTTCGTACAAGTACGCAACCACTTGGAACATTTTATGTCTTTTATTTTTGTTTTTATGCAATGATAACGACGTTTGATTGTGCTTGTTGATGGTTTCGATATAATGGCCGCGTCAATTGCAATTGACATCTCACTTAGTCACTGAGGTTATTAAAACGTGTGATGTTACCAAGCGTTAGATTAAATTGAATTAAAATTTGACATAAAATGTCAAAAACACAAAATAATCGTAACCCTGGTGGGACTCGAACCCACAATCCCCGGATTAGGAAACCGATGCCTTATCCATTACGCCACAGGGGCTGTAGCTTGCAACTTGGGTTACAAATTTCGTGACGCTTCTCCGTTACATATCCCGCGTTACATTTTCGAGTTTACGTAGCAAAGTAAAGACATAAAATGTCAATATCTTGTGCGACGCACCGCACAATTTCTTTCAGCACCACGCGACTTGAGCGATTAACCAAATTCGTGTATATGAACCTCATTAGAACTCTTCTTGGCAAGATTTCGAAATTAATTGGGTCGTTCCTATGTACGTAACGACTCTTATTCAGTGACCGTTCCATAAGCCATTAATTAAACTGCCGAAAGACCATTTTTGAAAACGATAATGTTTATAGTTCTGGAAATGTGGCCGAATCAGTTCGTCTAACAAAAGGCGTTAATGATTATTTCTGAAGTCGACAACGGGGTTTTTTCGTAAGCGTTCCTACAAGACAGTCCACAATCAGTGCCTGCAGTATTCAGTAGTTCACCTGACACCAGTCCACATATCTACCAGCCCTAAGCAGCCCACCTTGTCGCGTGAACTAGTTCTACTGGCTGCTGAATCAGAACTCTATCCGCTAATCTCAAGTGACCGTTCCACCAGAACTAAATAATGCTGTATTTATTGAGTCGCACTTATTTATAATGAAACGCCATTAATGAAACTGTCGAGAGATTATTTTTGAAAACGATAGTTTTTATAGTTCTGGAATTTTCGCCTGGTTTGAGATGGTGATCATCCTTTAAAGAAATCTTGTGTTGGGGGAATGGAGTGTACTAAAGTTAACGTACCTGTTAGGTGAGTCCGTCTCCTCTGGCTTGTGAGTTACTGTGGGCAAGCGCTTTCGATGTAAAGACATCATCGTCTGGCCGTTTAGTCAGTACTGGAGTCAGTCAGTTGGTCGTGGTCTTTATATACAAAGAGAAAGGTGAAGGGAGTGATGGAGCGTTGGGGAAGGGGCGGGGAGAGGTCTTGTTGGTCAGTCTTGTTAGTAGTACCTTAGCCGGACTGGCTGTGTTAGGTATTAAAGAAATTGGGTTGTGTCCGCCAGTAGGCAAATACTAAAGTTAACGTACCTGTTAGGTGAGTCCGTCTCCTCTGGCTTGTGAGTTACTGTGGGCAAGCGCTTTCGATGTAAAGACATCATCGTCTGGCCGTTTAGTCAGTACTGGAGTCAGTCAACTGACTAAACGGCCAGACGATGATGTCTTTACATCGAAAGCGCTTGCCCACAGTAACTCACAAGCCAGAGGAGACGGACTCACCTAACAGGTACGTTAACTTTAGTATTTGCCTACTGGCGGACACAACCCAATTTCTTTAATACCTAACACAGCCAGTCCGGCTAAGGTACTACTAACAAGACTGACCAACAAGACCTCTCCCCGCCCCTTCCCCAACGCTCCATCACTCCCTCACCTTTCTCTTTGTATATAAAGACCACGACCAACTGACTGACTCCAGTACTGACTAAACGGCCAGACGATGATGTCTTTACATCGAAAGCGCTTGCCCACAGTAACTCACAAGCCAGAGGAGACGGACTTACCTAACAGGTACGTTAACTTTAGTATTTGCCTACTGGCGGACACAACCCAATTTCTTGAATGGAGTGTACTTAAAGTTAACGGTCCTGTTTGGTGGGCGAGGGCTTTTGATGTAAAGACCTCATCGTTTGGGCATTAAGTCAGTACTTAATGTAAGATGATTCCTTGCAGTGTTTGGACAAAAATAAGTCTTTTGGTCGTTGGAACGGTTCTTGCTCCTTCTGTACTTCGGAAAGCAGACGCGCATTATAAAGGAATAACAGCGAGTATCGAGGATTGCGATAAGTCGGCCAGGATTTCATTCTTGCCCTCCTGGTTTTCGGACGAGATAAAGACGCTGACGTTTTCGGCTTATGGCGTTCGCATTGTCACTTTCGATCCGTTTGCCCTTCTCAGGTGGCACTCCCTTTTGAAAGTAATGAAAACGTCAAAAACGTTAACGCTGAAATTTCCTCCGTGCGCCGCGGCGATAGTCGAATCCCGTCTTTAGGGATCACAGCGGGTAGGATTATTAAAAAGACGGGGTGCCAATCGAATAAATTCATTTCGACCCTCCTCTCTCGATTTCCTTAACTTCTACCGCCACACCTTCGCTCTAATCCCCAACATACCCCAGTACCTGAAACCATTAACCGACCCCCTTTTTTTTTGCAGTGAAACTACTGGAAACCTCTTTCTTTTGTCTCCTAAATACTTCTGAAATCCCTCAAGTGTGTGTTCATTCCGTGAGACGTACAAGGTTGTCAACAACTCCTACGGCCAATTAGCGTTTGACAACCAATGGTGGACAGTACTCCTCAATGACCTTAAATGTAGGGGAATTCCTCATGGCTTATACTTGCTTGTCAGATAGAACTGCTATGATCGAATGTAGGCATGTCTCCGTCCAGAGAACGATTGAGAAGGGGTGCCCACTGGAGCAATGCCCTTCTGTGCTGATTCATGCATTGCCAATCCACTAAATCGACGCAAAAACCCATCAAGTGCCTGGCCTATCGGCTCGCTGGGTGGCGTACGAAGGCGTCGCTCTGCTCAACCCGTCATGGAGAAACTGTTTACTCTTGGTTTATTATTCATTCTGAATAATAACCCTACGTTTTCGGTCACGAAAAACTTTTTACAACCCCCCCTCAAAATTTGATACTTTACGTTTCAAAACATGGGGATTCCAAATCTGCAATGTCCGTCCACCGTCCACCTTCCGGGCCGTTCTGTGCCTTTAACGTGGTCTAAAAAATCCGTTCTTTCGCACAAAAATCCCATTTAGTATCTAGTTGTGCCCGCCATCTCGGCAATCCGATCGGTTGAAACCCGTGGTTGTTATGGACAAAAAATGGTTTAAAAAACATCAACAAACGCAGTATAATCGCAGATAATTTTCCTATCGTTTTCAAGGTATTTTTCATCCTGGAATGAGTATCAGACGTGTACAACTGCGTATAGGGAAATTACAGTAATCATTAGAGTCAACTAATTGAAAGAACTCGCGGGAACTACAGCGGAAGTCAACGTTTCGTCGTTTGTCCTCTCTCCTGTCTCATCGAAACCACCTGCCCACTCAACTCGCAACGTTCTGTCAATTGCGGAGGGTTCGCTGGAAGTCCCCGTCCCAATTTCCCCGACTCTTTTTGCCCGATGGGGCGGAGGAAGGTTAGGGCCACTTTCTCTGCACACTGCTGCATCGGATCATAAATGCCTACAGACGTTTACGGGCGCCTGGCGCTGGGGGAATATTTAGTTTTCGTAGTTCCATTGTAGTCAGGTCATGTTTCGTATGGTTTACTAGTATTTTTCGATACTGAATCGAATGGAATGGGTCTCGGAGCAGTAATACTAGGTCAAGCTGTTCATGAGAATAATAAACCGTTGTGTAATAATTTGCAGGGTTTTTAATTTGGAGTGGTGGTCACTTCAATCACAGGGACCTCCAGTTGGCGTCTGCGATCTTCCTGGGCAAGCGTGGTAAAGTCCCTTATCTCGTAGTAAGCTGCGGGGTTGGCTCAAGGAAAAACTAAACTCACCCTCTTGAAGGGAAAATTAAATAGCCAACCTTCAATACGTTGCGCGATTGGGAGCTGAGTTCGGATCTGTAGGTTCGCGTACATGGGGCAAGCAAATAGCAGCTCCACCATGGGAGCGTCACGAGGACAATCCAAGAACGTGCGACGCCTTAAATAATACCCTCGTCAATTGAACGTCCCATGCCTAGACTGGAGCTGTGAGGCCATCAGGCCAAACACTGGCGATCCATCACAATCGGCAGTGCTCTGAACCGTCTCCCAATGGGGAAAGCTGCGGGGTGGCTCAAGAAAAACCCTAACTCACCCTCTTGAAGGGAAATTAAATAGCCAACCTTCAATACGTTGCGACGCACGTTCCCCCTTGAGAAGCAAGTCAAGTGTTTGGAAGTCCAAAGCCTGCAAAATGTAGCACAGCAGGTTATACAGAAACAGGACAGATGGAATTTAATGCCGCCAAAACAGAAAGTGATTGGATGAGTTAGCAAACTCACATCCAGTCAAAATAGAGTACTGGCGCTATCCTAGAAAGCTGAGTTCCCTAGGTGTTTCCTAGGTGCCACCTAGGCCTATGAGACAGTATACACTGAAGCACTCCAAGTTTCACATTGACTTGACCGTGGAGTCACGTAGGGTGAAAATGGAGCTTCTCCTGCTCTTGGAGTGCTTCCTGTTCTTGGATGCTGTCATATAGGCCTTGGTGATCCACCGAAGCGCAGGTCTCTGGGGATGGGCTAGTGCTATCTTTTGATTGACGGTGAGTTTTCCACCCCAGACAGCGGTAAATCACGCCTAGGTAGATGACCTTGTACATGAAGATTGTTTCATGATAGCTCTTATCTTCTTTAGACCTTGCTAAATGCTTGTCATGAGGCAAACCTTTGAGGGACTAGAGATCTTAGCTGAAACACCACCTCTCCATCTCTGTTGACTCCTAAGCACTAGAGGTGCTTCTCAAGAAGGAGCTTGTGACCCCCAAAACGTATTGTCAATTTACTTTTCCCTTTGAGGATTATTTGGGTTTCGTCTTCAGCCGCCTGCAGGTTGACGTGCTCGCATCACTGGGCGACAATTCGGAGCACATTGTGGATTTTCGCCTCGATTTGTCGGATCGACTGTGCACGGATCAGCACAGTCAACTAATCCAAGAGATTGATAGGGCATGTGGTGTGGATGTTTTATTTGTTCAAAATACGTCTCTGCCTTGCATGTACGTAAAACATACGTTAAAGGAAATTGAGTTAGTTAGCGTGGTACCGGGTTATTTGTTACCTACCGAGGATACTACCCCTAGGCCAGTGCGTGTTCAGTTTCCACTAATATTCCCCGTGTATCGACAAAAACATCTGCAAACGATCTGAACATGACCGTTTTGATTGGAATAGCCGAATGATCGCGTTATCCGGTATTTTATTAAACGGCGTATCCCTTACCTATTACTACGTCGGTTTTTGAAACCGAAACCTTCAACGTGGTTTAATATCAGAAGGAAACATAAGCCTCGAAATGAATATTGCGAATAGGATGCATTTGAATTTACAGTTGGATAGAGCGGAACTATTAGAGAAATTCAGTAGGAACTGCTCGTCGCCTAATGAAACGATCGCTTCGTTCTCGTCGAGCGCATCGGATACCTGTAATAATGATGAAACAAACCAGTTCGAACCGAAGGCAGATCCACCTCTATTTTGATTGGCGTATGTAGATATATATATTCACTTCAACCTGAGTCGAGAGCTTTTGCTTAAAAAAAATAATGAAAAAAACAAAAAAAGTAGCCCCCAGTCACTGCTCTCAGTCAGTGAAAAGACAACATGGCTTTCTCATTGTCCTTAGTATTGTTTAAGTTTCGAAACCTTTGATCCGTTTTTACTTTCCTTGCTCTACGAAGTAGAAAGGAAAGTTATGTAATCGGCTGAAAAAAAAATTTTGAGTTCTCTTCAGATCTTTACGTTTCAGACCCCCCTGAGTCCAAAAAACACTATTAGGGAAAATGGTCTGTGTGTGTGTATGTGTGCCTGTGAACGATTTTTAGAGAAAACCACCCTACCAAATCAGCTCAAACTTGATATCTCGCCCGCAGGCGTCCATGGGACGCCAAAATAAGGGTTTGGACAAAGTCCACCGAAACTTAACTATAGTTATGATAGTGATCAAAGCACCAAATATTTTTTTTCTCAAGAACGGCTCTAACGATTTTGATTAAATTGTTTATATTGATAGCTCTCAATAAGGCAATTATACCGTAAAATTCCCATTTGTGGGAAAATGATGAGAGCAGCACAATAAGTTACCAAAACTTTCGAAGAAATCGATTTTAGCGCAGTTTTTAGAGTAAACCACCGTACCAAATCAGCTGAAACTTGATGTCTAGCCTACAGGTTACCATGGGACGCAATAATGAGGGTATGGGCAAAATCCACCGAAAGTTAACTATAGTCATCATAGTGATCAAAACACCAAATTTTTTTCTCAAAAACGGCTCTAACGATTTTAATTACATTTTTTATATAGATAGCTCTCAATAAGTCAATGATACTATAAAATTCTCATTCGTGGGAAAATGACGAGAGCAGCACAATAAATTATCAAAATTTTCGACCAAAAGCGTTTTTCGCGCAGTTTTTTCCTTATAAACTCCGCTGGAATTCTTGTAGAATGTTAAAAAAAATTGGTATTGTAGTCCAATCCAACACCTAAAGGGTGAGTGTTTAAAAACGCTCATGAGATACATGGGGCTCACTCCAGAAATTCCTGAATTTCAACTACTGCCGTTTCGCTTACTACCAGTTCTAAACGTTTTTACCCAATAACTCTGCAAAAGTGATTACTATCCTTTTTTTTTTAAAATCGTGTTTACAGCCTCATTAATTATCTGTGTACCAATTGCTCAATAATGGTCCTGCAATGAGTACGAGCAGCACAATAAATTCTGGAACTGTAAGCGCTACCACTTTCTGCTGCCGTAAAGCGTTGTTTGACCAAGTTCAAATTAACTGAGTGATAAATGAATTGATTGAATAGAATCAGCCATGTACAAAGTGAATTTACGTAGAGCTAAGTTTCTGGTATATTTTTGTATCAAGTGCGTTTTTTCACTCACGTGACACAACGTTTTTGAAGTTCTTTCAAGAGCCAAGTTCGATGGACATGTATTCGTTAAGGGACGATTACATCATGAAATGAATACTTTTTGTTTCTTGATGTACACTTAGCGAAATTACCTGAAGTTTTGAAGAATCAACAGGTATAACGTTAAGCAAAAAAAGACCGGTCATTAAATTGAATTCACTTAATAGTGTCAGGAGGAGAGCTAGCTGGCTGCATACTGCTCAGAAAGGCCAGATGGAAAAGACAATCCCTTACTGCCCAACCTCCTTGATCACTAAGTTACGTACCCGTTCCTTGGTACCGATGAGTTGGCAGGGTGTATTAGCATTTTTCACCATCCCTTCACTATACAGTTCATGTCTCAACTGTTGAAAATTCCATCGTGAAAATTCTTTTCCTTTCTTCCACTTTCCTCACACAACCCTTCGATCCCTACTGCTGGCCCCTTCTCATAAATCTTAATTTATTGAAAACAGTCGCAAAGCCTTAGGAAGTTGCACAAACCTACCGGCAATGTGAATGAAATCTAAATTGGCCGAGTAGATGAGAAAGCCAGTTCAAACGCTTCAGACACAAACGGTGGGTACAGCTTTCGTACAAGTACGCAACCACTAGGAACATTTTATGTAATTTATTTTATTTTATTACTTTCCTTGCTCTACGAAGTAGAAAGGAAAGTTATGTAATCGGCTGAAAAAAAAATTTTGAGTTTTCTTCAGATCTTTACGTTTCAGACCCTCCTAAGTCCGAAAAACACTATTTGGGAAAATGGTCTGTGTGTATGTGTGTCTGTGAACGATTTTTAGAGAAAACGACCTACCAAATCAGCTCAAAACTTGATATCTAGCCCGCAGGTTACTATGGGACGCCAAAATAAGGGTATGAACAAAATCCACCGAAATTTAACTATAGTTATCATAGTGATCAAAACACCAAATATTTTTTTTTCTCAAAAGCGGCTCTAACGATTTGGATTAAATTTTTTATACTGATAGCTCTCAATAAGGCAATGATACCATAAAATTCCCATTTGTGGGAAAATGACGAGAGGAGCACAATAAATTATCAAAATTTTCGACCAAAAGCGTTTTTAGCGCAGTTTTTTCCGCTGGAATGTTAGTAGAATGCTAAGAAAAATTGGTATTGTAGTCCAATCCAATACCTAAAGGGTGGGTGTTTAAAAACGCTCATGAGATACATGGGGGTGACTCCGGACATTCTTGAGTTTCAACTACGCCCGTTTCGCTTACTACCAGTTCTAACAGTTATTACCCAATAACTCCACAAAAGTGATTACTATCCACTTCAAAAAATTCGTGTTTACATCTTCATTAATTATCTGTGTACCGATTGCTCAATATGGGTTCTGCAATGAGTACGAGCAGCACAATAAAATCTGGAACTGTAAGCGCTACCGCTTCCTGCTGCCGTAAAGCGTTATTTGACCAAGTTCAAATTAACTGAGTGATAAATGAATTGATTAAATCGAATTGGCCATGTACAAAGTAATTGACGTAGAGCTAAGGAAAGTTGTGTGTTGCAGCGCACCAGATATTTTTTTTATGCAATGATATAATGGCCGCGTCAATTGCAATTGACATCATCACTTGGTCACTGAGGTTATTAGTTTTAATGTGATGTTATAGTGTGATGTTTTAGTGTGATGTTACCAAGCGTTTTGTAACAGACGTTACCATGGACCTAACCCAACACAATATATTTCGTGACGCTTCTCCTTTACATATCCCGCGTAACGTTTTTCGAGTTTATGTAGCAAAGTAAAGACTTAAAATGTCAAAAATTCTGAATAATAATACTAATAATAATGCCGAAAGAAAACTGATTCTTTTTACTTTTCTCGGCCCTGCGGAGTAGAAAGGAAAGTTGTGTAATCTGCAGTAGAAAACTTGTCATTATCTTCAAACCTCACCTTAGTGTCGTAAATAGCCCAAGGTGTTTTTGAAAAGATAACACGGTACTGTGACGTTTCCTTCCCTAGGAAAATGACAAAAGCAGAGCAATAAATTATCGGAAATGTGTAAGGATTTCGGTGCAATTGTTTCTTATAAATCTAACTTGTACAACCGTTCCCCAAAGATCGGGGGGGGGGGGGTTAGTACATAAAGCTACCTGTACCTCCCGTGCCACGCATGCCAAGTTGTTGTGTAAACTCGTCTAAACCCTGTTTGGCTGCCCTTATGTGAAAAACCCTGCAAAATTATTACACAACGGTTTATTATTCGGATAATCAGCTTGACCTAGCATTAATGCTCCGAGACCCATCCTGTTCGATTCAGCATCGAAAAATATCATAATGAAACCCAAAAAAAGGTCGAAAAGAACTGAATCGTAATATTAAAATAAACAAAAAAAACGAAAGTATCTAGAAAAAACTGAATTTTAATATGAAAACATGCACGCTAAATACTAATATCAAAATTTAACCAAAAATCTATGGAAAAAACAAAATGAGAATGAAACGAAAGAATCTAAAAAAATTGAATCGTATTAAAACCAAAACGTCGGGGAAATTGGAACGGGGGTGCTCGAAGCAAAAGGCGAAAGGGGAGTTGAGTGGCGGGAGGCGCGCTCGCTCGCCTCGAGCACGGTTGCTTTTTTAATGAGACGGGCGGGAGGGAGGGAGTTCAAACGACGAAGCGCTGTAGCTCCCGCATTGTACAGCGTTTCGTTAATTTTTTTAACCGTTTTTTGCCCATTATAACCATGGGCTTCGTCCGATCGGATTGCCGAGATGGCGGGCACAATCAGATACCAAATCGGATTTTTGGGCGAAAGAACGAATTTTTTAGACCGCGTTAAAGGCACAAAACGGCCCGGATGGCGGCCGGGGGACAGGGGACGGCGGACGGACATTGCGAATTTGGAATCTCCAAGTCTTGAAACGTAAAGTATCAAATTTTGAGGGGGGGTTGTAAAAAAATTTTCGTGATAACATAGGGTTATTATTCAGAATGAATAACAAAACCAAAAGGATTGACAAGGCTCATTCATCTTTATAGTCCAAAAAAGAGGGAGAATGTGTATGAGGAACTGCGGCTCATTGTCCTAGTCTTAATGTCGTCCAGGCTCGTCCCTAGCTTCCTACAGAATGTCAAGTATTTCCTGCAAGAGTCCACCCTTGGAGAAGTTGCACCAAAGACCGAAAATTGCTCTGGCACTTGGCCAGGGCATGATATGGAGTTTCCTCACAGATATGTTCATATTCGCTACCAGTCCTCTTGACCAGTGACGAAGATGTCTCACAGTTGGGAAGTGATCCTAAACGTACAGCAGAAGACGAACTGCTTCTGGCCAGATGTTCTATTCCTCACACTTGCAGTGATCCCTTTATGCCAACGGAACCCAATAAACGTGAACTTTAGTAGAATTTGCTGAAGAGTTGAGCTGCATCCTGCACTCCCTCAATAGTTTTGACGTTGTGATTTACTTCTTCAGCGCGTTGCAGGTCATTGGACTATCAGTCATTAGTTGATAGTTTTATTGCCCTATACCCTTCATGTGTTATAACGGCCGCGGCGATGATAGCATAATAAATATAAATAAATAATAATAAATCTCTGCTTGAAAAACCGTTGGGATGAGACCCAGGGATATGTACGTCCCACTCCCCTCAGAGCAGTACCATCCAGAGTTTTAGGTCCATCTGTGTAGACGTTGATACCATTCGAAGGCCGAAATCGACGACTTTCGCTGTTCCCGTCTGTAAGCCACCTTCCTATCAGGCTTGGCTGCTACCATGCTCTCTGATGACAGCTCTGTGCCACCGTGCAATCGACCCATATGAGATGATTGGTCTTATAACGGCCGCAAAATCCAGCAGGCGATTGTTGGTCTTAAGCTTCCCGTTCTCCCGCTCATTCCTTGTCACATCCACAGGGCTGTTGTTGCCTTCTTGGTCGTATAGCTGATGCGCTCTTTCCAAGTTAGTTTTGATCCAGATGAAATCCATCATACTCACTCAGCTGAATTACTTTACCCGTTACTGGTCTCAGTCGTGACAGTTGCACTGGTCTAACGAACAACACTATGGCTGTCTTAGCTGGGTTGATGGACAGTAAGTATCCCTGCTCTACGAGGGCACCATTCGACAGCTGCCTCCATTACGTCGCATTGCTCTCTGCCCTGATGAGTACAGCATCATCATCAGCATATACTTGGGCGCAGAATTCTCTCCTAAGACGGAGCGGGTCTATCAGCAGGTTTCATTGGAGCGAAGATAGGACCCCTGAGGGCATCTCCTCAACATTTCCCGCCCTTAGCAAGCAGCTTCCTAGCAAGCTCTGAATCACTTGCTAGTCGTTTTTGATGCTCAACGATAACAGAAGATTGACTGAAGCGTTCACGTTGACTTCGACTAAGAAGCAGCCCGCGCCAAGGTTGAAGAAAATGATGGATTCTCCGGTAGCAGGACACGAATTGTGAGCACTCCATATGATAATGCCAGTTCCTGGCCATGGGATGAAGACACGTAGAACAAATGCGTGATAAGGGTGCGGTGGGATAACGAATATTTAGCCGATAGCGGTCCCAAGCTTCACCTAATTACCCAAACATCTGGAAAGAATTCGAAAAACGGGGAAAAGGTTGCCCAGATTAAATGTCCCGCTTTACAAAGCCATTACGAGGGCCGGGGCTCATATCCAATTACTGGAGGACTCATGGACGGTTTAGTTCGCCCAGTTGTTGTCAGCTTCGCTCAGTTTCCTTGTCAATTCCCCTCTAAAAGTGAGCTCTTGAACGCCGTTTCCCTTTCATCTTTCTTCTACTTCTTCTCGCTGCTCACCTACCTGCTGCCCCTTTGTCCGCTTTTCATTTTCGAAAAAAAAAATACACCCCTCTCCATTATGATTTCTTACCTGCCAACTCGTTTTGCTCCTCCCGCGCCTCGGATGTTCGAAAATATCGAAACGGTGGAAGAGAAGCGATCGTCATCTGGATGGAGCCGACAAAAGCTTCGACAGGGACGTTCAATCGCCAAGGCGGTCAGATGGTGGATTTTACTGACATGCCGACCAAGTGAACAACTAAGTAATCTACAAAAACATCTGGTACGACGCACCTCTTTCTTCAGTTTCACGTGCATCGCTGTGCTGATCCAATCTGATTTTTGCATTATGCGTTAGAACGAGCGTGAAAGGCAGCAGATAAATTAAACATTGCAACGATCATTGATAAATCAATAGACACATATTCGATGTCGAAATCGAGCAGAAATCCTCTCCTGTCGCAGTAGAAACAGCAATCAGTGATCCTTCATACAGGTGAGAGGTGGGGCTTCCCTTAAAGGCACTAACTGTTGCAAGATTAGCCCCACTGCGTGCAATTAATAAGGTCAGTTGGGGAGTGTGTTACCGTGAGGCGTTCCTCATGCATATGGCCATTTACTGGCTCGCTACGGCCCCATTGTCTGGGGTAGCTAACTCATAAGTTAATCAAAAGAGAGTATTGGCCCAATCCTAGAGAGCTGCGCTCCTGTGGATCACTGAGGCCTATAAGACAGTATCAACAAAAACACTCCAAGTGATCGCTGGTCAGTTACCAGTTGATTTGGCATGGTTGACAAGTGGAGTCTCCACTGTGGAGAGAGAAACGGGAGCTTCCCCCACTCTGTGAAAACTTGCCACCATTGATGAATGGGCATTAGAGAAATGCAAACAACATTGGAATTCTGGCAGAGGGATGTGAGACGTATGAGTGTTTCCTCAGCATCCGTGAACCTCTGTCTTTGGAGAAAGTGGGTTGAGCCAGACCAGAAGACGAGCCAGTTTCTTACGAGAGACATGGCGACTTCAATGCTCCACTCCACTTCTCTTCACTCAAAGACTCTCCGTCCGGCGTGTCTTGGGCCTCGAATGTGATGGAAACCGAAAACCACGTTATGCTCTACTGAAGTTCCTACAACAGTGAGCGACGGTTGTTGGAAGGGCATTCAAACCTGGCACTGACCCCTACAAAGGAAGCTTATAACCATTTCTAACATTAGGCGAAGAAACGAGGCCGCAGTGAATCTATTCCTTTGAAACTTGCTACCCAAGTAAATAGTTAGATCAGGTAGGAAACCAGATTAAGAACTCCTCCTAATTTGTACGGGATTCCCCTGGAGGTCATACCCCTGCGTGGTAACACATGGGCAACAGGTCGCCACTGGAAGACTGGCTAAGTAGCAACCTACCGAACCCCCACACTCACTCTCTGGATGCTGAGTGAGTGACTGGCCTGTTGCATCATAACAAAACCACGACCGTCATGGAGACCGCTTCAATCTCATCTAGAGGCTCTATAGAAACGAGGACGAGAGGCAGAGAGAACGGACTTTGATTCGATCTATAGGGCGATTCTTCTCTCGAGTTGTTCAGATGTGAAGATGGTGAGTGCAAGCTTGAAATGCTTTTCTAGCTACCCGTCGAATCGTGCCTAATAATGCAGGCACTCCGTAGCCTATGTATTATGGTGTCATTCAGGGGACACTCGGGCACATCCTCTTCCTGAGTTACAACAACCAGTTGACTGATTTGGCTCCTGCTGGTGATGTGCCGTCTTCACAGACGTACAGGGGGTCATTATAAGCCCCTGGATCGACGTGGATAGAAAGGGCTCTTGGATGGGACCAAGGGTCGGCTGCTTGGACGTTTCCTCTCTCTGAACGTTGGCAAAACCAAGTATGTTTGTTGCTGAAAGCAGCGTCCCTGAGAATCCATTCGTGCAATGTTTCAGCAGCCTACGACTGCGCGATGCGCGAAACAGTACTACCGTACAAGTATCTTGGGGTGATGGGGAAGAAACAGACCTGTCTGCGGTAGCAAACTAATGGCCAATCAACGGATTCTGGTTCCCAATACCAGAGATCTACTCTCCTGTGGATCACAAGAACAGCATCCACTGAAGAACTCTGAAGACAGTTGTCTTATAGCAAACCCTCCATGACTTTCGATTGACATACCTCTCTTATAAGTGTGGAACAGTAATTTGTTAAGGAACCAGACCTGCTTAAACAAGTTTCTCAATTTGGGACACTGCAGCCTGCTGGAGAATATTGGCCCATCATTCTTCAGTATCAGTAGTTCTAGAACACCTTAGCGAATGTAGTGGGGCTTCATGACGAACGGTAACAGTCACGTCCCTTATCTTTCGCTGTTGTTTTGAGTCCGCACACCTTTGTCATGGCCCTGATGAACATTGTTCTGTTCAACGACAGCTATCAGGGCTAGTAAGCAGGTTTTGCTTACCTTTCAAAAGTTCAGGTCGATCCCACGGTTGTAACATTGCGGATTCAATACGTACTAGTGCATCATAATGCTGTCGAAAATCAGCGGTGTGGCGGAAGGGAAGGGAATTGAAGGGAGGCGAGATATTAATACGTTTTGCTGGTGCAAGAGGAAGGCGAAGGCGCCTTGTCTGTTGGTGTGGCGTAGGAAGCTGTAAGAGGCCGTTTTATTAAAACTCGTTTATTGAAGTTCATTTACTTGGCCAAATTGAAACTTTCCTTCCTTAATAGTATCTTCTCACGGAACGCAGCTCTTCAGTTCGCCTGTGTGGAGGCCGTTATTTCACTTTTGCACACGATCTTCACCTTCCTCTTCCACAACACAGCGATGCTCCTCCAAAACCTGTTTGTTTCTTCTCGCACGTTTTCGCTTCTTAACTTTCTCGGAACGCTCATATTCTCCGTTCTCCGGCCTTTTACGTCATTGAAACGCCAAACGGTTTTTAGTTCCGACGAGGGAATCAAACTACGTTCCCATTTGTGTTGTACTCCAAATCGTCCGAATTTGATGTTGTTCCAATTGCACTTGGTTGCTCTGATGTCGATGAAGTATACGACAGGTAGTTACAAATTCTTCATTCTCTCGGCGATGATGGACGTGTGTCGTCCCTGCGGGTTGGGAGTGGGAGGTCAGAGGTGATCTGAAGAATAAATATGACATTTCAATAGTTTTGGTTCTCTCGTTCACACGACCGTTTTCCCAAATGGTACGCCCTGGACCTTACCTTTTTATTTCGTAGGGCTAAGGGGAGTAAAAAGGTCGAGGCTGTTTTGAAGAGAAGACATTAATGCCCTTGTCTCTTCAATATTTTTACTTTCTTTGGCTCTACGAAGTAGAAAGGAAAGTTATGTAATCGACTGAAACAAAAATTTTGAGTTTTCTTCAGATCTTTACGTTTCAGACCCTCCTGAGTCCGAAAAACACTATTTGGGAAAATGGTCTGTGTGTCTGTGAACGATTTTTAGAGAAAACCACCGAACCAAATCAGCTCAAACTTCATATCTCGCCCGCAGGTCATCATGGAACGCCAAAATAAGGGTATGAACAAAATCCACCGAAAGTTAACTATAGTTATCATAGTGATCAAAACACCAAATATTTTTTCTCAAAAACGGCTCTAACGATTTTGATTAAATTTTTTATATTGGTAACTCCCAATAAGGCAACTATCCCATAAAATTCCCATTCGTGGTAAAATGATGAGTGCAGCACAATAAATTATCAAAATTTTCGACCAAAAGCGTTTGTAGTGCGGTTTGCTCCTTATAAACTCCGCTGGAATTCTTGTAGAATGTAAAAAAAAATGGTATGGTAGTCCAATCTAATACCTAAAGGGTGAGTGTTTAAAAACGCTCATGAGATACATGGGGCTCACTCCACTAATTCCTGAATTTCAACTACTGCCGTTTTGCTTACTACCAGTTCTAAACATTTTTACCCAATAACTCTGCAAAAGTAATTACTATCGTTCTTCAAAAAATTTATGTTTACAGCCTCATTAATTATCTGTGTACCGATTGCTCAATATTGGTCCTGCAATGAGTACGAGCAGCACAATAAATTGCGGAACTGTAAGCGCTACCGCTTCCTGCTGCCGTAAAGCGTTGTTTGACCAAGTTCAAATTAACTGAGTGATGAATGAATTGATTAAATAGAATTAGCCATGTACAAAGTAAATTGTTGTAGAGCTAAGGAAAGTTGTGTGTTGCAATGCACCAGATTTTTTTTGATGAACATCTTGCAAAGGGGCTACGAAGTTGTTAGCCATTCACAATTATGAAGTTCTGCTCTGTTTCTTGGGATCAACAACTGTTACACATCTGGTCGTTGTGGCTTCAACCCACGCTCTCCTATCAAATCATATCATTCCGTTGTATTAACCAGCCGGAATTTAGGATTTCTTGGTATCCCTGTCCTCTCCACTCACGTTGTATTGTCTGTAAAACCTTATTTCCTTCTTGTTGCAGGTAAGACGAACAAACGTTGCTTTAGAGCGAGCCTTCTGGCAGAGTAAGAATTCTCTAGAATACTTTAAGTTATAACGGTTAGAATAATGTACTAAATAATTGCACGGTTGTACCTGATAAGGCAATCTTGAGCTCTGACTTGGGTCCATATAGGGATATCACTCGCAGTCAGTCTCCATCAGGCTCCTGACAAGGCCTTCAAAGAAGGCGTTGTAAGGGGCTGGTCCGAGGACCGAACGCAGTGGAGACATGTCTGAACGAGCACAGTGGCCAAGCATGGTAACATGAGCGTTGCCAGAGACGGGTCATTCCCCTCTAATGCTCCAGCCACAACTCGTCCCTGCTATCGGCCACTGACGTTTGTCATCAGCCTGCTGAGCCGAGACACCTTTACTGCTGCCTTAGCCGTGGAGCGGTGGATCTGCTATCGATCATGCGACCAATCATGTCCTCACCTCCTACCATTTCATTCATTAGTCCAGCGACCTACGCATCCCCCAGTCCAGTACAACCAGCACCGTCTCATAGGTGCTGGCAGTGATGATGGCGGCAACTTCATGGGCGTAATTCCACTCTGTGGTTAATACCAGCACGATCCGCCACACGATTTACCGTCGTCCTTCCCACCAATATATACTACAATTTGTTTTCCACATTATTGTTTGTATTGTTATTTTTTTAACGCGAAACAATGCAAATTAGGTTCAAGAAATGTTTTACAGCAGCTCACACTTGTGCCCAATCAACTGGCCACTTGTGCCTAACCCTTTTATGTCTTATAAAAGCTAATGACTGACCATGCATCAACCTCAGTGCTGAGCGATGTCCCATTAAAAGAAGCAACTCAGGCGCTACTTGCCGTACACTATCAACAACTATTGACTGCCACCGTACTCCTTCTTCACAAGGCGACGAGCTGTGTTGTGATGCCATCCTTCTTCTGGGCTAATCGATGCCTTTTGTATCATGACTTACTCCGTACGCCTTTAACGAAGTTCTAGTTCCCAAAGTGCAGTTCCTTCTTATCTAATAGCTTGCCAGTTCCGATCTCGACAATTTGGGATTTTATCGCGACAAGAACGGCTCTGAAATGGCAGCGAAGCGATGAAATAATTTTGGCAGTTCGACAGTTCTGATGGGGTGGGGGGGGGGAGGTTAACTGTGGGAAAGGGAATGTTCTGCAGTATATTACAATGCCTAGGTTCCAAGGAGCCGGTTGATCGATAAATACAGTAGAAGATTGGGCAGGAGTGGGGGTGGGGGGAGAGCATATAACCCCTTCGCCTCTTCCCCTTGAAACAGCGCCACTTCTTCTTCATTCCATCTTTCCAACCCTTTCCCTTACCCTTCTGACGAGAGAAATGTTGCCAGAAGAAGTGGATGTTGCGATGGTGGAGGGGGCCATTGGAAGGGGGGGGGAGGAATAAGTGAGGGAGTGACGATGAGGGAATGAGAGGGGGGAAAGGGGGCTTCTAGTTTGATTGAGCAATATTTGCCCTTGTTCCAGAACTAACGCAAAACTTTTCCAATTGCTAGAAGATTGCTCGGCTTTGATTAAATAGCCCCTTCTCCTTTGCCCCCTTTTTATTTCCACCCCTACCCGTATCGCACCCCCCCCCTCCCTCCACCCATCACACCACCGCACCCCTCCAGGTCTCTTCCAATCCCAGCAGCAGCCCCCTTCGTTGAGCCTTTTCGTTCAGGATTATAGCTTCAGCTTGCAATAAAACCGAATCACCTACCCAAGTCATAGCGCAATATTTTAGCTCCCTTGGCGTGTTGGAGCAACTCTTTTTTCTCTCTCTCCCAGCGCCACGGACATGCCGCAGTACCACACTGGAGGTGTGATGACGCTAACGCATTGTTTTTTTACTTTCATCAGCTCAACGAAGACGGAAGGAAAGGAATCTTATCAATTCTTCACGTTTCAAGGGCTTTTAGGGTGACCGATTCCAATGGTTTGTATGAAACGCAGAAGTTTGTCCTTGGAACTAGTCGATACCTTTTTTTTCTCATCAATGTTTCTCTGGGAGCTCGTTGAACGGAGATACTAACCAAACTGTGACACAGAAACGCTCATTTATTTTTTGCAAAAACAATCGGTACAAAAGGAAACGTACAGCACGACAGTGGGCTAAGCCTGTCTGAAGGAGTAGCATCTCAAGGATCACAATATTACTCATTTTTACGTGCTCATATGAACTAAGGGCTGCAATGAACGGAACAAGGAGTTCACAATTTCTCATGCCCAGTTGAACTGACTCATCAGGTCTTCTAGGTAGGACCAGGAAGCGTTAGTCAACCAGTATCTCAACGCCTGGGGGAGGATACGTTATTATGAACTCGCCTTGCTCAGGACGCTCTCCCATGAAATGTATCGTATCTTCTGGAACCCCCTGTCGTCTGGGGAATCCTGGGCGTGAGGACGAGCGTTCAGCCTAAGAAGGGCTCTTGTTGGTATGGAGAAAGGGGCCTTTGACGGCCAATTATTCGTTTAGAGCACTTCGCTTAATAGAGTCTTACTGCCCGAACGTTTACGAAGCCTTTGGCGTTACGAGAGTCACCAAACAAATAAGGAGCAGCAATGCTGAGTCTAGAGGCTGAGTTGTAAAACCCAATCCAGCCATCAGGGTGACTCCAAGGTGCTATACAGGGCCTCTACCATGGAGAGACTGTTCGGTCTTCTTCCCCTGGACATTTATGTCCAGGCAGAGGCGATGAAGGTAGCACACAGACTCACCAAGCTCGGTATAGCCAACTTGGCTATATTCAGGGACTTAGAGACTTCTAAGGAGCTCGGCATGATCACGGGCGCGGTGGTGCCCATGCATGAGTTCAATAGGAATTATAATGTTCAGCCATTGGTAGGTCCATGGAACTGCGAAAGTCGTCGGTTTCGGCCTCCCAATGGCATTAGCATCTATACAGATGGATCGAAAACTCCGGAGGGAACAGGCTCCGGGTTGTGGATAAGTGGCTCTGGAGGGAGTGGGACGCACATTGTCCTAGGCCCCACTCCAACTGTTGTTCAAGCGGAGATTTATGCTCTTATCGCCGGGGCAATCTTAATGCATGAGAAAGGCTGTAGCAGCAGAACTATCAATATATTGACTGATAGTCCCGCGTCATGCAAGGCGCTGATGAACTACTGCACAACGTCAAAACTGGTGTGAGAGTGCAGGATGTGCCTCAACTTAGCAAGTGCGAGTAGAGTTAAAGTGTTTTGGATTCCTGGACTCAAGGGGATCATTGGAAATGAGAGGGTGGACCATCTGGCCAGACGTGGTTCGTCTACACTACCTATTGGGCCACCGCCCCATTGTTGGCTTTCTCTTTCACTAGTAAGACGACTGTGAGAGAACACGCCAGAAGACTGCATCAGATAGTCTGGAATGCTGCAAGAGTAAGACACTCCAAACGTGTTGTCTCAGAGCAATCAAGTGAGATAAGACACCACCCTCTGAGGATCTAGAGGAAAGACTTAAGGCAGATTGTTGGGATCATAACTGGGCACTGCACAATGAACAAACGCATGTATGTTATGGGTATAGTCGACACCATTCGATGCAGGTGGTGTAGCACAGATGAGGAGACTCCCTACCAGGTCCTGGCCCAGTGCTGGAGACTTGATAGGGAGCGGCTTTTGGTCTTTGGCACCACTTCTCCCAGGATGGATACCGAAGAAAACTCTTTCAGGAACTACTTGGCTTTCTTCAGGAGGCTAGGCATTGACCTGTAAGACAGTAGGACTGGCACAATAGACCTTCCAGCCGACCACCCTTTCCACCTACCACCACACCACCAGACTTATCCAGATTGAGCAGTGGCCAACCATCCCAATAACGCTCAATGCCATCATATTGCAATTGCAAGCCCCCAGGCAACTCAGCAACGAGCAAGTCGTCGGCGTACTTCAATAACTTTATAGTTGTGTTGCTGACGTGGGCTCATACACATTCCAGGTGTGCGAGGCAAGATGAGAGAAAGATAATTATATCATAGTAATCATAATTATTAAATTATCATTTTTCTATGTGGGATTGGGGGGCAGGGAAGAAGGCACTTGGGTCTTCGTACCACCAACGACTGCTTTTCGTAAATCACGTTTCTTTCCACCACGAAACTACCAACCTATAAGAGTTTTTAGAAGATGCGTCGAGGTTCTTCAGACGCGCAGTAGGTTGGCGGTGGTTGAGAAGCTGAGAAGAATCGCGCAGGTCTCGACACTTAGGGCTCGCTTTCTATCTACTTAATAGCACAATTAGGGGTATTTTTCAACCCTTCGGTTAATTGGCAATTACCTCGAACGAAACGATTACGAAATCTTTCTTCTTCAAATTAATACTTCTTTTACTGCTGCGCAGCACAATGTTCCAAGCATAAATTAAGGCGTTTCCCCTGCTTTTAAGGCGCAACGGTGGCGTCCAAAACTTCACAATTAATTTGTGAAATTGCCCTCGTAAAACGAGCTCTCGATTCTCTTTTTAGGACCCATCGTTTCAATTCAACGTCGATCCCTCGCATTTTGTGAGGTTATGGTTAACGTGACTGGAGAGGGTGTCCCGATAGAGGTATGATTCTCAAAATGCGGGGGCGAATACGTTGGAACCTTGATGAGGAAAAGGATCAGCTCCCCACCTCGTCCTGGATAGGATGCTGTTCACACTATACCTCATACCTGTACCGCCTATTCGTGCCCCACTCGAGACAAGGGGTAGGTGGCCAGGCTTTCCCGGAAACAGCACCCAACACGCAGGCAGTGCTGACAGATCCACTACGGGGTGCTGGCCAGTCACGCATGTCGCTTACTGAAGTGAAGGATGTCGGTGAATTTATCGGAAATTCGGGGAAAGTACTACTAAGCATTACCCCATCTTCTGTTCCTCACACGCATTCAGCAATTTCTCCATAGCAGTTGAGTGAACTCTGTAGAACTTCGATGCACTGGTATATTCTGGCGCTGGACAATGGAGGAGTTAGCTTAAAAATGAAATTCGGGGAATCCGACGGTTTTATGAAGCATGAAAAAGTAAATTAATTGGCATGTGCTGTATGAACGCAGTGGCGATGTTGATGAGCGGCTTCCGCATGATGTCTGAAGGCTTGTTGCTTCCGCAGCGACGAATTTCAAAACCAAGTTGTCCAGATAAATCAACGTATTCCACTTTTTTCGTGGGTATAAAGAGAAAGACGTCTGTCAACGTCAAGCATAACGGAACAGCTGTTCTTCGGTTTAGGAATCAGTGGCTGTGGTGTAATGTGTGTATGGGCCAGGCCGAATGAAGGCCCCTCAGGCTCAACCTATTCAGGGTGGAAGGCGATGTGATTAATTGTCCTCCTCTGTCCCTACTCCTGTCTGCAACCTCGCAGTTTAGGGCGCACTTGTCAGCACTGCCCGAGTGTTGAATGAAGTTGGCAGGCCAGCCCAGCCATCAGTGCTCCATGAGTAGGGCGGGCACACCGCATGATTCAGCGAGTCAAACTGGTTAACTTGCGAGCAACAACTAGAACCCGCAATGTTAGGACCTTGTCCTCTTGTACGCCTCATACAGCTGCTAATCTTTGTCCATCGATGCCATTTGAACCCCGCTCCACCCAAACAGACGCACGCACAAGCTCCCGCAACGTGGACAAGACGCCGCCAGTGTCCACTGGAAGCCCTCAAGATCGAACGGGAGCGTGAATTCACGCACATAGGAGGCCGGCATACATACCAGAGCGGACTGTCTGGAGTGATTAAGCACATGATGTCACGGTTACGAGTATTTTACTATTCGCCAACAATCCACCAAATTTGAATATGTTATACAAGCTCCGATTTTTGCACATTTTCCAAAGTTTCGGTAAACTAACCACCTCTCCCCACCATTCGGTGTCATCCCCCGTTCCACCTTCTCGTGCTTATGATATGCTTCTACGTTCTGTCGTTCCTGCTTTGTTTCTTTCTCCCTGAGTGAGACGTATTTCTCGTCTCATCTGACGCTCCCGCTTTTCGAAAGCGACTGAGTCAGGTGAAGATGAGTTTTGTCCCGTTCCACCCCGAAGACTCGTTTCCTTCGTGCGACGCCGCCTTATGAGCGACCACTCACCTGATGGGCCCTAATTTAATTACGATCGCCGCTTCCTGCCGGTCACGCTTTAACCGGTGACATCCGGTTATAAAAGAGGCAGATGTCTTCTTGAGCACCCCTTGCGTTGACGGTGGATGAGATCTTCGATGGAACGGTCGTTGGAAAGGTACGTTCCCGTCGTCTTACCCCCCCACCCCCCACCCCACCCCATCCCCACTAACACTATCCTCAATTTATTTTTGTCCAAATGAGGATTTGAAACCTCTTCTCTCCGTCCTCACAAACACCGTCGCAAAGAGAAGAAATAAATAATGATTGTCGCTTTGGGGGAGTCTTCAGTGAAGGCAACTTAATTTCGATTGGACGCGGTGCATTAGGGCTCTTCCATCCGATCATCAGCCGCGATTCAGGTAGCGGAAAGGACCTGCGGCGCAATTACGTTCGAAGTTGCTTGTAGTCCAAAGTGATTTGAGGTTGTAGTAGGAGGAAGAGGAGGAGGAGGATGGGAGGGGTTAAAGAGAATGTGTGATAGCGAGACGAGGGGGTGGGCAGGGAGAGGAACAGGGGACGGCGAAAAAGAAGTAGAAAGATACCGGAGAGAGAGAGAGAGAGAGAGAGAGAGAGAGAGAGAGAGAGAGAGAGAGAGAGAGAGAGAGAGAGAGAGCGAGAGCGAGAGCGAGAGAGAGAGAGAGCGAGAGCGAGAGGCGAGAGAGAGCGAGAGAGAGAGAGAGAGAGAGAGCGAGAGAGCGAGAGAGAGCGAGAGAGAGCGAGAGAGAGCGAGAGAGAGAGAGAGAGAGAGAGAGAGAGAGAGAGAGAGAGAGAGAGAGAGAGAGAGAGCGAGAGAGAGCGAGAGAGAGATTAGAACCATGTGTATTGAGCACCAACCTGGAACGGTTTAGCACGTTGCATCATGTTGGGCCTCGCACCTGAGCTAAAGCATCTCTTTTTCGTCCTCTTCACCTTCACGAGAATCTTGTTGCGTTCCAGCATTCCCATAAACCCTCTCAAACTGCTAGGCAGTTGAGGAGCGGACTTCCCGCCACGCGTTCATTCATCATTCCTGCAGGATACTGGCCCCAGATCAGCAAGCTCCATCCTTTTCTGGCAGAACATTGCTCAGGCAAATTGAACAATGCAACTCCAGTTTTCTTAGGGATTCAACATGGTTTCATGGTTTCCTCCGCCTTGCTCCACCAGCCTGTCCACCTTTGGGATGAAACGATGGCTTGGGAAGTATCCACCATCACCCTGCAGTTCGGGCTAGCAGCCTAGCCTCATAAGGAACTGGTTATGGTCGAAATCCACCTAGCTATGGCTTCCCCCAACCATCAACCTTTTCTTCCCCTGATAGGTTTAACAAGTTAACCTGTAGGCTCGTATGCCTCGATTCAGACTAGTTGGTCGATGCCTGGCTTACTGTTCAGCCCGTCTGTTGTGTGCGCATTTAGAATTAGTCTAGTCTAGCCAGGTTGCTTGGATTGCTTGGCACCCATGCATCTAAGCAACGCCATTTAGCCCGTACATGAGCAAAAGCGATAGATGTTTCCCTTCGTGGGCCTTAGTTGGTCTGCAACAGCCGTTATAGGGAGCCGCACAGGTGGCCTGCATCTTCAACCGCGTTTTCTCCAAAGGGGCATTGACGTCAAACATTCGATCTCTGAAGAAATAGTCTGTAGTTGAAGACAGCAGCTGTCTCACTCGAAAGTGCTGTAGTAGCCTGAGCTCAGATGGTGTGATGCCCCTGATGGGTTCTACCAGTGACTGCACATGTCTCATAAGTTCAAAGTGTTTGCCTGGTAGGAAATCAAGATGGTTGGCACGGTTCCCTTGTGAGGCAAAAAACCGCGCCGTCAACTGTCCCTTCTGGGCTATGCCCCACTCAGCTCCTTAAGATTCAACGAGCTGAACTACAGACGCGACTGCGACCACTTTTGCAGGAACTCATAATCCCTTAACGAGGATTGTGGAGAAGAAGTTTAAAAGGTCGCATGACCCTCTTTATATTGTTTGGGGGAGCTTTGTCGTTGGGTATCTGTGGTTGGTGGTTGCTGGATATGAGTGCCTTACACAGTGCTGCCACAGTTTCCCTCAACGGGGCTGCGGGTTCTGCTGTCGAGGCCTCCTTAGCCTGGTCAACCGTGACCTGATGAGTCTGGCTAAGTGGCCTACCTACACGTACGATGGCCGGCAGCCGAAATTACATTATTTCGATGATATAGGGCATTAAAGATAAGATCTGGAGAAAACCCAAGCTTTTTTACGTTCTTTTATTGTTTGTTTGTGTGAGCTGAACCCAATCAACGCCAATTTGCGAAACTTTTTTTCCCTATAAATCCCGTTCACATGGTACTATTGTTCTCACAAAAATAAAATTGGTAGTCCATTAAACTACCTTTAGGGCGAGAGTTTCATAATGTTGACAAGATGATTAGGAGCAACCTCAGAAATGCGCGGACTCAAACCACAGCCGTTTCATTTACTAGCGATTCTCTCACTCTCCACTTGCTCACGATTGCCTATGCATGCCTTACTTAATAATGGCCGTGGCATAAGTTCTACCCCAAACTCCCCAAAGGTCTACCAGTTTCAGCTCAGTTCTCTCAAGTTCGTGTAAGATTTGATTAGTTGCTAGTGACGCACATCGCTGAGTACACGCGGAGCTGAGGAAAGTTGTGTGATGCGTCTTATAGGATGTTTTTCTAGGAGTACCGCCGTTTCGGTTGATTTGGTAGTTTTATTGAAACGGAGCAACAAGTGGGAATTCTAGAATTCCTTTGATTATCTGGTCGAGCGGGAATTCATTAGGAGACGGTTTGGGATTCCTTCCACCCTCATTCAACGGCTAGGGTGGCACGAGGGTGGCAGAAGAGAGCCGATCCTCAAGTCATCGATCTTCCCATCTCTGACACAAGGAAGAAGAGCCGGGGGCTGAGCCGGAAGGTCGCGCGGAGGCCTAAGGTCAGGGTCGTGCCCGAAAATCGGCGAGATGACTTGGGTAAGGTGCTGGCACCTGTTGCACGAGTGTCCTCGCCAATTGTGGAAGGACGGAAGCCTCCCTCGGCGTTTCATGGCGCGAGTCTTGTTCGTTACTCTCTTCCTCTCTGTTACGATAGATTCGAGCTTCTCTTTTTTTTCCCTACCACCAGTTTTTTGTCCCCGAAGTCCTTCATCTCGTACAAAACCGCAGAGCGAGGGGCTATTATCTGCCACCTCGCGAAGAAGAAGGGAGGAATTGAACGAAAAAAAGAAGGAAAAAGCCCCCCATGGCCGATCTGGAGCGTACGTTACATCTTGCGACAATTCACATGGGAGAAAGATGATTGAAGGTCCCAGGGACATGAATGACGGCGGTTCAACCTTGTGCCGAGTCATCTACCCATCAATGGAACGCCAACATCCAACGTCCCCCTTCTCCCCTCCCCAGGAGCTCTCGAGCCCTTCACGATAATCTCGGTCGTATTATCTTCGAGGAGACGTGTCCCAGAAAAATCGTTTTTGCGGAAAAAACACGTCTGAAGAAAAACGAAAAGAAAAAGTTCTTTCATGTCCCTCAACGGCGTACGAGGACAAAGGAGGCTATTTTCGTGTTGTCCAGGCGACTCAGGACCCTCCGCTGGGACAAGAGATGTTCCCCTTCCCATTCCGAGTTCATCTAATTCAACCTGAAATGAAACCCACACTTGAGTCGCTGTAAATAGTTGACCGTAAATTTGTTGATTGTAGATCAGTGAGACCGTGCAGGGAAATACAAGACACAATATACCCGCGACATAATCAAACCTGCTGTTGAGACCTGAGACCTAATGGTGCGTACTAATGGACTCTTAACCTTTTCTTGCTTTCGTTGGCCTCCCCTAGGGTTCACATCTTGGCCCTCTTCTGTTCACTATCATCAAGAACCCTCGATCCATTTGCCTTTCTCTTCTCCCCCCACAAATTATTCGTATCCTTGCCCCTTCTATCGATTCCAAGAGCCCCAAACTTAAGTCATCTCTGTCTTGTCTCGATATTCAACTCTGCATTGGATCAATGGAGAACCTCAAGCTTTCCCTGATTGGGCAAAGCTGAGCTGGAAGGTCTTGAGCACCTTGCTGTGGGTGGAGATGCCAGAGTCTTTCACCAGGAACAGAAAGGTGTATCGACACAACAAAAGTGGCAGTCTTGTCAGGCACGGGCGGGTAATAGTAGTAGGGGTGGGTAATAACACAATAAAGTTTATCAATTTTTAAAACAAATCGAATTGACTGTTGTACGGCAGGCCGAATGAGCTGGGTCTTTGACCTCCAAAATGTTTGGACTAGCCCTAATCAAAAGTGATTGTTTCCCCAAACACCTTCGCCGTCAACCTTTTGTTTGTACCTGTCGAAAGCCGAGGTCCTCAGTTATTTCCAAGTGACGACAGATTTCCCCTGTCCTGGGCTTTCCCGTCTATCTTTTGCCTCCCCTCAATTTTAGATTCCTCTTCTCAAGAGACAGCTCCTTCCAAGTCAGTCATCCTTCAGCTCTCACGATAGTCGTCTCCCAGCTCTCCCAACAATTGGTATCTTAGCTTGCTCTACTCCCAACTCAACTCTCCCTATCTCTCTCCGTCTCTTGGTATCTCACAACCAGTTTTTCACATGTATTGAGAGTCTCTTGTGCGCATTTATATATACACATACTCAACCGGATATCGTTATCCTGTCCCAAGGCCCAATAACCGTCTTATAAATCTTTCGTGCACTGATAGTAAGGAGGCGTACCTGCAATATAAGTGGAGTGGGGCTTGACAGAGGGACGCTATTGATTCATCGTCAATCTATATTGGATTGTCAGAGTCGCTGGAGACTTTCACTCTGTACATTTGCTCTATGGACACAGCAAATGTGGCAGTCTCTTGTCAGGCCTAATGATAAGGATTTTTCATTGAAAGTTTGAAGGACAGAGATGTTCAAAAAGAAGTTCATGGTGGTAGCGAGGGGCCATATCGAGGAAGAGATAGAGTGAGAGACTGACTGATTTATTTATTTATCTGTACACTTTTGGGCCTAAGCGACCCACTCTTACAAACATACAGAAAACTTAATGAAAAACAAAATTCAGTATCTTACAATTTAAATAAATGTCATCTATCAAATTTTCATCGACATAACAGTAAGTTATCCAAACAAAAAACCAAAAAACAATGCAGGTCAATTGAAATTTCCGATACTAAACACTTTTGATATGATAAATAAATATGATTTTTCTTGAACAGTTTTCTCATGCACTTAACATTTTTCTGTCCCTGAAACAACTCCTGGTTCTCATTTACGATCCTATTATCCTGAATTACTCATTTTCTCAGTTCGGTGTCGAGGTATTTCTACCTTGTTAATACCAGCTTGGTATGAGAAGACGTACTGCCCAGCATATGGAATTCTGATGCCAAGTACCTTCGTATCTTTGTTTTCAGTAATTTATAGCTAAGTAAGGCTATCAATTGGCGTCGCTGCTTTATTTCCAACCAACCTAGTTGCCTAAAAAATGGCGTGACGTTGTTCATCATACCTTAGGTCATAAATGAAACGTATCGCTGCATTTAAGGCTCTTTGCAAGTCATCATTATTCCTCTCTAGCATATCAGTATACAAACAGGAACAATACTCAAAATAAGGCAGTATCAGTGCCTGAACGAGCCTAACTTTCACAGCTTTGAAGGAAGCGTTTCGTGTGTTACTAATTTGTGCATCCCAGGACAAATTTTTGGTTATCATAACCCCCAAATCATTTATTTTATCATTTATTTATGGTAGTCAAGCACGACCCCGTCTACTTGTATTTGGCAAACCTCGTCAAGATTAATTAATTTAATCATGCGTGAGTTCCCCAAATTCATAGCCTTACAATTCTTTGGGTTCATCTTAAGGTTATGCTTTTCGCACCGCTTCCCCAATTTGGAAATCTCCGTATTCAATGTGGCAACTAAAACTAAAGCGTTAAGGTTTGTGGGGTAGGCCGGCGCATAAACTTGTAGGAAAGAGAAAGACAAGGAGGGAGAAAGAGAGAATGCGAGGGGGGGGGGGATATACTGAGATTGACGACCATGCGTATCGAGAACTAACCATAACCTGTAACTGTTTGACACATTGCTTCAGTTTGGCCCTCGTGTCTCTCTGCAATGGCGCAGCTCTTCGTCCTTGGTTTAGAAGCTGTCTTTCCACTATGTCTTCATCCTTCATCCTGGGCCTTCAGCAAGGTCCATCCATTCTCTTATGGCTGAGGGCCGCCCTTGAAAATTGAGCAACGCACCTCCAGTTTTCCTGTGAATGCCGTATGGAGCGAATGAATGTCTCTGGTGTGAGCTGACCAACTGAGACTTCCACTGTGCACCAGCTTGCCCACCTCTGGCACAAGAAGACGGCATGGAAAGCATCATCCCCGCAGTGCGATGATGTTGCATTGCAGTGTATAGCCGCCTTTCCAATTTCCTGGTAGCATCACTGTGGCATCGCCCGAGCCATGAACCAAGTGCTGTACTCTGGTTGCCCCCTTGATGGGTACAACATTCCTTCTGCTCGGCTGCAAGAAGTAGGGTTGAGATAACACTCGCCACCACAAGCACTGCGTTCTGAGAAACTGTGCGGTACGAGCAAGAAATTTAAGAGGGCGCACCTACGGGTTGGCAAGACTGAGAGTATCAGTCCACACTTGCACCCCATATAAGAGGATAGCGTGTACAACGCTCATAAGCACCCCCATTGTGCTTGCTCGTCACCCTCTGGTGTTGGCCATTACCCCCAAATATCCAGCTGCCTCACAGTCTCCAGACGATTTGAGACTCACCATCACCAGGACTAGCTTTGTCAGAGAGAGACTATTACCACCGCTGCCCACTATGGTGGTAGTTGTTTGCAGGACAACTATAGTTAGTTGTAGTTGATGGTTGGCCAACTAATTTAGTTATTAGTTACTAGTTAACTTATGTTTTTGCCCTTCTCTGCTCGCCGACTCTGGTTATCACTCGGAAGAGAAAAGCTAATTAGGTCGTGACCAGATTAAAAACTTATCCCCCCCCCCCGCCATCACTCCACTCAACCAAGTTCTCATAACCACCCGACGCAACTTATTTCTATTTGTATTAGATCTATGATGAGGGGCGTATAACGCAATAAATGGGAATTCAGGGGCGGTTGAGTTGCGGCGGAGGGAATGGAAGCGTTTTGGGGGCGACGGTGAGGTAAATGGCCTACTGTCATGGAGCGAAGGAGGAACGGGAGAGCGAAATAAGAGGGCCGTGTCGGTGGAGCGAGGAGAGGTGTAGGAGGCGGAGGAGGGCTCTTTATTAATTCGAACAGCAATTTAGATAAAGGGCTGGCCACGTGAAACATGGCATTAATTAACTTGTTATCAGAGTGATATATATCTCATTTCCTAAGGGAATTAATGAATAAAGAAGGGCCTGTAAATGCCCCCACTTCGCGGGCGGGGACCGCCGGGAATTAAATTCTGAATCCCGTTTCGCTTCCTCACTCTCCCCCCCCCCCACCCGCCAACCGACATCGCAAACCTCTTCAAACTCCCCCACTCCCTCCCCTAACTCCCCTTCTGCCCCCACCAACGTCCTTTAAGGGACTTCCGAACTTCTTCCCGAATTAAATTCCTAATCTGAAGGCCGTAATTTTGTAAAATGTTCGGAGAGAAAATAACCCCCGCTACGAAATTTCGATTAAGAACTGGGCGTTCGCAGTTTTTAAAACGTTGCAAACGATTAAGCAACGGTTTATTAGTCTCTCGCAGAGTTTGATGCAGTCTCACACCTTCGAGACTCATCTCATTCGATTCCGCGTCGAAAAATACTAGTATACGATACGAAACATGACCTGACTGCGTGGGGACGACGAATATCGCTCGTTATATAGCCATTCGCCCAAGTCTTCATTCTTTATCATTTATATATTTTAGTATTCATTCTTCATCTTTATCTTTATCCTCTTCTGGCTAAGCACTGCCCAGAATCTTCAGTTTTCCACTCTGCACCACCAGCCTGCCCAACTTTAGCAGTTCTCGTGGACCAAGCCATGGACCAAGTGCTAGAATCAGCTGAAAGCGCTGCGAGGGCGGGAGAGTAGGGGCCGGCATAACGCCTATGACTATTCTGGCATCGAGGCCTGCTGGGGCTCAAGCCTCAGCCAAATATTAAAACGGGTACCACAGGGGCTTCTGCCCACGACTAGTGGTGAAAGTGCAGCCAAGCTTCGTGGGGGCCATGGTTCGCTGGGAGTTCCCCCGAACATTACGTGGTGTGTGGCGGGGGAGAGGTAAACGCCGCACGGGTAAGTCCTCTCTCCTACAGCCGGTCTTAAACACTCAAATACACGTCTTCCAGAGTAACTGTCATCCTTAACTATTATCTCGATACAAGTACTCAATACTACGAAGGCTATGAGAGATAATCCGATAAGCAGGTCAAAGAGATACGATTTGTTGTTATATCGCTAAGCCGTCCTGTGCTCGAGTTTACGAATGAACTCTGATTTATTATGGTCAGGCGCTAGACTGGCTTGACGCGATCCGTCTGTCTGCTCTCCCACCTAGGAGGTTCCCCACCTAAACAAGCGTCGCGTCACCGTCCTTATCAACGTATACGATCTCAAGCGAGTGAATAATCCAACTCAGCGATCGGAATCGCCACCACTAAAGTTTACAATTAAAGGGATAAGCACTTCACTTACTTCACTTATGATGCTATTTTCAAGTTTCCCGACACCTAATTATGTTGTATGCCAAAAGTCGCAACAAAATAACTCCGGCAAACCACACTTAAGCGCACAAACACGAAGAGCCGACGTGAACCGTGTCCCCAAGATCACCGAACCCCTAACTGAAGGACCTGAGTACAATTAAGCAGACTATTTTGGCAATAAATGAAAAACTTGATAAGTTGAAGAAATTGGAAGCAACGGTGACCAATCAAGGGATGAAATTGGAAGAACTATCCGCTGAGGTTCGCAATATTGAAAGCCGATGCGCATCATTTGAGGGATGCTTGGAGGAAATTCGGGAAAGAGAGCGCTTAAATAACTTAATTATTTTTAACTGGCAGCCGAATCTGGAAGCAGTATTGGCATTCGTGAGAGAGAAGTTGCGGGTAGACATTTCTAACAGGGAAGTTAAGTTTGTTCGTTTTTTGGGCCAAAAAACATCATCGCAAAAACCAGTATTAGTTTCATTTACAACACCTGGAACTAGAGTAGAGTGCCTACAGGCGGCGAAAAATTTGGCAGGTACGAAAATCTCTCTTAGAAGTGATCTCCCAGGCCAGATAAGAGAAATTCAAAGGAATCTCGTACCATTTTGTACCGAAGCAAAAAAAGATGGTATGAAGGCATTTATGAGATATGATAAACTCATCGTAAATGGGCAGGCTTGGTCATTGGAGGAACTACGGGGAAAATTCGAGACCATTGAGAATAAACGTATTTCAGCAGCTGGAGAGTCTTCGAGCAACAACGTTGGTAGCCCTTCAAGGAACCGAAAGAAAACTAGGGATGAGGCAGAATTCAGCCCCGAACACGTGAAGTGGAAGAAAAGCCGGCCGGAATCGAATCCAGCTCAGCGAAATAAAGAACACCAGCTTTTTCGAAGGGAAAGTAAATAAAATAGAGGACTGTAATTTATTTAGTATTATTAGCTGGAATATGGGTGGTATAAAGAACTTGGGAAATTTGAACGCAGAGCAATGTTATTTTTTGACAAAATTCGATATAATATGTTTTCAAGAAACGTGCAGAAAATAGTCCGGTATTACCATTAGTCTTGGAACGATTCTCGAAAGTTGAGTCTTGTGCAGTCCGATACCATAATAGTGGAAGGGCGAGGGGGGGCTTACTCACCCTGGTCCAAAATACTATTTTTAACGATGTATTAGTGCTAAGAACATCAAGGTATTTTATTTTTATTGTTTTATCAGCTCGCAAAATGGTAATTGGTAATATTTATATTAACACTTAAGAAGAATTTGATGCCTACTCCCAAGAATTGGCAGCGGTGATGGAATATGTTTTGTTGGAATTTGTAGGGTATAAGCTAGTTCTTATTGGAGATTGGAATGTGCGGGTAGGTACTCTTAACCAGGGTGAAGAATTAATGTTCCGGGGTACCTCATTATCTTGCGTTAGGAGATCACAAGACCCCTGTATGGATAGCGTTGGGCGTAAATTGGTTGAGGCACTCGAAGCGTATGGTCTTACGATGGTATCCTGTGCAATAGCAAGGAGAAAGAAACCCTCGAACACATATTTTGTAAGTGTCCCCAATTGATGAGCTTTAGAATTTATTTATTTTTATTTATTTATATTTAGAACATATTTTATTTATTTATATTTAGATATAATACATTTTATTATAATATATAATACATTTTATTATTACAATATATTTTTTTATATTTATATTTAGAACAATTTATTTTGGAACCCCTATAGTAAGTAGCGAATTTGTAAATAAATCCTTATTTAGTTGCATTACGAAAGAATTAGTTTATAAGTTTTTTAATTTTTTTATGAACTATTTAAAACTTCGCAAATTTCTTAAAGATTTAGTTTCAGAAGAGAATTGATTTATGTTTCTGTTGTTTTGAAGTTATGTTGTTTGTTTATAATTTAGGCGAACTCCTTGTTGTATAGGCCTCTGTAGCCATAAAACAACAAATAAAACGATTGATTGATAAACACTTAAATACACTTGCCAGGGCTGCGTCCGTCTTGCGCGTGCCCTTCTTCTTTTCTTGTGGTGGCCGTACTCCGGTTGCTCGGCTCCCAGAAGATGGATTTGATCACTTCTTTAGCCTTTGGAAAGTAAATGAATTGGATTAATAGCTAGAGCGGTTGATATCACCTTCTTTTACTGCTGTTACTTCGGGTTTGTGTATTTATAGTTAACTACTCGTGCTTTGGCAAATAAATAACTTAAAATATTAACTCGCCAGTCTTTTGGATAAATAGACGAGGCACTCGAGCCAGTCCCTGGGGAACCCAAAGAAAAGAAAATTGCGGCAGAGACGAGGACCGAGACGGAACATCTTATAGTCGGAACGGCCCCGCGAAGAAGACCCGAAGACCACCGAGTTACCCACAATATCGCGATTTCATTACCATAACCGTGAAATCATCGGGTTCGATCCTGCGGTCGCTGGCCGAGTGTAAAAAAAAAAGCATAATATCTCTCCGAGCCAAAGCTATGAATAAAAATAGCCGGAGCAGACGAAGCTAGAGATCCACCGAACCGCCATTTGAGCTCCGCAGATGACGAAGTGGTGGTCTCTTGGACAACGGCCAGAACAGTTGGCTGCTTTGATCGGTGTTCCGTCTTATTGTCCTCGTCGTTGCCAGCTCTAATTGACGCCTTAATTTATACCGTTTTCTTGTGCCAGAATATCAACGTTTCGTCCCCACCAATTCGATTGATTCTTCGCGGAAGTTTGTACCGAAGTGAACTGACGGGCAGGTGATGGTTAGCACTGAGGCACGGGTGGGCGTGTTACAATCCCTGTCAATGCAGCCTTCCAGCTCATGTTCGCGCGTTTATGAAGTTGTTGAGGACGGCCCTTGTCGAAAAACAACCTTTTTCGTGCTGATTAGTCTATTAGCCGTTTCGAGGCCCACTTTGGGGGATACATTTTCGTGAGGTAATAATACCCACAGCCGAAAATAAGATGTTCTCGATTCTGCACAATCAGCCTCGTCTGAGAGGTCGAACTGCTGTCTAGTCAATGGCACCGTCAGCCGCCGGTAGACTGGCAGGCCTCTTCGACCCTTACCACTCTTGCTTCCACAGGCGAATACCCGGTGCCGACGAGTTGATACAGAGGTAATCAAGTTGCGTAACTTCCTCATTAAATTTTGACATTAGGGCGGTCCCAGGTGAGCAAGTCTCGACGTTTGACCAGCAATTTAGTCTGTCAGTACCTAGCTCACTCAGCCGCTTCTTAGAGAAGTGTCATGTATCCTGGGGGGACCTTCGTCCAGCAGCCAACCGTTCCCTTAGCCAAAGAGCCAGTTGCTTTAACCGCACGATAAACAGAAGCCTCTTCGAAGAAGTAGGAGAGAGAAGCAACCACGATATGTGAAGACAGCAGCTGACGATGCAAGAGGCCCTTCCCGTACACAACTTCAAATACCTGGTGCGTTGCAACACACAACTTTCCTTAGCTCTACGTCAATTCACTTTTTACATGGCTAACTCTATTTAATCAATTCATTTATCACTCAGTTAATTTGAACTTGGTCAAACAACGCTTTACGGCAGCAGAAAGCGGTAGCGCTTACAGTTCTGGAATTTATTGTGCTGCTCGTACTCATTGCAGGTCAATTATTGAGCAATCGGTACACAGATAATTAATGAGGCAGTAAATACAAATTTTTTGAAGAAGGATAGTAATTACTTTTGCAGAGTTATTGGGTAAACACTTTTAGAACTGGTAGTAAGCGAAACGGCAGTAGTTGAAATTCAGGAATTTCTGGAGTGAGCCCCATCTATCTCATGAGCGGTTTTAAACACCTCACCCTCTGGATATTGAATTGGACTACAATACCAATTTTTTTTTTTACATTCTACAAAAATTCCAGCGGAGTTTAAAAGGAAAAAACTGCGTTAAAAACGATTTCGTCGAAAATTTTGATAATTTATTGTGCTGCTCTCGTCATTTTCCCACTAATGGGAATTTTATGGTATAATTGCCTTATTGAGAGCTATCAAGATAAAAAATTTAATTAAAATCGTTAGAGCCGTTTTTGAGAAAATAAATTTGGTGTTTTGATCACTATGATAACTATAGTTAACTTTCGGTGGATTTTGCCCATACCCTTATTTTTGCGTCCCACGGTAACCTGTAGGCTAGACATCAAGTTTCAGCTGATTTGGTACGGTTGTTTTCTCTAAAAACCGCGCTAAATTCGATTTCGTCGAACGTTTTGGTAATTTATTGTGCTGCTCTCGTCATTTTCCCATAGATGGGAATTTTATGGTATAGTTGCCTTATTGAGAGCTATCAATATAAAAAATTTAATCAAAATCGTTACAGCCGCTTCTAAGAAAAAAATATTTGGTGTTTTGATAACTATGATAACTATAGTTAACTTTCGGTGGATTTTGTTCATACCCTTATTTTGGCGTTCCATGATGACCTGCGGGCGAGATATCAAGTTTGAGCTGATTTGGTACGGTGGTTTTCTCTAAAAATCGTTCACAGACACAGACCATTTTCCCAAATAGTGTTTTTCGGACTCAGGGGGGTCTGAAACGTAAAGATCTGAAGAAAACTCAAAAAAAAATTTTCAGCCGATTACATAACTTTCCTTTCTACTTTGTAGAGCCAAGGAAAGTAAAAATTGGCCTGTCGATCATGATTTGCATTCGGAAAATGTATGTTTCCTTTCTAGTGGCCGTTGAGCTCAAGTTCTTGGCAACAAGGCTAGATAGCTATGTGTTAGTTGGCCTGGTGGGTCAGAGGGGGGGGGGAGGTGTCAAACCTCTCTTGTTTCACCTACCCATTTCATTTGACGAAATTGTCGTCAATTGGCTCTCGTCCCGTTTAGTCGTTTCGGCTCTTTTGAGGTTTTGGGGCAACTCTGTAATGGACCGGGAGTCCTATCTACCGGAGCCTGCGCCTTTAAACCGTTTCGATTATGTCGAGGGGAGAAAAAAAGTAAGGCGATGAGCTGAAACGACCTTACTAGAAATTAAATTCTTGTTTAGATAAGGACAAAAGGTGGTCCTGGCCCCTGGAGCAGAACAGGCCCTCTTCTCGATCTCCTTATCGGTCCGGGGGACATTCCTTTTTACCTGAATACGTGACAATTTACACCTGGAGACTCCAGAGACCCCAGGTTGGGAGGGTTTTGACTTCGTTTAATTGTCTCAAGAGGTGCGGGTGGGCCAGGCCCCCCTCACCCCTTACTCGAGCGTCTACTGCTTCGAGAATCCAGGTTGCCAGGAATGCCGTGGTGTGGTGTGGAGGAGTACTAAGGAGGGGACGGGGACGGTTGTTGCTGGTCAGGAGGAGGGGAAGGCCAAGCTCAAGCTCGCTTTTTTCCGTGAGACGCCTGTCCTCCCGGCCACTGGGCCATTCCACTGTCAACTGGTTCGTTCCTTCCTATCGATTCAGAGCCGATTAAACGCTCCTTCGTGATCTTATTGAATTGACCAACGTCCGCTTCTGGCTTCTAAATCAACCGATCCCTTTACATCTTTCTCCCCAATGATTCTCTCCCTTCAAAATGCCTTAAGCACACGCGCTCAATTAACTATTCAATCAAACCACCTTCGGTTCTTGTTCAAACTGGTCGTGATTCGCGTGTGATAACCAGCTACCGGATTTATGTGCAACTTTCCTCAAACCCGCGTACATTTAGCGGTGCGTATTCCTCCAATATGTGTTTCGCTCAGTACCACTTAACTTGTTAAGTTTTCTTAGGAACGAAGGTGTTTTAAAAACATCCGCTCAGACGCATCACACAACTTTCCTTAGCACCACATCCAACGATTGTCAAGCCTTGACCAACTAAATCCATTTCTCCCCCGGCTCGTTTGAACTTGGTAAAGCATAACTTCACGTTTTACCTTGAACGCGGTAGCTCAAAATTATTGAACATTCAGTACGCACTGTCGATACACTTTGCGAGAAAAATTGTGTTTACTGTTTTGGAATTACCGGGTAAAAACTGTGAAGAATGGCACTAAGTGGAACGGCGGTGGTACGAACTCAACAGTTTCTGTAAATGTACTCGAAAACGTTGACACAAACGCGATTGGACATTTTGACGAAAATATCTAGTTTACTGACGTTACAGGAGAAAATATGGGCATGTTTGGAATCAGGGTGCAATTCAGTATAAGTTAGGCTTTTTGCTAAAATTCTTAGGGGCAAAAAGAACTGTAGAGAGATCCAAAAAGCCCAATATTATATCTGGTGCGTTGCAACACACAACTTTCCTTAGCTCTACTTCAATTCACTTTTTACATGGCTAACTCTATTTAATCAATTCATTTATCACTCAGTTAATTTGAACTTGGTCAAACAACGCTTTACGGCAGCAGAAAGCGGTAGCGCTTACAGTTCTGGAATTTATTGTGCTGCTCGTACTCATTGCAGGTCAATTATTGAGCAATCGGTACACAGATAATTAATGAGCCTGTAAACACGAATTTTTTGAAGAAGGATAGTAATTACTTTTGCAGAGTTATTGGGTAATAACTGTTAGAACTTGTAGTAAGCGAAACAGCGGTAGTTGAAATTCAGAAATTTCTGGAGTGAGCCCCATCTATCTCATGAGCGGTTTTAAACACCTCACCCTCTGGATATTGAATTGGACTACAATACCAATTTTTTTTTTTACATTCTACAAAAATTCCAGCGGAGTTTAAAAGGAAAAAACTGCGTTAAAAACGATTTCGTCGAAAATTTTGATAATTTATTGTGCTGCTCTCGTCATTTTCCCACTAATGGGAATTTTATGGTATAATTGCCTTATTGAGAGCTATCAAGATAAAAAATTTAATTAAAATCGTTAGAGCCGTTTTTGAGAAAATAAATTTGGTGTTTTGATCACTATGATAACTATAGTTAACTTTCGGTGGATTTTGCCCATACCCTTATTTTTGCGTCCCATAGTAACCTGTAGGCTGGAGATCAAATTTGAGGTGATTTGGCTCAGTCGTTTTCTCTAAAAACCGCTCAAAAATCGATTACGTCGAAAGTTTTGTTAATTTATTGTGCTGCTCTCGTCATTTTCCCATAGATGAGAATTTTATGGTATAGTTGCCTTATTGAGAGCTATCAATATAAAAAATTTAATCAAAATCTTTAGAGCCGTTTTTGAGAAAACAAATATTTGGTGTTTTGATCACTATGATAACTATAGTTAACTTTCGGTGGATTTTGCTCATACCCTTATTTTGGCGTTCCATGGTAACCAGCGGGCCAGATATGAAGTTTGAGCTGATTTGATACGGTGGTTCTCTCTAAAAATCGTTCACAGACACACAGACCATTTTCCCAAATAGTGTTTTTCGGACTCAGGAGGGTCTGAAACGTAAAGATCTGAAGAAAACTCAAAACAATTTTTCAGCCGATTACATAACTTTCCTTTCTACTTTGTAGAGCCAAGGAAAGTAAAAAATTTGGTGGCAGCTGTGAACTATTGTGACTATTCGAGATGACACGACCAGGAACGCCTTATCATGGAGACGAACAGATATTGCTGACGTTACAGTTCAAAGACGAGAGCAGGAAACGCACGAAGAAAATGTTCTCGACGAGGACTTACGTAGAGAAATAAGTGAGCATATTGCGGAGGCTGTAAGAGTTTTCAAACCAGTTTCAGATTTGACAAGGTGATCCTGGCAGTGGGACAGTTCTGTGTGAACGAACACCTACACTATTTGATGGGACTGTGGACTGGTCCGCGTGCTTTCGGAAGTTTGAAATCATTGCTAGCCGAAACCTGCATTGACTGTGCTGGCGGATGTTGCTGTTCCTCTTAGATATTCTGACTAAGTCAACGCTCCTGACAACGCTCGGCGGGCTCAAACTCATGTTGCACAGCCGCTGGCAGAGAGCTAGAGAAGACATCACAGTTTTTCATCAGGTCGCGCTAGATCTGGGTAGAAAGGCTTGGCAACACCTGGATGAGTCCAGTGCAAACATAATCACTCTACAGTTTGTTCGGGACTTACAGGATCGTGGTCTGTGTGAAAATCAATGGCCTGACAATATGCGAGGCCCAAGCAGGGTGGCTGCGAGGCCCAAGCAGTGTGGCTGTGCAGCATCCATTGGGCACGTTGGTACCGAGACGATCCTCCAACTGATAACGTGTACCAAGCGGTCACGAAAAGAAAAAATACGTACATATATCCGTCTATCAGTATCGCCTTTATGGGGATCGCCCGTTTTCAATAAAATAAACGAATAAAAACTGTCGCCGTTGGGTTCATTTGCGAGGTATTTGACACGGTCTAAAAGCAAAAATAGAGGTAAAATACGACAAAGATTTGAAGAGGCAATAGAAGGAAGGATAAATCGCGAGGAAACACGAGAATGTTTGCAAAGCACGTAAAATTACGGGGAAACCGCGATAAGTTGAGGTTGCAAAAATGGAAATAAGCCGAGAATAACTGCATGTTGCATTCGACGAAAAGGGCGAAGCGCTGGAAATCAAGAAGCAAAGTGCTCGGTGATAAATGAGCTTGCGGGGAACGAAAAAGGCGAGGCTGTCTTTAACAGCGGAGCCCATACATAATCCATCCATTTGTGACTCCCATGTGTAATGGAAGACATGAATTACTTAGAAGTTGGTGCATTAAAGCTCTTCTGAAAAGTACTCTGTAGCCAATTAATTTGGAGCATTTCCCATGAATAACAGCAGTTTTCCATTAGATCTCTTTTATTCCTATACGCGGCGCGGGAGTTGTAAAGGAGGGTGTGGGGAGGAGAGGAGGGGGGAGTGTCAAGGAGGTCAGTGGTGAAGTGGATGAAAGGGGGGGGGGGCAGAAGCTTTTAGCTCAATAATGGCTGGCTTCAATCAGGTGGGGCATTTTTACCTCATATCAAACCGCTGTTTCAAATGCAAATATCCTCACTTTTATAGTAATTGCCGAGATACTGGCGCTATAGCTCCAACGGGGGCGATGGAAAAACCGTAGCGACCCGACGTTGAATACAGGGCGTTACATATTTAACGTCACTCCGGAATCAATGCTCCCGTTTCTCCCCGAAAAGGCGTCAAAACTTGTCATGTGAAGAACTAGTGAAATGCGTCACGCAGCTTTTCTCGTGACAAAAAACAATAGATCCCAGTAGCCCCACTGAGTGTGGAGAGTGCTACCTGTTTACATGCTTGGACTAGCGGGGTAGAAGGGAAGCCACACCATTGGATATTGGACAGGGCGTGTGTGTGTGGTGATTGGCGAGGGAGGAGGGGGGCTGTCCCGCATGCCTTTCATGAAACTTCCAGACGGGAGCAGGGCCACGCTCGAGGACCATGGTATAGTATGCAGAGTGATCAGTATGAGGTGGCCCAGCAGATGGAGATGCTTAGCAACCATACTGTTAGGCTACTGGAGTCAGTTTTCCTGACCTGTGCGCGTGCAACAGGTTCAATGCACACGGTTCCTGGTTCTGGATTATCTTCCCAGGAGCAAGCCCATGCTACCAGGCGGGACCACGGGTTGTGAATAGTGGAACGGCCATGGCATTGTCCCCAGGGGCATGTCTGCGGCCAGCTGTGAATAAGGTCAGCATGTTGAATGAATAAGCAGCCGCGAACAATGGGCAAAACCCAAGAGATCGCAGAAGAGATCCTGAACCGCTCAAGGGCAAGCGGATCTACATTTTCTCAGACAGCCTTAAAGGCCATCGCAGCCTATAGTTTTAGGTCTAAGCCGGCATGGGAATGCCTCCATGCGCTCAAGCAGCTCGGCGCCTGTTACAGGCTCTCCCTCATTTTGGTGCCGGCTCACAGGGGGCATGAGGGCAATGAAAAGGCTGACCGCCTTGCGAAAAGGGGTACAGAATCCCTACCCATCGGGCCTGAACCACACGTGGGTCTGACGAAAAGTCACCTGAACCGTCTGGTTGCTCGATGGGGGATACAGGAAAATGGCGCCCATTGGCATCGCCAGCCACGACTACGACAGGCGAAAAGGCTTGTCACGCCTTCCTGTCAATGGGCGAAGGCGATGCTGATACTCTCTAGACAAGATCTGAGAGTACTGATAAGCTTCCTCACCGGGCACTGCCCACTCAGATATCACCTCAACAAGATGGGCATCTCAGAGGCAGTGGAATGCAGACTCTGCGGTGAGGAGGACGAGGCATATCCTATGTGAATGCCCTGCTTTGGCAGCAAAACGCTTTGAATACTTCGGTCAGGGGACCACTGAACCCCAAACCGTAGCAGACTCTGCGGTGAAGGACGTACTCGGCTTCCTAAGGGGGGCGGGTATGTACGACGCCTTCTACTAAGAAAGGGCCAGCGTCACAATAGGCCCATATGCGGCCGCAGTGACAAAGGGACTTGTCCCACACGCCCTTGGGTCAAAAAAAAAAAAACAAAAAAAACGCACACGGTTGATATGGAAAAAGATCAATATTATGTAAGATGATCAGGCTGCTCTTGAATCCCTTCTTATACAATTTCAGCAGAGAATAACCTTGACTGCCTTTGGCCAGGCACATGCCACCAGTAGGAAGCTCTCTATATCCATTTGCCTACGTCTTAATTCAAGTGGCTGTTGGTTGAAGGACTCAATGCAGATCTGTCTCTCACCAGCCTGTGCCCTCCACATTCCCTTCAATTCAACTATGACTTGGCACCGATTACAAAGTAAGTCTCCTTTGCCAGGGTCTGCAAACCAGTCTGGACGAAATCGTATAAGAACCCGGCCTGCAACGAGCTCTGTCTAGAAAACCCTGGCAGGTGCACCTAATGGTATCACTGCCCCGACTCCTGCAGGGCCCCGTTTCCATATGGATTTTCCATGAATAAGTACCCTGAAGGGTAGCTTTAAGTTGTACTTCATTTGTCCTGAATCTCTGACATGCGGAGGCCCTCCTCAGCACGGCTCATAGACGTGAAATATCCCTCGTATCTTAGGGCAATGTTTCTCTTCGTCTTTCTGAAGATGGTAAAGTGTCGTTGTATTGTTACTTTAGTGAAGGAATACATTTAAATTATCTCCGGTTATCGTTGTTGGTCTCCCTACGCATGGCGACAGAGCGCACCTTTTACCCCTCGCATACGCCGTTTAATGCATTTACAGTAATTACTGAAGCGCCCGTCGTATTTATTTCGGGTTAAAAGCTATCGACGGAGACTTGGCGAACGATGTGATTAGGTACGAACAAATACCGGAGGAAAGGGCCCGCGGACTGAGCGGCTGAGGTGGCCCACTGTGGAAGGGACGGCACCGGTAATTAGTTTACGCGTACAAAAGAGTTTGATTCAATTAATTCTGAAGGATGAAGGAAAAACCTTTTAACAGGCGAGCCCTTGATCCACGATGGATACTATCCAGATCCGGGTGATTGACGTCCTCCCTAATTCAATATTCCCGCCGACTCCAATGAGGTTTTCGTTGCTTGAATTTCTTTTCATGTATTAAACTCGACTGTATCAGGAAGGAAGAAGCGATGGAACCTGCCGCCAATGGTATTAGAATTAAGCCTCTCGCTTCACATCCTTCCACCCTTAACTCGACTCAATTCCATAAATCCCATGGTATGGCGCGTCAGATAACCATATAAATAGTTATGGAGGAGAGAATGTTGGAAAAGTGTTTTTAAAGAACGCGACTTTTGGACTGTCAGAGGAACGGTAATGGAGAACATGGTACGGACTAGTTGAGGACACTGGAGTGTGATGAAAATCGTTCTGGGGGCTTTTGTGGATAAGTTAAACCTCTTTTGGGTTCTGTTGACCTTCAGAGTGACGTGTGGGAGAGTGCCTACGCCGAGTACTGGGATGTGAAGGGTCGAAGGGTAAGAGGAAATTCCTCCATAATACGCCCTTCAATTCAGATACGGTCCAAGCTACATGCGGGTCATGGTACCTCAAATAACGCCTGCAGGCACACCCAGTACAGTTCTTGCTTAAATACTGTTATGGGAGAGATTCATATTGAAAGCGGTATCGCACTAGTTGAGACGGGAAGTAGTACGATAGAAGCCGAATGCAATCCAAACGAGGGGTTTTATTCTCAATTACATTCGGGGAAGTTTTACCCCCACAAAACGGGGAACTTGGTGGGAGCGAACGCGAGCACGGGCGACACGGCAACGAGGGAACTGGCTCGGTTACAACTGACGGCAGCGAAGTCTTGAGTGAATTGGGGCATTTGAGGTGCCCAGTCAGCATAAATGCCCTGGATGAGCCTCCGCTGAATCGAAGGGTTTGGTTTGCCCATTACATTACTGGGAACTTGATGTCATTTGCTTCCACTCCCTGACCTAACAACAACTACAAACATACACGTCATCATATCCGCGTTTCGTGGCTTGCTTATACAAACAGCGTAAAACTGCCAGTAATCCCTTCTGCGGATGCTCTCTTAAGGCCGCATTACCCAGGTTGAAGAGTTAGAGTGACCAAAACTCAGAAGGGTTACTGGATCGGAGGCTGGGGTGGGGGTGGGTGGTGTTGCCTTGTCGCTCCACCGCTGCTGGACCTGCACGAATCCAAGATAAGCTGCAGTGACGTCCCAGCCAGATGCTTGCAAAGCAAGAATGGAATAGTAGCAGAGAGGAACTCGGATTTTCCAGGTCAAACTTGAGCGTGGACCTACACACATGGGATGCAATGTGGAAGGCTTACCCAAGCATGCATCACAGAGCTTACTGACTGTCCCTTGTTTGTGATGAGATCTTCAGCTTAAAGTTCTAATGTCTCACAGGTGCTTAGCTTCCTAGGGAATGCCTGCAAGAGTCTTCTTTAATGTCCTCCCTCGATGAAGTCCAAACACCAATAATCACTTTCAAGTCACTGGCACTGGGCCAGGACATGATATGGAGTCATCTCATCTGTACCACATCACCCCCACCTAGGAGTGTCGACTTTGCCCATGTTGTACATGTGGTTGTTCATTTTGCGGTGTCTTGTGATGATTCCTACTATCTGCCTCCCGTCCTTCCAGACTAAGCCTCACCTTGTGTGTTGGTACTGAGATAAAGTCTCACTCCCGCAGCGTTGCAGACAGCCTGATGCATTTTCTCAGGACATTCTAACACAACTTATTACTGTGGACGGTCAACCTCCTGTGTGTGTAATGTGTAATCAAGTCACACATCCGTAGAAGAAAACTCCCGCAATACTCAGGAGCCACCCAACACCTGCTACCAGAGCTACTCCATCTACAAACGATAGAACAGCAACTGAAGAAAGCCCAGGATTGGGTGATAGACCGAGGGTACCACAGCTAGGCACCTACACACAATACTGCCGTCAATTCGCCAAAGACTAGAAATGGGGTGGTGGCACCCAACTGCTCCAGTCACTCAGCTTCTATCGGGCCATGGAGCTTTTAATGTGCGCCTCCATTATTTCAAAAAACGCACATTTAACGACTGCTCATGCAACACGGGGGCAATGGAGGATGCCCATCACATCCTCTACACCTGCCCACTGTACGAGGACGTGCGCAGATGCGTTGGTTTCCCCGATGCAGAAGCCGCCCACACAGACCGGCCATCCGACGCTTAACAGTATTTGCGCAAGCATGGACAAACAGACGGTGCAAACTCGAAACATGGCAACCATCCACGCTGACGCATGCCCGCACCATTACCACTCCAGAGACTCCGCAAAACCAGAACTTGAACTAATAAAAATATTTATTTAATATTTAATTTTAAAAAATAAAAAATAAAATAAATAAATTTAAAAAACATATATTTTTTTAAACAATAAAAAAAGAATAAAATAAATAAAAAATTAAAAATAACAAAAAATTGAAAAAATAAAAAAATTAAAATAAAATAAAATAAAAAAAGAAGAAAACTGCCCCATCAAAGCTTTAAAACGCTCTCTTACGCACAATGAGCTTATAGGCCTCAACAAGGCCTGGCCCATTTTCGCCCATTAGGTCAACCTCCTAAAAACAATCCCATAGATTGCTCCCAAGGAGGTGTAGCTTCTGCTGCAGGTTCAGTGAAGTAACTTCCTGAAGATAATCATCAACATTCGCACGGCTTCCAGCTGACGTGGTCGCAGTGAAAAACCAAAAAACTCAACCCCAAGTTGCTACCACATTTCTCGGACGCCTCCAGCCGGGACCCGCAGTGCAGATTCTACCTGCAATGCAATTTTACACAGGTTGGCCCTTTTTCAGGAAACCGTCCTTTCGAAGGCGTTTCTTAGCTTGGGAGCTGATCACAGGCTATTGGAGTGACCCAGACATCTCATTGTGGGCAATTAGGGGTCTCTGCAAGACCCTTGCAACCATGGAGCTGTCGTCGTGCACTCTCCTGCCTCTCTCCTTGTTATATTTTCTCTCGTGAGTCATACCAGATACTTCACTGTTACCCGTTCCAACGTCTTTTCTATAACCAATTGAAAATTGTTAATAAATGCTTTGTCTGCGGTAATGTGAACTATTCAAGATTTGTGTGACCCGAGTTTGTCTGCAACTTGTCACAGCCCGTCCACCTCTCAAACCGTTTCACCTGAAACTGTTGGAAGTCTGTCACTTGGACGAACGCCCGCAGTTCCGAGCGTCTCAGATCAAAACTCCCTTTTACATTTGATGCTCAAGATAAATAGGTGTCGCCGCTCCCCGCTAACTCAATATTGGCCACCGGTCATTAGAGCGGAAACAAGTTGGATCTCGACGGATGACGAGACGTCCAGACGATTCATAAAACGACAGAAGGGCTCATTGACTGTCAAATGTGACACTGGCACCTCGAGCTTCGGCCAACATCTCGACGGTTCAATGAATTTCCGACTGCCCCGGCCGTCTTCCAAACATTTCTTGACGTTTAGTCACACGCGTCGTCTGTTGATTCGCCGTTGGCGACGACTGAAAAACGGCGTTCGGTGACGCGTGCGTTTGTTTCATCTGTTGATCTCTAAGAACTTGGCTGAACATTGAGTTATCCACTACGGAATCAAATATGTGATTTTATGTGACGTTTCCACGCTATTTACGATACGCAGGAACCTCTCAGGCTACCACAATATTCTACAAAGTTAACGTTGGCGTGCCAACTACCAACTGAGAGTAGTAAGAGAATTTATAGAACACTTCTGCACACACATTTGTCTTCATCTCGCGTTAACTGTTCCTGAACCCTCAGACAGGAATCGTGCGATCCTTATTTGTCGTTCATGAATATCATGCAGGTGGCGATTTTTATAGCGCAACTCGCACATCATTAATCGAACCCAAACCTATGAAATACGGGAGGTGTGTCATTTAACCAGTCCCTCGGTAGAAGACTGTTGGCTATGTGTAACCCCTGGGAGGTACAGTCCCCTGAAATCCCGTTTCTCAAGTGCGTGCTGAGGGCAGACTTGCGAGCTGGTCTGTTTCCTCATTTGATGACTGTACCTAAACCCTCGACGAGGGTCATATCAGTCATGGAGTTGCGGTTTCGCTAATATGCAAGAGGCCCGCCCCTGCAGCATCCACCGAACTCAGACCTGTGGAGGTACGGCAGGTATTTGGTCGTTAGCCAGTCTCCCAGTAGAGAGCTGTTGCCCGTGTGTGACCGCGCGGAGGTGACCGCGCGGAGGTGACCACCTGAGGAATCCCGTACCATCTGGGAGGAGTTCTTAATCTGGTTTCCTACCTGATGACTCTGTCCCGTCACTCCACTGAAGACTGTTCCTCTCCAAACAGGACACTCTTCGCTGCCCTCGTCCTTTTTCTCCATAGCAAAGGAGGACTCATAGATACCCCAACTCCAGAACTCCTATTTGTCCATTACCCACAGGACCGTGTGTGTAGGCATTTGCACTGTCAGGCGGCTGCTTGAACCCCGTCTTGACTCATGCTCTGATGGTGACGCCCTCTCTGAACTGATGGCAGCCGTCTGGCGTCAAATGTAATATATAAATGTGAACAAGACTTTATAGTAAAAATATATGGCATTAAAGCGATGAAATGGTATTATTCTTCAGGTCCTTAGGTAGTGCAAGTAGGTTTAGAGCCGGGTTGAGTGTATTAACAGAATCGTATTGCCTGAACGTCGATGATGCCTTTCGACTCACGTTGCGCTTGATGCCTCTGACAAAACCTCGTTACCCTCCAGTGAATAATTGTCAGCGTTGGAACGCTCCTTTGAAAAATGCGCAATTATTTGAAATGAACGTTTCCGCGTGAAATTGAGTTTGTCGGGAGGAGCAGTTAATGGAGTCAATAACGAGCCCAATCACTACTTCCAATCTGCATTTTCGTATCCAATCGAGGGCGCCAATTACTTTTTTATTGGCCGTTAAAGAAGTCGTTTACCTTCTGTCCTGCTTGTTGGGATAACTATTGGGTGCAGCGGGGATGTATAATAGGAGTGCAAGCCACGAGCTAGTGCCATCGCACACGCCTCGTTGTAACACTGGACTAGTGGGCAGTGAGTTGTGATTTAATACTGTTGTGAATTCCTTTTAAATCGTTAAGCCGCAGAATCTCGTTAGTTCCAAAACGTCTCCGTACGATTAAAATTAATCGAAATGGCGCAAGGTGGGGGATTGCCCGGGGATAGATGACTCTCGACTCTGAATCGTCTTTTCCCGTATCTTGAGTGGGCGCTGATTGCGAGCCTGCTTCTTTTGGAGGGAAGTGAGAAACGCGGTTGTCCTCAGGAATTGATGTGTACGTTACAGGAGAGAGAGTAAACCATTTCCATTGGCAAACATTGGCCACGCGTTGTATTCGTCACTATAATGCATCACCACGATCACATCCTTTTGAGCTCAGAACTTTTGTGTCCTATACTGTACTTTGCCTATGGGATTTAACTTCCTCCACAACTCGAATTTACACGGGGGGGGGCAGAGCTGCTCTGGGCATTGGGCTCAACTTCAGCATTGCCAAGCCACTGGGTGAGAACTCCACGATACATCAAGCGGAAATTCTAGTTATGAGGATCTGCGTAGAAGAGATCCTAACAGAAGGACTTAAGGGTGGTCAGGTTCTGAAGATCCAGGCTGACATGGGAATGTCTTCAGGTCCTCAAACGACTCGGTCTCCAAAAAAGGCCTTTCACTTATCTGGGTGCCGCCTCATAGATGGGCTGAGGGCAATGAAAAGGAAGACTGCCTTGCGAAAAGGGGCATAGAATCCCTATCGATCGGGTTGGAGCCCCATATAGGAATAACAAAAAGCCGCCTGAATTGGCAGATGACCAGGTGGGAGGCACAGGAAACCGCGCTCATTGGCATCGCCAGCCACGACTAAGACAGGCGAAAATCAAAGGTGAAGGTAACGCTTAACACCATGGGGGCTGAGGCCTGGGATGATCCGGTGGCTGTACACTGCGGTTGTTAGGCCTGTAGTCACCAATGGAGCCCTGGTCTGGTGGACTAGGGTGGAAAACAAAACAGTGCAATTGCAGCTAAATAAATCAGCGTAGGGCGTGTTTGGCCATTACAGGCTGTATGACAACATGCCCTATGGCTGCACTGGAGGTCTTGCTAGATTTAGCTCCACTCCACATACATGTTAAAAGGATGGCGTGTGTTGGAGTTGGGACTGATCATGCAGGAGGAGGAGTTCCTGCCACTTGATCCTTGACAAGGTGAAGGTGGGGGGGCCGGAACTGCATGTGGTAGACTCAATGCCCGCGAGGTTCAACTTCGTGCTACCCTTTCAGATACTCATTCATGAGTGATCCAGGTGGGAAGGGGGAGTTCCCGCTTGCAAAGCTGGGGCCCTGGTATACTACACTGATGGCTCGGTGCAGGGTGGCCTTGCAGGGGCAGGCATCTTTGGGCCGAGAATCAGAGCAGGGATCCCATTGGGGTCGCTGGCCACAGTGTTCCAGGCAGAGGTGGCTGTGGTGACAGTCTGTATGCAGTGGCTGCTGCAGAGGGGACTGAAGCGGCAGAGAATCTACATAATGGTGAACAGTCAGGCCACTCTAAAGGCCTTAGCCTCATACTGTCTCACATCACAGCAGGTGTGGGAGTGTCAGACTGGACTGAAGGCCCTGGCAGAGGACACCAGTGTAACACTGTGTTGGGTGCCAGGGCATCAGGGTATAGAGGGAAATGAACGGGCTGATAGGTTGGCTAAGAAGGGATCAGCGCAGATCTCTATTGGGACCCCTTTGTTGGGACTACCAGGCAGGTGCAGGGCTGCTCATTGGCAGGGGCTGCCCGGCCTTAGACATTCAAAACTCTTCATCCGGCTTGTTTTAGTATTTGGTTTGAATGATAGGGGCGACCCGCCACGATATGGTGCTGCGCTCTGCCGGCTAGGCTGGGGGCTTGTGTTATTGTTTAGTTTATGTTATCATTCGTTTTCAGCCGTCGGCTCGTGTATCTGATTCGTATAATAAAGTCGTAATTACTAAGTATGTGTTTCGTCTGCGTCAATACTCAACACGGCTCTCCAGAGAGAGGTCCAAGGAGGTGCTTGCACTGGGGAGGAAGGATATGAGGATCATATGTGGGCCTGTTCACAGGTCACTGTCCGCTGAGGTACCACCTTGCAAATATTGGAAAGTGCGAGGTACAGGTATGCAGGTTCTGCGAGGTAGAGCTAGAGACGGCAGAGAATATGCTGTGCTAATGCGATGGACTCACGGCATCGCACCATTGTGTGTTTGGAAGGCCATTTCTTCAGCCAGAAGAGGTGGCAAATGCAGAACTTGCGGATATCCTCTGCTTTGTGCGGGGGTGGAGGGGGCGCATAGGTGACGTCACACCAAGTGAGACCAGTGCCATGGGGCCTGGAGGTGGTGCAGGTGGGCTATGATCCGAGGATCATGGACGCCCTTACAATAGGCCCGTTTGTGGCTGCAGCGAGGGTATCGCCTGCATCCACCGTTTCACCAAAAAAAAAAAAAAAAAAAAAAAAAAAACAGCCAGAGCCCATCGTGTGTGGCTGCTCTGCCTTGGCAGCCAGGGGCTTCGAACATTCTTCCCATGGGTCCATCGAACCCCAAACCATAGTGGATACAAATTCAGTTCAGGTATGCCCTAGATGCTACCCATACACGTCTCGCGAGGAACTGGGTAAGATGGTACTCCCCCTCGCTGTGGCAATGCCTCATCTTTGGACGACGTGCTTTGTGCCACTTGTACTGCCACCTCCCGAAGGTCGCAGCTCAACGTTTATTTCTGGTGTTGTACTCAGGTTGCCCACATGACGGGTACAGCTCTGATCCATTCTGATGCCAGAAGGCGAATTCGGATATCCTCCGCACGGCTCTTATCTCTTTCGTGTGGTAGTCACTTCTCAGTGCATCGACCCGCACCTTCATCTCTTGTAAGAGTACGAACAACTCTCACGAGGCTGCCCACTCGATACATGGAACTAACGCGTTTTTGAAGGCTTGGCGAGAATGCGAATAGATATGAATCTGGTTTCCTCGGTTCCAAACATTCTGGTGTTTCTTTACCAATATTTGCCACCCCTGCCGTCACCTTGTCAGCGGCGACGACGCGGGATAAATCCAGGCTATAGAGGCAGAGCACATGGGGAAGGACAAAGAAGGTTCCGACAGAGGAACAAGCGACGTGTGACGCATAGTTTGCATCCTCCGCCGCGTTCTTTACCGTCCGCCATACCTCGTCCCCTGCTCAACCTCTCCACCGCCAGCCATATACCTCGAAGAGACAAAGGCGAGCAACAAATCAACTCTCGCGGAGATAAACCGCCTCCCCCGAGTAATTGTTTGTCCCTGTATCCCCGCAGATAGGGATTAATTAATCCTGTTATTATGAAGCTTATTAATTAAGGTTTGCTCGTGTAACGGCGGTTGGTTGAGATTGAGGGCTGGGAAGGGGCTCTTTTCAGATAAGGAAAGCTAGCGATGTTGGGGGGTGGGGGTGAAGAGTGTTGGCTGAGCACGCGGGGGTTGTGGAGTTTCTCCGGTCGATTAACTCATTTGCCTCGTCGTTGGTGCTTTAATCTGAACTTCCATGAAATCTTTGCTTTCATTTACCCTCAAGTGGTTTGATGATCAAAAGTGCTTGTAAAAACTTGTACGTAACTGAGTTCCTCTTGAAGCCGCAGAAGAGATTTCAGTACATTACCGGAGAAACTCATAAACATTTCTTCAATTTTACAGATTGCACTTTTTGAAGTCCAAAATACCACCGTTCGAAAGAGATATTCGTTTTGGACCAGCCGCAATGGTGTTTTTAAGACACGCTTTTAATGATAAATTAATATAAACACACAAACCGAAAATAGTGCTCATAGTAGATGCTACTCCTCACCTTAAGTCCTGGACTTGTGCATCGTGGAGGAGTTGAATTAAGTATCCACAGATGACTAAAGTATGAGAGAAAATTTTCTATTGTGCCAACACTAACGTTAAAACCTAAATGACAACAGGTCTGTTTTCTGTCATTTGTCGTTACTAAACACAGTGAGTAAGTTCGTGTAAGGGAACGTTTTAGGAAAAACCCTGCAAATTATTACACAACGGTGTATTATTCTCATGTACAGCTTGACCTAGTATTACTGCTCCGAGACCCATTCCATTCGATTTAGCATCGAAAAATACTAGTAAACCATACGAAACATGACCTGACTACAATGGAACTACGGAAACTAAATATTCCCCCGGCGCCAGGCACCCGTATACGTCTGTAGGCATTTATGATCCGATGTAGCGGTGTGTGGGAAAGTGGCCCTATCCTTCCCCCGCCTCTTCGGGCAAATTGAGAAGGGGACTTCCAGCAAACCCTCGGCAATTGACACGATGTTGCAAGTCGAGTGGGCGGGTGGTTTTAATGAGACGGGAGGGAGGGAAGGAGTAATAACGACGAAACGTTGACTTCCGCTGTAGTTCCCGCGAGTTATTTCAACTAGTTGACTCTAATAATTATTGTAATTTTCCTATACGCAGTTGTACACGTCTGATACTCATTCAATTCGACTCAGGATGTAAAAATACCTTGAAAACGATAGGAAACACGGCTTATTTGCGATTATACTGCGTTTTGTTGATTTTTTAAAACCATTTTTATTGGGATTTTTGTGCGAAAGAAGGAAGTTTTTAGACCACGTTAAAGGCACAAAACGGCCTGGAGGGGGACGAGGGACGGCAGACGGCGGACAGGGGACTGCGGACGGACAGTGCAGATTTGGAATCCCCGTGTCTTGAAACGGAAAGCATCAAATTTTGAGGGGTGGTTGTAAAAAATGTTTCGTGACCGAAAACATAGGGTTATTATTCAGAATGAATAATAAACCAAAAGTGGATTGAGCCAGTTTCTTACGAGGCGTTCCTTTCCTTCAAAGACTCTCCATCCTGTACGTGAGACCCCACTGCGGAGGAAAAAGAAGTGCTGTTAGTAACTACAACAATAAGCGACGGTTGCTGCCATACTTTCCAGCTTCCACTGCCATCAAGCAAGCTTTCGACAGTTTCTCCCAGTTTGGAAAAAATGGTTATGACAAATAAACGTGACCGCTGTTGATCTTTCCCTTTGAACCTTGCAACACAACATAACAGTTTGATCGAGTTGGAAACCAGATTAAGAGCTCCACGCAGATAGTACGAGATTCCCCAGGGGCATACCTCCACATGGCCAACAGCCCATCACTGGGATATGTGCCGTGCTGGTGGATGCTGAGCGAGTGCCTGGGCTCTTGCACAGTAGCGAAACTGCAACCTGTATGACTTTAGACTGGTAAAACTCTCTTATGAGGGTGGAGGGACCGTCATCTTCATAGTTAAAGGCATCTCCACCTTCAGTTTTGCACTTCCAGAGCGGAGAAAACAAGAAATTATGTGCTTCCTACGATAGTAAACGACGAAAGATTAAGAACCTCCTCCTGGATGGTACAGGGTTCCCTAGGGTAGTATATAATCTTCTGACTGTAATCCCAGTGATGGGATGCACCGCGGCCAGATGGCCTATTGTGCCAGTCCTAATGTCTTACAGATCGATGCCGAGCTTTCTGAGGAAAGCCAGGTAGTTCCTGTAAGAGTACTCGTTGGTATCCATCCTGGGAGAAGTGGTGCCAAAGACCAAAAGTCGCTCCCTCTCAAGTCTCTGGCACTGGGCCAGGACATGGTAGAGCGTCTCCTCATCCGTGCCACACCACTTGCATCGAGGGGTGTCGACTATACCCATAACATACATGTGTTTGTTCATTCCGCAGTGCCCAGTTATGATCCCAACAATCTGCCTTAAGTCCTTCCTCTCCATCCTCAGAAGGGTGTGTCTTGTCTCACTTGATTGCTCTGAGACAAAGCGTTTGGAGTGTCTTACTCCTGCAGCGGTCCTGATTGTCAGATGCAGTCTTCTGGCATGTTCTCTCACAGTCCTTTTAACTAGTGACAGAGAGATCCCACAATGGGGTGGTGGCCCAATAGGTACTGTGGACGAACTCGCTTCGGAGGTACATATACTAAAATTGGAACGATACAGAGAAGATTAGCATGGCCCCATAGGGTAGTAAGGCATGGGCAACAGTTCTCCACGGGGATATTGCAGGGAAAATAGCCTACTATCCAAGCTTGGCGGTCTAGCTCTCTTCCTGGCTTTCACACACTTTTCCCCCCCAAAGTTGGAAGTACGAGGAATCTAATTTGGTTTCTTATGAGGGAGCTTTTTTTGTTTTATTTTTAATTTGCGACCTTTTATCGCCCCCTTGAGATCCAATGCTATCGCTCCAACAGCCGGTAATAAACTCTATTACCTGCATAGCCTCATAGCTATTCGCGCAGAGAAGGTATGCGGTCTAAAAATCCTCCGCGAGAGCTACAGCAATTACAGAGGGCTTTCTCATTAAGAGAGCACCCACTGAGATGGCATTCCCCAACATATTTACCACCTCGCACCCCACTTTCCCGACGCTTCTAATTTCTTTCAGATTCGTTACCCTCTTTTTTTTTTATTGTTATTGAGAAAAGTTAATTCGGTTTTTTTAATTAATTTTTTTAATTAAAACTTTAGCGGCGTTTTTCTGCGGAAAGGGCCGAGGACTCGGAGCGTAGCGCAGGACGACTCTGGTCGTCGGGGACGAAGAGGGAAATGTCACAGTTTATTGCAAGTGGGATGTAATTTGTTTTTCTGCCTGCCCTTCCTAGCGGTTGACGGCGTACGGCAGGGGTGAGGGGATGGGGTTGTTGAGTGCCGGGTTGTTTGAAGGCGACGTGGAGGGGGTTGGTGGCACGGGGCAGTGGTCCGCTTTGCTTAAACATCCGATGGGCTGCCGACCTTCTCGCTGCCTAATAATCCTGCTCTTTGAAACATTGTCCGGCGGTCATTCTGGATGAGCGCTATATTCTGGAGGAGTTTGGAGAAATATTACGAGGATTTTGGGGGGGCGGCCTTCCTTGCAGGGCGTTCCACTCATGTCGACTTCGACAGATCTTCTTCCTCAACCTGTCGAGGGGGTTGTGGGTACTAGAAGACCTTCTTCAATAAGGCGCTGCATCGTTTCAATCGGCACTGACAGCTGCTTGCAACGCTTATCTAACTGCCAAGATTACCTCGTATTGGTACTATGCTATCAATCAACCACCAAGTGTAATCTCCCTCCCTTCCATAACCTGTCCTGCTTCTGCCCCACCACCTAGTGAGCCTCAATGCTGAATGAGGGAATATTTGAGCCAGCACGTTAGTGTGATGTAACACACACATGTGTTATGACTTTGACGTGTGTAGCATATATTGTTGCATGTTGCAAGCAGAGGTGGTTATGCAGACTATTAACGTGCCCATGCAATTTTTGCGTGCTGCACAGCGATTGTCCACGTGGTATCGTTAGGGTTGTGGAGGAGGGCGCCTCATTAGCCAGTGCCCTTTTGTTGTAAAATGGACGTAGGACGGAGGGTCTGCTACTAGTGGCTCCATGAGTTCACTCTTTATTTGCGTGTTGAGAATCAATCCAGAACCGTTCGACACATTGCGTCTGGTTGGCTCTCACGCCTCTCTGCGATGAAGCTCTTCTTTCTTGTTCTCTTCACCCTCACGAGAATCTCGCAGTGTCCCACCATTCCCATACATCCTGCGATACTGCCCAGCAGCTTGTGTGGTCTTTCCTCGATATCTTCATTTTCGCTCCCCGTGAGATACTGGCTCCGGATCAGCAAGCCCCAGCTTCTTCCGGCTGAGCACTGCCCTGCCAAACAGTTGTTGGGCGGGGGAAGGGGGGTTAAGGAGCAGTTTTAGCTTTGTGCCTGCACTCCCATACCCATAGATTGCTGGTCTCAGACCAGTAAGTAATATGTAATAACATTTCTGGAAGGAATGTAAGAATATGAAGGTTACAGGGAAAAAACTATCTTTGTCACAATTTTTTGATTTCAAGAAAAGCGGGTTTTAAAGTTCAAAACCAAATAAAACATTTTAAACTATGCCAAATCACCAACTATGTTATGATAAAATGACGGTTGAGATGTAAGGAGTAAGTTAACGAAATTTCAAATTTTTAATTATATTTTTATTCGTACGAAATTGAGTTTAATAAGGAAAACTCGATCGGGATAGTGAAAAAACCATCTATGTCATCTGAGTTAGACACCATTTCTCGAAATTCTTTAGGTGTTTCCATTCGAATTTGTAGGTTCCTCAGTGTATAATTTTTATTTTGGCCACCAGCTGAGTCACAATGTGGAGTTGTTCAACTTCATCGTTTAGGTAATTGTTTATGAAGTGAAAAAGAAATGAAGCGACTTTTTTTGCTATCGCTTCATGGTACGTATAAAAGACCGACTGGCCAGTTGAGAGAACATGGACGTTGAAGGAATACATAGACAATTGTCCCTTGTAGTACACGTCATTGGTACTAATATTTGGAAGAGAGACGTTCTTTGCAAAATCCATACAAATGGCTTCTATTTTCTTGTCTTTCATGGCCAGTTTTTTGGATTGTTTTTTGCAATCATAGAAATTTCGTGCACTTCTCACATGGAGCTCAAGTTTTCTTTTCAGAGTATCAATTTCTTTACGGTTGGTCTCAGGGGATTGGTTTTTAATTTTTTCTGTAAACTCGTCGGATGCAGCACAAGTGTCTGTTCGTGGGTAGCCAAAAGATATGTTGAATTTCGAGTTAAAAATACATCGATATGTTTCATAGGAAACTTCACGAGTTGCATGTTTCTCTTGGAACGTTTGGAACATTTTTTTAATGCACAACGCCTCTGGCAAGTAGATTTTTGTAAGATCTTTTCAGCTATAGTGGCTTCGGCGGCCTCTGAAACTTTTAGTATGATCACAGATTAACTGGTAAGTTGAATAGTCAATGTTTCGATGAAGGAAAGAATGTTTTCCTCTTTTATCACGAGTGACAGCTCCAGTTAATTTCAAGCTATTTTTAATGTAAGTTTGTTCATAGTTACACTGTGAATAAGCACAAAAAGCCTTAGCACACACTGGGATATCTCTGGTCTTATCAGAATCCTGTTCCAGTGACCCAGGAGCTCCAGTTCCTGGCTCCTTTTCGACCAAAACTCGTACTTTGTATGTAAAACTTGCATCATGATACCACTTTGCTTGATCAGAAGAACGTAACCTTCTATTCTGAACTGGAAGGAGAGTTATCAATCCAGCTAGATAACTGTTCTGTTCATCATGTGATGCAAGAGAATTGAAATAACGCTGGATTTCATTCCTTTTCTTCTGATTTGTAACATCAAAACACTTGAGCCGGGAACAATTACAAGGCTCACCCATTTCATGGGTAGAAATCTTTAGTTTTTTACTCACGTCACTGATTCGCCCTGTTTTCCTCTTCTTTTTTGAGCTGGACGGACGGTTGTCACCTTCATAGTCACTGACCGACATTTTGACGTAACAAACTAACAAAGAAACAATAACTCAAAGAAAAACGAACAACTATTGGCACATAATTGTTATCGTTTTCACAAAATGAGAGGGTTAGAAAGGCAATCGAGAAAAAATGTGATTGACAGCACTGCCACCTGTCGCAGAAACCGATGACAAAAATGGTTCTTTCCCAGTGCCGGTTGACATAGATGGTTTTCCCCTGCACACTGAACTGGCGGCTTTACTCTCTGACGAAGGTGGTTTTTCGCCTGTTTCGATCTACCATTACAAAGACCTGCTCATTCTGAATCCAATGATATAAATATCTCATTTTCGAAAAAAATGACAAAGATGGTTTTTTCCCTGTACCCTTCATATAAGGTTTCATTTTTCATGATTATTTTGCAATTTGAATTTTCAAGATTTCACATTACAAAGTAGCAGCTGGCTTTGCCAAAATCGGTCTACAGGCTACATGTCTTGTGTGGGGCTGGTTGAGATAAATGTACACCCAGCCATGGCGTCCTCTGGTGCTACTATCAGGTGCTACTCTCACTCTCCACTTCTTTTGCCGTCCCTTTTGATGGGTACAGCTCCTTCCTCTCGGTTTCCTCGTTGACGTTGAAATGAAATAATCAAATCAGTGGAAAAGTATCTAGTATACCACACAGCTCTCTCTTTCGTGTAGCTTCTGAATCGTTGGGCTCCCTTACCGTACATTAGTACCACACAAAACGTTCTCGGAGTCGCACTTGGAAAATTTCCCCGGTGCCGGGCCATAAATAACGAAACTGTAAAACGCCTCTCTGTTGTCCAGGGGAGGCGGTTGATAATCCTTCGACTTGAAATTGAGAACAATTGTCGGTGAGGGCGGAGGATGAGGGATGAGGCCGGTCCAGCAAGCGCCTCGTCGTCTCCGGAGAAACGACCTACAGACAACTGCGAAGCAGAAGGAAACCGATTTCAAACCAAATTGGTTCGCTGATTTATGTTCTCGTTTTGAAAACATTGCGGGTCTCCGGGCCGTTAAACTTGAAAAATTATAATGCGGGGGTTTGAAGTTTTACTATCAGTTGTTGTGGGGGGGGATCTGCAGCCGATCGTTCTGGACGACCAATTATAATGGCTTTTCCTTTGTGTTTCATTACGTCTCGTCGCTCGTTCCGTGTTCTTATTCCTTTAGATTTGGCACCCTCTACGTTGTGCAGGACAGTGCCAGGATCATAATACGGATTCTGGAGGTCATTCTTATCGACCAGCTTCCACCAGTGGAACAGGCGTTTAATCTGTTGGAAAATCGTTCGAGTTTAGTTCTTCAGTCTGATGGTTGATTCTATGTATGTATGCTCACACGAACCTCTCCTTCCACTTTAATTAATAATCTCCCCCCTCCCCCCCCAATATGCTCACACCATTGTTCCAGAACCCTCTTGAGAGAGTCATGACACGTAGGCTGTGGTTTCGCTGTGAAGGCACGACCTGCAATCACTCGCCTGTGATTGCAGGTCGTGCCAGTGAAGGCAGTTCAAGGGACAGATTCCATTCATAATTCATTCATGCTTGCTCAGTAGCACGCAAAGCTGGAGGATATGACAGCTCTTCCAGCAACCGTCGCTCATCGTAGAGGGAACTACAGTGGCGCAGCATGTAGTTTCTTGTTTCCTCCGCTCTGGAGGAGCAAGGCGTGCAGGATGGAGAATCTTTGAGAGAAAGGAAGTTGAGCCATGCATTGATGTCGCCATGTCCTGTAAGGAACTAGCTCGTCGAGTGGTCTGGCTTAACCTACTTTCTCCAAAAATCTCTAACGTGTCACGTTCTTTTGACAGAAATTCTTACCTTACTTGCCATTCATCTAATGCCAACTCATCGAATGTGGGAAGTTTGCGTTCATACTCCACTTGTCCGCCAAGTCAACTGATAACTGGCCATTTATAGTGATTTGAGTGCTGTAGAAGAAGTTGGTTTGCAGGTCTTGTTTATCCTCCATCCACCTGTAGTTTGATGTGCTCGCCCCATTGATTTGATGGATTTTGGCTCAGTGTGGTTGACCAATTGTGTATTAATCAGCAAGTTGAGCATTGACAGTCGGTCTCTGTGAGGCTTCTGAGAAGCCCTTGAACAAGCCGCCTGATAGAGCTGGTCCCTGTGGGTACCCCTTTTTCGAGACTGAGACATTTCTGCATTAGATAGAAGCATTAGATTCTGCAGTTCTATTTGTCAAGTAACTTAAGTCGAGCAACCATAGGTTACTAGGAGTTCTCCGTTATCAATAATCGAAAGTGTAAATTCGCTGTAGGAGTTGACATTGTTGGCTTTGGAAGTCTCACAAATCAATAGTCAACGGGTAACTGGTCATTGGGTTTTATGAGCCTTGATGGTGAGGCAGGAGTGCAGCTCTGAGATTGTTGGCTACCCCAGAATATAGGGAAGTAGCCATCCTTGGTACCTCCTTTGATGAACTGGATTTGTCGTTGGAACGCCTCCTCTCCACCTATATGGCCTCCTAAGGACTTCACTTGCTTCTCAAGAAGGAGGCTGTTGATACCAAAACGTATTGGCGGTTGGTCATTTAATTTCCCCTCCAAGAGGAATAGCTGGATTTTTTTGTGGCATCCTAACTAAGTAAATAGTGATTGAGGAAATGCGGAGAGTGCCCAGACTATCCTACCGCGTCTCTAGTGACAGAAGGTTTGTGACAGGGATAAGATGATGTTCCACGGTAAGAATGAGCACCTGTTAAGATACGACTCGAGCAAGACTTGGGTGGTGATACCTCAGAGAACACCCAGACAACGCATATTCTCAGCACTTTTCTTCTTTCCCTAGACAGGGTCAATGCTGCAACCTTGTTACCTTCCTCCACTCTACTCGCTTTCGACATGGCCATACGATGGCGCCATACATCCTGTCATATTTGCACTCCCGGCTGCCAAATACTACCTGGACATACAGGACCACTACAGTCGTGTCGGGACCAACAACGACGATGTCAGGCCTCAGTCCTTTTCTGGAGGCAGCCCGGTACGGCCCGATAGTGCTGCCCACTCTCCACTTCCAAGCTTGCAGATGGCAATGTAACTGCGTTATGATGCTTCACACTGCCCACCATGAGTACGCGGACTCACCTGCAACACATGGTTCAGTGACTCAAACTGGTTACCACAGACACGACAGCGAGCGTTCACAACGTTATGCTGTTGATGTGCTCACATATTGGTTCATTCAGTGTATCATTATTCTCCCTACAGTTTTGCCTCGAGTTAATGAACAGTTATAATTTTATTATATTTTCGTCCTAATAAAACACCCAACGCACGCTGTACCTATCTGTACATCATCGAAGACTTGGCTATCGGCAAACCGTCACATTTCGTAATAATGACAAACGAACAGTCACAGGTTGCACTTCGTCAGACTTAACTCGTGACGCATCCGAAAGAATGAGCTAACTGAAGCTCCTCATTCAAAACTGGACGCTTTTCCCATCAGGTTGGTTAATTTTGTAATGGGGAGCCAACTATGGCTCGTCAATATTTGACAAGTTTCCCCGAGGGGATTCCAATTTATGAATTGCCCCTAATTTTACCAGTCATCCCCCTCCGTCCCCTTCGGCTCGGCTTCTCACAATCTGGTTAAGAAAACTAATACAGTAATGGGATACGGAGGCGGCGGAAGTTTGACGGGAGGTCGAGGAGGAAAAGGGTGTAAAATCAGCAGGAAGGCAGGCATGGACGGTCCAGAGGCCAAGGGGTGGGGTGGGGGGCGCCAATCAATTCCCCTCGACTGCCGCAATATTTCATTTGTTAATAGCGACTCACTAGGGTGTTGACCTCGCTGGTTTATAGGAGAGGGGAGGGGTATGGTTGAAGCACTTCAGAATCTATGGAACAATAGATGCATTAACAGTAATTGAAGAGAAGCAGCAGCCTGCTACCGCAAGGAAACAGATATACCTGACGTGTGGAGCCAGAAACATTCATTTTATATTCACTAGTTTGTCTTCATCTTATCTTCAGCCTCTGGAATAACATAACTGGTCCTCGCTACCTTCATACACAAGTAGCCACTCTCGAGCCTCGTTGACATCGTAATCGTATGTCCAAATAAGAATGACCTGAACCGACTCGCAGTCCTCTTCCTCCTGCTTCCTTGGCACCTTTCGACCTTCTTGACGTCTCAAGTAATCTGAAGCGGTTCCCAATGAGCTAAGCCTCGTTCCATTCCTTTGGCACTGCAGGACCGCTTCCAATAGTACCTGTAACCTTAATAATCAAATATAACCAATTAACGAGGGCGGTACCTTGAAACATATTTATGAATCATTCCGCGGAAAAATTGGAGATAATTATATAGTGTATTCTGGCAGTCAAGGGGGCAACCAGAGTAAGAAAGATTAGTAGAAGAAAAGAAGGAGAGTCATGACCCTTGGGAGGTGGCAAGACTATTGGACACAGCGCAGAAGGGATAGTGGGCAGGCAGTTGATTTCGGCACTTTGTCCAAGGTTCAGGCGGCACCATCGTGAGGTGGATTTCTACCTTACCCAGTTCCTCGTGCGGGACATGGAGCATTTATGGCGTGTTTGCACTGAATTCGTAAGGCTGCACTGCAGAGTCATAGTGAATGATACTTCCTGTGCCAAAGTGAGCAGGCTGGCAGCGCACAGCAGATACTCAGTCTGTCAGCTCACACCAGAGGCATTCGTCCGCAGCATGTTGAATTCCGGGGGAAACTGGAAGACCTGTTACCAATTTGCCCAAGCAGTGCTCAGCCAGAAGAGAATGGAGCTTGCTGATCCAGGGCCAGTATGAAGACATGGAGAAAATACTGCTTTTAAACTTACGAAACTGTTCAGCAGTAAAGAATGTCAGCAAACTCCAAGATTCTTGTGAGGGCAAAAATGACAAGAAAGAAGAGCAGCCACTGCAAGAGGGATGAAGGCCAACCTAATGCAACAAGCTAAATGATTCCAAATTGCTTCTCAATACACGGAAGTAAATTCATGGGGCCCCTGGAAGCAGCCCCTTCCTCTTATGCCCCATAAAAAATGACAGTGAGGAACCTATACCGGCTGTTCATATTATTAAACTAGCTTGCTTACTTAAATTGTCCAAAAATATGTCAAGGGTTGTCTCGTTCCTCACAGTGCAAGCTACAAGCGAGTAAGCTTTGTTAGAGCTTAATAAATTTGTTATAGTGAAGCAAAGCTGGAGTATCAAATCATAATCGTAAACCACATCTGAAATAAAATACAAAATAAATAAGTGGCAAATAGAATACGTATTACTGCATGATTGTGGACGAATTTGTAGACGTCTAGTTCCTGCTGCCATTAGTACTCTAACGTGGCCAACATGAGGAGTCGAAGGAAAAATTAATAAAGTAAGGAAGAAGAGAGGGGGAGGGGAATTGGTGTATGGGAAATTCAAGATGTGAAGGGAAACTAGAAATATGCTGCTGGCGTGTAGAAAACGATAACAACGCCTACTCTATAGGGGAAGAGCTCAAGTGCTCTTCGCCTAATAGCGCCGTTCTCGAAAACTGCTAACTCTTAAGACATAATGTGAACGTCAAATTACGAGCAACAAGTAAATTTGTACGTTAGGTACAAAAACTGTCAGACGAAACTGAATTCGATTGTGAAAGCGTCAAATTGAAATGCTGTTCGAATTCCCAAATGTAGAGGAAAATGTGATTGAATTCCAGAAATCACAGAGTCCAGCAGTGGACTGCATTAATTACTGAGTTCACTCAGAAACACTACGCTAATTATGTACCTGGAATGACCGCAGTATGGGGAGTTTGAGCCACGACAGACGTTTTATGGAAAAACTTGGTCGTGGTTTCCACTGACCAGACGTAAAATGTACTAGTTTGACTTGAAACCCAGCCAATTGAAGCTCAGCATCCATAGGCTTGCATCGCCCAAATTGTGTGCACATTAAGGTGTCGGCATATTTTGCTGCTGATCTTTCGATTCTTGCTATGCCAGTCTGAGGACTCTGAGCGCGTCCCTGTGTCGTGGACAATGGAAAGCAACTCATTCGCCAAGCGACTTCAGGACTCCGCTCTCCAGCTCATACCCGTTGTTTAGTGCCTCACAAAAAGGGTGATATGAAGCCCGTGGAGCATTAACAGCCCTCTACTGCTCTAGCAACTAGAAACTGTTGGCAGGATGTACGAGCGGTAGCTTGGAGGGCTTTGAAATGGTGGTTCGGTTCTGATTAAGTGTCAAGCTGGTTTTGGAAAGGGCTATAGTACTACAGATTGTAGTTTTACACTGACCATCCTGACTCAAGCTAGAGCTTTTACTTTTTTTTGTGGATTTCAAGAGCTGTTGCCTGTGTTCGCCTTGACCTGTTGTTCTGGAAGCTCAACGACGTTGAAGTCGGAGGGAGATTCACCCGTGTGCTGGGATTCATGTATACACTTGTGATTTCAGCCAAGTGGACGATGGGAGCATCAGGTGAATCTGGCAAAATCCAAGATAATGGTATTCTGCCAGGGTAGACAGTTGAAGCGTTTGTAATCCTGGACGCTCAGAGGTGAGCCAGTGGAGATTGTGAGTTTGTTCAAGTATCTTGGACCTTGACCTCACGGCTGCCTTTTGCTTCGCATCTTAAAAGAAGAGAGCTGATTCTGGCTTGACTGGCTAGCATTGCTTGTTACTTAGGCGTCCTCAGGTTCCTATTGCCGCAAAGTATGAAGTATTTTTGGCAGCAGTTCGAGCTATCATATGTTATAATGCTCAGGATTGGGGATTAAAACTGTACCAAGTGGTGGATCAAGTACTGAAGTATTTCGTCAAGCGTCTGTTCCATCTCCCAATCAACGCCCCTGACTATGTTATATACTTGGAACTGGAACAGAACCCCCATGTATGTTCGCCTTGTCTCTTCATTGCAGGCATTTGGTGTAGGTGGTGGAGATGCCTACTGGCCATTATCCAAGAATATTGGCGGTTGAGATGGAGGGACGGAAGCTGTTTGGCGCTAACCCCTGGGGACTGCAGAGGTAGCATTCTTCCAAAGCGGCCATACGGCGATGCAGACTGCAGGCAGGGGCAAACCACAGCAGCCGCCTCGAGACGTAGACGCCGGATGGCCCGAGTCGCCCCTTAGCACGGAGCTAGATGATTACGAGGCTGGCCATTGCTAAGGGTAGCGGTTAACGATGGTATTCCGCAGACATTGACGTCCTGCAATGAGCCGATAGGCCGTTAATTCGGCCTGGCCCAAAACGCCTATTAGGCAATTGGCACGACGTGGCAGGTGGTTGGAGTGAGATGGGCGGCAGTGTGGGGAATGAGCGTAAGCCAGGGGGAAAGAAAACGCATCAAACTTGCGCTGAATGTGATCAACCAGATTGTCTTCTAGCGTGCTATTCCCACAGTTTCTACCCCGCAGTTATGTCTCTGATCATGAGAGGAATCGTGATCTATGCCAAAACACACCACAACACATCAGACAATTTGCCGGACATTAAAAGTCCGTTCTTCAAGTTTTTTCAAACTGGTGACATTATGTATATAGCTGTTAATGTCAGGATTAGATTGAAACGAGGAGCAGATTTAGCGATGCTGTTGAGACGTTCCTTTGATTTACGCGCCTGTCATTGTGATTCCTGTTGGTATAAAACACGCTTGTTATTGTTATTTGAATACGTCTCTCTCTCCCCTCCATCTCCTCTTCTCCTTCCGCGCACATGTCAAGAAGGGACTTCGATTTTCAGGAATCCATTTCATTTCGTGGCCGAGGGAACGAGAGAAAAGAGGCCTCGGACCCGCAATAGAAAGTCGTCCGTAGGACTGGCGGCTGTGAGCGGTGGTAGGAGATCGTGGAGGGGGGGGGAGGCAGAGTGAGACTTGTGAACAATTTAACGGGATGCCGAGTGTATCAAGTCGATTGGAGAGCAGTCGGACTGGGGTTGGCGGGGTGTTGTCAAGCGAGAGAAGACCGCGCCAGACGACTTCGGAGAGCGACTGACTCGGCTCGTGACCCTCCTTCCTTTTAGTGTCCCCCAACCCCAGATTCCCTACGACTCATTCGACGTAACGCCCTGTTTTGATCGAAGCGACAATCACAAAGGACGAAAGGGGTACGGATTTGACAGGACGCGAACTACAACAAAAGGATCAATTTCTTCTTGATTGCCGATTTGAATCAGTCCATCGCCATTCCATGACCCTAAACGTCGTTATTTCGAAGTGAAACAGCAGAGGAACAACGTGGTTCAAAAGTGCCGTTTTCCTTGCCGCATTTGGTTGTTCTCCACCTATCGGGATACCTAGAGTCTAGGTAAGGTCGATTGAGTAGCATCACTTGACAGTCTTATTGCGCGTTTCCACCAGAGGCTGTGAACAACTCTGAAACTTGCTGTATCACACTGTTCCCACCAATGCGAAGTGAAATCTGGTGCCAGACTCGAAAGGTCGTCGTACCTATACAGCCACCTCCACGTTGTGGGACTTCTCTGTCACCAATCAGGACTGAGGAGGACTGAGGGAGAATATGCCAAGAGAATGCAGAAAATACAACGCATTCCTTGTGACGCAGGACCTTAGGCATGGACCTCTGCAACATTAGGACTTGGGGAGCGGTGCTCATCCTAATTTTGGGACAGTCAGTGAGCTATGTATTTTGGAGTCAGAACTCGGCTCGGGAACGTGCAGGAAAGGTGAGGGAGTGGGAAGCGCCACTTCCAACGTCGCAAAAGTGCAAGGATCCGGCAGTCGCAGGCTAGTCGCTGCTGGACAGTGGAGAGGCCGTTTCGGAAGCTGATAGCGAGTCGCCATCTCGACCCTCTCCACGCAGGAAACAGAAAAACTTGATTTTTTTCATTGAATCCTGGGCATCCCGTTGAATCCCAAACGCAGGTGCGAAATCAAATAATTAAACCGCCGTCATTAAATTTATTCAATCATTGATATTTCGCATTAAATTGTGTTTTTTTGTTCGAAGAGGTTTATTTTTTTTGTATGAGCCCTAGAGAGGAATAGGACGATAGGTCCCCGCCCCTGAGAGCCCCTTTTCAACGGGTATTGATGTTATTAGAGACCTAAGGGAAATAGGACCCCACAGTATAGATCCAGATTAGGAACTTCTCCCAAATGGTACGGGATTCCCCAGGGTCATACGTCCATGGGGTAACTCTCGAGCAACAGGATCATCTGGAACTAGCGAAATTACAACCTGCCATTCACAGGTCTGGGTTTGATGTTTGCTGAGCGTCTCTCCAGCAAAACCACAATCTCCTGATATAACTCTCTCGTGAGGGTTCACGAACAGTCACATTGATGAGGAAACACTGTCTTGTAGGCCTTGGTGAGCCACACCAGGAGTTCAGCTCTCTGGGAACGGGCCAGTACTCTCTTTTCATTGACTGAGTTTTCTACCCCCGGCAACAGGGCCATAGGCAATCACGCCTTGTACATCAGTCCCCCACAATTGGCTCCGTTAATTGCTTGTGATGAGCCAAACCTTGCGAGGGTAGTGCCTTGAAGGGGTGTTGGCAGACGGCAGATCTCTTAAATACTTGACTAGTTTCTCGAAAAGGAGCCCGTATATGCGGTTGCATGTTTAATTTTCCCCTGGATTCGGTGACGGCAGGGTCTCAATACAATTCTCTATTTCGTTCGTCTCATTCGTACTACAAACTACTTACGAACTCTACATATTTCCTTCGTTTCGTGGGGGCTGTGTTGCTCTTTGTTCTGACCCGCCAGATAATCCAACCCCTTCCTCATAGTTTGCTAAGGGTGTCAACCCTCCAGTATCACTGTCAACCGCCTCGTCATTCCTTTGTTCTTATCTTCACTTTTCACTTCGGATAGAGCACGGAGATGATGCTCGGGTTGCTATCTGGAACGTTCAGCTTTGCGGGGATTTTGAGTGATGAAAGGTTTTACAGTCCCACGAGGCAGAGATTAGTGCGTTGAAAATAAATAGTGAATAAGTAGATGGTTTTGTTGCAAGGGGGGGGGGGGGTCAGTCTTATTCGACGCATCTATTATCGCCGCAGGGATTGGGATTTTCTCCATTTAAAATACTAATTAAAGGAGCCACAGAAGTAATATGTACAGTTGTTCAACATACACAATGTATTTATCAAAATCGTCAGATTCAAAGGTGGAATTGGCACTGTGTGTGTTGCTAGTTTTGATGGTTGGACAATATCCCGCTAGATGGAGCCAACCAAATGGGGAACACAAACCAAGGTCGTTGGTACATGTTAAGAGCCGGCTCTTTTTCTTCAGGCACCGTGCTACACAGGAGAGGGCTTAGCGCCTCTGTTGATGGTTGGGGGGGATGTCGGTCCCTGTGGATCACCTGGTGGATCACGCCTCTAACCCATGCAGTCTGGCTGCACATGCCTGTGCCAAGGACCCAAAGTTATGGAGATAACTGCCCTGCCAGTGAGGTGGGCATGTGAAGAGTACGTTTTATGCATCCTCATGTACTCTTCCCCCGCATAGGTAGTCGTCAAACAAGCGGCTGAAGAAGTAGGGCTTCATACCGAGAAAGCAGCTAGACTGCCGGGAAGGAGGGATGCCACCACATTATTTCCAGGCGGTTCCTGAAAGGGAGGAGAATGGGGTGCAAATGCCGAGTGGTGGTGCCTACATCCCATTGTGCTTGAAACAGGCTAATAACTCCTTCCAATGCAACTGACAGTTGGTGCTCAACTGGTCCCTCCTACCGGAGTGTGGGCATCATTGACAACAGAACTTCCCAGTTCCCATCCAGCAATCCTCCTTTAAGGCTGGGCCGTGTCCAGCTGGAGCCAGCCAACCCGCTGTCATTTAATGGTGGAACCCCAACATGGGAGTGTTGCTGTTTTTGGAGGTTGGACGATGTGTCACTAGATGGAGCCAAACATCCCCCTGTTAGTTTTCGACCAATTGCACTCGTTCTCCAAAAATATCAACCCTCGTCCATGGCGATTTCTCTCATAGTATCGCCACCACACCAAGGCAAAGAGGACAGGACTTTAGAGACTGAGACTAGAATGAAGGGAATTTCAGGTTTCATCATGAATGCAACGCGCTGGAATAGCTCATCTCGGGGATGTAGGGAAAGGGCGTATGATTGTCCGTTGTTGCGCCGCCTCATCTCTGACCCCACTTCCACCATTCGCCCTTAAAGCCCGTCACACTGCTCCCTTCCTCTACAAACCCCAAGTTTTGACTGGGTGTCATTCGCATCCTGTTCTCAAAATATTGTTGTGGCATGATTGAGAAATATGCGGAACACCATGATTTGTTGTCCCCCCCCCCCTCCCACAACCAATCACAGGTCATCAGCGTAGACATTGCTAGAAATCTGATTTTCGTACTTTCGAGAAGTAATGAGTGAAACGAATTGGTCTTGTGTGTCACATCCTCAGCTCCACCTGCGTTTCATCGACTAATCAAATCAGTTCATCTGAGCCTTTTAGAACTAGAGCGAGAAAGTGCAATTGGTTCAGTGCAATACTGAGGCTTCAAGGGAAGTCGTGGACAATTAAAACAAAGCAACCTGGCTCATTTGTCAGAGTTCCTCATAAAACGCTGGAATCCTGGGAGACGGAGAAATTTATCATTTTCGCGTTTTAAGAAGGAAATGTCTACTGGAGGGGGTGTGAGGGAGGGGGGGAGGCGGCAATCGTAAACAGGAATCAAGGAGCCTTCATTAAAATCCCTTCCGCTTCACCTGAGAAATTACCTCCGCCTGATTTATTAAAATAAGCAATCTCGACCAGGGGAGCCGTTTTATGGAGGGATTCGAACACGTAACGCAAGCGAAGGGACGGAATCATACGGTTGATTAAAATTTAAAACAAGTTCGAGGGCCTCAAGAAGGAATAGCAAGTAATCCGTGAATAGCTGAAAGGTCGTAAAGCAAAAGGCAGAGAGCTTGCAGAGGCGGGCCCTTAACTTTTCCAGCCTTTGGAGAACCTCTCCGCCGTCCACATCAACGCACTTCACTCCGCCGGCTGAGGCTCTTAACTCTTGACACAGTCCTCTCGATCCCTTCGCATAGTTCTCTCGGCCTATTTCAGCCATTACAAGTTTCAGTATTTAACTTATTTCCTGAAAAGGTTTGAAAGAGAGCGGTTTAATGGTCGGATGAGAGGAGGAGGCTTTCTTGAGTCGTTCAACGCATTTCCTCCTACTTTAAATGAATCAGTGAAGAAAAAAAAGAAGAAAATGTTACGAAGGCGTCTTTGCAAACCGTTCTATTCGTTCACTGGTTGAAGGGGATGAAGAGGAGACTGGCAGTGCCTTCAAAGCGGCTGGTATTACATCGCAACATTCAACTACAGGCACAAACCTCACCGATTTACAAAACACGGGACTATGGAGAACATAGCACGTAAACGGTGCGTTGATGGTCACGTGGGAGCACATTGAAGTAACGCTGAATCGATTACTCTTTTAGTGTTGAATAGAATGGGTCACATAGGTGTAGGACTGCGTGAACGTGAAGGTGAAATCACAAGAAATATAGTGAGGGAAAGTTCTCCCTGGCCTGCGCTCATTTTCCGCACTGCGCATCTCACTCCAGCCACCCGTCAGTTCGACTCGTCGTGCTAATTGCCTACCGTCGTCTAAAAAAGTCAATTTTCGTTGTAGTCAGTACTCGTATTGTTTACCAGTATTTTTCGATGCTGCATGACCAGGAAATTGTCCTGGAATATTGATTGAAACGCCCTAATGCCTTAGCAAACACTGTGAATTGCAGTGTGGAGACTGACTCGTACCATAAGGCTGCATAAAGGGGACAGCCGAACGTGACATGGGCTGCGTCCTCCACCTTCCTAGAGCCACCTGCGACAGACATCGAAGTCTCTTAGCCTGAAGAACATCAGTCGGGCGTTGCATCATGGCCTGACAACTGGTTGGTGGGAAATGATGGATGCTTCAGGCGAGCCCAGATTGAGGGAATCACAGCGTGCAGGTGGTGGGCAGTGGTCCCTGGATCTTACTCGGTCTGCCACCGATCCATGATCCACTAACACGTCACCCTCAGCGAGGCCTCAAGTTCACCAAGTGGAACTCACTGCCACATGGTTAAAGGGTGCCTATACTGCTGTTGTGACTTTAGCACTTACAGATCCGCGAGAACAACCAGCCACCAACTAACATCTACCCTGGACAGGGTGTGAGGTTGTCATGTATGTGGGAGGTGAAATGCTGAGTTGGACGGCTAGTATGGGTGACCTCCACACCAAGATATCCGGCTATGAGAGCCTGGAGAAGCCTTGAAGGATCTGAACGGCTGTACGATATAAGATCACAGGACGACAATTTGCGCAAAACGCGAATCCTGCCATTTGCTCAGCGTTGCTTGAACAATGTCAATTTTCGTCGTTCCATTCTAGTCAGGTCATGTCACGTAAGTATTCTTCTTTTTGCTAGTATTTTTCGCTACTGAGTCGAATGGGATGGTTCTAGGAGGTGTAAGACTGACTCAAGATGGATAACCAAGAAATGATCGCAAATATTGATCGAAACATGTCAAATCAGTCGGAGTCTTTTGACCTCTGACTTACCAATCATTGTCTCCTTTTACCCCACCATATCTGCTGAAATTGCACCCCCATGGTTGCGGTTATTTCCTTTCTTTATTTTCCCTCTCCTCAATTTCAGATTCCTCTCCACAAGAGACAGCTACTTGCAAAATCCATTCAGCTACGAACTCTCCCGAACGTGACTCTCGTCTCTATGTGCCTACTCAGACATTTTCCTGTATCAATGCTCACCCCAGTTTCCCTCCAGTTCACACACATTCCGAGTTGTCCTTTTGTAAAAAAGTCTTCTCACTTCATTGCATTGATTTAATACAGTCCTCCTCACGCTCACCGAGTTTCTTTTACTTTCGATCTTCAACTCTCGTCCTCTTGTGCGCTCAACAACCTGGTTTCACGTGATTTGTCGTTTCCTGGATTGTTGACATAGCCATGTTCACGCTATCTGATGTTGGCAGTAGCGGACGATGAACACAAGTAATCTTTGAGGGCTTGAAATGGATAAAAATATTTGGGAGGGCGTTGTGAATTGGTGCTTTGGCATGTTGAGGGTCGTGGGGCGAAGGAGTGCTCAGTGTGTAGCCTTCTATAGAGTGAGTCTTCCATTTGTTGCGCATGTCTCCAGTCCAACCTTAATTCTGCCTAATGATAACCAGTAGAGATCCTAATTGGGACACTCTGAGTGACTGTTGGAATGGTGTAAGAGGTTTTTTACGGGAGAAATGCATTTCATTTATTTTTACATACAAGTAAAGTGTTGACCTATTTTGTACTTCATAAACACATCTTTGCCTAAGGCCACTTGGGATGTGTGTTACCATGACATTATCCTCATGTATAAGGTCATCTAGGCGTGATTGGCTACTGCCCCCTTGTCTGGGGGTAACAAACTGTCAGTCAATCAAAAGAGAGTATTGGCTCGATCCCAGAGAGCTGCGCTCCTGTGGATCACCTAGGCCTATAAGACTATACCAACAGAAGCAACTCAGCCGTACCTCCGCAGTTCTGAGTTCGGTGGATGCTGCAGGGGCCGGCACATTAGCGAAACCGCAACTTCCATGACTGATATAACCTTCGTCGAGGGTTTAGGACCAGTCCTCAAATAAGGAAAACAGACCTGAGGTACGGAAAGCTTCCAACATGCGTACTAGAGTTTAGCATTGATGAATCCAACGACCTGTGATTTGAAGCAGCTGGCCCCGTGCGATAGAGACTTGTTGTTTAGCAAGCCTGTAAGAACAGCTAGCCGATGGGAAATCTTCTCACCGGTTCCTGCTATTCGCCTGATCAGCTTTGACAGCGCGTCGTTCTCTACCGATGAAGTTTACGGCGATCTGACTACTCTGAACGGCCCTCGTGTGTGTGCCCTGAGATAGGAGGGGAGTGGGATGCGCTGTGCAATTAGTTAATAGGCCCATGCTCCGCTGGATGTAAATTGCCTCGGACTCCGAGAATAGGTCCATTGTTCTCCGCGTTAGCACCGGCTCTCGTCCCGACTCTCTCATTTCACAATTATTCACATTTCCGCGGTTCTACCCCCTTCCCCTCTACCCCAGTACATTGCCACGTCACCCTCTAGCCCCCCTTTTTCCCATTTTTATTTTTATTGTGTATACTTTGTTTTCGCGCAGTGGGACCTCAGACTCCGCGTCGCTTTCTCCTCATCCTTCTTCCTTTTCTCCTTTTAATTTCACTTTTGAGCGCCTACAATTGTAGGACGGTGGTGGGTGTGGTGTGGTGTGGGGTTAGAGAGAAGGGTCGGGATTTATCGCTTTCTTTGTTCGGAGGTTGTAACGGAAAATGGATTGCGTGTTTGCGAGCCAGTGCCGCGTCTCAAAAAAATTGTAAAGCAGCGGCAGCAGCAGAAGCAGGAGCCACAGAGCCCCTCAGTTTGCTTTGCAGTCGGAGGTCGTTACGATAAAATATTTCACGAGGGGGCGGCGGCAGAGGAGGTATTCTAGAGCCCTCCCTGGTGACTGTACAGTTACACACAGACTCCCACTAACTTAGCTGCCGACGTTGAATTTGTTAATCGTACGAGCCGCTAAGGATAACGACTTAGGATGTTTGGTCTCATACTCGTTTTGTAAAAGGAGCCTGGGGCAGCCAAAACTTATTGATTGGCTATCTAATTGCCCCTTTAAGAGGATAAGCTGGGGGTTTCCCTCAGCCACCTGCAGATTGACTTGAGCGCGTTATTGGGCGATAGTTCGGAGCTAACAGGGGTTTTTGCCTCGTGTCCTCACAATTTCACACCCTGCACCCGTGGAGTTGGTATTCCCTGATGCGGTGTTCCCACCATTCGCGGACGAAACGCGAGACAACCTTCAAGTCCGTGCTGGAATCTCATCTAGCCACAGCAGAGGCTCACAAGTAAATGCGCTGCTGACTCTGGCGCAGCCTCGCAAAACTCAACTCTGTACCTTTCAATTGCCAATCTTGGCCAGGTGATCAGTGGAAAGGCCTCGTATCATTAGTATACTTGCTCTCTTATGTGTAATAAACAACTTTGACTGCCTTTCGCTGCCAATAGGTAGCCCTGCACTTCTCCTCCCAATTGTCAACCTCCTTGTTCAAGGGTCTGGCTCACTAAGAGGAGTGCAGACCGTTCTCTCGCTAGTATGTTGGCTCCTCATTCCTTTCTATCCACCTGGCACCCAACACAATGTTAAGGTGTTGTCCTTTGCCACAGTCTGCAGACCAGCCAGGCATTCCCAAACCCGCCCCGATGTAAAAGTGTAGGAAACCAGGCCTTAAATGCAGCCATTTTTCGTAGTTAAACCATGGGTGACCACAGTTCCAACGATCGCCCTGCACATCCACAGCACCATCCTCAGGCGCAGTCAACCATCTTCTGCACCCACATCATTGATGAAGCCCTTTACGCTGTTCTCCTCACGTGTGTCCCCCCTGTGAGCTTCCTATCCAGAAAGACTCGCAAATAGCTCACCTCCCGTCGAATTGCCAGCTGGAGTTACTGCATCGTAAGATTGCATTTCCAGGTTTTGTCTGATTGACATACAACCCCTGCTCATTACACCACGCACAGTGTTAATGATAATAGCGAACTGCATCCGCTTCCCAGGATTTACATAGTCCGTCAATCTGCTTGGAATTCTGCATTATTCGTTCACCGTCTCCGTCATTTGGAGATCACAGTGCTGAAACTCGTGTAAAAAATATGTTTTCTGAAAGTTTGAGAAGAGTGTGTGGAGACATATTTTACGCTTGTAGTTTATTTTTGGCATGAATGTTTGTTTAGTGGAATAAAAATAGTGAAAATTTCAGCAATTTGTTGCACAAGTATCGCCTTACTGAGCATTCGTGTAATGGGTACTGCAGAAAACATGGAAGTTGATCATGCTCAAATTTTTGAGTGAGTTTTTTCATAATTTGAAACGATACCAATGTTTTGGAAGAATTTGAATCAATAATTTAAGGTAAAGCAAATGTTTTTGTGGTATTTCGCCTTCCGAGTCTCACGGGCATGAAATATTCTGGCTACGTACTCCCGATCCGTGTACAGGGTATTTTGTCGTAAAGCTACGGGCCACACGAAGCTTTCAACTCCCTGACAAGACTCAACCGCCAATGGCTCATTCTTGACGTGCTTGCAGCGTAGCCCCACCATGTACACTTTTTCTTTTAGATCATAAATAAGTCGTAAACCCCCAGGCTGATATGATACCGCGTTATCTGTGAATGTTGTGCAATTCGTGAGGCTTTATAATAACAACGACAACCCGCAGAAATTGTAGACAGAGCCGTTCCAGGACAACGAAGACATTTAATTCTAGCCGTCACAATCAACCTGCGAATCGAGAACATTCTTACTGTCGATTGAGACGGATGCTGCGACAGATGCGTCATCCGATACCCCGTTTCGATCGGAGGTACGACGGGATAACGTCCTTATCTGGTCGGGCAATAATTGACCGCAAGACGTGCAGCGCCTTGGGATACGCGTAAGTCGCTTTTTTGCTCCAACGAGGGTCAGCTCGCTGCTTTAATTAATGGCGCTCGAATGACCCAGAGTTCGCTTCGTGCATGTTGATTGACTGTTAGTAACGCCGTAGCGCCGAGTCGTGATTTTTGGCGTCATACGCCGTCGTTAACTGCGGAGTGTAGCGACCTTCTTGTAATTCCGTCTTTTTTTTTCAATGTCAAGCTTTTTTGAGAGGTCGAGTCTTCTCGGGCCTATTTGGTGCATCACTTCGCTGGAGGTACAGCTTCCTGCGAAGAACGTAATCGATATCGTGATGCTCTCCAGAAGCCAACTGTTGTACTCCTTCGAGACGATGTATGAGCCGACTAAAAGGGACAGTCGGGTGGGCCCAGCTTGAAAGACAACCTCACCTCTATGAGGTCCCCGCAGGATTACATCCAACGAGGCTTAACTGTGGCTGGGCGTCACAGTGTACTCTGTCGCCACACTGTGCTCACCCTGCAGTAGGGGGTCCAGAATTCCACTGCCGTACTCCCTGCGTGTTCGTATAAGCCGGACTAAAAGGGACACAACTTACACTTCATTCACATACATGACACACTGGGAACCCCTACCTTTAGCTGGGATCGCAGAACACACCCCCCGCAGGAAGGGGTACAGAATTCTCCTGCCGTATCCTCTGCGTGGTCGTTAAAACCGGCCTTAAAGGGGCTTAAAGCTCACGACACTGACATACACAACATATTCCAGATACTAAATACACTGCAACGGCTTGCGTGGCAGAACACACTCACTTGAAACACTCATAATGAGCGAAAGACAGTCCTGGAAGTAGCTCACTAACACCTTTGAGCGATCCCTATATAGGTGCGGCCTTCGGAATGAGGAGGGAAAAACCAGGTTTGAGCGTTCCTGGGGCGGCGGATAGCGGGAGGCCCGCCCACCACATCACTAGTGGCAGAGGGCAGACTCTGAGCAGCAGCCGAAAAATCCCTCATGCGTCTTAGTCCCGGTGGGTGGCGGGAGTGGCAGCTGCGGCGCATGTGGGGGCCTCCCTGACCCTCAACGGACCAGCGAAAGGGGCTAGAATCAATATGCCTGAGGGGAGCTTCCAGGACACTGCCTCGAGCACCTCTCGCTCATACCACGAACACACACAACAAATGAACTCACAAGGATACACTACACCAGTCCGCTTCTTTAATCACCCCCAAATAAGTAAAAACATGACAAAGTCAACTAAAACTTCAGCAGGTAATAAAAACGCCACCTGCGCCTCTTCCTCGGGCTCGCCAAGCTCGACCCCTCCCTCTTCGGACGATGAGCAACCTACTCGTCGTCCAAACAAACAAGGGCGGAAAGAACCGGGCAAACCGCGTTCATCTCCCCTTCTCCCCTAGTAGCCCGGCAACCCGGCTACTACAAGCACACGACACAGCGTGGACCCTAAACTGTCGGACATGGAGCAAATTTGCGCATACGTCCAAATCATCCACGGCCAGCTGGCACGGATGAGGGCCAACGCGACAGGACCTATGCGGGACCTCGTAACTAGTTGCCTCTTCGAAATTTCGAAGCTGGCTATAAAGCTAATGCCCCCAACGACATCGCCCCCTGCCACTCCCCCCCTGCGGGAAACTGTGGCGGCTGTCGTGAGGGAAGAGCTGCGTAGGGCAATTGCCCAGCAGCCAGTGCCACCAGCCCCCCAAACTCGAGGAGCAACAACGAGCCAGGGTAGTACCCCAGGCCCCTCATATGCGGCAGTAGCCGCTACTGCGCCTTCCTCCCCCCCTCATGGAGCTGAGGCGGAATGGCAGCCTGCCAGGGCCAGGAAGCGCAGAGGGAAGCAGAAAAAGGCCCCAACTAAGCAGGAAGTGCAGGCCGAGGGCAGCGCCCCGCCTATGCCTCCGCCCAAAAACAAGGGCAAAAATAAAAATAAAAACCAAAATAAAAAGCCTCCACCGCTTGCCAAACTCCCCCCTAAAAACCCACGACAAAACGTGGTAGTGGTTAGGCGGACATGTGAGGAAGGAGAGGCTGGTCCCTCCAACCCTGACGCAATGGAAGCGCTTATGCGGGGTGTCCCTGCTCCGGACCTCCAAGCTCTGAGTGTCCGAGTGCTAGACATCCGCACCGCAGTAGGAGGTGGCGCCGTCATTGTGACGGAAACGCCAGAAATGGCCAAGGCGCTCACGAGCCACATTTCCACAAAAAAGGAGTTGAAGCTCCAAGCGTCAGCCCCTGGGTCGTTTCCCACGCCTGCTGCTGTGCGACGTGCGGACCGACCTTCAAAGAGGACTTGGCCCAACAAGTTGTTGAGCACAACCCTGCGTTAGGCTTGCAGCCGCAGGATGTCAGGCCTCTCTTCACCAAAAAGCGTGGCAGACAGAAGGATTGGGTGATTGAGGTATCACCCAGCCTGTACAAAAAACTAGAGTGGGCAAGGCACCTCCAAATAGCCTGGCAGCGGTGCGCCATACGAAAGTACCAAGCCCCCACTCAGTGCTACAAATGCCAGCGCTATGGCCACCTGGCAGTGGCCTGTACAAGACCTGTTGTGTGCGCCTGGTGCGCCTTGCCACATCTGAGTAAGGAATGCAAGCGTGATGCTCCCCTCAAGTGTGCCAATTGCGTCGAACGCAAAATCCAACAGGTCGCACACTCTACACGAGACGCACGCTGTACCATTCGTCAGCGAGCGATTGCCCTCCAGGAGTCACGAGTGGATTATGAATAGGTCAAAAACAGTTCGAATCCTTCAGCACAACACAAATAAGAGTTGCCCAGTTATGGCTGAGTTGCTGCAAAATGCACTCAAGAAACGCTGCAGTGTCCTCGCCATACAGGAACCGTACATAGGATCCAAAACTCTTGGTCTCGGATCGCAGGCACGAGTGGTGGCTGGAGCAAGAACGGGAGCCAAGGCAGCAGTAGCCTGCATCGACCCGTCCATTGACATGCTCGCACTCACTCACCTGAACAGCCAGCACGTGGCTGCTGTGCTCATCCGAGCCGGTGGCTTTGAGCTGGTTGTAATATCATTTTACAGGCAATTTGGCGCACCAGTTGCCAACAGCCTTGAACCACTCGAGCGGGCTCTAGCAGGCCTATCAGGACGAACCTGCGTAGTCTGTGCTGATGCAAACGCCAGATCACCATTGTGGGGATCCCCAACCCTGGATGGGGCGGGCGAGGCGTATATAGAGCTGCTCACCAGGTACAACTTGGTTGTTGCCAACGACCCCATGACTGAGGCGACCTATGATGGCCCGGGAGGAAGGTCGTGTATAGACGTCACAGCCGTGTCCCACACCCTGCTACTCAAATTGAAGGGTTGGCGAGTCGTACCAGGTGCAACGCAGAAGCGATCACATGGTTATTGACTTTGCCTTTACGGATGATAACATCCTCTGCAAAGACAGGCGTGAAAAGCGATTCCGCACAAAAAATGCTGACTGGCCGCAATTCTTTAGGGTACTGGAAGGTGAACTGCGTGCCGCAGACACCGACCTAATAGTGCAAGCATCCACACCTGAAGAGGTGGACAGCAAAGTGGACACATTTACCACAGCACTGCACTCTGCTGGGCTCTCTGTACTTGGCCAACAGAAGCACAGGGCGATCAAAGTCCCATGGTGGACTGAGGAACTTAATCCTCAAGCAAAGTGCAAATAGAGCCAGAAGGATGTACCAAAACACTCGTGACCCTGATGCCAGAGCAACACTCCGAACTGCCTTCATCCAAGAGAAGAAGGCCTTCCACCGCGCCATCAAACGAGCCAAACGGCAAGGCTGGCGAAATTTTGTGGAAGCGGAGAGCTCTGAGAACCCCTGGGGCAGACACTACAAGTCCTCCATAGGAAAAGCAAATGTAGAGCAGGTCTTAGCTGCGATGCAAAATGAGTCAGGCTGGGCCTGCAGTATCGAACGTTCACTGGAAACCCTCCTTGAGAAGGCGTTCCCAGATGACCAACTAGCTCGAGACACTGAAGCCCAGAGGGCAGCAAGGGAGCTGATCATGGACCCTCCGAACGAGCCCGACATCCCATTGTGGACAACAGGCGACCTCGGCAGGGCTCTTGCGACCTTAAAGCCCAACAAATCTCCTGGGCCAGATAAAATAGAAAGCAATATGCTAAGGAAGGCTGAGCGGACAATCTCCAGCGGTCTCCTTAATTTATTTAATGACTGTCTGCAGGTCGGACAGTTCCCCACTCAGTGGAAGTCTGCGCGCGTTGTCACTCTTCAAAAGGGAGGCGACCGCAATCAGTCGGACCCGCGATCATGGAGACCACTCAGCCTTCTTTCCATATTAGGCAAAACACTAGAAATCTTGATGTTGCAGTCCCTCGAAGGAGTCTTTGGCCGCAACCTCACAGGCAGGCAATACGGGTGTACCAAAGGAAGGTCCACGCAGGATGTCATTGTCGAGATTCGGCGTGTTTCCCTGCTGGCACCGGCTAAGTACGTCGTAGCAGTTCTGATTGACATCAGAGGAGCGTTTGACAACCTTTGGTGGCCAGCGCTCCTTAATGAACTCAAAGGTAGGGGAATCCCCGCAACCTGTACTCGCTCGTCAGAAGTTACCTGACAGACAGAACTGCTACGATCGAAAGTAGGCATGTCTCCGTCCGGAGAAAGATTGAGAAGGGGTGCCCACAGGGCTCGGTCCTAGGACCAGCACTCTGGAATGCCTTCTTCGAAGGTCTTCAGGAAACTCATGGAGACTGACTGCGAGCCGTACGCCTATGTGGATGACTTGACTGTGCTGATCTTTGCAGAGTCAGTCCGCCAAATTGAAGAAAAAACCCACCACGTGCTCCGCACTGTCAACCAATGGTGCGAGCACGTCAAGATGCAGGTGGCTGAGGAAAAACCCAGCTAATCCTCTTGAAGGGAAAGTGAATAATCCACCCACAATACGCTTTGGCGGCCACAGGCTCCTTCTTGAAAAGCACGTCAAGTATTTAGGAGTGAATATAGGTGAGAGGTGGGGTTTCAACCAACACCTCCAGTCCCTTAAAGGCACTACCATTGCAAGGTTTGCCTCACTGCGTGCCATTACTAAGGCCACTTGGGGTGTGTGTTACCACGACACCATCCTCATGTATAAGGCCATCTATTTAGGTGTGATTGGCTACTGCCCTGTTGTCTGGGGTAGCAAACTAACAGTCAATCAAAAGAGAGTATTGGCCCAATCCCAGAGAGCCGCGCTCCTGTGGATCACCAAGGCCTACAAGACTGTATCAACGGAAGCACTCCAGGTGATCACTGGTCAGTTACCAGTTGATTTGGCTGTTGAGTGCATGATTGACAAGTGGAGAGTGAAACAGGAGCTTCCCCCGCTTTGGGCTGAACTCCGTGCGGATCTCACCACAGAACAGAAACTTGCCGCCATCGATGAATGGGCTCTAGAGAAATGGCAAGCGAGATGGGGATCCTCGTCAAAGGGACGTGATACGTATGAGTTCTTCCCCAACATCCGTGAACGTCTTTCTAGAAAATGGGTTGAGCCAGACCACTGGACGAGCCAGTTCCTCACGGGACATGGTGACTTCAATGCGCGGCTCCACTTCTTTTCTCTGAAAGACTCTCCATTATGCACGTCTTGTGCCTCCAGTGCGGAGGAAACAAGAAACATGTGCTGCTCCACTGTAGTTTCTACAACAGTGAGCGACGGTTGTTGAGAGGGCAAACGAACTTAGCAGCTTTGACTGCTACAAAGGAAGCCTATAACCATTTTGCCAAGTTCGCAAAGAAGGTAATGGCTAAGAAACGTGGTTATAGTTGATCAGTCCTTTTGAAACTTGCCACCCAAGTAAACAGTAAGATCAGGTAGGGAACCAGATTAAGAACTACTCCCAGATGGTACGGGATTCCTCAGGTGGTCACCTCCGTGCGGTAACACACGGGCAACAGCTCTCTACGGTGAGACTGGCTAACGACCACATACCTGCCGTACCTCCACAGGTCTGAGTTCGGTGGATGCTGCAGGGGCCGGCCTCTTGCATATTAGCGAAACCGCAACTTCTATGACTGATATAACCCTCGTCGAGGGTTTAGGTACAGTCATGAAATAAAGAAACAGATCTGTGACCCAGCAATTGTACCTCTGCAGTGTTCATTTCTTCCTCCTTGATACTGCAAACAGCGGTGCTACCTCAAAAATGCGTTATCAGCTACCGAACGTGCATAGAAGCTGATTTCAAGCTTATTGTCCAGCATTAGCAAGCTTAGCCCAGGGGAATGTCAACCAAGAGATGTCCATCTCGTTTTATTACGTTCTCGGCTTCAAAATAGCACTTCTCATCCAGGAGTCATTCCTTCTTTGGAACGATGTTAATAATGAGAGTGGAGAACGTTTAGGGAACATACAGGAGTTCTACTGTCACATTTAGATTTGATAACAGGTACGATCTTCCTGGCTTCACGAGGTAAATGATGAAATCCCGTTCGTGCGTCTACAGGTACCCAATGCGTGAAGTCAATGGAGCGACGTAGTGGTGCAGTCGTGTGCAGGAGGATAGGTCCGAGGCCCTTAGGTGATTTGACCTGGTGAGCTGCCAACTGAAACCACAGCCCCTTTGCTTCATTTCAGATATCTGACCAAGAGGCGTTCTTCCTGCACCTACGCTTTATTCACGCATGGATTCCGACGATTGGGCGTGCCCCCATCTACCACATGAGATAAGGAGCCAGGGTGCATGGGACCTGAACTGCGATCCACTTTTGCCTGGTGAGTGTGTGCAGTGGGTAGCACGTTCTGCCGTCCCTTCGGAGACCTGGTGCTGCTTAGACATGTACGTTCCGATATATGGCGTGTGGGGAGGCAGTACCGGCCTCGCGGCCCGGACCTGCCTCCGCCACATCGGGCAACAAAAGGGGAATGGGACAGAGACTACTTCCAGCGACCCCTCGACCACTGCGATATCTGCAAGATCCCATAAATGGGTACTAGGGATAGGCGGATTTTCCGCCTTTACCCTAGCTGCCTGCAGAGCATCCACCTTGCGTGGACCTTCCCATGGTGCACCAGCTCGCGCCGCGGGCTGTGTACCCCCCCCCCCTCCGTACCATTTTGGGAAAAATATCCCTTTAGGCTAGAATGGTCGCTAGCCCGCCCTAACTTCCGTCCTGACTTACGGCTTTGAGGACCTCCGCCTTGGAGGGGTTTGGACTTGCCCCCCCTCCTTGCCGGAGGACCCCAGGGCCCTGGTTAGCAAAAGTCCTCCGCGTACCGGCAATGCCCGATCACTGGATGGCAGGAGGGGACCCTGCAATTCCAGTTTTCCGTCCCCTTAGTAGAGGTGGCACCAGCCCCCCCCCTGCCCCTATCCACCCACACCGGCACCAAAACACCCACACCCAATAAGTTACAGTCACACCATACCATTCACACACTAAACTAGTTACACACTCACTCAATAAATTACATTCACGCTACCCCCATTCACACTCCACATTCATACCTGCCGGCCGGGGGGGGGGGGCGACAACCCCCAGCTGGCCTCGAGCCCACCCACTCATAAGTGGACGCATCAACCACATGAGATAAGGAGCCAGGGTGCATGGGACCTGAACTGCGATCCACTTTTGCCTGGTGAGTGTGTGCAGTGGGTAGCACGTTCTGCCGTTCCTTCGGAGACCTGGTGCTGCTTAGACAAGGACTTCCTTATGGACCCAGTTTCCAGTGCTCGACAGAACCTCGCCTATAACGTGAAAAGGAAGACTTAAATTAAGTTCCTTCGCCACGACTCCAGCAGGCACGTCATGTAGGTGAGGTTGTCTTGACCAGTAGGGGTTAAGTCGAGTAAGCTTCCTTTTTTCCTCTCTGTCTCTTTCCCTCGGTGCCAGGTGTCAGCAGAAGCTAAGCCTTTGTTGGAAAGGGAGCTTGCGATATATTCGCATGTCTGGTCTACCGTCAAGATGCAGGTGGCTGAGGAAAAAACCCAGCTAATCCTCTTGAAGGGGAAAGTGAATAATCCACCCACAATACGCTTTGGTGGCCACAGGCTCCTTCTTGAAAAGCACGTCAAGTATTTAGGAGTGAATATAGGTGAGAGGTGGGGTTTCAACCAACACCTACAGTCCCTTAAAGGCACTACCATTGCAAGGTTTGCCTCACTGCGTGCCATTACTAAGGCCACTTGGGGTGTGTGTTACCACGACACCATCCTCATGTATAAGGCCATCTATTTAGTTGTGATTGGCTACTGCCCCGTTGTCTGGTGTAGCAAACTAACAGTCAATCAAAAGAGAGTATTGGCCCAATCCCAGAGAGCCGCGCTCCTGTGGATCACCAAGGCCTACAAGACTGTATCAACGGAAGCACTCCAGGTGATCACTGGTCAGTTACCAGTTGATTTGGCTGTTGAGTGCATGATTGACAAGTGGAGAGTGAAACGGGAGCTTCCCCCGCTTTGGGCTGAACTCCGTGCGGATCTCACCACAGAACAGAAACTTGCCGCCATCGATGAATGGGCTCTACAGAAATGGCAAGCGAGATGGGAATCCTCGTCAAAGGGACGTGATACGTATGAGTTCTTCCCCAACATCCGTGAACGTCTTTCTAGAAAATGGGTTGAGCCAGACCACTGGACGAGCCAGTTCCTCACGGGACATGGTGACTTCAATGCGCGGCTCCACTCCTTTTCTCTGAAAGACTCTCCATTATGCACATCTTGTGCCTCCAGTGCGGAGGAAACAAGAAACCATGTGCTGCTCCACTGTAGTTTCTACAACAGTGAGCGACGGTTGTTGGGTGGGCAAACGAACTTAGCAGCATTAACTGCTACAAAGGAAGCCTACAACCATTTTGCAAAGTTCGCAAAGAAGGTAATGGCTAAGAAACGTGGTTATAGTTGATCTGTCCTTTTGAAACTTGCCACCCAAGTAAAAAGTAAGATCAGGTAGGGAACCAGATTATGAACTACTCCCAGATGGTACGGGATTCCTCAGGTGGTCACCTCCGCGCGGTAACACACGGGCAACAGCTCTCTACGGTGAGACTGGCTAACGACCAAATACCAGCCGTACCTCCACAGGTCTGAGTTCGGTGGATGCTGCAGGGGCCGGCCTCTTGCATATTAGCGAAACCGCAACTTCTATGACTGATATAACCCTCGTCGAGGGTTTAGGTACAGTCATCAAATAAAGAAACAGACCTGTCTGGTTCTTCCTCCGTCATGAATATAGCAAATTAAAGCAGCCTGCAGTATACAGTTCTTTTTCTCGTTCCACGTCTTTGTATCGGGGTTGTTCCCGCCCTCCCCAAAGCGTGCCAATACAGTGAAGTACTTACGCTACTGCGCATGCGGCACGTTGTACTCGAGTTTCCTGTATAAAGCTCTGAGGACATTCGACGTGCCCTGTTTCGTCGATTGGAAACGAAATGGTGAACAGAGTAAACCGCCGAACAGGAGCTATTTCTTAAAATAAATCCCGTTTATATTTGGATAAGGTTTTGGGCGAGAGGACGGTACCGTTTTGGGAGGGATTCAACTTCCGAACAGTTTGTCACTTTTGCCACGTTAATTGCGGGAACTTTCTAGGCACGTAATTTAATGATTCTTGTAGGTCTGGACCGCTTTTCTCGGGCGCGTCCCTTCCCTCGTCGTTCTCCTTCATCCCCAGACAACGACGTCCCGTCACTAGTGATATATTGAGGTTAACGTGTATTTGGAGACTCTCGGGACGGGCCGCTTAATCCGGATCAGGCTGATTTTGATCGACCTAATTCGGTATAGTCAATTCAGCTGTTGTCTGCTCTTATACATCCCCAGCGCGATAATCCGGCAGAGGTACGGTCGCTGGAACTAAGTGTTCGGTAAAACAAAGCTCACAGAACAGCCTTTTGGCGTTCAATCACTGACAGTCTCAAGGCTGAAGTGAGCGATTGAATTCAAAGAATCTTCCAATAACTGTTATACAACCTTGAGATTACAATAAGGTTATATTGTACCATATTGAACCATGTTTGGCAATGCCTCTGCCACTTCTGCCAACTAGTCTGGTAATAGTCTACGAGGGCTCTGGCGGATCGGTATATCAGGCTCAACTACAATTACGGTTACTAGTAGCAAACTTATCGGCGTATTCCCGGATTAGGGCACCTCCCTTGACTTGTTACTGACGATCCTTGTACTGCCCGCCTGTTGAGCTCATGGTGCGGAATACTCACTTCTCCTTTGAGCCCAGTCCTAGAATATCTTCCAATCGCATGGACATCCACTTGTCGGATAGATTCTTCCGTTTTTATTACTTTCCTTGGCTCTACGAAGTAGAAAGGAAAGTTATGTAATCGGCTGAAAAAAAAATTTTGAGTTTTCTTCAGACCTTTACGTTTCAGACCCTCCTGAGTCCGAAAAACACTATTTGGGAAAATGGTCTGTGTGTATGTGTGTCTGTGTGTCTATATACGATTTTTAGAGAAAGCCCTTGTACCAAATCAGCTGAAACTTGATATCTCGCTCGCAGGTTACCATGGGACGCCAAAATAAGGGTATGAACAAAATCCACCGAAAGTTAACTATAGTTATCATACTGATCAAAACACCGAATTTTTTTTCTCAAAAACCGCTTTAACGATTTTGATTAAATTTTTTATATAGGTAGCTCTTAGTAAGGCAATTATACCATAAAATTCCCATTCGTGGGAAAATGACGAGAGCAGCATAATAAATTATTAAAATTTTCGACGAAAAGCGTTTTTAGCGCAGTTTTTTTCTTATAAACTCCGCTGGAATTTTTGTAGAATGTTATAATGCATTAGTATTGTAGTCCAATCCAATACCTAAAGGGTGAGTGTTTAAAAACGCTCATGAGATACATGGGGCTCACTCCAGAAATTCCTGAATTTCAACTTTTGCCGTTTCATTTACTACCAGTTCTAAACTTTTTACCCAATAACTCTGCAAAAGTAATTACTATCCTTCTCAAAAAAATTGTGTTTACAGCCTCATTAATTATCTGTGTACCAATTGCTCAATAATGGTGTTGCAATGAGTACGATCAGCACAATAAAATCTGGAACTGTAAGCGCTACCGCTTCCTGCTGCCGTAAAGCGTTGTTTGACCAAGTTCAAATTAACAGAGTGATAAATGAATTGATTAAATAGAATTAGCCATGTACAAAGTGAATTGACGTAGAGCTAAGGAAAGTTGTGTGTTGCAACGCACCAGATATTTAATTCTGCAGCTGCTGTGTGGCAGGTCACACAGAAACCATAACAGCAATATTTATATTCCCTGTTATCCCATTATTATTTACACACTTATCGCTTCGATCCTGCAGCATCGTCTTCAGGAGCTCACACATTCCACATCTGTCGCACATTTAATGAGAACTAGAATAACGATGATTAACAAGCAGGAAGAGATTTCACGTTAGAGGCTGAATGGATTTGTACCTTTTGAACACTTCCTCGGCCTCGCTCAGCCCCACTAAACTCTGGCTTTCGGCAGCTACTCCGTCAATGTCGACTCACGCGCCGGTCAACGATGTTGGTTGTTCTAGCGGCTCGTCTGGCGACGCTGAGTCTAGAACTCGCACCCAAACAAACTCTTCGCTACCAAACCGCATTACGAAGCGTTCGCCGAGGATGGAGGCCGTCATCTCAAAGTCGACACGAAGCCGCAATTTTGAAAAATGTCGTCAGTAATTGTTCGTAGCTCCGCCTTGCCAGGAGAGGCGCTGGACTGCCATTCAGGTGCTCAGGTACTCGAACGTCCCTTTTTGCCTTTTGTGGTTAATTCTCCTTCTTCCTCCTATTCAAAGAATTCTCTGTTGAACGGAATCTGAATAGATCTTCGAGGGAGGGGACTTTCTTTTTTTCTATTCAACCGACGTTATTCAATTGGACTGAAGGAACTCGAGAAGATAAGTGAGGGAGGAAAAGGGAGTCGTAAGTGGGCTCCTGACACTAAAGATAGAGACAGCCGTTCAGCAATAGCTTTGCCTATTCTATTAAAAAAAAGATTGGTAGAACCTGATTCAAAGAGGACAAATTTATCGCGACTCCCTCCACCCTCCATCATCACGACATCCTGTGGAAGTATACCGGCCGCTCCATAATTGAACCAATCGAAATGAACCTACTGCCTCCTTGGACTCAACTGGAATCTCGACAGGCGTACGTTTGACGTATTAACCAGCGTAGGAGTGGCAACGTGGGACTTGAAGGACGCGCTTTTGAATCCGTGTTGTTCACAGGCACACCATACCGACCATTACTCGAACGGGTTTATTCTATGTTCATATGAACATGGTGCAACTCAGTACCGATTGTGCGGAAGGTTCCAAAGCCAAATCGTGTCACGACCTTCATTGAGCCACCGTTGATTAGGTAATTAGTGAGAAGGCCAAGTTCATTTTCTGGATACGTCGGGTTTTTTGGGTGGCCCGTGAGTTCGCTCCTGTGTATTGAGAACCGTTTAGCACTTCGCTTCAGGTTGGGTGTCATTGCGATTGCAGCGTGCCGCCATTTCCATACATCATCCCACATTACCCAGCAGTTTTTGGAGGTTTAGGCAGCGATGGTTCCCCCATGCCTTCATCCTTGCAAGATACTGGCCCCGGATAAGCTGAAGCGAAATGGATCAATGCACTTCCTGTTTGGAATAGAACGTGTCCTGAACCAATGCCTCTGGCGTGAGAAGATGGAAAGAGAAGCATCATTCACCATCGCCTTGCAGTGCTGGCAATTTAGGCTCGTAGCCTACCAATTCGGTCCAGGCATGCCTCAAATGCTCCACGTCCAGTTAGGAACTGGGAGAGGTAGAAATCAGCCACGTCATGGCATGGTTTGAGGAGCAACGTACGTAGATGTAATCTCCTCAATTTCTGGAAGTTGGACGATACCTCGCTAGATGGTGCTAACCCTCCCTCTATCACAAGATTTCAACTTTCCACTGGCGGTTTTGAATGGGTTTATGAACCACCTTTGTGCCTTTTCCATATTCTATTCACATAACCCCGGGGAAAATTACTGAATTCCAGCCTCAGCAAAGGACGTACCTGATCATCGCTACAGTTTTATGTCGAACTCAGTTGACACACTATTAACAAAAATCAATACTCATAGTATATTTATGTAAATAATTTATTTGGACGAAGTTAAACGATACCAAAACTTGACTATCATAATTAACCAGCTCCCCCAGACTCATTACATTCTTCGGCTTGTAATGGTTCGCGATGGGATGCCGATGGTTGCAAAACTGTTGCCGCCACCCGTGCAGTTCGTCGCTGTTTATAAAAGCGGAGGAGCCACATTTTCATCAGAACGGCTACCAACATCGCTTACGAATCTCTCCCATTTTTTAAGTCAGTGAACAAGTACTTAAAGTCCCTTTATATTGTGTGAAGTAAGGTAAGCGATCAGAGCTTGCTGTTTCATTTTCCCCATTGCCCCTTTCTTGTCATTTACTACAATCCGAGCATAGATTATTTATTTCATTCTAAAAAGGAGTTCATTTCATTTCATTTCTATTTTTTCCTGGTTAAATTCAAGTGGGTTGGTTCATAATTTCATTTCCCAGTACTTTCCTGAGAGGCATTATTTTGTTTATTTTACATCAAGTGAGTATATTTAACTTGTTCGTCTTTTGGGCCCTGACACGACTTTCACTCGTGTCCTGTACACGGGTAATTCTGTAAAAGAATTCCCCAAGTTCGTCACAGGCTGGAAACTGTTTCACGCATAAAGGCTCCAGCAATAAGTGAAGCTTCTAACGAACATACAGTCCACAGTATTTTGGCGAAATGACGAGGTAGGTGAGAAGGGGGTGGTTATGTGACACAGAGCGACCGGGCGTGCAGGTAGTCATAGTCGTAGGATGTGGGGACGTGAGAAGTTAGGCTCGAGCAGCTGGGGGCAGCATAGGGAGTGTACGTTCCAGAGTGATAGGCCCGAGACAGTGCCGTAGATTGGCGTCGGTGGGTAAGTGTAGGGCTTGAGCTGGCTTGCATCCATGGAGAGCGTCGGCCACGGTGCGATGGGCTGGAGATGTCAGGAGGAGGAGGGTGAAACTCGGTACTGGACGAGAAAGTGCAAACAGACGCCTACCTATAGTTAGTTGTCGACCGATTTCCCCCTTTCGGCGGCATCCCACAGGCACCTTCTGGTTGGGTATAGGGTTTCTACTAATTTGGTTCAGCTGTTCTCAGGCATTTCATTTTTTCCCCTTTTAGCTACACAAAGGATAGGGAACGTACGGCGATCGTTTCATAAAATAAGTTTCTTTCAGATATTTACGATTTGAGGTCTATTGACTAATTCGCTCGGAACGCGTCTTGGTGACGTCAATCTTGAGTTAGTGGTGGAACTGCTATTGATTTGCCTTCAACGCACGAATTATAGGAGTTGACGTGCACACAACGAAGTGCGATGTGATTTCAACTATCGACAACAAACTGTGTGGGAACTGCCATAACAAAAACGCAGATTGAGCCGACCGCTCAATGGCATTAGAATCCTGTCCACTTCAAGACCAACTTATTAAGACGTAACACAGACAACTGGTAACGATATCGAAATCTGAATACCTTTCCCACCGCGCACAATAAACACCGGCGCATAAAAGAACCACCCGTGGAGGAAGAGCGGTGGGGTGGGGGAACACAGAGAGGGTCCAGCAGATGCGTCACACAAAACCCTCTTCTGAATGAATGGGTCTTTTCAGGAATCGTTAACGGAAAAGACCTGGAAGATTGACGACCACAGATTTCTATTTCAGAGCCGAACTCCGGAGGATTCAAACTGCCTGTGTCCGCGTTAATTACCGTTTCCGCACTTCAGCAGCCATTAGACCCCTTGTCCGCGCGTTGATATCTTCATACTATTCACCAGACCCTACCCTCGACTGCGATGCATGCTCTCGCTCTGCCTTTTCGTATTGATACAATATCCCGTTACTAGTGCCCTTAATGATCATTTTCCTCCCACCGCTCATTACCACCGATTTGCAGCCCAACTGAGCTTTTGCTCGTCCGTCGTTTTCGTTGCTACCGAGTGTCGCGTTACGAAACGCGGGATTGCCGACAAAAGCCTAGTTCCGAACAGTTGCGGGGCATTTGATTACGGCTTACCGTTGTCTTTTGACAGTTCAAGACGTTGATGATTAAACTGTCGCGTGTCCCCTGGAACAGACCAAGTGTGGTGCGACGCAGCGCAGGACGTGCCTGAATTTTCCATTTCCCTACTTACTTATCCAACCTGTAACTGAATCTCTAAGTTAACTGTACCGTCCAAAGGACTGTTCCAGCGCAACGACATTTCCCCACATACTGAGAGGGCTTCGCTATCGTTTCTCCTCCTTGTCGCCAACCTTATCACTGTCACGAGGGGTGGTAGTTAGGGCTCGAGAACCTAATTCGAGGTGGCAAGTGGTCCCCATATCCAAACCGAGGTTCTCTCTCCATTTCTGCTGTCCACGGAAGCAAGGAGGAGCTGAGGTGCGGTTGTGGCAATTACCCTGTGGCCCTGTGGAGGAGAGGTGTCCTCAGCAGGAGGAGCCAAGAAAGGAGTTATGATGCTGGTGGAGTGGCAGCACAGCGAACTTGTTCGGTGCATTCATCAAACGTCTTCTGATAGCTAACCGCTCCGCAATGGCCTAGATCGGTTGGATACAAACAGCCAATATCGTATAGCGTCATTAAAACAGCCAGCTATTTATTACTTGGCTTGTGCTATGCGATCGTTGCCCTCGCATCAGCTCCCCACCCCTTGGTTCCTGAGGACACCTCCCCAGAGTACCTGCCACAACTGCGCCTCCACTGATCTCTCCTTCATCGTCATCGGTCAGGTAAATGTCAGAATAATCGGACGCTTGGTCCTGAAGCACTTCCACACTTACGTGACAAGCATCTCCTTCGAGGTGTCGGCTTGAGTACAAACGGTTTGAGCCTGGATGTGCAAACTGTGGATGTCTTACCACTGAGCTTAAGTGCTACTACGTTTTGAGGCGAATTGACGTGAGTTATGACGAAAGGTCTTGCCCAGAATTTGGCGAACCTCTTAGTTTTTCCTTGACATTGTGAATGCTGTTTATTCTCGGCAAACCATACATGTCCACTGCACTCCAGAGAACCAGTAGGGTTGCACGGAGGTCTTACACATTCAGTGCGACCACTACTGACACAATTTGTTAAGAGGCGTTTGGAAATGTTTGCCGCTGGTAACGTCAATACGAAAGGGACCATGCCACCTTTTCAACACTGTTAGGAAGAAGGGGGTCGTACCTTCCAAAAGTCATCTGTACAGGCACTAATGAGAGGAATTTCCCCTGCTAAATACCCTCAATCCTTTAACGTCCGAATGATGAAAAACTTGCTCCCCCCCCCCTCCATCCCGCCAATCAGGAGTCACGAGTGACTATGAATATGCCAACAAGACACGAAATACAAGAGCTTGCCGACCGTAGCATTTTTTCAATCGAAAATCCTAGGTCTAGGATCACTATCACGTGGTTGGATCAAGAGCAGCAAGCTCGCTCCGACTCACCTGTACAGTCGGCGTTTGGTCGCAGTATTTACCGTCATAACAGAAGATTCTAAGATAGGAAGCTTTGCCTAACTACCTTGTTCGAGGTGGGGTAGTAGTTGTGGGAACACCCAGTAGTCAGATCAGAGAGGTAGCAAAGGCAATGGCGACATGAGTCGTCGAGGAACATCATTGTAGCGAGTCAACTCCTAGTCACCATTGCCGTCGTTTTGAATGGTGTTGGTGGGGAGGAGTGGGGCTGTGTGTAACGCTGAGGACCAGGGGAGCATTAATTTTCCTGAACGCGTTCCCAAAAGTTCCCGTCTGTTTCCGGAACCAAAACATCAATCGCCCTTCTACAGGACGCATTCCGCAGTTACTCGTCTGGTTATACAGTTACAGCGTCGACAGAACTGACACAAAGCGTGTGGCAGCAATAAATTCCCTAGGAAAAAAAGAGTTTACGTCTTCTAAATCGACCGTTACGAATAATTGGCTTCAAATCGCCCTTTTCCAGATACTCGCTGACGACAATCGCAAGCTGCACGCCCCATTGCATTCGTCGGGGTCTCTTCCTGACTCTGGCTCAATGGAGCTCTTTTCTTCGTGCGACCCTAGCGGGGGAGTCCTGAGGCGTCTCACCCGGCCAAATGAATGTAACGCGTGCGACGGGGCTGTCAAATCTAACGACCTGACGTCCTGTTCACTGACAATTGTTCTAAAGATGTTCACAAGCACTCGGTTTTCTTGCTCCATAGTTTCAGTAACAACTAGATAATTTGCTGAATTCAAACAACTGTCATCTCTAAGAACTGATCACATAATAATAGTCGTGACGCGGGTACGGTCAACCAAATAAATTCCAAAACACTATGCCCTTTCTACATGGAAAGTTCTGTAGTTACCCTGGTACCCTGCTATCGTAGTCTAGTGGTCGAAGACGAAGATTCGCATTCCCAGGAAACTCGGGCTTGGGATCAGTGCTCGGAGCTGTAATTTTTGCCCGAGTCAGAGTAGGTACGTGTTGGCGCTGGTTGAGCACCACTCACTTCGCTTCCCTTTAAACCTGGATGCTGGTTTTGAGAGTAATGGAGGTTGTTGGTATTGGTTGTGTGGGCTACTAGCGCATCTCCATCACCAGTGCTGCCAATGTCAATGAGACTGTGGGATGTGGTGTCTGCGATAGTATTGGTGCGCCAGGTAGACTGTTACTCCGCCAGATGAAGCGTCAAATTTGCTCTTCAGGAGTTCCTCTAGAGATATCCTCGTTTGAAGTCTTGCTATACGTTATAGCCTGGTTCCCTGGGCTACTTGAGGGGCTCAGTGCGTATGGGCATTAGCTTTTTTCAATGGCTGCCACTTGGTCACCATTTGGGCTGGTACTCATTAGGGATTTTGGGTTCCCCTTCCCCCCTCCCCTTGGGTGAGCAACCTTCAGGACTTCCTTCCGCTCACAATGATCGTATTTCAGTCAATCGTTATATCGTTGTGTCTGAAATACTTTACAGATGTCAGTGTCATTTACAGTAAGTGCCTATTGCCTGCTTTTACCCAGCTGTAGAAGAGTTCATTCCCTGAGCCTACCAGGGTTGTGTGGGACTGCAGAGTCCCACTTCAATGTGGGGGTACTGTAGCCTGTTGTGTACGTGAGAATAAGTGTGTATTTTGTTCCTATAAGCCCGGCTCTTACAGATGCACAGGGAATACAGCAGCGAAATAGTGGACCCGTAACTGCTGGGTGAGCACAGTGTGGTGTTTAATGTGCCTGACTTGAGCCTCGCCAGTGGCGTCCAGCTGTGTTGACGAGTAGAGGCTAATAGCACCCCTGATTCCTTTCCTTTCTGTCCCAATTTATGCACTTTCGAGATTACAAGCTCTGTGAGCTGCAGTGGTGATAAATGAGTGTTGAGAAAATGAAAGCGTCACGAGTTCTATCCTTTTGGACATTTTAGGTTTCTATGTCATATTGGTAGTAATTGAAGTTCTTTTTCATCTTTTAATCATAGGCTTGATTACGTTAACATGATTTACAGTGATCTGAGGTTAGTTCAACAAACACCTCTTTTCTCTCTTGTAGGAGTGTTAGGTTTCATATTTACTTGCTCTGTTGGGGGCAGTGATTGAAGATGAGTGATGGTAAGAGGTTCATCCGAATGATACCTCCCTATGTTCTGTGGGTTGCACTGATCCAAGTTTAGGGACGAGATTGTCACGTTACGAGTGACCAGTTTTTATCTTTTGGCAAATCTGAGGTTTCTTCAGGTTTCTCGAAGACTTTCTGTAGTGTACATTGATTTAAGGTTATTGACAAAGCAGTGTTAACATGGTGAGCGATGCGTCTCTTCAGCAACAAGCGAGTTCTGTCAAGTTCTCTAGCGACCGTAAATTGATTGCTCTGGCGGATGGATCCCGGTGGTCGGGCGAATTCAGATTCCTTCTTTTTATTTTTTTTCTCCGACACCCAACCAACGCGACACTTGTTCATTTACATATCCAGCCGGCCATCTTTGATTCCTCGGCAATTCCTGAGGACCGGTCGGTCTCCCACCGCAGGGAGGCAACTTCTCATCTCAAGTGGGGCTCCGAGTCCACCAATTGGCTCGAGGACACTTCATCACTCCGGGGGATACTTCACTTCTTATTCCTCGTAGGATCGTAGTTCGGAAAACGGGCCTTGGGCGGTGTTTAGCGAGGTGTGGTGCGGTGGGGGAGCGTTTTAGATGGAAGGTTTCGAGGCTCACGGGATGAGTCTGGGGGCTCCGTTATTGGCTCGAGCCTCCGTTGAAAAGCTTTCAGGTTTTTCCTTTTCCAGACTCGTTCACTTCCTAGCGATGGCTACTCAAGACTGTACTTATCCGTTACCTTAAAACACTTTCAATCGACCGAAAAGTTTAATGCTCGCTACTCAGTTCCTAGCTGATCTCTTTCCAGGCCGTTCCACCCCCCCCCCCCCCCCAAACCAACCACTTGCCGCCATACAACCCGCTCCACACGTCCCATTAGCGACCTACCCCCGTCAGTATTCGGTTAATGCTTCGGGAAATTCCGCCACTTTTCCTTCTCCGCTTTTCCACCGTCTCAAACGGAGTTTCGCACCTTCGTGTTGCCGTGTCGCCGCAGACACACTCGACGTCCTAATTGAGTCTGTGATCTTCATTTACTGCTGTCAACACACCTGTTGGGTGACGACCCAGTTCCCTCGGTAATTATTGCTACGTTATTCCGTCTACAGCGTCCGAACAAAGCAGATGTTTTGACTGGTCGTCCGCATCATGGAAATCGACTCTCTTCGGCTTGAACTTTTTGGTATTGACTGTCCAACATGCTGCATAATTCTGAATTAGGTTAATTCATTCGTTGACGATTTGGCAGATCTTGTCACGAAAACGGTGAGCTTTAGATGCTGGGAGTTTGGAGAAGTCCAGCATTCGGGTTAACGAACGATTCGGCATCACGACAATCTGGTGGCATAGGACGCCTTGACGAATACGCCAATATTTTTTCTACTCAGTTGTAAAGCACTTAATGTTTCGGAATTTATTGGGATGCTACTACTTATGGCACCCCGGGAGTGACAACTTTTCTTTATTACTGAACAACCATTCACTGTGACTACAAATCGGCCTATTCAGTGGGCGTGCATGAGTCACCTCATGTATTCCTGGTATTACCCCCAGCTCTTGAGCAGCTGGTGTTCTCTGGTGCCCCAGCGTTCGCACAAACCGCTAGACGACCTTGTGGTCTATCCCTGCAACCTCCTCCGGCTGCAGCTGAGGAAACCCAAGCACTCTGAGGTGGCCCGCTGCCAGCACACTGCCTCGCAGAGTCTAGAACTCTGTACCTCTCACTTACCAATCTTGGCCTGGTGATACGTTAGTGGACAATGACCCAGTTTTCCTTTGCCAAGGTCTTCAGGACAGTCAGGCATTCCCAAACCAGCCCCTACGAGATGGTATAGGAAGCCAGGGCCGTAAGTGCTGCCTGATAGTCCGACATAATATAAATTTCCGTTTCAGGCTCCTGCTCAGCAGGTGCTGCACACCCACTGTCACTGTGAAGCCTGGAAAACTGTAGCCAGTGGACCCAGTCGTATCGCTGTCCGTATCCCTGGCCAGTAAACTCCTGCTAGACCACTTCCCACTTTTTTTTCTTTTTTTTTCGGACGCTTCCGGGGAGGGGAAATCTTCAAAAGACACCCAAATGGGTAGTGTCGAATTTTTACTGACTAAAACCCCTCCCCCGCGGTTGCCAACCCGGAGGTTCTAAACCAGAAGGATGGGAGGCCAGCCTGCAGATGCAGGGGGACTCATGTGTGATGCGGGGAGGGCGGGACGGGGTTAGCCTGGAGCAGGGCCTACGGACGATGTCCGAGGCGTTGGGGGCATATTGTGTGAGGCAGCTGATGGACGGGTTGGGGTGACCCGCCACTGAGTTGCGGAGGTTGAGGCGGCTGCGCTGAGCGAAGGGAGGCCTGTTTCCTTCAGGAGCTGCCGGCTTCTGATGTAGCGGGGTGAGCGGAGGACTCTTCGAAGGGACTTCATGTAGGTGCCCTCGAGTTGGCGAAGGGAGGAGGCCGTGCCCCAGACGGGGAGAGCGTAGGTGCTGATGCTCCTGATGGCGTTGAAGACACGGAGTTTCGTTGGATGTGAGACCTTTCTGTTGTTGAAGAACGGCCGGAGAGCAATGAAGGCACCGTTGATTTTGGCACGAACTGCGAGGGTTTGCCTGTACCAGTTGAGTTTCCTGTCGAAGATGACACCGAGGTACTTGGCCTGGTGTTTCCATGGGATTGGATGGTTTCCCGCTTGGATGTGGGCGGGGGGGATGTTACGGCGGGAGAAGAAGACTGCTTCTGATTTGGATTCGTTGAGGCGTAGTCCCCATTTGTGGTACCAGCTGAGCAGGGACGGCAGGAACTCATTCATGACTGGGCCACTTCCCACTGACCCGTCTGTATAATATACCATGTCCCTAACCTCAAGAGTGGGGACCCCTCCCCCCTCTGTAAATTCTGAGTCGATTAGCACACCGCATTATGGGACGTCATACTCCTGCCCCTATCAATTTCCCCACAGTTCACAAATTCCGAGTACACAAAAATATGCAAAAATAGACGTTTCCTCGAAGAAAGGTTTAGGGCATTAAATGAATTCACCGCGTAATAACTAAACGTTTGTCTACAAAATTATATTTTTTTAGGAACAGCTATAAAAAAAACCGCTACAATAAGTGTTCATGTCTGCAGCGGACGTTAGGAATACTGGGAGTGCAGAGGCGACGAAGGTCTACAGTCAAAGTGCTACGTTGTTCGACTTGAAGTTGAAGCGTGAGCAATTCAAGGAGAATTTTAGGAAGTATTTGGGTATGGGGGCATGTCATTTCCATCTCTCGTTCTCGATTCCAGCAGCTATGTTCGCTAATGGACTACGAACGTGAGGCGTTCTCGTGTCGGCAGAGTCGTGTGTCAATTTATCGTTCAAGTATTGAATACGTGAGTTCGACGCTGTTGTCATTCCGACCCTCAACGTCGATGTCCGAACTCCGCGATGTAAAAGCCTTCAAGAGCTAGAGAACGCCGCACGACTCGGTTGAAATTTACAAGGCAACTTAAATGTGAGCGTTTTACTGCAGGATTTTACGTTGTAAGCGTTTCAACTCTTCAGGAATCCAGTCCCCCGTCCGATAGGGCAGGGGATCCCATTACACTCTGTTCGAGTAAAAGTTGTCTAATTAATTCTAACGGACGATGAGGGTGAGGGACAAGTGGAAGCGTTAGCGAAGGGAGGTGTGGTGTTAGTGTTGGTGGCGTCGGCGGAGGGATGGCAAGGTCTAAAGAGCGCGGGGGGAGGAGGAGAGGAAGGTCGAGGGAGCAAACAATAGGACGAAGGCCATAATTCGTCAGGAAGATAATGCATGGCGATGGGTTGGGAGGGAGTAGAGCTGCGAAAGGGTGAAGAACAGAGCGGGGAGCTATGGAGCTGATTACAATGTCAGCGAAGCCTTTAAGCGCAAACTCATTCCACAAACACATAGTTCTCTATGGGGTCTGAGTCGAAAGGGTGAGTCGTGGGCTCGACGAAGGGGGTTGAATTACACAACTTGGCCCATTACCCAGGGCCCGGGAGGAGTACTCGCCAAAGACAAAAGCGGTTCAGGATACGCCGTGATTACGAGGGACCGCGATTTGGGGCATCGACAAGCTTCCAGCGATATTTTTCTTTGCGGGTGCTGGACAGTGCCTTATCTGTATAATCCTGTTGTGGAAGTCAACGAACTAAGGAGTTGGTTAGATACTGAACAGCTTCACTAATACTACAATACAGGGAGTTGACCAAATATTCAATCTTCCACAAAACCCAGGGGTAGTCTGTCTATCACTTAGATTTATAAAATATCTGGTACGTAGCTCCACACAACTCTCTGCAACTCCAGTAAATTTGACGATTTGTTATACACACGAGCGCTCACCATGTTTACGGATTAAGCTGTTTTTTTGCTTTGTTCGCGATATCTCGAAGGCTTGAAAATGAAGTTATGAAGAATTCTACAACTGTAGTAGTTTGGCTGAAGTACGAAGGCTGCAGTGCTTACTAATAGCGGGGCAGAGGTTATGAAGGTGGTGTACAGACTCACCAGGATAATCTACTGCTGGCGACTGGTGGGAACCTGGATATATTCAGGAGCTTGGAAACCCTTACGGAGCATGGCATGGCCACTGACATGATGGTGCCCATGAATGAGTTCAATAGGGAATACAACGTGCAACCAGAAGGAAGCCTGTGGAACAGAGAAAGTAGTCAGTTTTGGTATCAACATCTACGCAGATGGATGGAAAAATCCAGAGGGAACGGGCTCTGGGTTGTGAATAAGAGTGGGAGGAATGGGACATACATTGCCCTGGGTCCCACTCCAACGGTTTTTCAAGCAGAGATTTGAACTATCATAATGCATGAAGGAGACTGTAGCAATAACACTATCTGTTGGGCGTACAAATGGGGGAGCTTGAAACTGCAAAATAAATTAACGTGTTCAGCATGAGTCAGGACTGTATTATACTTGATAGGAAGCGATAACTGGTTGAGTATGAGTATATAAACGAGCGTACTAAGAGAGAGAGAGAGTTGGGTTGGGAGTATCGCGAGCGAATCGTTCGATCTGTATTGTAGGAGAACTGGGAGACGACTGTATCACGAGAGTTGTAGGATGACGGACTTGGAAGGAGCTGTCTGTTGAGAAGAGGAATCTAAAATTAAGGGTCGGAAAGGTAGATGGGGAAAGTCCTGAGAGGCTGGGTTTCCACAGGTACAAACAAAAAGGTTGAGAGTATCGTTAGGTGTGAGTGCAGATATTCCAGAGATCAAAGACCCAGCTAATTCGGCCTTCCAAATACTATCAACATAATGAGTGCACAACGTCAAAACAGGTGAGGGTGCAGGATGTGGCTTAATTCCTTAGCAAACTCTAATAGAGTTCACGCTTATTGGATTCCTGCGCATAAGGAGATCACGGGTCATGAGAAAACGCACCATCTGGCCAGACTTGGTTCGCGTACTGTACCTATAGCTGTGGGAATTCTCTGTCACTAATCAAGAGACCTGTGGGAGAATGTGCCAGAAAAATGTATCAGAGGGTCTCGAATGCCCTAGGGGTGAAGCACGAGATAAGATGAAGCCTTCTGAGGATGGCGAGGAAAGACGTAAGGCAGACTGTGGGGATCATCACAGGCCTCTACAAAATGAACAAACACATCGACCTTCCTCGGCGCAGGAAGGGGACTCCCTACAGTCCTGGCCCCTTCGTAGTCTTTGGTACTACTTCTCCTAGAGTCGACGTCAAAGAAGACTCTTACATGAAATACATGGCATCCCTTAGCAGGCTAAGTGTTGTAATGGTTTTCGCGGCGGACTGCGCGAGGTGCAGGCCGCCGCTGTTTATATTGGCGCCGACGAGGCAGTTCGAGATCAGAACGGCTAGCGGCGCTAAGCGAATGGTTTTCCTGTGAAAAAGTCAGTGTTTAATTTCCGCTTTTTGATTGTGTGAAGTAAGGTAAGCGATCAGAGCTTTGTGTTTCATTTTCCCACTGTCCCTTTATTGTCATTTAATACAATCCGAGCATAGGTTATTTATTTCATTCTAAAAGGAGTTCGTTTCATTTCTATCATTTCGAGTTTGCCGATTAAATTCAAGTGGGTCTTAATTGCTTTATAATTTCATTTCCCATTACCTTATTGAGAGTTATTATTTTATTTATTTGATCGAGTGAGTATTATTGAGCGTATTTGATTTATTCTTTTCTTTTGGGCCCAGACACGACCTTCACGAGTGTTCTGTACGCGGGAATTGTGAGACAATTCCACAAGTACGTCACAGTGTGGACCTGTGAAACATTTGACTGCCACAATAAATCTTTAGGCCCGAGTGCTCATCTCTGCTTTGGGACAGTAGGAGAGCTATATATATATATATATATGACGAATTCTGATGGATCTGATGGCACTTACTTCTCATATAGAACATAGCCCTGGGGAAACTTGCCACCCAAGTTGATAGATCTGGTTGGATTCCCCAGGGGGTCATACCTTCGCGTGGTAATACCTGGGCAACAACTCTCCAATGGCAACCTGCCGTAGCCCCGCAGGTCTGGATTCGATGGATGCTAAGCGAGTGGCCAGGCTCTTGCAAGATTGTGAAACCGCAACTTTCATGACAGTTGACCGAGATAACTCTCTCATGAGCGTTTAAGACCAGTCACACTGATAAGGGAACTGACCCTTAATCAATAAGCACCATTTTTAGCTCTCGTTCAGGCAGCTGGAGATTATGATCCTCTAAGTAAGTTGGACAGGAGGTTCGCACACACGAGCTTCGAACCAGGTTGTTGAATAGCGGGCTGAACGAGCTCTTGAGTGCAGAACAGCACTGTTGTGCGCTCATGCTGTTGCGACTGGTTTTTATTATATTCTAAGGGGTCAGATTGCCGATGTTTACTCTGCACAGGCTGAATAAGTCCTTCCTGCGTTAGGAATCTAAGTAGATCTCCCTTACATTCCCCGCTGTGCCCGAACCCCGGTCCAATTCGAGAACCCCTGGGAATAAGCAATCGCCGCCGTCATTACGGTGTTCGTTATTATTAGGTCGTTCCTTCTCGTAGCCAATCAAATTACACCATTTGAGTCACCGAACGTGAGCCCTGATGACCTGTAAGTAGGTACATCGTTTGACTTCGGAAAAAATCCTATCAGTTAGAAATTACTAAGTCCTTGTCACGTACTATCATCGAGGAGTCTTTAAGGATACACTCGCTCCGTTCCTTTCTCGTGACGTCCGCTTCTTTTTACTGACTATCGTCACATTACCGGTAATAGTCTCCTATCTCCTTTAAATTAGGTTGTTCGTATCTGTGTTTTTTTTAATTCGTCTTTTTGTCGACGAACTCGTCTTTTGTTGTTTGGCTTCTTGTCAACCAAATTCCCAAGTATTCAAGTTTTGACGATCACAGCAGATTGAGCGGATGTCGTGCTGAAAGTGGGCGTAGCTAGCTGACGTTTGATTCGTTGAAATGGGCAACGAAGAACATGATAAATCGATTAACCTTGGAAATACGCTGGTCGGAGTGTAGCTCAAACTCTCTCCACCCTGTGTGACATTGGCTGCCAAACAGAAGAAGGGCATGGCTATAGGTGGAAAGTGCTATTTTGCGCGTGCGTGCTCATCATTAAGGTACTACCCTGGCGTACAACAGATAGCGCTTGTCAGCCGAATACATTCTGCCTAATCTCGGAAGATGGTGGTAAGGTCCAATCTACTGGGGTGAGAAGAAGCCGTAAGTTCCATTCTAATTTGGGGTGGGCCTCAAGGCTTGTCAGAACTGTACCGCCAAGGAAGGACTGTTCCTGAACATCAGCATTCTCTCCCTAGAGATAAGGCTTCACTATTGTTTCTCCTCCTTGCCGTTAACCATATCACCGGCGCGAAGAGTGATAGATAAGGTACCGGCTTGAGAACCGAATCTGAGGTGGCGAGTAGCCCAAATATGGAGCTGAAACGAGATTGCGTGCTCAGCAGAGGACCATCACCGAGCCTTCCACCCAAAACCCGAGCTCTCTCTCCATTTCCGTCCCCCATGGAAGCAGGTTGCTCCGAATATAATTTTCTAGTCTCCACAGTTTTCTCTTTCCTAGTCTCCCAGCACCTTCTCTTCCTTCTCAATCACCTATCTCTTCGCACCTTTTTCTATTTACTATCGTTAATCCTCTGATCCCTCAGTTTCGGCCAAGTCGGAGCATTACAGAACCAAATCACTCCAGCGGTCATAGTCTAGTGGTGATAGACGAAGATTCAAGGAATCCCTACAATGGGAGACATGCAGTGCAGTGCCACCGGTGGGGTGGGGTGGGGTGGGGGGGGGGCTGACAAAACTGGAAAACACGCTTGCCTTGCGGACAACGCGTTGGTCTTGGGGTTGCTGGAAGGTGATTCGTCCGTCCCTAAATCCTTTTTAATACCTATGGATTCTAAGGGGGGCTCACCAGTTGGCATTCCCTCAGGCACCAGGGGAAAAGAGGCGAGGAGTGAAAGAGATGCCACAGACGACAACTGAGCGAAAAAGATCTTAGGTTTGGAAATGTTTTTTTACCAATATCAGGTTCTCCCGCACAATACCCCTGGTTACTCGCTGGCGTTGGTGACGGGCGACGGCAAATTACGTGTCAATGTTGAGGGCATTGTCGACCCCTCAGTGCAAGCGGTGTGGTATAAACGTGGATCCTCCCTATCACGTCCTGCCCCACTGCCAGAGACTTGAACGGGAGCGATTGTTGCCGCATCTTCCCCAAGGACTCATGCACGAAATACTTGGTATTCCTTAGGTACCTAAGCATGGACTTGTGAAAATCCGCTAAACGGGGAAGGAAATGGTCAAATGGGCCTTGCGAGAGTTTTCTACAGCTACGTGCCATTCCAATTTACCCGGAGCCTTACCTTGACTCTGACGCGCAGGTCATGATTAAGCGAATCCTCAGATTAGTGGACGCGGGTACATTTGTCCGGTTTTTCCGTTCGCTATTCGGAACGTTTACTAGCGTCACTGATACTGGTGCTAGTTACAATGCTAGTTCTATGGACTAATTTCGTGAATCCCACACTTTGTGATTTTTCCGTTGTTACCGAACTATCGTCCTTGAGTTGTCCAGTTGCCGCCACCGCATGCGTCTTTCTCCACATTGTGTTCGTTACGTATCCAATTTTTTTCGCGCCCGTCCTTCTCCTGCTTTAGAGCTTTCCCACTGCCCTCTACGCGTTTGTTTTTTTCATCTTTTTCGACCAGCCATGGATAGGCGAATTAATACGACTTTGATTCGTCAATTAAGAGAAAAAAGGCCCGAGGACTGTTGTGGATTGGTGTATGAGTTTCGGTTTTATCTCTGACAAGTATGAGTGTCCTGAATGTTGTGGATGGATGAAATTATGTGAAAAGGCTGGTTCCATAGATGGGTTTGAATGAAGATGTATAGATTGGGCGGCCACAACTCCAAGCGATCTATTCGTAAGGCGGCGTATTCCCCTCAAAGTTCGGACACGTAATTATAGAGGTGAGTGATTTTTATTTATTTTTGTGGCCGTCAATGTGTGTTCTGTTGCACTACGCGAGTGATATTTATTATTGTTGTGGTCGTCGTTAATGTCTGTCGCATTAGGCGCGCACTATTTGTCCACGTTGTCTCAGTTTTGCGCGCTTTCCGTTGTTTACATTTTTTCCTGTTTCTTTCGCGTGCTGTGTTTACATTCACTTTTACGACAAAACTTCGCTCAACTCTTACCGCTACCGTTACGTTCACCAGTATCAGTGACGCCAGTAAACGTTCCGAATCGCGAACCGAAGTTCCACGCAAATGTACCCGCGTCCACTATTCTGGGATTTTACCCTCAAGATTATCGCGCCAGCGCATATTGAAAGGGTATGAAGGAAAGGAGACGGAATGAGATCGACCAGAGAGCAACGTGTATTCTGTGCAATCATCGAAGCGTGGAGACGTTTCAGAGTACCTTCTGATGTGCTGAACCAGTGATTTCCAAAGTGGTCCATATCGACCCCTAGGGGTCTATGACAATTTGCAAGGAGTCTACGTCAGCGAAAAAAAAGTTGATAATTTATTATTAAAGCATCTGGTTCATCCTTCTCACTAAAAATATTGATTTATTGCTCATTTTATTGTATTTATAGTTTATTTTATGTTACGTATATGTGATGTCCCCCTCATCCTCACATAACTGTCCTTCTTCTCTATCCGACTCCATAGGGTAAACGATTCACAAACAAATAAATGAAGCCTAATAACAATACTTGTCTATTAAAAAAGAAACTTGACACACTCGAAAAAGCGTACTCCCCCTCGACGGTCACAATCAATTTTTAAACACAACAAATCGGTAAGTTCACGAGAGACCCTTCAGGTAACAATTACAATCGTTGACTGACTCGTCAGACTGAGGTAGGTAGTTCTACTTGGTCTTAGTTCGGATTTGTGCCGCGAGGGGAGGAATGAGCAGCTAGTGATGGCACAATGTGTTATTCGAGTGATAAATCGATAGTTTGATTCAAACACAATGATTGGCGATGGTATAAGATCGGTAGGTCAGTAGATATGTAAAAGGATTCCTCATTTCATCACATATATTTTACATAACACATACAACATTTTATTTTGAGTAGTTTTAATTTAAATTCAATTAATAAATGTATAAATTAACGCGTGTTTTTACTTTAAGTTTTTAACACTAAACTTCACTACAATTAGAAATTTACAGGAAATCAATATCAGATAAGTAGGGGGTCTACCAAACACGGAAAAACATGGCAAGGTGTCTATGGCACAAAAAAGTTTGGGGAACTCTGTGCTGAACTAACTTTCCAAAGACGGGTTCAGGCGATTCAGTGTGTAGTACCTGTTGCTTAACTTATTATCCGGAAAGGACGCCGGAGAAGAGGAAATGGTTATACATATGTATATATGCAGGTTCCAGGCCAGGCTGCCGGAGGAATCTACATTATAATTGCGTTAAATAAAACGGCTATTCGAGTGGACGAGGGCGAATTCGTTGTGAGAGGAATAACAGACGCTGTGAGTCTGCTCAGAGCCGTGAATGCTACCAGGGCGGGAACCCGAAAAGAGCATCAGGGAATAATAGTAGACCGTCGGCGGTATGAATGGGGATGCTGTCTCGGCAGGATCAACGAGGGTAGTAGCGTCTGAAGGTCGCTATGACGACCACGTCGCACCCCTTTGACCTTACCCCTCGCTCTTTACACCGTGTAAAAAGCGCTCGCTAATAAAACCTTGTAATGTACTTACCTCTGTTTAAAAATACCCGTTTCGTCTCTGGCGGCTTTCGTCAGGTCTGGCACTAAGCTCCGTGTTTCGTAACTGTGAGGTTAATCTTCCCGCCGCGACACAACACCTCCATTAAAATTTGCATTCGCTTTACTCCCCAAAAAACCGCGCTCAAACCAGATGAGAAATTTTGAGGAGGGAAAAATTGCGGTTAGAATATTAATTCTGGTTCTGGGAAAGAGAGGGAGAGAGTGTTTTAGCGGCTCACTCGTTTCTCTCGTTCGGAATCAGATGGCATGTATAATTCAAACCTGAACACGAGCTCTAAACGCGTGCTCCTGTGGTAAAACACGCCGGTACTTACCGTCCATCAGCCGGGGCTTTTAAAATCCCGTGTTCGAGGCGCGAGAGCCGAAAAACACTTTCAGCTCCCCGAGGAAGTGCCAAAAGAGTGAAGCCAAGGCCCAGAAAACTCAGGATTTGCTGAGTGACGTTGGTTTTAGAGTCTCGGTGAAATGTAACGGGTGAAACAAGCCGGACCAACCTGATGGGAGCAAGAAACTAGTTTTTGCCGGTAGCGTGCCCGATGCTTCCCTGCTCGGTATCCATGCCCGTGCCTGTGTGTCCTCGTACAGGGGGCAGGAGAAAACTACGCGAGCAACATCCTCCAGCACACGGACAGGAATCGAACCCGATCGAACCCCTGGGATCGTGGAACGCCACCAGCCCATTAGTAGTCGGCCGATGACTGAGTCCCGAATGGAGTGCAGGTAGCTAGGCCTCGAGTCCCATCTCACGAGCCAGTAATAGGCTTCCTTCGCAGATAGGGATTGTGGCAGCTGTGGCGTGAGATGAAGAAGCTCTGCACCACCAGAATGACTGTCTACTGTAGTCTATCGGAGACACCCTCGTTATGCAGGTGTGCAACAGCTTCGTCCAGCGTAAGATCTACGGAGGGAGTCCCAGTCAGTACCTGCATTTCTCGGCGTTTTTTTGCATGCATTCATGAAACTCACATTTGAAATAAACAAAAAATAGTAACTTTCTTAAATGCTACTCCCCACTGTAAGTCGCAGACTGCCCTGAATGGTCATGCCCAAAAATAGTGTAGTGTACGCTGGAGCACAGTGTTGTTGAGGACTAAACTATATATTTATATAGCTCCTCTAGCAGGTTCCCGGGTTGGCGATGGACCGAATATCAAGTAGGCAGACTGTTGAAGAGCTTGGCCTGAGCCTGCTGTCCAATATGAGTCCTCCGGAAAGAAATTTTTACGAGAAACCGTAGACGTGAACTGGTGATTCCTTCCTCCAAGAACGCATGGTCGTTACTCCCCAGATATTTGGAATCTCCATAACTTTTAAAACGCCCAATTCTCCAATAGTGCCTTCCTCTTTTAAGTAAAACTTCGATTATGCCTGGGCCGAATAAACTTTGTGAATGGGCGTGGTCCCGTGTGTCCAGCTTACAGCCTCTGCACAACCCCGCTACTTCCCTGCACAATAAAATTCTTATGTACACTTCACTTATCCGTCCAATATGGTCTTACGCCATCGCTCTATGGGGAGCAGCACATCATACGCACGCCTCCATTTGTTCGCCACATTACCATGTATAATGACATCTCACTGGAAACCGCAACAAGGTACCCGTGCAGTAGCAGACGCCGTTTCACAGTCGGGAGCTGGGTTTGACAAGAAGGGAAGGAAACGGGAAGCACTAGATAAAATTTCTGGTGCGTTGCAACACACAACTTTCCTTATTTAATCAATTCATTTATCACTCAGTTCATTTGAACTTGTTCAAACAACATTTCACGATAGCAAAAAGCTGTAGCGCTTACAGTTACGGAATTTATTGTGCTGCTCGTACTCATTCCAGGATCATTATTGAGCAACTGGTACACAGAAAATTAATGAGGCTGTAAACACAAATTTTTTGAAGAAGGATAGTAATTAATTACTTTTGCACAGTTATTGGGTAAACACTTTTAGAAGTGGTAGTAAGCGAAACGGCAGTAGTTGAAATTCAGGAATTTCTGGAGTGACCCCCATGTATCTCATGAGCGTTTTTAAACACTCACCCTTTAGGTATTGGATTGGACTACGATACCAATTTTTTTTAACATTCTACAAAAATTCCAGCGGAGTTTATAAGGAAAAAACTGCGCTAAAAACGCTTTTGGTCGAAAATTTTGATAATTTATTGTGCTGCTCTCGTCATTTTCCCCCAAATGGGAATTTTATGGTATCATTGCCTTATTGAGAGCTATCAAAATAAAAAATTTAATCAAAATCGTTAGAGCCGTTTTTGAGAAAAAAATATTTGGTGTTTTGATCACTATGATAACTATAGTTAACTTTCGGTGGATTTTGTTCAAACCCTTATTTTGGCGTCTCATGGAGGCCTGCGGGCGAGATATGAAGTTTGAGCTGATTTGGTAGGGTGGTTTTGTTTAAAAATCGTTCACAGACACACTTCAGTGACACACACAGACCATTTTCCCAAATAGTGTTTTTCGGACTCAGGAAGGTCTGAAACGTAAAGATCTGCAGAAAACTCAAAATTTTTTTTTCAGCCGATTACATAACTTTCCTTTCTACTTCGTAGAGCAAGGAAAGTAAAAAATCAGTAATTATATACTTGTGGGGGATGGAAATCCGTGAAAAGGGGTGGTAATAAAAATCGCGGGCGGGCTTCTTAAGAAAGTGATCTGGTCCAAGAAGGCTTCGTCAAACCATTAAATCCACGTCTAGTACGTCCCTGGTGGGCCCAGGAGTGCTTGAGTTGGAGTTGAATGAGGACTGTATTAACACTTTGGAGGCAGAATGGCGATGTGAGTTTGAGTGAGTATTTAAGCGTGAACAAAAGGGTCTCCTAATAGGATTTGTGCACAGTCGATCCGTCAAAACGAGGCAAACCCCATCGAGACAATGATGCGAGGACAATAAGCCGCAGATGGTTGAGGATATCCGAGGCCTACAAGACAGTGTCTGTTGAAACACTCCAATCACGCATTGACTCAGCTCCTGAGAGCATGGTAGACGAGTGTTGAGTGGGAAGGGAGCATTCCTCACTCTGGGCCACGCTCTGCACGAACGATAACTTGCTGCGCTAAATGGATGAGCACCTGGTTCTGGGTTATCTTCCCAGGAGCTTGCCCATGCTACCAGGCGCGACGACGGGTTGTGGATAGTGGAACGGCCATGGTATTGTCCCCAGGGGCATGTCTGCGGCCAGCTGTGAATATGGTCAGCATGCTGACTGAATAAGCAGCCGCGAACAATGGGCAAAACCCAAGAGATCGCAGAAGAGATCCTGAACAAAGGGCTCAAGGGCAAGCGGATCTACATTTTCTCAGACAGCCAGGCCGCCTTAAAGGCCATCGCAGCCTATAGTTTTAGGTCCAAGCTGGCATGGGAATGCCTCCATGCGCTCAGGCAGCTCCGCGCCCGTTACAGGCTCTCCCTCATTTGGGTGCCGGCTCACAGGGGGCATGAGGGCAATGAAAAAAGGCTGACTGCCTCGCGAAAAGGGGTACAGAATCCCTACCCATCGGGCCTGAACCACACGTGGGTCTGACGAAAAGTCACCTGAACCGTCTGGTTGCTCGATGGGAGATACAGGAAAATGGCGCCCATTGGCATCGCCAGCCACGACTAAGACAGGCGAAAAGGCTTGTCACGCCTCCCTGTCAAAGGGCGAAGGCGATGCTGACACTCTCTAGACAAGATCTGAGAGTACTGATAAGCTTCCTCACCGGGCACTGCCCACTCAGATATCACCTCAACAAGATGGGCATCTCAGAGGCGGTGGAATGCAGACTCTGCGGTGAGGAGGACGAGGCAGCAGAGCATATCCTGTGTGAATGCCCTGCCTTGGCAGCAAAACGCTTTGAATACTTCGGTCAGGGGACCACTGAACCCCAAACCGTAGCGGACTCTGCGGTGAAGGACATACTCGGCTTCGTAAGGGGGCTGGGTATGCACGACGTCTTCTACTTAGAAAGGGCCAGCGTCACAATAGGCCCATATGCGGCTGCAGTGACAAAGGGACTTGTCCCACTCGCCTTGGGTCAAAGAAAAAAAAAATAAATGGATGAGCATTACGTAAATGGCAAACAAAATGGAAATGCGTGGCACGTACTAGTTTTTTCCAACATCCGTGAGCGCCTTAAGAGATAGTGGGTTGATCAGACAACTAGACGGGCCTGTTCCTTTCGAGACACGGCGACTTTAATGCGAAATGGAAACAAGAAACCACGTGCTGCTTCTACTGTCGTTTCTACAACACGGTTGTTGGATGCATCAATTAAGCAAGCTTACGAACAACGTTGTGACAAAAAACGTGGTCCAGTTCATATCTTCCTGTAAAACCCACCAAACCAGTTAATAGTTGGATCTGGCGGGAAACCAGATTAAGGACTCTTCCCAGATGGTACCACAGGGTCATACCTCTGTGAGGTAACACATGGGAAATTCCACTCTCCACGCGGAGGCTGAGGGTTCAGTGAATGCTGAGTGAGCGCCCGGGCTCTTGCACGCCCAGCGAAAATGCAACCTTCAACCACCTGTTACTACACTGTGGTTCCTACAATAGTGAGCGACAGTACTGAAAGAACAGCCAAACCTCCCAGCTTTGAATGCTACTAAGCTAGCAGCGTATAACCGTTCCAGTCATTTTGACCCGTGCAAGCATGCAACGCGTGATTCCTGTCGTTATTCCCACGTTAGCCCACGAGCTTCGAGCATCGTCATTCAACTTCCACTTTTAGATGGATGATTAAGGTGACGAGGACGAACAAAGTGGAAGGCGCGAGTGGGTGAGTGAGAGGTAGTTGTTGGTTGTGTGGAGGGGGGGGGGACCCCTGATGCCGTAAATATACTTTAAATTGGCCGCCAATTAGTGTCACGCCGAGTTTTATGTGGATCGCTTTTATAGCGACCTACACCTTGTCGTGTCTCTCTGGGTATTTTCGGAGGCTCCGGGTAATGACCCTGCGAATAGAAACAGAGAAATAGAGTCTTGTTTACTTCTTGAACGTCAGAAAATCCTGAGGCTGGTTCGTATAAATTGAAGTCTCTCTCGTGCTCTTCTTCATCGACGTCGGAGTGTCCACTTAGCCCAGAAACGTTTCCCCCTTCTTGAAACCTGACGTTTTTATATTCTGACTCGAGCGCCATACCTTACGTGCGATCGTATCTCTGTTATTGAGTCTACGGGCAACTATTGTACATCACCCCCCCAAAGGCCTGCCATCCGCCTCACCGACCGCCCATCCTCACTTCTTGTTATATTCTTAGGCATCCGAGTTGATTTCAGTATGAGAGGGACAGACATCCATGGGCTGAACTGAGACGAGTTTATTGGTAGCGCCGCGCCACGGAGATTGATCAGAACTGAACCAAAGTGGACTTAGAAATACTTCCTGCTTAGCATCACACAACATTCTTCACCTCGACGTGTATTGGAACGTTCTTTGGACAAGAGGGTAAAATGTTGGAGGTTGACGGTGCAAAATACCCTCCGGGGTTGGCATGATAATACTTGCAGATGTGGAACACAGTTGAAAGCGATTGCACACTTATCTACGGGACTGCCTTGGGATGATGCAGGAAGGATGTTCCTGCAGAGGCAGTTCAGGGGTGGACTCTGTGGAATGTAGCGTGCGATGGTCTGCATCGTCTTGAGATTCCAGACAACACGTGGGGTTTGTGGATGATTAGTAGAAAGCGAGTAATGCCACTTACCTTGCTTTGGGGAAGCAGCCATTACGTGGCCCTATCCCAAGATGCACAGGCGCGAGGCCGTGGGTTGTGCGTCCGTGTGGTACCATATGTGGGTCTAACAACCCTTCAGGCCAGAATGGTTGGCCCTATCTTTGCAATCTTTGGAATCCGCCAGAAAATCCCAATGGTAGCGCAATAATAGCAGCAACTCAAGGGGCTCCAGAAGTCAAACCACTTACTACTGCAATTCGTAGTTTCCCCCCCGATAATTTCAAAACGGTGCACGCGATCCTTCTCAGTCAGATCATGTTGACAGTTACAACTCTGCCTTTGGGAACCTCTCTGGGAGTTCTGACCGTGTGGCCTCCAGACTACGCAGTTTTAAAACGAAGTAAGGGATGGGATGCCTTCCAGCGACTCCACGACCACCACAATGTGCGCAGTGCAAGCGCATTTTCTAGCATTGTCAGGCCTGGGTAGGAGTTGGATAGCTCCGTTCTTCTACCTTGCCCAGTGGAGGCAGCCACGTGGCCCTAATCCGCAATGCACTGCACGCTGTGCATTCCCGTGATACCGTGTTTAGGTCAAACAACGCTTTAAGGCCAGAATGGTCGCTGGTCCGCCCCATCTTTCGATGGCACTTATGGCTTTTCCTCATCCCAGGACGAGATAGTTTGGACTTTCTGTTTCCCTGGGGTTTGGAAGGACCCCAGTAAGCTGCGGCAGAGGTCTCTCAAGCTTCCACCCACCACTCAAGGGCTTATCTACCTCGCATCTGCTTTCAAAGAGTCTCCTATGCACTGATTACTCAATAATAGTCGCGACAAGAATAGGAGCAATTCAATAAATTCCAAAACGTTAAGCGCTACCAGTTTTTATGTGCTGCAAAACTTGATGGACGTGGACAAATCTCTGGTGTGCAGCAACACCACTTTCCAAAACCCCGTCAATTCTACAACCTGCTACATAAACGGGCGTATATCTTCGTTCAACGTATTTCTACAGGAACATGTATGGAGAGCAAAACGTACGTGTTATCGAAATCGTGGAAAACCCCACATAGGAAATTGTATCGCGATCACGAGCTCCGATCCAATGCCCAACTTTCGTCGGATGATGAACCTTCGTCTGTACCCACTAGACTATGATCGCTAGGGTACCTACAATGGGAGTCAGGCCGTACATCTCCCCGCTCAACATTAGCCACTTCTCCCAGAGCGGATGACTGCTATGAACGGATTTTCGAGAGTTGGGAGAATTCCAAGAAAATCCGATCAAAGATTTGAAGACCACCATTTGTTACGAGGAGTTGTTGGAAATGTTTGGAGAGCCGCTGACTCAGGCGAAAATTACAGCGATCACGAGCTCCGATCCAATGCCCAACTTTCGTCGGATGATGAATCTTCGTTTATCATCGCTAGACTACGATCCCCAGGGTGTCTACAATGCTAGTCAGACGGTACATCTCCCTCCTCACTCCTGGAGCGAATGACTGCAATGAACCGATTTGTGAGAGTTGAGTGAATCCCCGGAAAATCCAATCAAAGATTGGACTGTCAACATTTCGTTATGAGCTAATTCAAATGAATTTTTTCCTCGAGACAGCCGTGGGTTTCGTCTTATCGGATCGCCTTGGAGGTGGACACAAGAAGATCTCAAATGGCATTTTTGTGCGGGAAAACGGATTTTTTAGACTAAAATATGTCCTGGACGCTGAACGGACATCGCAGATTTGGAATACCCCTGCCGTGAAACGTAAAGGGTCTAATTTAGAGAGGGGGGGGGGTCCCGGTGAAATATGCTTGCGGCAGAGGTCGTGGACTTTTACAGGCTCTACTGAAGTGATGTGACAGGGCGCTGCCACCTGCCCCTAGCCGCTGTTATGCCAACTGCCCCAATTCATCAGCGTGGGTTAGTTCGTTGGGGTCACATGAAAAGACAGGTATCTGGTGTTGAGCTACGTACTACTTTCTCTGATACGTGATTTCTATCTGATACGTAATAGTCCAGTATATTAGTAAAATATAGGTTCCCAACGGAGATATGGGCCTACACAGCAAAAATAGGTAGTTTACGCTTTTCGTCAAAAAAGCTCCTACGATTGTCACCAAACTCACAGCATGTTTTAAAATTGTTAATACCTGTATGTTGTTCTCAATAAGTGTTCATCTGGCAGTCCATTGAGAAGAAAATCAAAATGTGTCGAAAATAATTGTTCAACGCAAGCCGAGTCAGTCGGGGTTTTTGACCTCAGAATGCTCACACGTGCACTAAGGGCAAAGTCATTGTTCCCCCCCCCCACCAGTTACCTCTGGAACTACCACCTCCACAGTAATTTCCAACGACAACGGATTTCCCTGAAGTGGTTTTCCCGTCTTTCTTTTCCCACTCCTCATTTTCACATTCTTCTCCAGAACAGTCAGCTCCTCCCAAACTCATTCACCTACGAATTCTCGCAAAAGTCACTGCAGTGCTCACACAGACACATTTTCCTCCATCACCTATTGGACCAGTCACAGCTCTCGCACTCTCCTTCTGATAGTTTCCCACACCAGTTCACACGTGTTCCGAGTCATACCCTTGTGTCACCCTTTTATACTCACACTCAATTCGATACTCATTGCACATATAATACATTCCTCCACACGCTCACTGAGTTCCTTTTTATTCCGTTCTTCAACTCCCCCTCTCGTGCGCCCAACAATAATAGTTTTTTGACCATTTTAGTTTATTATTTACTCTGAATAATAATCCTAGGTTTTCAACACCCCCCCCCCCCACCCCAATTTCACACTTTACGTTTCAAGGCATGAGAATTCCAAATCTGCTATGTCTACCCGCCGTTCTATGCACGTGAATTAAACGTTCTGCCTTTCGCACAAAAATCCCATTTAGTATCTAGTGGTGCCCCCTGCTTCGCAATCCGATCGGACGAAGCCCGTGGTTGTTATGGGCAAAAAATGATTGTCTGTTTTAACGCAAATACGCCGTGTTTGGTGTCGTTGCCAGGGTATTTTGTAGATGCTGGGTTGAATGAAATGAGTATCAGAGGTGTAAAACTGCGTGTAAATCGAGAACAGTGAAATTACAGTAACTTTATTGAGCCAAAGTCTAATAATTAAAAGAACTCGCGGGACAACAGATCTAAAGTAATCGTTTCAGTGTCTCACGCCAACAGCCCCCGTCAGCTCGGCGCGTCACATCGTGCCAATTGCCTACAGACGCCTGGAATTTGTCATTTTCGTCGTTCCGTAGTAGTTAGGTCTGAGCTGATTTCGATACTGAGTCGAATGGGATGGTTTTCAGAGGTGTGAGACTAGGTCAAACTGTTCAAGAGAATTATAAACCGTTGTGTAATAATTTGCAACGTTTTTGTAACTCCCCAAGTATCTGCGCCACTGGATTTCAATCAACCTTCTAGCACCAGTCTTCTAGTACCCTGCACCTACATTTGGTTCTTCGTAATTACTTTTGTACCGATCTGTTGAATGGAGATATAAGCCACGATACCTTGGAAACCGAGATTTGTCGAATATTAATTTATTGGTTTTCCAATTTTCTGAAAAAAAAAAACTAACAATCTCGATCAAACTTACGGTTCACTCTCAACTAATACGTACATGTTGCTCTCTATAAATGTTCAGTAGACATGAGTTGAACGAAGGTATAGTGCCGTATATGTAGCAGGTTGTCGAACTTATTTTGACACGATTAAAATACTTTCCTTACCATTTGAGTAGCGAATGATGAAAGTTGTGCGATGCGTCGCCTCAGGCATTTCATTGTTACGTCTTTTTTCTGTTTCTTCCGCTTGTTATTTACTCATTCAGTGTTTGGTTTTTCCAGGTCGGGCGACACTCCGTTCCCACACGTATTTCGCTCTGAATTTTCTAATCAGGTAAGTGCATACGTTTGTAATAATTTCACCGTTTCTTGTGTTAGTATACTGATACGGAATGCCGTACGAGTTTTTGATGCTTTTGATATCTACACGGCATCTGAGTCTGTGTGTCCGTGTGGGCTTTTCCTGCCGGTTGGTAATGAGTGGGTGATGCTTGTACGACAGTCACAGCAGCCCGAAAATTCACACGGTGTTCTCGTGAGAGTATCGATGTCTACGGCGCTGATTGCCCAAGCGGATCAAAGTCGAGTCAGACATTTCGCGGTAGTTTCAGCATTTTCAGAAGGACTGTCGACAGTGAATGTAGCTGGCAATTACCTACCCTTTGCTTGGCCACTCCACAACATCCTTTCCGCCCTACGTCTTTCTCGCTCCCTCCCGGCCTCCTTCGCTCTCTCGTCACCTGACTCCCCCTCTCCTTCGCTCCCACCCCGGGAGCCCCATCAATTATTTACTGACGAATGGGGAGGCCACTCATCTAAAAGTGTACAGAGATAGGTAATAGCCTTTGGCTACCTCGCTAGTGAAATATTAAACGAGTTTCACTGCAATGTAATGGGAGAGAAAAGCGGGATCAATACGAGAAGGAAGAAGGGTGAAACACACTCGTACACACACAGACACACACACCTTCCCCTCTCCCTATCCCCCCCCCCCTGCTGCCCCTTCGCCTCTTCCTACTTCCCCTTATCCTATTCTACCCATTGGTTTTATAGCCCAATTACTGCCCCCTCTCTCGCTAAGAGTTGTACTCGAGTGAAGGGAAGTACTCCCTCTACTTCACATCGACCCTCTCATTCAGATGACGTTTCCCTATTTAAATGCACCTTCGCACGTTAGCGTAGACCTGCGGCCATTCAAATCCGCACGCATCTGACTACAAAAAAAAAACACAATATGATAGAGTATGGAACATATTTACGGACACAACAGGTCAAATCTAATATAATATAATCAAATACTCAAAATGGATTTTCTCAGAAATCTTTACTATGAAAATAATCAAATTCGTTGTATGTAAAGTTTCAAACAATGCTGTGGTGATATAGAATTTTCATTGGTGGGGAAATGGCGAGAGCAACACGGGGAAATAAATTACGAGAAAACCCCTTATTTTTAGTGTTTTTTTTTTCGAATAAAACCAAGTGAAGTGAAAAGAGCGAGCCACAAGGAGCAACAGCCTATTCGGAGGGCCCTGGGGTTGAAGGAGGTTAAGTTTTGGGGTGGGAGGTATTGGGATGTAGAAGGGAGGGCCTGCTACAGTGGTCGAGGACCTTGTTTTAAAACCGTGCTGACAAGTCACCCCCACATCTGATGGCGCTCAGAAGGCAGCATCTTCTCCAGCCCCTTCCCTGCAGAGTCCAGGATGCACAAGGATCTGCGAGTCGACGATGAGCTTGGATCCCTTGCCTTTTGGAATGAAGATTAACCGTACCCCCTGACAACGCCTTGGGGAAGTACCTGCTAGGAGGCATGTATTATAGGTCCTCATGAGGAGTTCCAGATGGATCCTGACAAGTACCTTAACGATTTCCACAGGAACTGGGGCCTCCTCCCTCCTGCTGGTGTATGACATGGGGGTGAGTGATTTGCACAGCAAACAGGGCTGCTGGCTGTGGTATTCGTCGCTCGTTGGCGTAATAGCGTCCTGCATAAGTACCTTGAATCAGCCGGAATAGCCACAAATTTTCTCCTGAAGGGTCATGTGGAGTATTGCTACAAGCACTAGCGAAATTTTCAGGCTTATGGAGCTCAAGGAGGTGTTACATACATCATTACAGTTTGGTCTGAGAAGTAAAGAAAACGAGTACACTGAGTTTGAATTTTGTGCACCTCTTGGTAGGATCAGAGCGGTACATCCTTAGGGCTGACCTACCACTGCAACAGCGCTGCCTGAGACTGAAGAGGCATTATTTGGCTGCTGTTCAGTGTCAGCCTTCAGTTACAGGAATGTGGTGAGGGAGGCAAACACCATCAACCAACTTTAGGGACGCTCAAACCCAGTTAATCCCTCCTCATTTCGAAGGCGGCATCAATGTAGAGAATTGCTCATAGGTGCAGATGAGCTACTACCTGGACTTCCTTCTTCCTATTGTGACTGCATTTAATTCAACATGGCCTGCACCGCATGGCAGTGTTGTTTCTGGATAATGTTCTAGTTTTTTTGGATGTACTCTTAGCAAGGAGGGTCTGCCGTGAATTTACTCCTGCGTATTGAAAACCAAGGTAATGATAATCAAAAAGTCAAAAAATGTCCCACAACCGATCCAAATAAATGGAAGGATACTAGATGAAGTGGGCAAGTTTCCATACCTGGGATGCTGAATAGACAACAAACTAGATCCAGACATAGAAGTTAGATCGAGAATAGAACAAGCTAGAAACTGTTTTGTACGACTCAGGAAGCTCCTCTGCGACTCACGAATCAGTCTCGACCTGCGTTTAAGACTCTCAAAATGTTATGTATGGTCTGCTCTCGTGTACGGAGTCGAAACATGGACCCTAAAAACACAAACAATCAACAGGCTGGAAGCTTTCGAGATGTGGACATATCGCAGAATACTCAAAATACCATGGGCATCGCATACCGCGAACGAAGAAGTCTTGCGCAGGATTGGAATAGAACGAGAACTATTCAAACTGGTAAAAGTCCGTAAAACTGCATACCTAGGTCATATCCTGAGAAACGACAAATACCGTTAGGCACAGCTCATCGTCAAGGGAAAGATCGAGGGCAAGCGGGGCCTAGGACGGAAGAAGATGCTGAGGAATGTACGTCGGTGGACTGGTATGGGCTTCGAGGAGCTCATCAGAGCCGCTGAAGACAGAGAGGGATTTGCCACTGTGATATCCAACCTTCATTGATGGAGATGGCACGTCGAAGAAGAAGAGAGAGATTGAAAACCAACCTGGAACCATCAGCACATTGCAGCTCTTCTTCCTCACCCTCAAGAGAATCTTGTTGCGTGCCTCCATTCTCATTTAGCTTCTTATACTACCCAGCAGTTTGAGTGGTTCAGAAGCACTCTTGCCTCCTCCTTCCAGTCAAAAGCAGCAAATCAATCTCCTTTCCCACTGAAACTGTTGCAGAAGATCCTGCGCTGCTGTGCTCCGGTGAAAATCGCCCTGGAGGATGCGAACTATCATCGGCTGTGGCGACTAGCCTCTTCCAGAGCCTCCCTATACACCCTGCACTTCCCCCCACCAGACTGATGGGGGACCTCATCCTCTGTGACTCCCCTCGCACCTACAGGCTTTCATTGACTCTTGACTCCTTCTTCTTATGACCTTGTTCCCCACAGCAGTAGCAGAGGAGGTTTTGGCTACTAGGGCAGCTGTCGACACTTACCTTGACGTCACGAACTAGAAGTGTGCCACGTGCACCTCTTGCACTGGAAGTGACATGGCGCAGTAATGAGCCTGAACGTGTAGTCTCTTGCAGTGGAGGGGCCAGGATTTCTCTTATTTGCTATGCCCTTTGCTAGTGACCCCTCTCGAGTTTTCTCTCGTCCTAAATGCTCCGTGTCCCTTTGGAACTGAGTGAGGTCTCCCACGCCATGGACCAAGTGCTGGAGTCAGCTGCATATTGGAGGTGTCAGTATTGAAAGCAGTAGAGTGTCAAGGTGCAGGAATTGGTGGGGGGGGGGGGTTAGCATGACATATGCAGGAAGATAAATGTATACAATGTCCAGCTCTTATAGAGAGAATGCGCATTCGAAGTCTAAACTCCCAACTGCAGGGATGCACGTAGACAAGCCAAACTTATCAGGATTCACCATCGATCCACGTGTGTCAAACGTCCTCATAAGCCTGTTGATTTCTTCGTTGATAGAAATTTGACAAGTGGTCCGTTTTTAAGGCGCTAAGCCGAGACCAATAAAAGTCGAAATGTATGGAAACGACATGTTATGGCACTTGTCTCGTCGTTGTTAAGCGTTTGATCTCATTAAGGCCCTGGAAATGAGTGGCAGCTGTCGATAATTATACGGGAAGGTGCTCACATTTCGACCGAAGAACCCGGCGGAAAACGAGTTGCCGTCGATTCGTCGATGAAGGACCGTGCCCCTCCTCCCACCTGCACCACCAGTCGGCACTGGCTTCGAACTGAGCACGTTGAGTGCATTATCGTTTTAATTTCGGGCCGTGGGGCCGATTATTCAACTTCGTCTCGTGTAAGTTAATTAGTTTGAAGAGGGCCATCGTTGGGGTCAAATCCGGTGATTACCGAAGGTCAGGGGGGTCTCACGAATTCTCAATTATTGAACTGTCCCGCACTCGCATCTTGCATGAGAACTCGTCTCGCCGCAGCAACGACCACGCTCCTCTATTACCAATAACCTGTGACCTTCTTGAAGTTGGAACCACCAACAAATGCCACAATCGATTAATATTACCGTCGAAACAATCGCAGCACAGCTGTGCGTCTCCTCGGACCAACGGAAGCGGCAGCATTTCATGTATCTACTAACCGTCGTCCTTTATGGCATGCTACATGTACGGCATGCCTTCTTGAACCTGCATTTCTCAACCGAACTTGTTTCTACCTGCCCGTCTACAGATATTACCGCTCCAGTTAGTGCGTGATTACCGTCTGCTGGAAACGTTTCCCGCAGGGTACAACTGCCCATCGAACAATAGTGACCATAGCTGCAGTATCCACAACCATCGCACTGGGCTTGTCGTCAATGGACCCTCTAATAATTGTGGAAGCTGGAGAACTCATTCGGTACAGCATGAGAGGAATATCTGGTGGCTTTTAGATGGTAGGATTATTCTTGCGTGCCAGTTGACCGCTTCACGTTTCCCTCATGATTCAGTAGAGGGCCTTTGTTGCGGCCATGTCCCATGGAGTCAAACTGAGACTAGGGCAGTTTCGAGCCAGGTGACTTATGCTACAAATGCCAAGCCAAGATCAACGTCGGCTGTACACTCGTCTACTATGGACGCCCAACATTTTCAACTTCTCAGACATTTTTCCATGGTTTCAGACAACTATGGCAACCAATTCGTACTCGATGGTTGGCAAGTTCTTCTACAACCCGCAAAATCCTAGTGCTTCTAATTTAATAAAGAAACAGACCTGTTGCCCGTTTGTTACTGTTCGGAAGAATGATCCATCTGGGAGAAATTCTTTACCTGATTTCCCACCTGATCTAACTATTTGCTGGGGAATTTCCTCGAACTTCTAGAGTCAACCTAACACTTCCTGCATGATTGCCCCCATGCGTCAGAAACTTTCCTCTTCAGCGAGTTGGAATCGGACCTCAAATCGCAGGGAAAAAACTCGATTCCCCCGTCCTCCCTTTCGGTTTTGGTAACCAACTGAGACATTGCAACCCTTTTAACCGATCCGGTTTATTTAAGCTCTCAGACAACGTTGCGCGAACTAATTTCAACTCGTTACTGAAGTTTAAGTTACTGATGGAAAGGGCGCGTAACCATTGAAACATTCAGCGTTTCCATATGCGTCAAGCCACCTCCTAACTCGACCCTGAATATTGAATGGCTTCAAATTCTAGGTTTCGTAAAACGAAGCGGTGGCACTTAATTGCTTCCATTCTGGTAATTTCTTTGCTCTGATCGCTCCAAGGGTTTGATGAATAATTACGACGATCGCTCCTAGAATGCCCCCATCCGCTGAAAGTTGGTGCTTTTATTTGTGTATCGCAGCGAATCTGATGTTATTCGTCTTCCTCGGGTGCGGTGCAGGTGAATTGCGAATTGTCGTGACTGGAGCCAATAGACAGAGGATGACAACAGATCGAACCTCTGACGTTCTCAACGGTTCGATCGGCACCTGTAGTGTCAATGGAACGGAACGAGGTCTAGCTCCTGGAACTATTATCAGCAAGAGTTCAAGATGGATGTTGAAATCTAGACTTGGTGTCTTTGCGTGTCAGTATTGTCTTTCTCTTTCCAAACTCGAGATTGGCATCTTGTGCAGAGGCTATTGGACTACACGGACCTTTCTCCTGATCCTTATCGCAGACCCATCCTCCATTGACGCCGAACACCTGTTGCTCGAGCTTAATGTCTCTCGTTTCCAAATCCTACGACTACCATCCCATTCTCCAAAGAGATTAAAGGGATCTCCCTCGTGAAGGCACGTAGCGTCCCCAAAACCTTGTGATCATGATTACCTTTCTACAAGGATGAGTGATGTTAAGGGCACAAACCTCCAGTAACATTTACGTTCCGATATAGGGGTGTGCGGAGGAAGTACCGGCCTCATCAGCCATGACCTTCCACCGCCCCATTGGGCAAAAAGAGTTGGGGAAATTGGGACAGGGACTACTTCCAGCAAACCCTCGACCATTGCAATATCTGCAGGGGCCCATTGCTGGACCCTGGCAGAGGCACCCGCCTTGCGCGGGCCTACCCATGGTGCACCAGCTTGAGCCACGGGCTGTGCACCCCCACGATGCCATTTTGGGAAAAATATCCCTTAAGGCGAGAGTGATTGCTAGCCCGCCCAGACATGCGTCCAGACTTATGGCATCGGGGACCTCCGCCTTGGAGGGGTTTGGACTTGCCCCTCCTTGCCGAAGGACCCCAGGTCCCTGGTACACAAGGGCCCACCCCCAACCAGCCACGCCCAGCAGCTTGAAGGAGGGAACAGGCCCCGCAAATGTCAGTTTTCCGTCACCTGGGGGGGGGGGGGTTGGATTCCCTCCTAGCCCCCGCTCCCACCAATCTCCTATTCACCCCACCTATCACCCATACAAATTACATCCATCTATCCTCATTCATACTCTAACCTAGGATCATTCACTCAATAAGTTACATTCTTACACCAACCATACATTCCTCATTCATACGTGCCGGCTAAGGGGGGGGGGGCCCCAACTGGCCTCGAGCAAAACCCCCAGCTGGCCTCGAGCCCACCCACACATAAGTGGACACCCCGGGACCCGCTCCTCAGGGTGTTCCCAATGCTCTAGTGACAACAGAATTGAACGAGATCTAGCTCATTACACCTGCTCCTCGAATTTCAAGAGTTGAAGTCGCTCGATAAACCAGAGGAGAGGACGCAGCGTGTTCGCGTGTCAGTGTGTCTATTCTACATCCACACTCGACATCGGCATCTTGTGTACAAACTATCGCACTAAACGGACTTCTTGTAGAAATATGCATCACCGCTATTGAGGTAGTGGCCCTATTATTGCACTGCGCCCGCACTCTCCATTCAATCAGTGGTTGTCAATTTCTTATCAACCGTCCATAAGTTAGTCAGAAGAAAGATAAAATGTTTACAGTTTTTACAGTCAGTCAATAGCACTCAACTTTACTCGAGTGGGGCAAAGGTCTCCTGCTTAATTCTGGGATATGTCGTTGTTATTAGTTTGGTCTTTGGTACAACTTCTACGAAGAAGACTCTTTGCATAAATACCTGACATTCCTTAAGAATCTAGGCATTGGCCTGTGAGACATTAGGACTAGTCACAGACCATCATAAGACTATGATAAGCTTTTTATCATAAGCTTCTTCCCTAACTGGGCGTGACGATTAAAAGCTTCTTTGAGGGAAAGTAAGTGTATCCGGGATTGAAGTCGCCGTGCCCCAACATATCTGCTTTCGTATCGAGATGACTGTTCTTTAACACTCGAAACAGTTATACCCACTCACTCAGCGTCCACCGAACTCAGACCAGTGGAGGTACGGCAGGTTGTCATCTAGCCAGTCCCCCAGTGGAGAACTGTTCCACCATGGGGAGCCTGTACGTATGGAAGCAGTTTTTAATATGGTTTCCCGCCTGATCTAACTATTTACTTGGGTGGCTGAGCGAAACTGTCATAGGCTCGCTTAGTAGCAGTTTTGCGGTCTTCCAGTGGTTTTTCTCAATCCACATTATCCTAGGACGTTCATCGACGAAAAAACGCTTACGTGTCTCGTCCCTTTGAGGGGGATGGTGGATCCCGTCGAGCTAGCCATTTACCCAATGCCCATTCATCTAGTGCAGCATGTTTTCATTCAGTGAAGAGGTACACGCTGAGTTCAGAGCGGAGCAGCGGGAGGTTCCCTTTTCATTACTTTCCTTGGCTCTACGAAGTAGAAAGGAAAGTTATGTAATCGGCTGAAAAAAAATTTTGAGTTCTCTTCAGATCTTTACGTTTCAGACCCCCCTGAGTCCGAAAAACACTATTTGGGAAAATGGTCTATGTGTCTGGGAACGATTTTTAGAGAGAACCACCGTACCAAATCCACTCAAACTTGATATCTCGCCCACAAGTTATCATGGAACGCCAAAATAAGGGTTTGAACAAAATCCACCGAAATTGAACTATAGTTATCATAGTGATCAAAACACCAAATATTTTTTTTCTTAAAAACGGCTCTAACGATTTTGATTAAAGTTTTTATATTGGTAGCTCCCACTATGGCAACCATACCATAAAATTCCCATTTGTGGGAAAATGACGTGAGCAGCACAATAAATTACCAAAACTTTCGACGAAATCGATTTTAGCGCGGTTTTTAGAGAAAACAACCGTACCAAATCAGCTGAAACTTGATGTCTAGCCTACAGGTTACCATGGGACGCAACGATAAGGGTATGGGCAAAATCCACCGAAAGTTAACCATAGTCATCATAGTGATCAAAACACCAAATTTTTTTTCTCAAAAATGGCTCTAACGATTTTCATTACATTTTTTATATTGATGGCTCTCAATAAGGCAATGATACTATAAAATTATCATTCGTGGGAAAATGACGAGAGCAGCACAATAAATTATATAAATTTTCGACCAAAAGCGTTTTTCGCGCAGTTTTTTCCTTATAAACTCCGCTGGAATTCTTGTAGAATGTTAAAAAAAATTGGTATTGTAGTCCAATCCAATACCTAAAGGGTTAGTGTTTAAAAACGCTCATGAGATACATGGGGGTCACTCCAGAAACTCCTGAATTTCGACTACTGCCGTTTTGTTTACTACCAGTTCTAAACGTTTTTACCCAATAATTCTGCAAAAGTAATTACTATCCTTTTTCAAAAAATTTGTGGTTACAGCCTCATTAATTATGTGTGTACCAGTTTCTCAATAATGGTCCTGCAATGAATACGAGCAGCACAATAAAATCTGGAACTGTAAGCGCTACCGCTTCCTGCTGCCGTAAAGCGTTGTTTGACCAAGTTCAAATTAACTGAGTGATAAATGAATTGATTAAATAAAATTATGTACAAAGTGAATTGACGTAGAGCTAAGGAAAGTTGTGTGTTGCAACGCACCAGATATTTTTCTATTTGTCCATCATGCACTGAATCGCAAAGGCTAATGATCACTAGGAGTGCTTTAGTTGACGCTGTCTTGTAGGTCTTGGGTTTCTTCAGCTCCCTGCAGCTTGATGTGAATGCTGGATTGATAGACGGTTCGGAGCACTTAATGTGTTCTCGCCTCGATTCCCTGTACCTACTGTGCACAGATCAGGAGAGTCAGGTCGTCCAGAGGCGTATCAGTTAGTTTCCATGGGGCTCTTCGGAGAAGCCATCCAAGGAGCGAGCTCTGTCGGCACCCCCCTCTCTATCATTCGTTGGACTAAGACTTGTGTATTCGATCAGGTGACTTCGAGGTTACGAGGGATTCCCTAACCTTTAATCTCATTGGGGAGCGCTGGACGTTGTGTAGCCAAACGCTCTTATACGGAGTCCTTCTGATAGCTGGAATCCTTCAGTGGACGCTGTTTACGCCCTGCGCTGCCTGCACAGGATCTCATTTGTCTGGAATTTGGCTAGAAAACGGGCCCGATCTTGCTCTTTTCGCGTCAGCTGGAGCGTCGAATGATGTTCGGCGAATTAACTCCGATCTTGAGTCTTCACTGTACACAATTACGATCAACTTGCGTGGTTTTCGTTACACTGTAGCTCATTCGCATTGTTGATATGAAGTTTTATTTGGTGGAAGTGGTTCGGAGAAAAGGTGTTAAAGGATAGGGAAGAGATTAGATTAGGGAATGTGCGCAGGGCCTTAGGAGTAGGAGTAGGTGTTTAGTTTGTGTTATGTGTGGTTTTGAGTGGGCGGTGCCAGGGATGGTCGGATATCAAGTAGCCCATCCCTGAACCGCCGGTGTGATAGTATTTAAGGGCTGAATGTATATGTGAGTGAATGTGTATGAATGTAAGTGTTGTGTATATGTGTGTTAGTGTTCGGTAGATTAGATTAGGTATTGTAGGGATGGATCCAGGTGGGATGAATATCGAGTAGTCGACCCCTGGACCATCGGGAGATGTGTGAATGTGTAAGGTAGTGTTAGGTGATAGGATAGAGTGAGTTGGGAGGGTCGCGGACGAGGGCGGCCGAATATAGAGTAGTCCGCCCTCGTCATGTCGGAATGGGGATCGCATGTCAGGCCTGACACCCTTCTCCATGGCTGGTGCGGGGGCCAGTCCAATCCCCCGTACCCCCATGGAGATAAAGCGTAGGTGCCGGCTGAACGCCTCTTGGCATTCCGGCACCGGGGCCTGCCACCCATTCAGGTCCTTAGGCTGCTCAAGGGGCAGCCAAATAGAATGGGTACCTCGGGGGCTTCAGCCATGGGATTGGCCTCGTGGGGACCGTGGTTTCGTAGGAAATCCCCCCTAGAGAGATGATAGGTGCTGGCTGGAGAGGGGTAAAGGCCGTGAGGCTAGGCACCCTCTCCAACGCCACGGGTAATACCCCAGGCACAGCTTACCATGTTGATATGATGAGGTGTGCGATACGACCTCATCTCTTACTAAGCAGTGTTGTTAAATTATATCTGTCCACGGTTGTCCTGTCAAAGAACTGAGCGACAACATTTGTTTCTCCCATAAAACGATTTTTTCTGCTTCCCGCAAATAATTGTGTTGTGGCTGCTTTGAATGAGCCGTTAACCTTATTCGTGCGGAGAAACCCCATTTTGTTTCCTAGTGGATTTGGACTTCCATCCAGAATTATTGAGACAGTCTCGGTGTCGTTCTCCAATCCTTTCACCCCGTCTCTTCATCCTCTCTCTTATCCCTCGCCTTCGTCTGTTCCACCCCTATGAATACTAAAGCGTCTTCTTGCCCTCCATAAAATCAGGGGGGTAATAAAGAGGAGAGGAATTAGTGTAGATTTGTTACCGTGGAAACAGTTCTCTTAATCCGCCCTTAATTAAACTTTCGTCTTCTTATTAGTTTCGAGTTTTAGATGCTATTCGGGAAACTTGCCAGCGTTTTCCCTTCCTCCCTTTTGGAAAACCCCCTTTTTCGAGATGGGACGCGGTTTTATTGTTCTAGTCGCCCTTCTTTCTCATTAAATCCGGGTCTATTGATTGGTGAGTTGTGGAGGAGGGTGGGGTGGGAGTCAATTTTTTTTTTTTTAAGGGCGAACGAGCAAAACAAACATGTCGTGAACGTAGGCAAGCGGATTCGGGTACCCGTGAAGTGAGAGGTGCGATAGGGTATCAACAAGGCAAGGGTGGCTTTCGACACAGTGTGTTGGCCTGAAGTACTGGATGCCCTACGCAATTTCCACTATTCTCCAACCTTTACAGGCCACTTACCAGGGTCTTCAACAACAGAGTAGCCTCGACAGAACGAAAAAAACGACGAGCAGAACTAGGAAGTAGCGGCAGTATAAGGACATTCACAGACGAGCCCAACTCCCTGGGAGATAAGTGGCTGTAGCGCTAGTCACAACCAGGGCATATTATAGTTAATGAGCAAGAAGAACGTAGTGGACGTAAAGTCATCCTGGATTGTGTTGGTGTTCAAATTGAATTCCGACACTGTATGAACTAATTCGGTGAAATGTGATCCACGTAATTCTGGAGCCCGTGACGTCCTGTTGACTCCGGATCGTTCATTCCCTGAATCCGTCCTGTTTTGTGATCGGTCGAAGTTCCTCACGAGGAACGTGAGGGTTCGACACATAGCTGGGCGTATTATGAGCTCTGTATCTGTTAGTCAATGAGGGGCAAAGGAAGGTGCACACCTGGCAGACGCTCGCTCCCTGTCCCTCTCTCTTTTTCTTCGTAGGCTATCAGACTTTCCATCTCCCTCATCCTCATCCTTCTCACTCGCTTTCCGTTTCTCCTCGAGCTCTCGGATGATTGATGGTTCCCAACGACAAAGCGTTCAGGCCTCTCTATAATTGGCTGACGTCAGGGTTCAATCCTTCAAATGACGCGGAATACGATTTCTCGTTAGATAAATTTGTATGTGTACCTTGATTCGATCCCATGACACACCTCTGAACCGCTCGCTAAATATCTTATCCCCAACCTCCTGGCGAATAACTCGAGTGTCACGTACTGCGCGCCTCTATATTTGTATTTTTATCCGACTTTCAAACGGTCTGGAGAGCGAGGAAAGGATCGAAGAGCAGTCTTTAAATGAACAATCCTTCTGCTCACTGACCTTGAGAAATCTCTCCTAATTGTTGTCACGGGCCAGGCCAAATTCACGGTCCATCGGCTCAAGGTATTCGTTAGGAACTCAAATCGCCAACTCCGATTTCACATCCACCACACCACACTTTCCCGATACCGCTATTTATTGTTTACGTTCCATTATCAGTTATCAACAGTTATGCCAACAGAGCAGCAGAAATTCCAGCACGCTATTGTTCTTAAACGTGACCAACAGCGCTGTTCCCAGCAGCAATTACCACCCACCACTGGAGGGAACGAGGTTGTAACCTCTTCCGTTTTATTATTATTATTATATTTTTTCTATCTTTTGTTATATTCACCATCTACCATCCGTTTTCTGGCGACCTCGTGTGTGCTGTTTCGTTTTCGTCACCGAACTGACCGCTTAACCGTTTTGTTTGCATCGTTTACGGCATCTTACACGCCGCTCACCTCCTCTCGTTCGGATTCTCACCACCATTCGGACGTGTTGGACAGCGACTCACGACCATCCAACAGGGAAGACGCCAGAACGGGTTGGAACGATTTTGCGCGCTCTCTCAGCGTTCCCCAACTCGTGATTCCGAGTTGGACTTTGCAAGTACCAGATTTTTTTCCGTTGTGTTTCCCCAACTATATTGTGAATAAACTCTTTAAACTCCTCTGTTGCCCTTTGTAGCTGTATCCGGTTGTTCATATCAATATTCACCATATTTTACACCCATCACACGTTATTTTCTGAGGCTAGTAAGCTGTGCGGGGTTATAGCCAATGTTCAACGGCAGGCCCAGAGCATACTAAAACAGTATTCGTTGGGGAAGCGCTAGGTTACGATACTCCCTTTATTAGCCACGGTTGCTAGTGGGTTTTCAGCCCCACAACCGTCTAGTTGGCAAGTCTGCAACCCTAGGTAGACAGAGGTTTGTTCGCCATGCCGGCCCAAAGAGCGGGAACTGCCTTATGGCCGCCTTAGAGTGAAGTATGCGGCCTGCCTAAGCTTGCTGCAGGATACGCCATCGATCCATACTGGGAGCAGTCGAACACGACTTGAGCATTCCATCTGCGTCTTCTGTGAGCCGTCTTTCATGCCGTTCGGATCAAGGCTTCTCCTGGCTCTCCAATTCACCTCACCACCACAGCCCAATATCTTCCTGCGGGATAGATGCACAGCACTTGTGGGATATGTGGGACCTCTGAGCGCCATATGGGGCGCTTCCCCACATGCACGCCCGTGTTACTGCATGGCAGTATTTTTATCCAATACCCTCTCGATGCTACAGCAACGTGGTGGTGGGCTCCATCCCGTCTAAACTAACAGCGGGCGAGGACGGCTGCTAATGGTCCTCCTCGCGTACAGAACCTTGTGAGGTGCTGGGCTTCTCGATGCAGGTCAAGCCTGCCATTAGAAGAGGCAGCCTAGATTCACCAGTGAGCTGTACTCCAGCACTACCATAGAAGGAGACAACTGATGGCCTGCTGAAACTTACCGAGTATGCTGCAGGAGCCACTGCCTTCACGCTCTCATCCTCTCGATCCAAACCCGCCTGAAGGGAATCTGATTCCCTCCCACCCAGTTGCTGCACTTGGAACCGACGAAGGGAGCTCAACGCCTGCCCGTGTAACGCAGAGAAATCCCCTAGCCATTAAGTGGACAATTATTCTCTGGAAACTGTGAGAAAGAATCTCAATTAGCAAAATCCAGAGAATGTCATAAATCATCCACATGTTGTGCTAGCGTAACATTTAACACGGACCCTCTCAGAAAGATCTAGTTGCCAGTTTCGTGATTCACTTAATAACATTTGTAGTATGAGTAGAAGATACTCAATAGACGTTATCTCCACCTTTAAGTAGAACGTCTAGCTATCGAGTTTATATAAATTGAATGAATAGCTAGTGATAAAAATCTCTGAGTGGCCGTGGGGCTGAAGAAAGCGGTGTGATGCGTCGAAACAGGTATTTCAGCCGGTTCAACTTCAGTCGTAGAGAGTTCAACATAACTCCATAAATAATTAGGTTCTATTTGTTTAGATCGGAAGTAATTTAATTCTCTTCTTTTTTTTCGACGTTATCGTCTCTCGTGATCAGTAAATGTTGTGATAATTTCAGTTTCATTGTTACCTCTTCAGCTTTTCTCTTGAAGTGAATCCTTTTGGTTATAGTTGAGCGATTACCTCTTCCTGCATCTCCGGAAACTGCCTTTGTAATCAGATGGCTGCCGGAAGTTATTATATCCGCACTTGCTCAGCTGAACCTTTCAATTGGAATGGGCCGTGTCGTGTGTGTGGGGGGGGTCTCAACGTGAGCACATGCTAAGTGCGATCGTATAATCCAGGCAAACAAGGATGAACCGTTGAACGAACGTGTGCAGTCACACAATACAAAATGCGTAGTTGAGATGAATTGTGTGTGGATGCCAATAGTGTCAACGCTCTATGCTGTATACCTACTGACCGTTGATGTTTGTGTTCGTGTCAACAGTTGTGGAATTAGAGGACGCGCGAAAATAGTTAGAAGCTTAAACTGCTGCGATGCTCCAAAAAATGGAGCGAAATGGAGAGGTCAGAGCCAGTCACGTCAGTGGACGAACACTAGACATGACAACTTCAAGAGAGTAAGGTCACTTCGCGTAAAAACGGTTTATAAAGGGTGTCCCAAAATTAACGCAAGATTTGAATTTGCCGCCATTTATGCAGTACAGTGTTGCCAACCCTAAAAACAAAATAAATCGACAGTTGACAGCTTAGGGTTAGTAAAATGAAGCGTTACGCAATAGAACAACGTGTCTTCATTGTTGAGCAATATTTCAAAAATAATGAATGCTAGGCGGCCGTAGTTCGAAAATTTCATACAAAATATGGTCGGAATAGTGTTTTAACTTCGTCAACTGTGAAGCGATTAATTGAAAAATTCCGAGAGACAGGATCCGTGGGAGACGCCAAACACACTGGTCGTCCAAAAACAAGCCGTTCAAATGTCAATAGAGGCAGTGCGTGCGAATGTCGGTGACAATCCAGGAACCTCAATTCGGCGTCGTGGACAAGAATTGCAAATTTCAAGAAGCTCTCTACAGCGTATACTCACTAAAGATCTGTGTCTCCATGCTTACAAAATTCAATTAACACAACTACTGAAGCCCAATGACCATGCACAGCGAAGAGAGTTTGTTGAATGGATTATTGAGCAACAACAAATGAATGCTGATTTTTCGAGCAAACTCATCCTAAGCGACGAAGCACATTTTCACCTTGATGGCTTTGTCAATCGCCAAAATTGCCGCTTTTGGGGTTCTGAAAACCCACATGTGACTGTCGAAAAACAAATGCATTCACAACGTGTCACAGTTTGGTGTGCATTTTGGGCTGGAGGCATAATTGGACCATACTTTTTTGAAAATGAGCCATGCCATACAGTCCGTGAAACACTTCAATTATTGCATGAGACATTTCCAGGTCGTGTTCTCTCTCGTTTCGGTGATCAGAATTGGCCCCCTAGATCGTGTGATTTAACACCATTAGATTTCTTTTTATGGGGTTATCTAAAATCACTGGTCTACGTCAACTAGCCCACAACTACGCGTGCATTAAAGGAGGAGATTCAACGTTGCATCAACGAAATTCAGCCACATTTATGCAGAACGGTCATGGAAAATTTCGACAAACGAGTGCGTATGTGTATGCAAAGCCGCGGAGGCCATTTGCCCGATGTGTTATTCCATAAATAACCCTATCCTATGTACTTTATGAATCAATAAAAAAATTACAATCAAAATAGTAAAATCTGTGTTTTCTATTTAATTCAAATCTTGCGTTAATTTTGGGACACCCTTTACAATGGCAACCTGCTTCCTGGAGGGATCTTGGCCCCAATACAAGCGAAACTGTTTATTTTTTCATTGGTAGGGACGGTCTCCATACAGCTAGACGGTGTCCACGATTTGTCCACACCTGGGCGAATGTGGTGAAACGCTTGACTGCCACTTTCAGTCAGTAGATTGGCAGCTGAGTTTGGGTCTGCACGTCCGCCTACAGGGAGCATGTCAAACAGGCGTGGGAGGCGTGCCCCATGGCACAGTGCAACTATGTTGCTGGAAACGTGACGATGGCTCACATCCACCAGGATCATTGTTAGGTGCCACGCTGTGCCCATCCCACAATGTCTGTCACCTTTCTGTGACTCTGTCGAACACTAGTGCTACTCGAAGGAGCTTTCATCCCTCAGGACTCAGTCAGTGGGCCTGTAAGCGCAGGATTTCGTCATTTAGGATGAGGTCCATCCGTTGGTTGGTTGGTTGGGGGGGGGGGTCGCGTGGTTCAAGACCTAAGGCGGTTGGAGAGAGTAATCAACCCAGTAGCCTTTATCTCTCTCCTGCCAACACGATATAAAGCATGGGGAGGTTTCCGTTGAGACACAATGAATTCATCTCCTTCGGCTTCCTGGCCATGGACACTCTGTCTTACAGCACCATGTCTGTGGTTGCGGGTGAAGCCGCCCGTGGTACCATTTGAGTTAGCTGCAGCTCAAGTTGGTCTTCAGTGGCACGCCCCAGTGCCAAGAGGTGTTCTACTTGCACCTACACTTTATTCACTCACGGACTAAAAGCATTGGACTTGCCCTGACCCACCTCATGATAAAAAGTGGCTGGCTGCATGGGACCTTTAGCTGGATAGTTGTTTCTTATGGCTTGGCAGAACTCTATGGTGGGTGGCACCGCTGCCCAGACAAGGACTTACGTACGAACACGGTTTCCCTGGCCGCCTAGCTCTCATCTGTGACGTGAAAAGCGAAACTGGTTTAACCGCGAGCTGAAAAAGGATGTCAAGAGGCTTGTCTCTGGGGGTACGATTCTCCTGCTGACGTGTATCTCTTGTTCCAACCTCCTGTACCAAAAGAAAGTGGGGTTTCACGTAAACTGACAGGATCGGCTCCTTTTTAGAGCGATTTCCAGGTCGGGATGAGGGATCTCCTAGTCACATTGCTGTAGTACTCTGTAAAGCCTTGGCATCGCGTTGTAATCCCACAGGCTCTGTCTACGATCAATTTTTATTGATCAACTTCAGCTATCGTTCTGAGCTTGTAAGTCATGCAACTGAATTCGAATTAAGGTTGAGAATCTGAATCTTGTAGAAATAGTGGTAACCCGCCTCCAGGCAATACGAACAATGTAGTTTGACGAGCTTCTTCAGAGGATGAGACTAAGTTAACACACAATTCAATAATACGACGGCGAGCGGTGGCGCCTACCTCGGGCCGTCATGACGATTCAAGTAAAGACTTCGAATGTAAAAGTTGAATATTTATAGTTGTTGTTTCCCCGGTACATTCATCTAGTCATCGCGCCAGGTTGGCAGTAATGAGTTGTTTGTTCAACGGCACCTGTTTCGATTCCTCCTGGATGTTGTCTACTCGTTATTTGTGACGTTTTGTCGCTCTGATATCATCGTTCGGTAATCCGCTTTTCATCTCTAAATGGGGATGAATCGAAAAACAGTCGCTGTAGCTCTGTCAAGGACGATGTTCATCAACCTCGCTGACAACTACCAGTCCAGGCCAAATATACCTAAACTCGGATGTAAGGCGGAACGCGCTTGTTTAGTTCAGGTATGTAGACTAATCAGTTGCTCAGTGTATAACTCCCACGCTAGCCAATCAAGATCAAGGCCAGTGTGTACGTCATAAAAGTTTTGAATAATAATGACGCAGATCGTCGCGATATTTGTTTGATCGACTGTGCTCAAAAGCTAATCCTAAAGCCGCGATTACACAAGGTCAGTTGACTAAGGTGAACTTGAGGCCAGCTGACTGGCGCCAGACAGATCTTTCCCCCGTGGGCATTAGATCGAGTATGCCAGGTGAGAAATGTATCCTGCTTTGTTGGAGCACGTGAAAGACTTATCATCGTTCCTCGAGTCTCTGGACATGGCGTTACTATAGAATTAGTTTCTGTTCTATATCTGATGCACCCTTAGCACGTTCTCTCGGCGGTCAGCAAAGGCTCTCTGTTACAGACCCCCAAACATGGGGATGCGTGTCTATCGTTGGTCTGTATTTTAGCGTAAATAGTAAGTAAATATTTTATTTGCTGATTTGAGGCAAATATGGCCTATTACAACAAAGTGGTTTGCTGACCCAATATACACAATTCACAAAGATATCAAGCAACACCTTCATAACAAATAAACTAATAAATGAACATAATTTCCTCTATTTGGTGAATAACATAATGGTAAACAGACGTTAGACATAATACTCATTACAAGTCAAAATGTGGATTCAATAATCACATTAGTCGGACAGACCAGCCTCATTTACAAGCTCCTCGACAAACGTTCTATACTTCATATAGCACATAGTAAAATTAAATAGCATGTAAACACTTTCTTTACAGACCGCCCCGAATAACAAATTGTTTACAAAGTCCATAGTGACCCTAGACGAGGCAAAATGTTTCGCTCTTGTATTGGCCAGCTGAGGGCAGCTACAGTATATATGCTCAATGGTTTCAGGCTTCTTATCATTACACAAAATATCTGGTGCGTTGCAACACACAACTTTCCATAGCTCTACAACAACCCACTTTGTACAAGGCTAATTCTATTTATCAATTCATTTATCACTCAGTTCCTTTGAACTTGGTCAAACAACAGGACACAGCAGCAGGAAGCGGTAGCGCCTACAGTTCTGGATTTTATTGTGCTGCTCGTACTCATTGCAGGACCATTATTGAGCAACTGTTACACAGATAATTAATGAGGCTGTAAACAACAATTATTTCAAGAAGGGTAGTAATTACTTTTGCAGAGTTATTGGGTAAAAACGTTTAGAACTGGTAGTTAGCGAAACGGCAGTAGTTGGAATTCAGGAATTCCTGGAGTGAGCCCCATGTATCTCATGAGCGTTTTCAAACCCTCACCCTTTAGGTATTGGATTGGACTACAAATACCAATTTTTTTAAACATTCTACTAACATTCGAGCAGAGTTTATAAGGAAAAAACTGCACGAAAAACACTTTTCGTCGAAAATTTTGATAATTTATTGTGCCGCTCTCGTCATTTTTCCATGAATGGGAATTTTATGGTATAGTTGCCATATTGAGAGCTACCAATATAAAAAATTTAATCAAAATCGTTAGAGCCGGTTTTGAGTAAAAAAATATTTGGTGTTTTGATCACTATATCACTATGATAACTATAGTTAACTTTCGGTGGATTTTGCCCATACCCTTATCGTTGCGTCCCATGGTAACCTGTAGGCTAGACATCAAGTTTCAGCTGATTTGGTACGGTTGTTTTCTCTAAAAACCGCGCTAAAATCGATTTCGTCATAAGTTTTGGTAATTTATTGTGCTGCTCTCGTCATTTTCCCACTAATGGGAATTTTATGCTATAATCGCCTTATTAAGAGCTATCAATATAAAAAATTTAATCAAAAGCGTTAGAGCCGTTTTTGAGAAAAAAAATATTTGGTGTTTTGATCACCATGATAACTATAGTTCAATTTCGGTGGATTTTGTTCATACCCTTATTTTGGCGTCCCATGGTTACTTGCGGGCTAGATATCAAGTTTGAGCTGATTTGATACGGTCGTTTTCTCTAAAAATCGTTCACAGACACACATACACACAGACCATTTTCCCAAATAGTGTTTTTCGGACTCAGGGGGGTCTGAAACGTAAAGATCTGAAGAAAACTCAAAAAAAATTTTTCAGCCGATTACATAACTTTCCTTTCTACTTCGTAGAGCAAGGAAAGTAAAAACATATTTTACTATAGTCGATGGAGTACAAGGAGCCTTTATAAATGATACGGAGTTTACCACGGAGCTTACCATTCCTCAACCTTAACTGAGCTATTACTCTTTTGATATGAAATGGAATAGCCCACGTGAGGTAGCCTTCCAGGGAAGAGTAGCTCTGAATATACTCTTGGTAGGTCGTGTTATAGGTTGAACATATTACTCGCTCATAGTCATGGTAAGCACATATCGTCGTAAAGCTATTTAGTACACACTGCTTGAATTTGTTCACCTCATCAGCATTTTGCTTCTTCCAAAGATCTCTATAGCCCAACTCCCACAGGATAGTCTTAAGTTGCGATGCCCAGTTGTATTTTTCCATATCTACCCCTCTCTCAATAGTGGTTAGGAGCTGCTCGTAACAAATCCGCGGGTATCTATTTTTTGGCATTTGCAGGACAGGTTCCCACCAACCCAAGGCCCTATCTAGAATCATGACTCCCAGTTCGGCCCTACCTGTCTCTGCTCGGAGCATGTAACGAGGCGTACTGAAAGGCAATGTTAAGAGACTTTTAATTATTTTTGACTGTACCATTTCTATGTCTTCAAGGTACCGCAGACCCCATATCTCTGAGCCATAAAACAACACCGAGCTGACCATCGAATCAATAAGTCGGCAAGTAGCCTCCCAACTTACACATTTTCCCTTCACCGAAATTTCCCGGACACTGCCCCAGGCTCGTAAGCTTTTAGCCTTAAACTGGTCTTTGGCTTTGTAATACACTCCTGAACAGGAAAAGTTTACTCCCAGGTAAGTGTATTCCTTGACAAAAACAATTTGCCCGCTTGATAAATGAACGAAATTTTCCCGCACCTTACTTTTACCTTTTTGGAAACATAGAACTTTTGTCTTGGTCGGATTTATAACTAGACCCAATGACTCAATGCTAAAGCGTAAATAGAAAACGTTGCGTTACTGAACATGCTATACACGGCTTACCAGGCTGAAACGCCAACAGGCCGTGCATGAAGTAGCACTATGTTGAACTAAGCCCCTTTATCTTCTTACTGTCTCAAATTTCGCAAAAGTTCATATCGTTGTATAACAGCGTGTAGCAGTTTATACGAAAATTGTATAACGATCAATAAAATGTAAAAAATGAGGAAACTCCCGTGGGGCCAAGAGAGGTCGAGGTGCAAGACCGACCACCCATGTCGTCTGGAGAGTCGATAGGTAAACACTGGGTGGTACGGGCGACTCGAGTTGAGTTTTTATGACGCCTAACGCGACGAGACCGTCATTTCCTGAGTCTGGTCGAACTACTAGAAGCTTCTACGCCGCCATCGACAATTAGCGCAATTAACGACAACTCCCTCGAGGCTCGAAGGAATTGATTTCCGTTGTCCGAAGCTCAAAGAAAGTATTGGCGACGGCGAAAAGCGGATTATTCCTCGGGTCTTCAACATTTAAGGGTTGCTGAGTGAGAAAAACACTATTTGGGGAAGTGGTAGGTGTGTGTGGATGCTTCTTGTCGTGCCTGTGGTAAGCATTTTGAGCCGCTGAATCATGCGGTACGCCTGACGCGGTCTGGAGGCTGGTTGCTTGTGCATTGTCACCTGACGGCTGGGAAGTGGGTTGTCTGACATCGCTGCCGTTGGTCCCGATCAGACTACAGTGATCCTGGATGTCCAAGTAGTATCTGGCAGCCTGTATTTTGCGCTAACTTGGCAAGATGAGAGGCGCAAATATGACACGATGGAACTTCGTATGACAGCGTCGGAAGCTTGTGGAGCAGAGGCGGGTAATAACAGGGTTGGAGCTTTTACTGTGTTCTGCCGTGGCATTCTTCTGGTACTATATTCTCCAATGTGACCAAGGAGGCAAAGTAAATCCAGACGGCTAACATCACATCAGCTCAGTTTGTTGATCCCACCAACTCCACTCGATTTCTTCCATATATGGCTGATTCTACCTTGGTGCACTCTTACTGCACTTGTTGCTGATTCTGGGCATTCACTATCGTCAGGTATCCAGCTAGCATTCTCCTTTTGAAAGCGTTGACACCTTACTATGCTTCAAGTAAAATCCAAATGTCCTACGCGTGCCCTGGGCGACGTGTGGTTCGAGAACTGAGGGAATGCGTCGGCTGTGTCAGCAGGCTTTCTCCAACTTATCAACACCTGCATGTTGCTCGAGTCGTATGTGAACTGGTCGTGGAATATCTTTCTCTTTCCGCTCAAAACGCTACAAATTGGGGGGGATTATCGGCAATTTCGTCGAGACCGTCAGTCTGTTAGTGAATCCAGACCAGACCGCTATGCACTGCCACAGAAATGCAGAATCAGGGGAGGCAGGCGCCAAATAAAAGGGTCGACTGAGCGTACAACTCATCTTAGTTTTTTTTTACTTTCCTGGCTCTACGAAGTAGAAAGGAAAGTTATGTAATCGGCTGAAAAAAAAAATTTTGAGTTTTCTTCAGAACTATACGTTTCAGACCCACCTGAGTCCGAAAAACACTATTTGGGAAAATGGTCTGTGTGTGTGTGTATGTGTGTCTGTGAACGGTTTTTAGAGAAAACCACCGTACCAAATCAGCTCAAACTTCATATCTCGCCGGTAGATTACCATGGGACGCCAAAATAAGGGTATGAACAAAATCCACCGAAATTGAACTATAGTTATCATGGTGATCAAAACACCAAATATTTTTTTTCTCAAAAACGGCTCTAACGATTTTGATTAAATTTTTTATATTGATAGCTCTTAATAAGATAATTATACCATAAAATTCCCATTAGTGGGAAAATGACGAGAGCAGCACAATAAATTATCAAAATTTTCGACGAAAAGCGTTTTTAGCGCTATTTTTCTTATAACCTCCGCTGGAATGTTAGTAAAATGTTTAAAAAAATTGGTATTGTTGTCCGATCCAATACCTCCTCCTAGTTTAAAAACGCTCATGAGATACATGGGGCTCACTCCAGAAATTCCGGAATTTCAACTACTGCCGTTTCGCTTACTACCAGATCTAACAGTTATTACCCAATAACTCTGCAAAAGTAATTATACTATCCTTTTTCAAAAAATTCGTGTTTACAGCCTCATTAATTATCTGTGTACCAATTGCTCACTAATGGTCCTGGAATGAGTACGAGCAGCACAATAAATTCCAGAGCTGTAGGCGCTACCGTTTCCTGCTGCTGTGACGTGTTGTTTGACCAAGTTCAAAGGCCATGTACAAAGTGAATTGACGTAGAGCTAAGGAAAGTTGTGTGTCGCAACGCACCAGATATTTTTAATTCAGTCGAGGACTTCGAGTGGCCACCAGACGGGCGTTCTGAGCCTTGCAGGTGGAACTCCAACCTGCTGCATCTGGTAACCTGGTTTGGTCGTAATCGCTTTCAACCTAGGAGCGTCTTCTTCCCTGGTTCTTGTGGATTATTTATGAAACGCGAATTAATTCAGTTCGCTAAGTGAAGTGGCGCTGTCAGCATTGTGGGGTGAGGTATAATCCGCTTAGTTTCAGCTCATGACGTATATGTTTAGTGTAGTTACCACCTTCAGGACTACTCGAACAGAGTTACCGTACGGTCTGACCTTGTCCGTCGATAGTGATTCCTCAGAAGGCATTTTTGATTGCCTTCCCTAACCGCATTAAAAGATTATGGTGATAAATAACCCCCAATTAATTAATAATTGGCTCTCAGTAGGACGGGAACCTGACGCGCCCATGGTCTTCCTGATATGCCATGGGCACGTCAGGTTTACTTTTCGATTTGGAAAAAGATGCTGCCTGAGACGAAAAGCTTTTGGACGCTCTTTTTAATGACCGTTTCTTGTTGACTCCAATAAGATGTGGTGCGACGCATCACCCAGCTTTCCTGCCCAGCAGTTACAGGATTAGCAACTAATGATGGATTTTTGAATTTGGGAAAACGGGTTGGGCTGCAGTTCAGTACGCTACACTTTTTCATATTAACACGTTTCTTTATTTACATTTAGTTAGGTTAGGTTGAACCAAAAATGAAAGGATACCTCGAGCGTAAAAGGGAGATGGAGCGAGCAGACGTCAAGAGAGAAGTCAATACATAACACTATCCCGTGGTAGTTTGAAATCAACAAAAAACTCTTCTACAAAATATAAATGAATTGCTTGTAAAAGTTCTTATGGAGTCTGTGAGAATGCGAATCTCCTAGGAGGATGACGCTCATGCAGAGGGTATCTGCGTTGAGGAGTGACTGGGGTGTCTAGCTGGCCTGGTATTGTTAATTGAGGACTTGACGCAGCACTCGTCGTTGTGGCGAGCGACGGGCCCTGTGCGGGCGAGAGCATTGGAAAGTACGACGACGGGGATGGAGGCACGTCTGGTGTATTCGTCGTAAAATTGGTCGTTAGCCTTTCTGACATCCGTGCTTTGAGATCTGGCATAACTTGGTCAATCCTGGACTTGATGATTAGTCCCAAGAACAGGATAGATGGTGGTTTTCCTGTGGTTTGGTGAGGAGCCTTGTGGTACTGGAGTAAGAATTGGTTGATCAGGTTTTGCAGAGTATTCCTATTAGCGCCTGTGGTGGCTAGGGCCTTTTTAAAAGTTTGAACAGCACGTTCAGCCTGTCCATTGGTCGAGGGGTGATATGGAGCTGTGGACGCCTTGTTCCTTCAAGAAGGACTGGAAGAGCTCTGAGGTGAATTGTGGACCATTATCCGTGACTACTAGTGTTGGGACACCAAATTGGGAGAACACTTTACCCAAGATGTTACATGTCACCTGGGCAGTTGTCGATGTGGTGACAGATACATGAATCCACTTGGAATAGGCGCAGCCAGCAATGAGTAAATACGTCCCATGAACTGGTCCTGCATAGTCACAATGGATTCTCTCCCAAGGAGCGTTAGGGTATTCCCAATGATGAGAACGTGATTTCGAGTGTTGAGCGCATTCAGTACATGACTTTGTCTCAATGTCCTGGTCAATTGAGGGCCAGAAAATTGAAGAACGTGCTAATCCCTTCAACTTCACTATACCAATGTGAGCCATATGAAGCTCTTGCATTACTTGTCGGAATTTCTCTGGTATCACCACTGGTATTACCAAGTAATAGGCAACCCTCGGATGACGAATATTGAGCTTCATTGCCTCGTAATCCCAGAGCTGTGAGATCCTTCCCTGCTTGAACACCACTCAGAATCGGCGACAGTCTGGCATCTCTACGTGTTTCTTTGGCAATGTCGAGTGCAGTCAAAGGCATTTGACGAATTTGATGTAAAATGTTTACTAATCCACTATGTTTTTCCCGCAGTTTAGAGAAACTCGAAGCGTAGAATTGCGTTGCTTATGAGTGCCACGGTCTTTATTAACTAATATTTGGTCTATACGTGACGTTTTGTTTTTAGCAAATTTAGCTCATATCCTTATTTCGGCGCCCCATGCTAACCTGTGGGCTACGTGTCAAGTTTGAGCGGATCTGGTCCAGCCTCTCTCAATCTTTCAGAAGACAGATCGGTCTCTTTATCAAAATGACTGTTCCTTAATACTCACCAGAGAGGTATAGCAGTGGAAAGTCATGGTGGCGCAGTTCGACTATCATGGAAAAGCCTGACCACTCACTCGGCATCGAACGGACCCAAATCTGGTTGTGTAATGGATTGTGGCGGACTGCCGAAGGTGGCAACATTGTTGCCGCCACCCGTGCAGTTCGCTGCTGTTTATATTAGCGGAGGAGCCGCATTTTAGTTTCATAACGGCTACCGACATCCCTGACGAATATTCCCCTTTTTTAAGCCAGTGTTTAAATTCCCCTTTAGATTGTGTGAAGTAAGGTAAGCGATCAGAGCTTGGTGCTTCATTTTCCCCATTGTCCCTTTATTGTCATTTAATACAATCCGAGCATAGGTTATTTATTTCATTCTAAAAGGAGTTCATTTCATTTCGAGTTTTTTCCTGATTAAATTCAAGTGGGTCCTATTTGGTTTATAATTTCATTTCCTAGTACTTTCCTGAGAGGAATTATTTTATTTATTTTCATCAAATGAATTTAATTTGTTCGTTTCTTTTGGGCCCGGATACGACTTTCACTCGTGTTTTGTACGCGGGTAATTAGTAGAAGAATTCCCCAAGTACGTCACAGTTGTCATTTTGCCAGTTTCCGGGTGGCGAGCTGTTGGCCATGTGTGTGCAGAGGTATGGGCCTGTGGAACCCGTACCATCTGAGAGGAGTTTTCAATCTGGTTTCCCACCTGATCTAACAAGCACTTGGGTGGCAAGTTCGCTTACTGCTGCAGGAACTACAGTGACATGCTGCTGGCTTCTTGTTTCCTCTGCAATGGAGGCGCAAGATGTGCAGTATGGAGAGTCCATGCGAGAAAAGAATAGAGCCGTGTACAAATGCCGCCATGTCCTGTAAGGAAGTGGCTTGTCCAGTGGTCTGGCTCAACCCACCTTCTCCCAAGACGTTCACAGATCTTGAGAAAAAACACATACTGTCTCCTCCGTTTGACTCATTAACTAGCCAGCCAACGTCAGGATCCCCGGTTAATCCTTCGACTAGAGCAGAGTTCCCCAAACTTTTTGTGTCGTAGACCCCTTGCCATGTTTTTCCGTGTGGGGTAGACCCCCAATTCCAGGGTGAACACACACACCCACACGGAACACCCGCTGAAATTAGTTTTGTAAACTCAGTAAGCCTCTAAACGTAAAGATCTGGAGAAAACCCAAGTTTTTGTATTTTTTCACACGATTACAATACTTTCTCTCTCTTTGGATAGCGGAAAGTAATAAGATTATAAAGGTTATTAATTTTCCCTTCAATCTTTCGTTTTCTGGCCGCATCCGTAAAGATAATAACAACATTCAGAACCAAAAAAATGAATAGAACACAACGTAAACCCACAATGGGCCCCACACAAATAATTCTCTGAATTCGCTAGTAGCTCCATACTCAGGGATGTAACCGTGTAATATTGTATACCGTGCGTCATCGATATTATCATTTTCTCTTCGTGACCTTCACAATTGCACAGTGAATCCCCACATTTTTTTTTCGCTGACGTGACCCTTGCAGGTTGTCATAGACCCCTAGGGGTCGATATAGACCACTTAGGAATTACTGGACTAGGGGCTTCTCACCTTGGAGATATATTATTATCTTAGTATTTGGCGTCGCGTGTTGGGTTGAAAAGAAAATATCGAATTTGAGGTGATTTGGTTGTACCGTTCTTCTAAATCGCGCGCAGACTCGCGGATACGATATGTTCAAATGGCGGAGCTTTGAAAACGGTGGTCCGAAGAAACTAAAATTGACTTCATAACTCTCCTTCCGACAGTAGCGGTATGTTATGTAAAATGGTTTCAACGTCTGTTGCGTTGGTGCAACGAAGGAACACTCCGAAGGAGAGCTCCGCTGGACGTTCGTGAGGACCGAAAATCGTGGGGTCTGTCGCCGTCAGTACCTGGGCGGACCACCTGAAAAACTCTGGAGGCCAGAATCTCGGTTTTGTCCCGTGAACTGGACTGGAACCAGTCGCACTATTAGTCGTCGCAGGTTTTTGGGGAAGGGACGCGGGAGAAGAGGAAAGAGGTTTTGGTGAGGGAATTCGTGAAGGCCACGGCGGAAGAGCTGGCAACCCTGGCACCTCCTCTCCACGCAGCCACAACCTGTCCCATAGCGCCCCAACCTCATTAGACCAATCACACCCGCGCTGCTCCGTTCCTCCAGAGCCCCCTTCGCCCAACATATTTATATTTCCATCCAGGCCTTCCCGACTGTTTTTACTGCCAACCCTGTCAATCTAAGGCCGCTTTAATTGGAATAAATGAAAAATTGTAGGGGTCTTCGTTGGAGGATCCTCAGGTAAATGATAGGCCCTTAAATTTCATTAGAACAAACATAGCTCTCTAATAAACGTTAATGGAATTCCCTATCCCCTCTCTCGACGACGATTTACCGCTCTACTCCGCTGATTGTGTTTTTGTATTGGTTTCTCGTGCTCATCATGTTCACATGACTCTCCTTCATGTTCACATCTCTCCCTCTTTCGTCGTAACGCGTTATTTGTTTCAGATATCGAGATTAAATTATTAATCCAGCGCACATGCCATCCTAATGAGCCCAATGTGGTTCGAACCAAACGCACAAACCACCCTCCCTCCTCCAGTCTGTGACGTACTTGGGGAAAGTCGTGTCCGGGCCCAAAAGAAATGAACAAATTGAATACACTCAATTATACTCACATGATGAAAATAAATAAAATAATGCCTCTCAGGAAAGTACTGGGAAATGAAATTATAAACCAAATAAGACCCACTTGAATTTAATCAGGAAAATATCTGGTGCGTTACAACACACAACTTTCCTTAGCTCTACGTCAATTCACTTTGTACATGGCTAATTCTATTCAATCAATTCATTTATCATTCAGTTAATTTGAACTTGGTCAAACAACGCTTTACGGCAGCAGAAAGCGGTAGCGCTTACAGTTCCGGAATTTATTGTGCTGCTCGTACTCATCGCAGGACCATTATTGAGCAATTGGTACACAGACAATTAATGAGGCTGTAAACACGATTTTAAAAAAAAAGGATAGTAATCACTTTTGCAGAGTTATTGGAAAATAACTGTTAGAACTGGTAGTAAGCGAAACGGCAGTAGTTGAAATTCAGGAATTTCTGGAGTGAGCCCCATGTATCTCATGAGCGTTTTTAAACACTCACCCTTTAGGTATTGGATTGGACTATAACACGAAATTTTTTTTTAACATTCTAGTAACATTCCAGTGGAGTTTAAAAGGAAAAAACCGCGGGAAAACGCTTTTCGTCGAAAATGTTGATAATTTATTGTGCTGCTCTCGTCATTTTCCCACAGATGGAAATTTCATGGTATAATTGTCTTATTGAGAGCTATCAATATAAAAAATGTAATTAAAATCGTTTGAGCCGTTATTGAGAAACAAAATTTGGTGTTTTGATCACTATGATGACTATAGTTAACTTTCGGTGGATTTTGCCCATACCCTCATTATTGCGTCCCATGGTAACCTGTAGACTAGACATCAAGTTTCAGTTGATTTGGTACGGTGGTTTTCTCTAAAAACTGCGCTAAAATCGATTTCGTCGAAAGTTTTGATAATTTATTGTGCTGCTCTAGTCATTTTCCCACAAATGTGAATTTTATGGTATCATTGCCTTATTGAGAGCTATCAATATAAAAAATTTAATCAAAATCGTTAGAGCCGTTTTTGAGAAAAAAAATATTTGGTGTTTTGATCACTATGATAACTATAGTTAACTTTCGGTTGATTTTGTTCAAACCCTTATTTTGGCGTCCCATGGTGACCTGCGAGCGAGGTATCAAGTTTGAGCTGATTTGGTACGGTGGTTTTCTCTAATAATCGTTCACAGACACACATACACACACACAGACCATTTTCCCAAATAGTGTTTTTCGGACTCAGGGGGGTCTGAAACGTAAAGAGCTGAAGAGAACTCAAAATTTTTTTTTCTGCCGATTACATAACTTTCCTTTCTACTTCGTAGAGCCAAGGAAAGTAAAAATTGAAATGAAATGAACTCCTTTTAGAATGAAATAAATAACCTATGCTCGGATTGTATTAAATGACAATAGAGGGGGAAAATGAAACACCAAGCTCTGATCGCTTACCTTACTTCACACAATATAAAGGGACTGATTCACTGGCTTAGGAAAAGAGGACGATTCGTCTGCGAAGTCAGTAGCCATTCTGATGTAAAAAGGTGGCTCCACCACTAATATAAACAGCAGCGAACTGCACGGGTGACGGCGACAGTGTTGCCGCCTTCGGCAGTCCGCTGCAAACCATTACAAGTCGCTCGTGAGGAGTTGTGTGGACCACAAAGGCCACCTGTTTTGACGCATCGCATCTCCACAATTTTTTCCCCTCGAAGGTCCTGTTTTTTCCTGACAATCCTGAGGGAATGGCGCGTCACAGCTATAACTGCAGGGCAAGTGGTTGCAATCAGTGTAACTTGGTGCTTGGGATGGGTGCATTTTATTTGATGGTGCTGAAGTGTTGGAAGGTGGGGTTGTAGGTAGCGCTTTAGTCTTGCTGAGGTACTTGGTCCTCTGTTGCTTCTGTTGCTTGATTGAGGGATTCGTCTGGGGCTGCCTCTGGCTCTGCAGTTGGGCTTGGAGCTCTAGGTTCAGGCTGCTGAGCACCCCCTACCTGCTTGTCTTTCTTCGTCGCTTCGGATTGGGCAGTCCCTTTTTTCTTAGCGTTTGTCGGCTTTTGGGATACCTTTGCTCTGTCTTTTGCTACTGCCGTTTGTGACGGAGCTTTGCTGACCGCTGGTTTCTTCTTTTTTTTCGCGGCTGCTTGTTTCTCTTTTTCCTTCTGATACTTCTCATCTCCCCATTTGTCCAGCTCGTCAGCCGCCATCATCATCGTCAGAAAGAAGGTCAACTCTTCAGGCACAGAGGGATCTCCTTTGCTGTATATGTACTGTCCATACGGTGACTTATCTGTAGTTCGCTCTTTACCTCGTTTTTTATTATTTTTCAAATCTTTGTCTCGTTTTTTGTTGTCTCTACTCGGGCTTTGTTTGTGAGAAATGTGTCGTTTCTTCTTTTTGTTCCTAAGCGGCCATTGGCACTTGCAAACCCATTCCATCTGAGCTTCCTGCTCCTCCCCTTCCTCGTCCAGAAGCATGTTTTCCAGCGCGTCCTTCACGTGTTTCTTGCAATAACCGGGAAGGCATTTGAGGAGGCCGGAAGACCAAGGCAGCCCGATCGGGTAGTTTCCAGGATCCGAGGGTGCGGTGCAGAATGGATGAGAGCATAGTGGGACGGCTTCGCTCGCGTCCTCTTTCTCGTCGTTTGCCGTTTTGTCCAAACCTTTTTTGGTGTCTTCTTTGGCGCCTTTGCTGGGATTAGCACCAGGGCCGAACGGATTGTCGACGTGTGGAGCTGCCATTTCGTTCTGTAGTTCGCTTTACTGGAATCTGGCGCCGCAACCAAAAATCAGGTTTAGTGTTTCTTGCAAGATTCTTGAAGGAAGTGTTTAATTGTGGAGTAGGCGGTGTTAGTGTAGCGAAACCTCCTGGTTGCCATGCCGACGTATCAACATTTAATAGTTGAACGTGCTTCATCTAGTTTCCTTGTGTGTGAAGTAGGCTGCTATTGATGAAGATTGCCACCTCTCCACAACTCCACAATTCCACCTCGGGACTCTATCTTACAGTTGTAAACGCTAATTTCTCTGTTAACTGAACTGGACTGCGCAGCTGAACGTCAACTTTGGGAGTGACGCTATGAACTCCTTATCGAGACATCTTTCATTTGACTTGAGGATCATTAAACTTGATTAGCTCGGATGACAGCGTTGAAACCGATGGATCTTGTCAATTCCGTCGTTCAAAAATGAAGGCAACGCTGCGCTGCTAATTGACGAGTGTGTATGGTTGTCACGATGAGTTCTGAAGGAGAAATTTATAGTTGGCGACTCTATGAAGATGACCTACAATCGCTCAACGACAATAATCCGCTTCCAGGCGATTGGGAAGTGATTTCAAGACAACTAAGTTCTTCGTTCTACAAACATTTACGGGAAAGGAACTCGTATTGGTGAAAAGTGCTGAGTGGAACCATGGGGCTTGAGGGAAACAATTAATTAAAGGGGGTACACAAGAACTAGTGAGGGGGTTTGGGCTACTCAATGATGGTCCATGTTCTTGGAAGAGAAGTGCGGCGACTGTAAGGTAAAATATCTGGTGCGTTGCAACACACAACTTTCCTTAGCTCTACGACAATTCACTTTGTACAAGGCTAATTCTATTTTTTCAATTCACTTATCACTCAGTTCCTTTGAACTTGGTCAAACAACACTTCACAGCAGCAGGAAGCGGTAGCGCCTACAGTTCTGGAATTTATTGTGCTGCTCATACTCATTGCAAGACCATTATTGAGCTATTGGTGCACAGAAAATTAATGAGGCTGTAAACAAGCATTTTTTGAAGAAAGATAGTGATAACTTTTGCAGAATTATTGGGTAATAACTGTTAGAACTGGTAGTAAGCGAAACGGCGGTAGTTGAAATTCAGGAATTTCTGGAGTGAGCCCCATGTATCTCATGAGCGTTTTTAAACACTCACCCTTTAGGTATTGGATTCGACTACAATACCAATTTTCTTTAACTTTCTACTAACATTCCAGCGGAGTTTATAAGGAAAAACCGCGCCTAAAACGCTTTTCGTCGAAAATTTTGATTATTTATTGTGCTGCTCTCGTCATTTTTCCACGAATGTGAATTTCATGGTATAATTGCCTTATTGAGAGCTATCAATATAAAAAATTTAATAAAAATCATTACAGCCGTTTTTGAGAAAAAAATTGGTGTTTTGATCACTATGATAACTATAGTTAACTTCCAGTGGATTTTGTTCAAACCTTTATTTTGGCGTTCCATGGTAACCTGTGGGCGAGATATCAAGTTTGAGCTGATTTGGTAGGTTGTTTTCTCGGAAAATCGTTCACAGACACACGTACACACAGACCATTTTCCCTAATAGTGTTTTTCGGACTCAGGAGGGTCTGAAACGTGAAGATCTGAAGAAAACTCAAAATTATTTTTCAGCCGATTACATTACTTTCCTTTCTACTAGAGCCAAGGAAAGTAAAAAGCGTGACACAATTGATGTGAGAGGGAGAGATCAACTGTGTCCATGTGGTTTTGTCATGACCTTCATCAGAAGCTAAGCGAAATGGTTACAAGCTGCTCTTTAAGCAACCCTCGCTCATTATTGTAGGAACTATTGACGAACAGCACGTGGTTTCCTGTGTGTTTTTCACTTTCCTTGGCTCTACGAAGTAGAAAGGAAAGTTATGTAATCGGATGAAAAAAAAATTTTGAGTTTTCTTCAGATCTTTACGTTTCAGACCCCCCTGAGTCCGAAAAACACTATTTGGGAAAATGGTCTGTGTGTATGTGTGTCTGTGAACGATTTTTAGAGAAAACCACCCTATCAAATCAGTTCAAACTTGATATGTCGCTTGCAGGTTACCATGGGACGCCAAAATAAGGGTATGGGCAAAATCCACCGAAAGTTAACTATAGTTATCATAGTGATCAAAACACCAAATTTTTTTTCTCAAAAACCGCTCTAACGATTTTGATTAAATTTTTAATATAGATAGCTCTTAATAAGATAATTATACCATAATATTCCCATTTGTGGGAAAATGACGAGAGCAGCACAATAAATTATCAAATTTCGACGAAAAGCGTTTTTGCCGTGGTTTTTTCCTTTTAAACTCCGCTGGAATGTTAGTAGAATGTTAAAGAAAATTGGAACTGTAGTCCAAACCAATACCTATAGGGTGAGTATTTAAAAACGCTCATGAGATACATGGGGGTCACTCGAGAAATTCCTGAATTTCAACTACTGCCGTTTCGCTTACTACCAGCTCTAAACATTTTTACCCAATAACTCTGCAAAAGTGATTACTATACTCCTTCAAAAAATCCGTGTTTACAGCCTCATTAATTTTCTGGGTACCATTTGCTCAATAATGGTCCTGGAATGAGTACGAGCAGCACAATAAATTCTTTAACTGTAAGCACTACCGCTTCCTGCTGCCGTAAAACGTGGTTTGACCAAGTTCAAATTAACTGAGTGATAAATGAATTTATTAAATAGAATTGGCCATGTACAAAGTGAATTGTTGTAGAGCTAAGGAAAGTTGTGTGTTGCAACGTACCAGATATTTTACATATCTGTAAAATATTTCTTTGGATCTTGATGTTTCGAATGCTTGTGAGTAAAAAAAAAAACGTCAATTTGAGCAAATTGGATGTTTATGAAGCTGCAGAAGGAAATCTTTTCCTTTTTCATATTTAAAAACATCACCAGGTCTAAAACTAACTATAGTTATCATAATGGTCAAAACACTAAGTAATTTCTTCTCCAAAAGTATGAAATTTCTTCAGTTATTTTACCTATACGATGACACTTTTAATGACCTCATAAGATAATGAGCGACCGTAAAAATTCCGAATTCACAAAATCTCAGTTTTACTTACGACCATTCCTCTCGGAGTTCACCCGATGATACCAAAATGGTAAGAAGGATCTCCGTCAGAATCAGTCTCACCAATTAGTCAATAGCGGTTGTCGTATGAGTAGGAGCTACTCAATAAATTCTGGAACCTTAAGCCCCACCAGTTATTGAGCTACGCTCTACCGCGTTCATACACACAGTTTTTAGTTACTGAACACAGGTGAGGTTAAGCAAAGCTGCGTGGTGCGCTGCACCATATATTTTTCAGTGATTTACTTATATTTCATAGCTGTAAACGTGATCATTACAAAAACAAATATTGTCCATAATATCACGAATGAAGGCGGTGAGATACGTGGGAGCAACTCAATAGATTCTGTAACATGAATTTTGTATGAACCTCATGGAAAACATATTGGATTATTTTCTAGAGCAAGTAGGGCTGAGGTAAGTGTGTGTACTTCTGACTTACCAATCTAGGCCCTTAGTGTACAGTGCCCCGCAACAGTCCACATACCATACGGATTTCTTTTCCCAGACTGAGGAAAGTTCGCCTCCTGAAGACTCTAATAAACTCTTGGAGGTTCCTATTTAGGGCTCAGGTTCCACCAAGAGAAGCACAGATTCTGTTCTTGCCAGGTTTTTGGCCTCCTCATTCCCTTCTATCCCTGGTTGACCCTGCACACAACGTAGCGATAATGTGTTTTCATTTGCCAAGGTCTTCAGGCCAGTCAGGCATTCCCAAACCACCCCGACGAGGTAGTAGAGGAAGCTAGTGCCTTGTGTGCAGCCTGACTGTCTGACATAATGTAATTCTGTTTCTACCCTGCATGCACACCATCATTGTGTGTGAGTGAGCTCGCCCTGGAAAACAGTAGCCAGTGCACGTAGTCGTATTGCTGCTTGGATCCCTGGCCAATAAGCTCCCTCCTGCTTGCCGACAATCTCACACAGCTTGCTCCGTCTGTGTAATATACCATGGCTGACTACCTGACCTGCCAGGGCCCTTGCAACCTTGAAGCCCCATACAACTCCTGGGCCGGATAGAATAGAAAGAAATATGCTAAGGCAGGCTGAGCATACAATCTCCAGCGGCCTCCTTAATTTATTTAATGACTGTCCGCAGGTCGGACAGTTCCCCACTCAGGGGAAGTCTGTGTACGTTGTCACTCTTAAAAAGGGAACTGACTGCAATCAGTCAGAGCCGCGATCATGGAGACCGCTCAGCCTTCTTTCCACGTTAGGCAAAAGATTAGAAATCTTGATGTTGCAATCCCTCGAAGGAGTCTTTGGCAATACGGGGGTCCATTTAGGAAGTCATTGCCGAAATTCGATATGTTTCCTGGCTGACACTGGCTAAGTAGGTCGTAGCAGTTCTGATTGACATCAGAGGAGCGTTTGACAACTGTAGGTGGCCAGCGCTCCTAAATGAGCTCAAAGGTAGGGGATTCTGTGAGCCGTACACCTATGTGGATGACCTGACTGTGCAAATCTTTGCAGAGTCAGTCCGTCAAATCGAGGGAAAAATCCATCACACAACGCACCATAACCCAATGGTGCGAGCATGTCGAGCAGCAGGTGGCTGAGGAACAAACCTAGCTAATCCTCTTGGCGGCCTGTGCGAAGGAAACAAGAAACCACGTGCTGCTCCACGGTAGTTTTGCCGAGTTTGCGAAGAAGGTGATAGCTGAGAAACGTGGTCACAATTGGTCTGTCCCGTTGAAACTTGCCACCCAAGTAAATAGTTAGATCAGGTGGGAACGCAGATTACGGGATTCCTCTCCACAGTAACACATGGGCAACATTTGTCTACCGGGATACTGGCAAACGACCAAATAACTACCGTACCTCTGTAGGTCTTATTTAGGTGGATGTTGCAGAAGCCAGCCTCTCGCATATTAGTGAAACCGCAAGTTCCGTGACATGTGAAGCAGACCCGTCCATCATTCTATCCAATGTCAGGTGGTGCAGGGTTCTTCTACCCAGCTTGACAAGCACTAGTTTCAAGAAGCCACTTGAAAGTAGGTAGTTCTCTTCACATGTATTTAGGGAGGTGCAAGACTCATCAGAACGCTCAGCGCAGCAGTGGGGATTGTTTGCATACAACCCGTAAGAGCTATGCAGGCCCTGTGCAGCAGTCTACTCAACTGCAGCTGCACAATCTGCTTTACTAGCCTGGTCCACCCTACCAGGGCAGCATAGGTGACTGCAGACCTAACAGTAACCATGTGCATGCATGACTGCAGTCCCCATGTCTTGCCAACCATCTTCAGCACAGTCCTCAGCCCACATCACGGATGAAGCCCGCTGTATTGTTCTCCCCGCGGGTATCCAAGTATTCCACCTCCGGTCGGATCGACATTCCTTTCCCCTCGAGCTGTGGAGCTCTCGCATTATAAGATTGCGTTTCTCGGTGAATCAGACCAGGGTGGCTTTGTCTGGATTGACTTACAACCTCAGCTCATTGCGCCATATGTTCATAGCAAACTGCATCCACCCTCCAATCACACTCGCGAATATTAGGGTAAATACCTACTATCCCGACGCCGTGTTTATAAACAGGTACGCCTCTCTGAGAACGCGTTTGAAGATATTTCCATCGCCGGTCCCCGCAATCGCGGTCAAATCAAAGATCGAGGAGCCGAGCCCGTCGACGATCGTGACGTGACTGCAGACATACAGCCCGTTTTTCATCAGGCTCGGCAAAAGGGGTTTTCGGGCGAGTGGCGGAGAGGAGGAGTAGATCTCCGCTAACAAATGGGCAAATATTAATTACCGAGTGGCGAAGATGAAAGTTCGCTACATGTTTAATGTGGGGTTAATAACCAGTCAAGTAAGTAATAACATATTTCACGGGGGTCGGGGTCTGGTTGTGGGAGAGAGGCGCGGAGGTAGAAAGCTTCGTCCTCTGACGTCCCCACTTTGTAAATGACACCGTTTTCTAATTTTGAGCAACAGAACAAACACCTTCAAGCGCCTCCTCCTGAAGCTACACTATATTTCATTTTAATAAAAGTTTTAAAATTAATTAATATCAGAGTCTCGCGAGGGGGAGAATTAATTAGAAGAGGAGTTCGGTGTCGCCTGGCTCCTTCCTAAGTAATTAGTTTGAGCAGAATATTACGGGCAATACCTGACACGTCTTCTCGAATATATTTCATCGTCATACCCCCCACGACAAGACGACCGGCCCTCCCATCAAACCAAAATTTAAAGTCCAACAACTTTCTTATTTCGAGTAGCTCAAAAATACCGCGCAACCGCGGGCTTAACGTGTACAGTCCACAGTCCTCGCGCAGAACACCTAGTACGTTTGAGGATACTAAGCTCAACGTGGCCTTTCGTTGGCTCTGCCAGCACTCTTCAAGACTCCAGGTAAAAAAAGCCCTCGAGAATCCATTCTTCTTCAGATGAATGACGTTTCGACGGCTTTTGAGTACGCTTTTACGGCCGCGCAGAGGATATGGCGTGAGAGTTCTGTCCCCTCATCCTGCCGAGGGCGTGTTGCAGTCCCGCTTCAAAGACAGTTTGTCAGTTTGTGGTGTATGTGGAGGAAGTGTATGCGTGTCTTATTACTTGCAGGTATTTGGTTGTTAGCCAGTCTCCCGGTAGAGAGCTGTTGCCTGTGTGGTACAGCACGGTGGTGACCACCTGAGATATCCAGTACCATCTTGGAGGAGTTCTTAATTTGGTTTCCTACCTGATCTAACTATTTACTTTGGCGGCAGTTTCTTTGCTCATCCCATACTTGCTCGTTCAGAGAGCTGTTGAGAAGGGGTGCCCGCAGGGCCCTTGGTCTTCTCAGGGGACACATGGAGACTAACTGCGAGCCATACGCCTATATGGATGCTCTGCCAAAATCGATGCAAAAACTCACTACGTGCTCCAAACTGTCACCTTGTTGCGCGAGCACATCAAGCTGCAGCTGGCTGACGAAAAAACCCAGCCAATTCTCTAAAGGGAAAAGTAAATAGCCAACCAAGAATACCCTTTGGCACAGACTCCTTCTTGAGTAGCAAGTCATTTACGTAGGAGTCAATATAGAGGTGGGGGTTCAGTCCCTGAAAAACACCACCAGGTGTCACAAGGTTTGCCTGATTACAAGCGATCAGGGATTGGAGATGTTGCTATTGTTGAAGCTATATCTTTGATTAGATATTCCAAAGATTTCAGGAGCATTGAAGATATACTGCCTCACACCACCTTAGTGATGGTAGTCTTGTGGTCAAAGACGAAGACTCATATTCTGAGGAGAGCCCCGAGGTGTAGGATCAGAGCTTTTAAGAAGCTGAGTATGACTTTTGTTGTTTGATGAACCCCTGGGGAAAATATTCGAAGCGCCTAGCTGCCTTGTCAGCGTAGTCATACAGGATGTGCCCTGCCGTTTCATCACCACAAAATCTGTTCTCTATTGCCTCTGAAATACCCATCTTGTTGAGGTGAAACCTGAGTGGGCAGTGTCCGGTGAGGAAGCTAGCAAGGACTCTTGCATCCTGTCTGGAGAGTATTAGCATTAGGTATTAAAGCAATAGGGTTATGTCCGCCAGAAGGCAAATTATTAAAGTTTACGTATCTGTTAGGTGAGTCCGTCTCCTCTGGCTGGTGTGTTGCTGGTGGCAAGCGCTTTCGATGTAAAGACATCATCGTCTGGCCATTAAGTCAGTACTGGAGTCAGTCAGTTGGTCGTGGTCTTTATATATGAAAGGAAGGTAAAACGGGATGATGGAGGGTCGGGGAAGGGTCGGGGAGAGGAGGTCATGTATCTCAGGGGAAAAACCCCTAAGGTGAATGGAACGTCTTGAATGATCTGTCAATTGTGGAATTTCCGTCTTTTTTGTGTGGGGTGGTCTGTAAATCCGTCAGTTGGTTGTTTTCGTTTGTGTAATGTTTTGAGTGGTGTGAATATGGTGTCGCATTTTGTGTTGATTTGTTCATTTATGATCTGTCCATTGAAGTTTTTTTGTTTGTAAATTTCCATGTTTTCTAATATGTTCAGTTTTCGTCCTTTGTATTGTTTGTGTAGTACGGTGGTACAGTCCTGTATTTTGGTAGGTTCATGTCCAGTTGTTTTGAGATGGTTAGCAAAGTTTGAATCGTCTTTGTTCCTATTAAGAGATTTAATGTGTTCTGAGTATCTGGTCCGTATTTTTCGTCCTGTCTGTCCTATGTATGCGTTTGTACAAGTACAAGTTATTTTATATACCCCACTTTGGTCGAGTGTGTTGTCCGTACGTAATGCGATTTGTATACCTTCCTTTCGGAGGATATTAGTTATTCCGTATGTTTTGGGTCCTGTGTACGTGAATGTGCAGCGTCTTGTTAAAGTTTGTGTATTCTGTGTTTTTGAGTCGTGTGTTTTGGATTCGTATTGTCTTAATAATTTGTTTATTGTTTTTTTGGTTGTAGGGCACAGGCTCAAATCTGTGCTCCTTTTTGCAAGGCAGTCCGCCTTTTCATTCTCCCCGTTCCCTTATCAGCCAGCACCCTGGCAAGAGAGAGCTTATCATGGGCACTGAGTCGTTTGAACGCCTGAAGACAATCCCGTGTCAGCTGTCGGACATGGAGCAAATTTGCGCATACGTCCAAATCATCCACGGCCAGCTGGCACGGATGAGGGCCAACGCGACAGGACCTATGCGGGACCTCGTAACTAGTTGCCTCTTCGAAATTTCGAAGCTGGCTATAAAGCTAATGCCCCCCCAACGACATCGCCCCCTGCCACTCCCTCTGCGGGAAACTGTGGCGGCTGTCGTGAGGAAGAGCTGCGTAGGGCAATTGCCCAGCAGCCAGTGCCACCAGCCCCCAAACTCGAGGAGCAACAACGAGCCAGGGTAGTACCCCAGGCCCTCATATGCGGCAGTAGCCGCTACTGCGCCTTCCTCCCTCATGGAGCTGAGGCGGAATGGCAGCCTGCCAGGGCCAGGAAGCGCAGAGGGAAGCAGAAACAGGCCCCAACTAAGCAGGAAGTGCAGGCCGAGGGCAGCGCCCGCCTATGCCTCCGCCAAAAACAAGGGCAAAAATAAAAATAAAAACCAAAATAAAAAGCCTCCACCGCTTGCCAAACTCCCCCCTAAAAACCCACGACAAAACGTGGTAGTGGTTAGGCGGACATGTGAGGAAGGAGAGGCTGGTCCCTCCAACCCTGACGCAATGGAAGCGCTTATGCGCGGGTGTCCCTGCTACGGACCTCCAAGCTCTGAGTGTCCGAGTGCTAGACATCCGCACCGCATTAGGAGGTGGCGCCGTCATTGTGACGGAAACGCCAGAAATGGCCAAGGCGCTCACGAGCCACATTTCCACAAAAAAGGAGTTGAAGCTCCAAGCGTCAGCCCCCCTGGGTCGTTTCCCACGCCTGCTGCTGTGCGACGTGCGGACCGACCTTCAAAAAGAGGACTTGGCCCAACAAGTTGTTGAGCACAACCCTGCGTTAGGCTTGCAGCCGCAGGATGTCAGGCCTCTCTTCACCAAAAAGCGTGGCAGACAGAAGGATTGGGTGATTGAGGTATCACCCAGCCTGTACAAAAAACTAGAGGGGCAAGGCACCTCCAAATAGCCTGGCAGCGGTGCGCCATACGAAAGTACCAAGCCCCCACTCAGTGCTACAAATGCCAGCGCTATGGCCACCTGGCAGTGGCCTGTACAAGACCTGTTGTGTGCGCCTGGTGCGCCTTGCCACATCTGAGTAAGGAATGCAAGCGTGATGCTCCCTGCAAGTGTGGCAATTGCGTCGAACGCAAAATCCATCAGGTCGCACAGTCTACACGAGTCGCACGCTGTACCATTCGTCAGCGAGCGATTGCCCTCCAGGAGTCACGAGTGGATTATGAATAGGTCAAAACAGTTCGAATCCTTCAGCACAACACAAATAAGAGTTGCCCAGTTATGGCTGAGTTGCTGCAAAATGCACTCAAGAAACGCTGCAGTGTCCTCGCCATACAGGAACCGTACATAGGATCCAAAACTCTTGGTCTCGGATCGCAGGCACGAGTGGTGGCTGGAGCAAGAACGGGAGCCAAGGCAGCAGTAGCCTGCATCGACCCGTCCATTGACATGCTCGCACTCACTCACCTGAACAGCCAGCACTTGGCCACTGTGCTCATCCGAGCCGGTGGCTTTGAGCTGGTTGTAATATCATTTTACAGGCAATTTGGCGCACCAGTTGCCAACAGCCTTGAACCACTCGAGCGGGCTCTAGCAGGCCTATCAGGACGACCCTGCGTAGTCTGTGCTGATGCAAACGCCAGATCACCATTGTGGGGATCCCCAACCCTGGATGGGGCGGGCGAGGCGTATATAGAGCTGCTCACCAGGTACAACTTGGTTGTTGCCAACGACCCCATGACTGAGGCGACCTATGATGGCCCGGGAGGAAGGTCGTGTATAGACGTCACAGCCGTGTCCCACACCCTGCTACTCAAATTGAAGGGTTGGCGAGTCGTACCAGGTGCAACGCAGAGCGATCACATGGTTATTGACTTTGCCATTACGGATGATAACATCCTCTGCAAAGACACGCGTGAAAAGCGATTCCGCACAAAAAATGCTGACTGGTCGCAATTCTTTAGGGTACTGGAAGGTGAACTGCGTGCCGCAGACACCGACCTAATAGTGCAAGCATCCACACCTGAAGAGGTGGACAGCAAAGTGGACACATTTACCACAGCACTGCACTCTGCTGGGCTCTCTGTACTTGGCCAACAGAAGCACAGGGCGATCAAAGTCCCATGGTGGACTGAGGAACTTAATCCCCTCAAGCAAAGTGCAAATAGAGCCAGAAGGATGTACCAAAACACTCGTGACCCTGATGCCAGAGCAACACTCGAACTGCCTTCATCCAAGAGAAGAAGGCCTTCCACCGCGCCATCAAACGAGCCAAACGGCAAGGCTGGCGAAATTTTGTGGAAGCGGAGAGCTCTGAGAACCCCTGGGGCAGACACTACAAGTCCTCCATAGGAAAAGCAAATGTAGAGCAGATCTTAGCTGCGATGCAAAATGAGTCAGGCTGGGCCTGCAGTATCGAACGTTCACTGGAAACCCTCCTTGAGAAGGCGTTCCCAGATGACCAACTAGCTCGAGACACTGAAGCCCAGAGGGCAGCAAGGGAGCTGATCATGGACCCTCCGAACGAGCCCGACATCCCATTGTGGACAACAGGCGACCTCGGCAGGGCTCTTGCGACCTTAAAGCCCAACAAATCTCCTGGGCCAGATAAAATAGAAAGCAATATGCTAAGGAAGGCTGAGCGGACAATCTCCAGCGGTCTCCTTAATTTATTTAATGACTGTCTGCAGGTCGGACAGTTCCCCACTCAGTGGAAGTCTGCGCGCGTTGTCACTCTTCAAAAGGGAGGCGACCGCAATCAGTCGGACCCGCGATCATGGAGACCACTCAGCCTTCTTTCCATATTAGGCAAAACACTAGAAATCTTGATGTTGCAGTCCCTCGAAGGAGTCTTTGGCCGCAACCTCACAGGCAGGCAATACGGGTGTACCAAAGGAAGGTCCACGCAGGATGTCATTGTCGAGATTCGGCGTGTTTCTGCTGGCACCGGCTAAGTACGTCGTAGCAGTTCTGATTGACATCAGAGGAGCGTTTGACAACCTTTGGTGGCCAGCGCTCCTTAATGAACTCAAAGGTAGGGAATCCCCGCATCCTGTACTCGCTCGTCAGAAGTTACCTGACAGACAGAACTGCTACGATCGAAAGTAGGCATGTCTCCGTCCGGAGAAAGATTGAGAAGTGGTGCCCACAGGGCTCAGTCCTAGGACCAGCACTCTGGAATGCCTTCTTCGAAGGTTCAGGAAACTCATGGAGACTGACTGCGAGCCGTACGCCTATGTGGATGACTTGACTGTGCTGATCTTTGCAGAGTCAGTCCGCCAAATTGAAGAAAAAACCCACCACGTGCTCCGCACTGTCAACCAATGGTGCGAGCACGTCAAGATGCAGGTGGCTGAGGAAAAAACCCAGCTAATCCTCTTGAAGGGGAAAGTGAATAATCCACCCACAATACGCTTTGGCGGCCACAGGCTCCTTCTTGAAAAGCACGTCAAGTATTTAGGAGTGAATATAGGTGAGAGGTGGGGTTTCAACCAACACCTCCAGTCCCTTAAAGGCACTACCATTGCAAGGTTTGCCTCACTGCGTGCCATTACTAAGGCCACTTGGGGTGTGTGTTACCACGACACCATCCTCATGTATAAGGCCATCTATTTAGGTGTGATTGGCTACTGCCCTGTTGTCTGGGGTAGCAAACTAACAGTCAATCAAAAGAGAGTATTGGCCCAATCCCAGAGAGCCGCGCTCCTGTGGATCACCAAGGCCTACAAGACTGTATCAACGGAAGCACTCCAGGTGATCACTGGTCAGTTACCAGTTGATTTGGCTGTTGAGTGCATGATTGACAAGTGGAGAGTGAAACGGGAGCTTCCCGCGCTTTGGGCTGAACTCCGTGCGGATCTCACCACAGAACAGAAACTTGCCGCCATCGATGAATGGGCTCTAGAGAAATGGCAAGCGAGATGGGAATCCTCGTCAAAGGGACGTGATACGTATGAGTTCTTCCCCAACATCCGTGAACGTCTTTCTAGAAAATGGGTTGAGCCAGACCACTGGACGAGCCAGTTCCTCACGGGACATGGTGACTTCAATGCGCGGCTCCACTTCTTTTCTCTGAAAGACTCTCCATTATGCACGTCTTGTGCCTCCAGTGCGGAGGAAACAAGAAACCATGTGCTGCTCCACTGTAGTTTCTACAACAGTGAGCGACGGTTGTTGAGAGGGCAAACGATCTTAGCAGCTTTGACTGCTACAAAGGAAGCCTATAACCATTTTGCAAAGTTCGCAAAGAAGGTAATGGCTAAGAAACGTGGTTATAGTTGATCAGTCCTTTTGAAACTTGCCACCCAAGTAAACAGTAAGATCAGGTAGGGAACCAGATTAAGAACTACTCCCAGATGGTACGGGATTCCTCAGGTGGTCACCTCCGCGCGGTAACACACGGGCAACAGCTCTCTACGGTGAGACTGGCTAACGACCACATACCTGCCGTACCTCCACAGGTCTGAGTTCGGTGGATGCTGCAGGGGCCGGCCTCTTGCATATTAGCGAAACCGCAACTTCTATGACTGATATAACCCTCGTCGAGGGTTTAGGTACAGTCATGAAATAAAGAAACAGATCTGGTCTCGGCTGGGTTGCTGGAAGTCAACCTCGTGGAAAGTCTGTGCGCAATTATTAAAATGTAACTTTCCGATGAAGGTTATGATACTAATAAGAAGGTGATGGTAAAGGTTAATTCCCTTGATGATACAATAAAATAAAACATATATCGAGTGTTAAGAATGTTTAGTGCTGTTTGAATTTAATTGAGCCACTGTTCAGATGGTTTCCACTCATGTGAGTATCCTTCGGGAATGAACCAACCGGGAGACCTTGCTGGGAGACAAATTTTTCGCTCAGGTGCTGAATCGGAACGGACCTCAGAATAAGGGAAGACATGTACAGGGTCACTATCCTCTTCTCTCCGATGATCGCCCTTCCCGTAAAACCTCCTCACATTGTAAGTAATTTCGGAGGCAATGTAACCGAGGCACCGAATTATTTTCCTTCAAGGGCTGACCACGTTAAGCCCCCGAGGGTAACACAAATTTTCTTCCCAACAGACACTTCCTCTCCACTCCCCTCCCCTATCTATCCTCCCTCCGGATCACTATAATTATGTAAAGGTTTCGCCTTGAGGATCATCAATAATTGCCGGTTAGCTCCAAGTCGAAACTCGCTGCTCGAAGAAAAGGCTTGAAAAGAGTTGAAGTTGAAGTGGACGGAGCGGAGTGAGGACCGTAAGATGCAAAGACGAGGGAAAAACCCCGAGAAACAGATCGGTATCTGCGGTATCATTACAGCTCCGTAATGCATTCACAGACAAAGCGAGTCCTCCGCTCAGAAAAGAGTGAGAGAGACGACAGACAGACAGGCGAAATGAGTATGAGCGAGGGAGAGTGATGGAGGGCGTACCAGGAGCGCGAAAAAAAGGAGCTCTCAATATTTTGAGGCGGAGAGTGAGAAAGGTGGTATTCAAAAACAGAACTATCGAGCGCCATCGTAAAATTAAGTACAATTACTTTGAGGGGTTTGAGGCAGGAGGTCGGAGGGGTGGGAAGGAGGATGAGGGAAAGGGGTGTGGGGAAAGAACGGCTTTTATTTATGAGGGCAAGCGATTGCCCGGGTAATAACCGGGTGGCTTGCCTGGCCGGCCATTTCATTTGTGTTTCGAGAGTTTTTATTCCTTTCGTCTCTAATTTAATCTAGAGCTGCATTCATTGTCCTCAGAATTGGAAGCCGAATTACACGTGTGGAATGGGTTTTCCTCGCCCCTGGAGATTGGATTGAAAAGAGGAGTCCTCGACTCCCCCCTCCACTTCCCCCTGTGCCCCGCGACTGCTCCCTTGTTCATCAACTTACTTGAAATTGAAACAATGTTGAATTGGTGAAAAGCAGTACGGAACTGGAAGCCTCGGGAAAGTCAATAAAAAGTCGCAGCGTGCTCGAATGAAAACGGTGAAGGGGCCTGGGGGGGGGAATCAGACCTTAACGTGAGGTCCTAACTTCTCTCAACTTCGTCGCGAAGTATCAGAACTGTGGGGCTTCCAACGTGAGGCTGATGAGGACGGAGAGATTTTGGGGTCATTGCAACGCTGCTGCACTCGGCGTCATTAATAATCCAATCAGTCAAACTGGGAAGTTCATGTAATTCTGCCGTCTGTGTGACTGCCGGCACGTCAACGATTTGACCATAATTTATAAAACTATCTTCCAAGTGTATTCAGTTGGGCACGAATTCATGAAAGATACAGATTGGAAGGGGGTCACTCTTTAGGCTGGGGCCATGGTATATTATACAGACTGGTCACTAAGAGCTCGGGCAAGTGCTAGAGTTTATGCACTGCACTGCAGGGAACCAGGGAGCGATACTACTAGGTATTCTGGCAACAGTTATCCAGCAGAGCTCTTCGCAGTGATGGTGTGCGTGCAGCAGAGAAGAATATGCATTATGTCAGACAGTCAGGCTGCACTCAGGCCCTGGCTCCCTATACAATCTCGTGGGGGCTGGTTTGGGACTGCTTGATTGGCCTGCAGAACTAGGCGAAGGGAACACTTAGCACTGAGTTGGGTGACGGGTCATACAATGATAGAACAGAATGAGTAGGCTGACAAACCGGTGAGAGAAGGATGTGCGCTTCTCCCGTTGGGACCTGATCCCTTCGTAGTGACCACCAAGAGCTCTTGATCAAGGAGGTTGGCAAGGGAGAGGAGAAGTGCAGGGCTACCTATAGTTGGATGTGCCAAGCCAAAGGCTGTCAAGGTTGTTTATTCAACTCTCCATGGAGTGAACAAGAATTGTTGTTTGGCTCTGTACCTGAAGGCGATGTGCCTGGGGCAACTCAGGCAGAAGCCTCTCGTGGTGCTATTTGAGTTAACTGCAGCTTGAGAAGCCCAAGGACGTAAATGGGTGGCACGCCCAGGCGCAAGAATTTCCAAAAGGAGATCTATCTGCACCTGCGCTTCTTTCTCGTACGTGCCCCCGCCTTTTGCATGGAAAGAGGAGTCAGGTTGTGTGGGTTTCTTCCTGTGAGTAGTTGTTCACGCTGTCTGGCAACTCCAGCCAGCCCCTCAGTGTCCTGCTGCTACACCGACAAGGACGTGTTTGTGGATACAGTCCCATTGGAGGCCAAGTCGAGGGATGCTCATTTTCTCAAGAGGTGGAGTGAGTGGTAGCTCTCGATATATTCGCTAGTCCTGCTCCCGCCTTCCTTTGGTAGGGAATGATGGCTCTGTGGATAGATGACAATGCTCACAACCTCCAGAAAACACACTAAGCCGCAGTCCTCTCGACGGGCGGCCTTCGTCATGATCTGCCACACCTAGCCTGCATCAGCCTTTGTAATCCTACTGACTAAGATGCCTTGCTTCATGGCCTTCCTGTGGGGATGAGCGCTTTGTCAGTCTTCTGCAGGAAGACCTGGGTGGAATACAGTGTGTGCCCAGAGGTGACTGTGTAGCCACCCAATCTGCCCGACCCATCTTGCCCATGTGCGTACTCTGAGAGTCTTGTATAGCCACACTGACCACTGCAGTTGAATACTTGGTGCAGTTCCCCCAAGGCCCCCCTTTCCCCCTCCAAAATTCTTTCTTTGTCTATCTCTCGCTCTTCTACCTATTACACAGTCATCACTCCTCTTCAAACTCTGCTTTCAAAAAGGATTTCCCGCTTTTCTCGGGAAATATGAGCGATGCCCCGTCAAAGCGGATCTCATCCTCCTAATTATCCAGGTTTATCCATCGAAATCGGCTAATTAGCAGATGTTTAACTAATTTCTGCCGGAAGACGAAATATTGAAGAAGAGAAGAGAGTGGCTTCTCTTTTGCTCGCTACCCTTCCCTCCCCCAACACCCCAAGGCAGTTCTCACCGTACCATCAGCCGAAAGGCGCGTTGTAATTTCGACGAGGTGTGGTGGTGGGCGGGTGGGGGGGGGAGGAGGAGTGCTGGTGTATTAATTAAGACTGTCAATAATAATATTAAAGGGTTGAAGTTGCCCTTGGGACACATGGTAAGGTAATTAGGAGGGGCATTCAGGGGCTCTCGCGCAAACCCTCCCCACTTCTCATTCCTTACCCATCCATTCCCTCCTACCACTTCCAGACCCATCCAACTTCTTTGCTCCTCCTCTCTCAGCTTATAATCCCTGGTATTCATTACTCCACTCAATACTCATTTAATTAGCTCATTAGTGCACTAATTGACGCTGCTAAGTTTTCCTCTCGGCATCCCTCCACAACCTCCGCTCTATTTCCATCCTCAAGCTTCCTCCCCCCTCTTGCCCCTTCACAACCACCATTCCCGCTTTTCTGCTTTTCTCGATTCTGTTGGATTCTATTCTCCTTTATTCCTCTTCGTCCTCCTACTCCCCCCCCTGCCTCATCCACCGCTATACCTCGCCACTCGACTCGTTTGGACCTTGCGCCTGGGCTCCACAACTCCGAGGCTTTTCTCGAATCTCCCGTTATCCTTCGCGATACTGTCGACCCGTTCAGTTCAAACTAGTCTTCTAATACCCCCCCCCCCTTCGCTCCTCACCTCCTCATCTCATGCAAATACGACGCTAATTGCGGCCGCGTACGCCCCACACCAAACCGCCAGCAACGCCACACTCCTTCAATTTCCTTGTCGTTAGTGCCGTGCCCTCCCCCACACCTCGACAGCCCGAGTTAACCGGGAAGGAGTGGGGGTGTTTTACGGTCGGCTAATTGCACTCATTGCCATCCTCACAGCGGGTTAAGTGTCAGGCTCCGTCGAGAGCTACTTGTTCCGTCTGCTCAGAGAATCAGTTGAATATGAGGACGCCTTGTTGACGTTACGAGTGGAATTAGGGGCGACGCATTTAGTTGTCTGGAGGACTAAGCGTTCACGAACGTTCAGAAATTGAACGCCGACACAGTTCACTGTACTGACAGTAAAGGGCGCATAGGTAACTGGGGAATAGAGAGCGGGTGTGATCGCACGAGGGTTAAGGAACTAACAATGAACACCCTTAGCGTCGGTATTTATATGTAAGTAACAGTAACCAGTCGTTCACTCTTCCGATTTTTGCACTTCCTCGAAATTATGGAAGTGAGAAGATTGAGAGAGCGAGAGAGAGAGAGAGAGAGAGAGAGAGAGAGAGAGAGAGAGAGAGAGAGAGAGAGAGAGAGAGAGAGAGTGAGAGAGAGAGAGAGATTGAAAGCAATCATTAAACAGTCTTGTATGAATAGGGCCGCAGGGCCCTCTCTTCCATCATCCCTGGACGATTTAACAAACATTAATATCGGTTGCATTTATTTACAAATTAAATTAATAATAATTGGCTTGATCATCAGAGCCCAACGAATGTGAAGACTCTAGAGGTGTTTCAAAACCAGATTCTCAGTGTTGTCTCGTCAGCCTGTGGCGCAAGATGGTTCGCGCAAGCTTGGACAAACCGGAGGAAGGACCTGGAGGCGTGAGAGCCGTCGGCGGTGGGCCAAGGCCCAGCCCAGACGCATCTTCCCCTCCTCCCGCCCAACAGCAGTCAGCTCAATCCCCCGGACCAATGCGCAAACGGGCCACTTGGTGGCCTATGCCACTCCACCCATTAGGTGGAGTAACTACAGTCCCAGGAAGCAGACGCGGCTAAGCTGTATGATAAGCAGTCAGCAGTTGTATTTGGACCGTCTTGTTTTCATATGAGTGGCTGTACTTGGTGGCAAGTCCGTGCCACTGCATAAAAAACCACAGTGATTGATGAGAAGAGGTGACAACGGATTGCGAGAAGGGATTCTGTTAGGACTCCTCCTCATTGGGACTTGCTAAAACCATGGTTCTTCATCGCAAGGGACATTTTCTATAGGATTCCGTTGTAGCTCTCCACTTCGGGATTCGGGTGTGAAAGTACTTGTTACAATACCCTGCTGGTGAAGAAAGATGTCAAGTCTTTGTAAAGAAATGAAGTTCCACGGTCTGAATGAATGTAAACCTGGGGTCCCGAAGATGAGGTTATTACGTACACATGAACTGACAAATTAGGAAATGCACATGAGTAGGTAATAAATGCTCAATTTGTACTGGGAGAAGACATCCACGCCCCCTGGCCCTGTAGTTCGAGTTTTTTGGCTGTGCCTCTTCCACAGTATTAGCCAATTGTGCTGTAAGTATGGCTCACCTCCTGCCACACAATTTCTGGAAGTTGACCCAATCTTTCCTCCTATCTTTCCCACGAACTAACTGTTCGACGCAAAGTCAGGGTCTTCGACCTCGGTCTTCCCTGTGTCACTGTCTCCGTCCGCCTAATTGTCTCCAACCGTTTCAATACCTACCCCTCACCAGCGGGAATCCCTTAGCTGCGGGCCCCCAGCCCCCTTTTCTAGGTTTTCCCCTTTCTTTATTTCTTTCTCCCAATTTCATTTTCCTATCGATGACAGAGCTCTTCCAAAATCATTCTGCTTCCAACTATCACCCCAGTAACTTCTCACTTTCTCATAAAGTTGCCTACGCCAGTTCACGCGTTCCGAGTATTGCCCTTGTGTCGCCCAGTTGTACTCCATCTCACCTCAATTTCAATTCTACTCAATTCCACACGCACGTAAAATACAGTCCTCCTCACGCTCACCGAGTTTCAGTTTCGTTGCTATCCTCAGCTCCCCCTTTCGTGCACCCAATACTAACCAATCGCATTATGGTACGTCATCCCCTCCAATTATCCCCCACTGTATATATTATAGGACAAATCTCGTTCCCTAGGATCAAACGTAGCACCCCACTGCTCGTACTATAGTCAGATGCTCTGCACACTACGCTACGTTGAAGAGTGATTCAAGAACGCCAAGAGCGATGACATCATTCTTGAGGGCCACAGCGCTAGTTTAGTTTCTCAATATGATGCAATAGCGTGGCGCCCATTTACTTACGTGGGGCTGAGGGAAGTAGTGCAATGCGTCGCAACAGGTATTTCAGCGTATAAGACGGTTTATTTCAACTACCAGGAACGCTATCACGCAATAACCGACGCCCTTCTGCATAACGGATTATTCGCTAATTACCGTAATCCCCTTAAGATGGCGGCCTGCAGCCTACACGTTCATCCCATCAAACCTTCACGTTAGATTAGCTGCACATCGCTTGATTAGTGTTTCCCCCTCCGATCGCCCATATTGGCCCTAATTTCTCGATTAGCTATAGTTCTCTGACAGAAGAACGATCATTTACCCTTCGTCCTTTGATTGCCTCATTTTACTTCTCTCAATCGTATCGTTTGTGCTCCTGCCGAACGCAATTTTTATTCTCGTTTATAAAATGAATAACTTGTGCAACGCAACTCACAACTTTCCTCGGCCCTACGCGTATTCAGCGATTTTGATCTATCTAGCACCTCATTTAGAACGTTTTACATTGAAACTTGTGGCCCTAAAGGTTACACGATTTATCGAACTGCTCCTACTCACACCATGAAAGTTATTGAGCGGTTAAACTATCAACGCTATTTTTTGGGGGGTTTTTCTAACAACTCTTTGGAAATTCATACCTGAGTCGAGATCACCCCTCCCCCCAGTCTTTGCCTTTCGGAATTCCCAGGCGCTATATCTTCGTTCAACGCATTTCCACAGAAACATTTATGGAGAACAAAATGTAAGGACTAGTTAGCTGAGACTACTCCGTAAGTTTGATCGAAATCGTTAGAGCCGTTTTTGAGACAACTGGAATACCGATAAATTAACATTCGACAAATCTCCTTTTCTGAGTTAACTTGGCTTATATCTCCGTTCAACATATATATACAGAAATAATTATAAAGAACGAAATGTTGGTATGGGTGACTAAAAGACACTCCATTAGGATTTATCACATCTGGTGAGAAAGTTACCCTGGAATTTACGGAAATGTTGGAAAAAACGTTATTTTCGACACATTTTGATTTTTATCTCTGTTCAATGGACCGTCACAGGAACATTTATTGAAAAGAATATGTAGGTATTAACTATTTGAAAACACCCTGTGAGTTTGGTGAAAATAGCTGAAGCCGTTTTGCCAAATCGCGTAAAAAACCTATTTTTGCTTCAGGGGCCCATATCTCCGTTCACCGTATTTTCATGGATATATGTATAGAAAAGAAAAGTTAGGTATTGATTAGTAGAAGATAATTTGAAAGTTTAATCAAAATCGTTATAGCCGTGTTTGGGAAGAAGGCGAAAAACCCTAGTTTTTGGTACATTTTCGTCCCCCACCCCCCTTCCGATCGACCGAAATCGCCCATAACCTTATTTTGGTGTCTGCAAAAAATAACGAACAAAACAAAATATCTGGTGCGTTGCAACACACAACTTTCCTCAGCTCTACGTAAATTCACTTTGTACATGGCTAATTCTATTCAATCAATTCATTTATCATTCAGTTAATTTGAACTTGGTCAAATTACGCTTTACGGCAGCAGAAAGCGGTAGCGCTTACAGTTCCGGAATTTATTCTGCTGCTCGTACTCATTGCAGGGCCATTATTGAGCAATTGGTACACAGATAATTGATGAGGCTGTAAACACGGTTTTTAAAAAAAAAGGATAGTTATCACTTTTGCAGAGTTATTGGAAAATAACTGTTAGAACTGTTAGTCAGCGAAACGGCAGTAGTTGAAATTCAGGAATTTCTGGAGTGAGCCCCATGTATCTCATGAGCGTTTTTAAACACTCACCCTTTAGGTGTTGGATTGGACTACAATACCAATTTTTTTTAACATTCTACAAGAATTCCAGCGGAGTTTATAAGGAAAAAACTGCGCGAAAAACGCTTTTTGTCGAAAATTTTGATAATTTATTGTGCTGCTCTCGTCATCTTCCCACGAATGAGAATTTTATGGTATCATTGAATTATTGAGAGCTATCTATATAAAAAATGTAATTTAAATCGTTAGAGCCGTTTTTGAGAAAAAAAATTTGGTGTTTTGATCACTATGATGACCATAGTTAACTTTCGGTGGATTTTCCCCATACCCTCATTATTGCGTCATGGTAACTTGTAGGCTAGACATCAAGTTTCAGCTGATTTGGTACGGTGGTTTCCTCTAAAAACTGCGCTAAAATCGTTTTCGTCGAAAGTTTTGGTAATTTATTGTGCTGCTCTCGTCATTTTTCCACAAACGGGAATTTTATGCTATATTCTTCTTATTGAGAGCTATCAATATAAACAATTTAATCAAAATCGTTAGAGCCATTTTTGAGAAAAAAAATATTTGGTGTTTTGATCACCATGATAACTATAGTTAAATTTCGGTGGATTTTGTTCATACCCTTATTCTGGCGTCCCATTATCATGCGGGCGAGATATGACGTTTGAGCTGATTTGGCACAATGGTTTTCTCTAAAAATCGTTCACAACACATTCACACACACACAGACCATTTTCCCAAATAGTGTTTTTCCGACTCAGGGGGGTCTGAAACGTAAAGATCTGAAGAGAACTCAAAATTTTGTTTTCAGCCGATTACATAACTTTCCTTTCTACTTCGTAGAGCAAGGAAAGTAAAAAAGAACCAGCTCTATCGGATCAGCCGTTCTCCCGCAAATCGAACTACAGACACACACACGGAACACGCGCCAAAATTAGGTTTTTTACACTCAGTAGGCCTCAAAACGTAAAGATCTGAAAAAAAAACCCAACTTTTTTTGTGACACGATTACTACACTTTCTTTCCCTTCGGGTAGCGGAAATTAAAAAATGGGCACAAATTTGGTACTGTAGTTTATCACTTTATGGTCACGGATGAGAGAAAAATGTGGTAATAAAATAATTTGTCAAACTTATAAACTTATTTTGGCGTCGAACGTTTGTCTGTGAGATGAAAGTTGTTAGAAAATAAGCCACCCTTGAACTGAGGCCGCTCTATGTACATGAGTGTCTGGAGAGAGCATCCGCACGTTGAATGCCGAAATTGTAACAAGGAAGTATCTGTAACCATCCAGCGAGTTGCCTGCCTGGGCCGTTGAACTGGTATAACCATTGCAATGCCGCGTGTTCGGCGCGTAAATAGACAATCAGGGATGGATAGGAGTTCTCCATACTCATTGACCTGCACGTTGCAGTCCCACCAAACGAAAATAATTCGCTCCTTGTATGTTCGTAATATTATTCGTAGCACCGACGTCCATCGTTGCAGCTCCAAATGTTTTCCGCGCTCGAACATAAACATTCAAATTAAAATCAGTTTCTCAGTCGGCTCCACTTAACCCTTGTGTTCGAGAGCTTGATGAATTCACTCGATGATTCATGGAAAAGATGTGGTTATTACTTGTATCATGTTTGAAGTTAGTCGCATTAAATTCGCGAGTATCGAGGCAATTAATAAGTTTTTATTAGCCATCGCGTAGTTTTACGGCTGAACATGGAATCATAATTTATGTGGAAATGAGTCAGATGGGGTCGTAAATGCGATGTCTCTTTCTCCGAGGGTTCGGTTCTCGTCGTCGTCATTCAAATTGCAGTTCATCAACTTTTTTTTCATATCCCGACTCTTTTATGATGTGCACGAACGTTAAGATTACTTTTTTACCCTTTTGCTCTTGCTAGTTCTCTTTCTCCTGCTGCTGTTGCTGCCGCTGCTGCTGCCGCTGCTGCTGCCGCTGCTGCTGCCACTGTTGTTCCTGCAGGTCCCCACATTCCCCGTGCACTTCAGCGCGTCTTTTTTCAACCGTTAATCTGAGCGGCAGACGCGGTTTTAATCAGAAGTCTTTCTGGAGACCTGCACATCTGCATTGAAGCTGATTCACGCTGCCCATGATGGGAGAGAAAGAGAGGATGAGTCGGGGAAAATCGAATAAAAACGGACAAACCGGTAGCCGATAGGAAGTAATCAAAAAGGTTCTGGACAACCTTAGGATCAGAAGGATCTCTTTGTAATTTCCCGCGCTATTGTGAGTCGACGATCCCTAAACCTGTCCCGGAACTGCGGGTGCTCCGGGTTATTTCACGTTGCTTTAATTAAACCACCGGAGAATCCCCTTCTCAGGCTCATCCAGCTCAAAATTCGGTGCGGATTTTCTGAAATTATATTCCGTGCCCTTCTAAAGAAATATCCGCGTCTCGTCAAAGAGACAAACTCCTCCATCTGTGGACTCGTTTAACTATTTTCTTCGAAATAAATACACTTTTTTTATCGAAACCAGCTTTAACGCTTATGGCTCTTGTTTCATTTTAGCGTAAAAACTGCGACATACGCGACAACCATCAACCAATGTTTTTCAGCCTACGAACGGAATGTTATGTAATCTGCTGAACAAACATTATTTAACTTCACGCGTTTGCCTTTCAAGGGCTGTCTGAGCGCCAAACACCTTTGTGAAAATGGCTACGGAGCCATTTGGAACTGTCCAACCGAATCGGATCACGTTAGATACTTGACGTCGAAACAAGGATATGAACGAAATTGGTAAAAAACATACCATAGCACCATAGTCATCATGTTGGGTGCAAGCGAGTGAAAGATGGGGGGAGAGAGCGTGAATGAGAGACAAGGGAGAGAGAACATCTGGTGCGTTGCGACACACAACTTTGCTTAGCTCTACAACAATTCACTTTGTACATAGCTAATTCTACTTACTCAATTCATTTACCACTCAGTTCCTTTGAACTTGGTCAAACAACACGTCACAGCAGCAGGAAGCGGCAGCGCTTACAGTTCCGAAATTTATTGTGCTGCTCGTACTCATTGCAGGACCATTATTGAGCAATTGGTACACAGAAAATTAATGAGGCTGTACACGATTTTTTTGAAGAGGGATAATAATCACTTTTGCAGAGTTAATGGGTAATACTGTTAGAACTGGCAGTAAGCGAAACGGCGGTAGTTGAAATTCAGGAATTTCTGAAGTGAGCCCCATGTACCTCATGAGCGTTTTTAAACACTCACACTTTAGGTATTGGATTGGACTACAATACACATTTTCTTTAACTTTCTACTAACATCCCAGCGGAGTTTATAAGGAAAAAACTGCGCTAAAAACGCTTTTCGTCGAAAATTTTGATTATTTATTGTGCTGCTCTCGTCATTTTCCCACGAATGGGAATTTTATGGTGTGATTGCCATATTTAGAGCTATCAATGTAAAAAATTTACTCAAAATCGTTAGAGCCGTTTTTGAGAAAAAAATTTTGTGTTTTGATCACTATGATGACTATAGTTAACTTTCGGTGGATTTTGTTCATACCCTCATTTTGGTGTCCTATGGTAACCTGTAGGCAAAGTAGTAGTAAAGTATCAAGTTTGAGCTCATTTGGTTCGGTCGTTTTCTCTAAAAACCGCGCTAAAATCGATTTCGTCGAACATTTTGGTAATTTATTGTGCTGCTCTCGTCATTTTCCCACAAATGGGATTTTCATGTTATAATTGCCTCATCGAGAGCTATCAATGTAAAAAATTTAATCAAAATCGTAAGAGCCATTTTTGAGAAAAAAAAAGTTGATTGTTTTGATCACTATGATAACTATAGTTAACATTCGGTGGATTTTGCTCATACCCTCATTTTGGCATCCCATGGTAATCCGCGAGCTAGATATCAAGTTTGAGCTGATTTGATACGGTCGTTTGCTCTAAAAATCGTTCACAGGCACACAGGTTTCGGACTCAGGGGGGTCTGAAACGTAATGATCTGAAGAGAACTCAATTTTTTTTTTCAGCCGATTACATTTACTTTTTACTTAGTAGATCCAAGGAAAGTAAAAATTCACTCATAATGTACATCACCTTAGAAAATCACATACCAAAAAAATTCTTCCTGATAAACATAGTTGTTATCCTTTATTTTTCGAATATGTAACTTTATTAAATTTTTTTTCCTATTTATTGATTTATGTATTCATGTTGGGCGCACGAATTGGGGAGCTTGAAACTGAGAAATAAATGGACGTGGTGAGCGTGAGTGAGGACTGTATTACACTTGACAGAATAGCGATATCAGTTTGAGTGTGAGTGCATAAACGCGAACAAGGGACTCTCAATACAGACATTACGCGGAGGGAAAGAGAGATAGATTGATTTTATTTAACCACCTGGGGGAAATAGGGCCATGCGGCCTCCTCTATAATTTGCATTGACAACCAATATCAAATATTCACAAAAGTCTGCACTAAATTTACAATTCCATCTCGCCAACATGCTGTGAGTACTGAATTGAAGAAAAACACAAATAACTCGTCCATACCAAATAAATGACATTCAACCCAACGTTTAATTTACCTTTAGTGCACCTTTCATCAAGCAAACTGCCGCCTTCCCGGGATTAGCTGTGGCCACCCACTAACTAAGGGCCGGTTTATCAATTCTTTAGTTAAAACGTTGATTAGGTAGCGATCTGTTAACGATAATCATGGAGTGAAAAAATTGTCGAGCTCGGATCGTGTTTATCAATCGGCAATTGACTAATAGTTAGCTAGCGAGAGTTTTAACGCAGGGAAAAAGGGCTGCCACTATGCTCAAACGAGAATCCCTCGAACGAAGAGGCGACTTGGCGAGTTTTCCTCCAAAACAATGAGTTGGAGAGTTGGTACCATTGGGCCACCTTCATTTGCCGTCTGTCGATTTCATTACTTGACATTGTAACTCGAATACCCAAAATATCAGTTGCAGAATTGTTAAATAATATATTTGTGATCTCACTTGATACTTTTCTCTTTTTTTCCTATTCTTTTCTTATCTTCTTACTTCTCATTCTTTTCTTACTCCTCTACTTCTCGTGTAGCTCATTTTTCGTATTGTGATTATTTTTGTTAAGTGTTTGTCGTGATTTTTTCCGTCGATTTTATAACTTTCCGTCGTGAGTGGGGCAAGCATAAGTTAAAAAATGTTCATTCAGAAAACGTCACGTGTATTATTCAAAATTAATCATACACCAAGCAACTTTAAAAAATTTGAAAAACGATACATGATGCTTCTCAACACCAAATGTGCGGTGTGTTTCACTTAAATTGACATTTTCACGTGTGTACAGTCGATAACACCAGTGGTAAAACGCTCTTCGGGTTTTGAGATTTTTTCTTCTCCGAATATCGCCTTTAAGAAAGTAGGGGCAAATGAACAGTGGTCTGGGAAACTAGTTTCACAACGAGGGAGCCAGGAGTTTTACTAACGCCACAAAAGTCGCCTACAGCTATTAGCATCGAACCTGCAAAGAGAAAACAAAAATGGTTATTTACGTGCTCTACTACCACATAATTCTAAAATGTATACGAATAATCGCATTGAATTGTAATGCCCATTTTCTTTATACAGCCTCATTAAAGTAGGATGAGAGCTACGTGATTGGCAACAAAGACAATTTGATTGAGTTTTCTTCAGATATTTACGTTTCAAACTTTTTCAAAGCCCCCATTTCAGAACATGGTGTGTGCGATTGTGGACACGATTGAGAGAGAATGACTGAACCCAGTCAACTCACGCTTGATATTCACGATCCCACACCCACGTTAGACGGTGACACAAAATTATAGTTTTCCTTGTGGTCAAAACGCATAATTATCACCGCCATCGTTCACGTCAAATTCGTGTTGGGAATCCAATAAGGTATGAAATAGAATTTCAATCATAATCAGCAACAACCAAATTACGGCATTCAAACTGCTAATTCCAAAAGAATCAAAACAACTTCCCACAACATAATCGTCTTGGCATAGTCTCGTCAAACGTGACTCATTATTGCTTACTCAAACAATGACATAATGTAATTAGGGATAACTATAGATCCCTCGACGTTCTTCTTTATCAGTTTATACGTACACATTGTGAACACCATTGCACTAATAGAATTGAAACGTAAACATTCGATAAAAGCTCTTAATTACTTTTCGAACTTGACGTAAGTTATATCATGCACATAAGTAACGTGGTAGGTCGATAAAATATTAGGTGTGTACTTACCGAGACCGTAGAACCTGAGCGTTAAGAGGAGTTTCGTCATAGGCGTAATTGCGTTTGCTTTTCGATTCTATTCGCGTTCGAATTAGCAAAAGTACAAACACCGTTGTTTCTTTCGACAACCGGAACCTAGAATGGAAATCTACGTCGTCGAGTGTGTCAAAATATTCGATTCTCGGACGGACCTGGTACGGCCTTCTCTCCCACTCAAGAAACGCGTATACCTCTTCGTCGGAGAAATCAGTGTCAGACAGATCGTAGTCGAACTCCATTGTTAATAAAATTATTTAAAATTTATGTGACGAAAACCCAATAGAAAAGAATATCGCGAAAGCGTAAACGAAAACAGAACGAGGCTAGCGAAACACAACCGAAAATGGCTGCCGATAACGGATCGTTATCCGATAACTAACGAACGAAGAGACGAGTTAAAACATAACTAACAGGTAGCGCTAACGCGGTGTCAAAGTGAGTTGATGAACGCGTCTTGGGGAGTTAACGAACGATTTCGCTTAGTCAAGCTAGCAAATGACATTGATAAACCGGCCCTAATTCTACCAACACATACACAATTGTTGCCGTTTACATACACTCACAGCGAAGGGAGCGAACTGGTATATTCCTCCCCTTCTCTGAGTGAATTTCTTTGCGTAAATACTTATCCCAGCAGAAGATACTACTAATCCAAGTAACAATAATAATTGACGCAGATAATAATTTACTAAAAATAGTTAATAATAAATACTACGTTAATATTAATCTCAATTCAAGAGAAGGTAAGGAGTGCAACGAGAGTGTGTCATGCATATGTCCTCGACTACATCACTACGACACCTTATACATATTCCCTTAACGATTTATCATTGAAGTTCTGCTTGAACGCAACAACATTTTTCGTGAAGTTAAACACATCAACATTCTCATAGAGAATGAACGACTTACTTAAAGACCAGGGACAATTAGAGCCATTAGCCTCTCTCTTCCATTCTCTCTGGAAAACAAGGAGCACAGCATTTCCTCGGCTTTGGTTTGTTTATTTTTTATTTTACAACTTTATTGCATAATTTCATTATAGTTTGGAATACATTGGCACATAACAGTAACATGACACATGTTAGGGAGTTCAAGTCCAATGACTTTCTCTCATTATAAATATACATACATAAATACAATATAAATATAATAAATTAGTTTACATAAATAATGGATTGTTTACGTTATTGCAGATTTCATTGATAAAATTATTGATTTTTTTGCATCGTTAGGTGTGTCGAAGGGATGATTTTATTGAGATGCCGTTTGTCGTGAGCAGAAGATCGGTGTGTCGTTTGCGTTTCAGTCTGCGAATTTGGCGGTCTGGTGGAACTGTATCAAGTATGCCGGCCTGCTAGGGGGTTTGGATGGAAACGAGAGTAAGAAGCCTGCAGGACTTCGTGGACAGTTGGGAGTTCCAAGTCCTTTGTGGATATTGGTATTCCTGATGTACCACTGAGCGTTAGTAATTAGTCTTAATGCGCGGTTTTGGAAAGTTTGGACTCTTTTTATCCGCGAGTTTGACGCTCCGCCCCCCCCCCCCACCCCCTACCTGGCTGCCGTATTCCCAAATTGGTCTAATGAGCATTAGGTATATCAAGCGCTTAGTATCAAGTGACAGTGGGGATGGCATCCGTAGTAGTGGCGTGAGAGTTTTGAGACGATGACTTTTTCGGCTCATAAATAAATTTTAATAATTTTCTCATAGAAACATGATCATATTGTACTCGCTAAATCGCATCCAATATGTGAAATCACTACTAATTAGTCACATTCACACCAGATAAATTGCATTCATGCAAAATAAATAACACTCAAATTCATTTTCATTCACACCTACGACATGCAGAGCGTAGGGCAGTGAATGTCCTGAGACGGCCCCTAAAAATTAGCAGAAAGGCAAAACAATCATAACTCAATATTAAAAAAAAAGAAACCGATTCGAAGAGAAAAAGACTGGCTGGATAGTTCACGCGCGAGCGATTTTTGGCTTTTGGTTCAAAATCTCCAAGGGTGGACGTTGAAGAAGAGTCTTGCAAGAAATTCCTGGCATTTTTTAGGAAACTAGGCGTGGACCTGTGAGGTATCACGACTGGCACAATAGGACTTTAGGCTGTAGAAGGTTCGTGCTCGTGGTTCAACGAAACTTACCCGATGAAACTATAAAAATTGCCGTGAGATAGTTAAGAGCAGGTAGCTAACTTTGTGTATTTTAACTAATGTAGTTTCATTTGCTAGTTTCGTAGTTTTATCCCTTCATCTAAACAACCAGAACCTCTCGTAACGATAGACAGTTGCACCCATTAGCGATAGGTTGCTGGCTCAATAAAAACCGTGACGCATGGAGGAGTATGGAAATAATTAACGGTTACCAGCTTATTGCAGTCAACATGCGCATATTGACACGCTGGATTTAGCATTTGGGGCCGAGTTAAATCGTTCGTTTTTCCGCGATTACAATACTTCACTGTTTATATCCTGAAATCTAAGGAGGACGTACGCCTTTTTAGAACCTCTCGCGATTAAGGAGGCAGTGGAAATCGTGGGGCCCCGTGAGGCTGACGAGGTTGATGTTGACCTGTTAATTATTCCCCCAACTGTCCTTTGTTTCCTCGGCAGAGCTCCGAGAGTATTCGATCTGGAGATAAGGCCCTCAATTTCCTTCGGCGAGAACACGTTTTTGCCGGAGCCTCCCCCCCCCACCTTAACTCTTTCTCCACCGCCGCCATTACCCTGTCCCTCACTCACCGCCTCGTTACCTTGCTGCTCGGCTATGGTAATTAACCGATCTCATTTACTTATCTCTTCAAAAGGGAAACTGTCACTTTCACGAATTGAGCACAATTATCGCGAGGCGGCCGGATGAAGTGGTCATAGTCTTCTTCACAAATAGCAATGAAATAGTCTAGAGAGAGAGAGAGAGAGAGAGAGAGAGAGAGAGAGAGAGAGAGAGAGAGAGAGTGAGAAGGAGTGACAAAGAGAGAACGACATGAGGTCCCACATTGCGACAACCAGCGGCGGTTTTTTGGGCGCATTATCAAAGACTCCTTTCGACTAAAATACTTCCGGTGTGTCCAGCGAAGGTAATGACTGGGGGTTCTCACCATTACCACTCTTAATCGCGCAGAGCGTGCCTAGGGAGAATACTAATGGGTTAATGTAATGGCCCAACACACCCCTAATAACGTCTTAACCCCCGACTCTCAAGCACGGCGACCTTTCATTTGACGAAGTCGATAATACCAGTTTTTCTGTAGGCACCGGAGCCCTGCCTAAGAGAATTGCTACTCTTACTCGTTCAAGGGCCCGGAAGAATGTAAATTCTGCCTAAATAAATTACACAGTAAATAGAAGTGCGCGCAACACACTTTTGTAGGTTTTACTGGAAGTTCGTTCTCGGAACCACGTGACAATGGCTACTAGGTTCGTGCCGCTCTCTGGCCACTATTTATTTACGTTTGATCGGGAACAAACCCAGTAAGAATAAATTACGAAAGAAATCGCCTCAACGTACTCGTGACTAGTACAAAACGCTTCTCTGAAAGGGCGTAGGGTTGGTATTGGGGGGGGGGGGGGTTAGGGAGCAACCAGGAGGAGAGTGCAGGCTAGTTGAGGACGCAGAGAAAGCAGTTAAGTAAATGGGGGGATGCATGCCAACCTGAGGCCAAGGAGGCAGGGATCAAGCCAGCCTGAAAGGAGGCTATGGAGGAAGGCATGTCAGCATAGCGTCCTGCAGAGCGATTGGTAATAAATCAGAACGAGTGATTCCCATCTTGAAGGCCGTGGAGCGATGAAAGACTCGATCCATCCGACGTGACAACTGTAATGTAATGCTCCGACGTGACTGAAACTGAGAGGCAGGAGGATAAATAGCGAGACATGAAATTAGGAGTGATGCGAGGAACGGTGCTAGACGACTAGAAATGCTTCGTGTATTACATATTTCACTATCACTCCTCATGCCGGTGATAACGCTGACGACAAGGGGGGGGGACAAACGATAGCGAAGTCTTCTCTCTAGGGAGGGAATGTCTTTCCTCTCGATAGTGCTGTTCGTTGGACGGTACACAACCATAACACAGGTACCAGAGGGTGAGGTGTTGATAGAGTAGAGTAGGTGGGGAGCTCAGGAGCATGGGAGTGTTCGGAAGATGTTATTGCACATTTAGGAGTCGCGGTTATCCTGTAGAAGCTCACAGTCGGCATCAGTCTGAATGCTCGCGAAGACCTTGACATTGTGAATGAGGAAGTTGATCTGGCTCAAAGCCGTGCGGACGTTATTGGTGACAAGGGTGAAAAGAGAAGGGCCAATGTGGGAGCTCTGTAGGACACCCAACCAGTGTCGATCATCATGGATGAATGGAGGCAAAATGTTAGAAATATTGATGTTGCAGTCCCTCGAAGGAGTCTTTGGCCGCAAACTTACAGGCAGTCAATACGGATGTACCAATGGAAGGTCTGCGCAGGATGTCATTGTCTAAATCCGTAATGTTTCCCTCGAGGCACCGGCTATGCACGTCGTAGCAGTTCTCATTGACACCATAAAAACGTTTGACAATACACGTGCAATAGGTAAAATGTAGGGGACCTTACAGGTAGAACTGCTACGACCGAATGCAGGCATGTCTCCGTCCAGAGAACGATTGATGAGTTATGAAGGGGTCTTCGGAACTGCTATAACCCTCGTCGGAGGTTCATCAAATAAGGAAACAGACCTGGTGGCGTGGTCTTCGGACCAGCACTCTAAAACGGCTTCTTCTCAGGCGGTTCATAGAGACTGAGCCGTACGCCTACTTGGATGATCTGACATCCATGTTAATCCTCTTGACAGGAAATTTAAATAGCTAGCCAACAATACGCTTTGGCGCCCACAGGCTCCTTCACGAGACGCAAGTCAAGTACTTCAAGTCATTATAGGTGGGGCTTCAGCCAACACCCCTAGTCCTTCAAAGGCACTACCATTGCAAGGTTTGCCTCAGTGCGAGTAAGTAATTAGTAAAACCACTTGAGGAGGTGTGTTATCCTTATATACAAGGCCATCTATCTAGGTGTGATGGTTTACTGCCTCCTTTATCTGGGGTAACAAACCCACCGCCAACGAAGGAGAAAATTGGCCCAATCCCAGGGAGCTGCGCTTCTGTGGGTCACCAAGGCCATAATAGAAGCACTTTATCCAAATGATCACTAGTCAGTGCATGGTTGACAAGTGGGTAGTGAAATGGGAGCTTCTTTGGGCTTCCGTGTAGATCTCACCACGGAATAGAAATTTACTGCCATCGACGAATGAATGAATGAATGGTTTATTTAACAACCAGGGAGAATTAGGGCCCGGTGGGCGTTAGAAAAATGGCAAGCGAGATGGGACTTCTCGTCAAAGGGACGCTACACCTATGAGTTCTTCACAACATCCGTGAACGTCTTAGTAGAAAATGGGTTTGACCAGACCACTGAACGAGCCAGTTCCTCACTGGACATGGCGACTTCAATGCGCGGCTGCACTTCTTTTCTCTCAAAGACTCTCCATCATGCACTTTGAGAGACAACCTGCCGTACCCCTTCTGGACTGGTCTGGGTTCGAAGGATGCTGAGCTAGTGCGCGGGGGGGGTACACTGATATAACCCCCTTGGAGGCATAATTTGATAAGGAAACAGACCTGTCGATCATCAATGTAGGTTAGTTTAGTGGCCTTTTCTTGCAGAGTCTTCTGCGTTCTCGTGGTGGTGGAGAGTTCAGGGGGATGTTAGCGATCAGTCTGTTCTTGTGGACAATCATCACGTTCACGCCGATATGAGCTTACTACTGTTCGTTCTGCTGTTGGTAATTAGCGTTACGATTCATGCACTTGGGATATTATTAACTATTTACCGTGTGTTATGGATACCACATTCGAATTGATCCTGCAGAAACCATTTTGAGGCTGTACCGCTGGTGTAGTCGTGTAGATGACCGTAGGGAGAGGCGAAGGAGGTTTCCTAAAACTGGGATTGTGCCCCGAGGGAGAGAAGGAGCGCGGTTGATTAAAGAGTTGGCAGGTAATTGGATAATTATTAGTGAACAAGATCTAAACAGGGGTTGGGTTGGAAATGTTCGTTGGTGGTGTGGGGGGGGGGGGGATGATGAGTTAGACAAGAGATGAACTGGAAGAGAAGGAATAAAGTTGAGAGGAACTCCCTTTTCCCTTCGATATTCACTGGAAACGCGCATTTTAAGCCTCCGCTCTGGCCTTTCAACTGACGTTACTTCTAACAACCCTCTATCACAGGATGATGAATACGAGAGAGCGCGAGGCAACGATCTCCTCCACAACACGCTAGATACCCCTGCGCAGATAACGAAATGAATTATTTCGTAATTGCAGAGTGCCCAATTGAAGCTACTCGTTGAAAAAGAATCGGGGAGATAAGAATTGCTTGTTGGGTCTGTAAGTCTGGTGAAAAAAAAGGAGAAAATACGAGGCGTCTAAAATAACCAGAACGTTTCAAAGTAAAACACAGGTTTTTTTTCTCTTACGAGGGAAATAAAAGAAGTTGCGGAGGAAGAACGTCTGAGTAGTTAACATGCGAGGAAAAGAGAGAACTTCAAGAAAACCGAGGATCCCTGCAGCCGCCCTGTGCACCCTCTTCATGAGGGGCTACACAAAGTTTCCGACCTCGTCTCACTCTGGATTCACACCTTAAAACAAGACGCAGGTTTCTTTATCAATATAACTGTTCCTGAACCCTCAGAGAGTGTTAATTCGACTGTCACGGAGATTGAGGTTTCGCTATCAAGCAAGAGCCCAGCCAAAAGGGAATGAGGAGGCCGACAAATAGGAGAACGAAGAATCTGCGCATCCCCTTCGTAGTGCCACTTGATCCAGGAGTTTGGCAATTGGGGGGAGAAGTACATTGCTGCCCATTAATGTGCCTGGCCAAAGGCAGTTGAGGTTGTTTGTTAAACCCTCCAAGAAGCGAACAAGAGAGGTCCTCACTCTGAAGAGAGAAAGTATGTGGCTTATTCACAAGTCTTTGTCCATTGAGGCCAAGATTGGTAAGAGGAACAGAGTTGCAGATTGTGCAAGGCGAAGCGGGAATCAGCGGAGCATATACTGTGTACTCGTGTGGGGCTGGCTTAGGTGCGCCATAGAGTGCTAGGGGTTCTTCAGCCGTGGCTGGAGGAGTTTGCAGGGATACACCTAAGGTCGTCTTGCATCAAGGAACAATACTTCCACTCAATAAGACGATTTGAGGCTGCAGTGGGGGGTTTCCCCAGTTGCATCAAATGAAAGAAAAAATATTGTGGCCCACCACAAATTCCAGTCAGACCAACACAACTTCACATATCCGACCGTACACATCTTTTTTCCTAAGATCCCCATAAATGTGACGGCGTCACCCAAAAAGGAGAAACTAAATAAATAATAATTAAGGAGATGGGGGGAGGGGCGCCCAGACTACTCCGCCAGGTCTAGGGGGAGAAGGAATTAGACGGAAGAGGGAAGAAGGATAAGAGAATGTTCCACAACAGAACACCCAGCAACGCAGTTCCTTAGCACTTTTCTTGTGCCACACACCACGCCAGGACTTAGTCAACCCTGTCGTTACCTCCCTCCACCCCACACGCTTCCGACACCTCTATGCGAAGATCCGTCCTGTCATATTTGCGCCTCTTGGTTTGCCTAATTAGCGCAAGATCCCGGCTGCCGGGTACTACCTGGACATTCAAGAACAGTGCACACTGGTCGAGGCAAACAGCGACGATGTCAGGCTGCTGTCCTTCTCCAGAGATAACTCGGTAGTACCACTCTCTCTCCACTTTCCAGCCCTCAGATGGGAGTGCACCAATGACCCGCTTCGCATGGTTCAGCTACTCGGACATGACAGCGAGCACGTCATGGCACCACAATCCAGGCCTCTTGCACACGGACGTAGACGGTCGCACACACACGATCTATACTTCATCAATTTTGTTTTTCGAATCTTCTAACGTTAAGGAGCAGATTTCCTCCCCTTTTAAGGTTCAAACATGCACAAATCCCTTGTTTGTTTAACAAAGCACGGCAGACTGTGCTATTCAGCCAATTTCGAGGAGTCACAGTTTTGGTTTATTATTCATTCTGAATAATAACCCTATGTTTTCGGTCACGAAAAATTTTTTACAACCCCCCCTCAAAATTTGATACTTTACGTTTCAAGACATGGAGATTCCAAATTTGCAATGTCCGTCCGCCGTCCCCCGTCCCCCGTCCCCGTCCCCCGTCCCCCGTCCCCCGTCCGCCGTCCGCCGTCCGGGCCGTTTTGTGCCTTTAACGTGGTATAAAAAATTCGTTCTTTCGCCCAAAAATCCGATTTGGTATCTAGTTGTGCCCGCCATCTCGGCAATCCGATCGGACGAAGCCCGTGGTTGTAATGGGCAAAAAACGGTTAAAAAAATTAACGAAACGCAGTACAACGCGGAGCTACAAGCGTTTCGTCGTTTGAATTCCCTCCGCCCCGCCCGTCTCTTTAAAAAAACCAACCGCTCTCGAGGCGAGCGAGCAGCGCGCCTCCCGCTCGACTCCCCCCGGGTTCGCTTCGAGCGCCCCCGTTCCAATTTCCCCGACGTTCTAGTTTTAATACGATTCAATTTTTTTAGATTCTTTCGTTTCATTCTCATTTTGTTTTTTTTTCATAGAATTTTGGTTACATTTTGATATTAATATTTAGCGTGCATGTTTTCATATTAAAATTCAGTTTTTTCTAGATACTTTCGTTTTTTTGTTTATTTTAATATTACGATTCAGTTCTTTTCGACCTTTTTTGGGTTTCATTATGATATTTTTCGATGCTGAATCGAACAGGATGGATCTCGGAGCATTAATGCTAGGTCAAGCTGATTATCCGAATAATAAACCGTTGTGTAATAATTTGCAGCGTTTTGTTGTTACTTTAATGTTATTACGTGTGAATAACTATTTATGATATGAGGTTTAATATTTTGCTTTTGTTTCAGGTGAGGTAGCTCGTCTTCTCTCAGTGTCCGTAAGCTTTTTCCGATTTACCTTCTTTATCCTTACTAAAACTCCATACTTAGGATGAAGAAGAAGAAGAAGAAAAAAGTTTATTGACAAAATAAAACAAAGTAAAAGATTCCTTCTGCATTACAAAAATAAACAATACCGACATGGTTTCTCAAACCGTCTGTCGGGGGCGGGGGCGTCAGCAGGTTATACTAGAAACATACGAAAAGAAAAAAGAACCTACCGGGAAAACAAAATACAATAAAATAAAGGAAATTAAAAATTAAATTCATGTACCAACGAAGAGCGATATCTCCAGGCCATCCTACCAAAAGCCACCAGCGGAGGATATCCACCATCATCCAACATAGCCACAGCCTCATTCCGTGAAAGGGCAGGTTTATTAAAAACTGCAATCCTAAACTCTCCAAGTACTGGGCAAGTACAGAGAAAGTGGTGCAAGTCTTCCCTCTCATGTCTATTGCACAGAGCACACTCCTGGTTAGTGTTGTACGGCTTTGCATTGAGATGTAGCAGTTCTCCCTTCAACTTAAAAATCCACCTCGCCGAGAAAATATCCATCACTGGCTCACTGACCAAGCTCGCGGCCTTGAAGCGGGTGTCAAGCTCCCTATATAGAGTGAACTTCTCCGAGTCCATAGCCCTCTGCCAGAACCACTGCTTTTTGTGCTCCCTAAACCTCTCAAGGATGTCAGCTGCATGAAGCCGGATATATTCAAAGGACCAGGAATCCAACTCAACTATGACACCCAATCCAGTGGCGAGGCGGCCAAGATGCCCAGCCCATGACACTCTGTTTCTCATCATTTCCATGGCAATTATTTTAGGGAGACGTGCGTCCGGGAGACAAGATACCTTCCTCAAGTACTTTAGATGGGCTTCAACAGTAAACGATGATATGGTGTCCACCCCTGTCTCCAGATGTAAAATGTAATTCGGGGAAAACCTCGGCAACTGGAACAGCTTTCGAATGTACATCAGCTGCACTCCCTCCGCCTTTGCATACTCCTGAAATCCCCAGCATGGTGAAGCGAGTGGTGGTGTTCAACTCTACGAGCCCGGATCGTAGAGTTGAACACCACCGATTTTGCCTTTAGTGGTACAGCAGGATTGGCAAATAATCTTCCCCAAACATTATTGAGGGCAAACTTGGCATATTGGGCCTTCCGCTCTACGTGCTTGGTGAAGGAAAGACGGGGGGGGGGTGAGTTCAACTCCCAAATACTGGTAGCTACTCACGATCTCAATTGATTCACCACCAAATTTCCAGTGCTCAGTCGCCCTTCTTCTCCCACTGTTCTGAAAAACCATTATCTTCGACTTCGCTAGATTAACCTGAAGTCCCCACTTACTGCAGTAGTCTCTCCAAAACATCAATATTCACCTGCAGCTCACCAGGGTCATCCGCTATCACCACCAAATCATCTGCATACATCAGAACTTTTATCACCGCCAACCTCTATACCATGTTGCAGCTCTTCTACCATGTCGTTAAGAAAAACAGAGAATAAAGTGGGGGAGAGAGGACAGCCCTGCTTCACTCCACTCTTAACATCAAAGAACTCTGTTCTACCAGCCTCGGTCCACACCACTGCTGATACTCCCGAATAAAGGTTCCTCAGAACTGATACAAACTTACTGGAAACTCCCAGAGCAAGCAGCTTGTAGAACAAATATCCACGGTTAATTGTGTCAAATGCAGACTTCAAGTCTACAAAAAAACCATAGACTTTACCACCGGGCTCCCTCAGTTTCAAGCTCACAGTGCCAGTCAGAGCGAAAATTGAATCTGTCGTGGAATATATAATATAGTATAATAATATTGAATATTATATATATATATAATAGTAAACTTCTCTCAGATTTTGAGAAAATTATGGATAAGAAGATGGGAAATTTGCTCATACTTAGAATGTTCCTCACTATTTTTAATATTAATACTCATTTCCCCCAAACATAACATCTTCGACGCTCTGAATCGATACCAAAGCCCTCCTTCCCTGGCCGATGAAACCGGAGCGAAGAGACGAAGAACGAGCGAGGCCGCCTAGGAACAGTCAAGAGGGGCCTTAATGACAAGGCCGGGCTCTGTAGTACCCCTCATTATCCTATTAGCCTCTCCCTCCCCACTACCACACCCTTACCTGAGCCTACAGTCTCCACTCGCAATTCTCTCTGTGGCAAACTTCCAGAGCCGTCTAAAAGGCTGCTGCCCTTTGTAGTTATTCTCTTGAACCACTTTGGACGTTCGTTTGAGGAGACGCTGACCAACAACTGACTTAATTATGTCTGGGATGAACGTTATTTGTGGTTTGTAAAAAGCTTGCAGATAACTCTTGGTTGATTTTTTCATCGATGGCAAGAATGTGATCAGGGGAAACTTCACAATCTGAAATGCTATGATCGCTGCCAACGTGCCCTATGTGTACTACAGGGTACGTTTTAAATGCGATGCGCTTCGGATTCATTAGGATGGAAATGAAACGGGGGTTCAACGAATTAAGAAAACCCGTATTGAATCACAGAACTTCCTCAGACTGAACTCTAAAGTCAATGTATGTAATGAAATAGTATTTGGGCTAAAGCAATAATAAGTTCTTCCTTCTGTATCGAGCTATATTCCACAAACCGTTCCAAGTAATAAAGTATAGCCACCAGAGAATAGACTGGAAGTAATATGAAAGGAGTTCACAACCAGAATGAGTCTCGCGATTTGGTTGCAACCTCCTTGAGGTTCCCCACTCCTTCCACCATTGACTGCGTTTTACACTTGAAGGGTTGACGGCCTGAATAACTCTGTTGAGCTGAATCCCCGTTCCGCTCCTTGTCCCCCACATGATCCAAACATGTGTGACGTACTTGTGGAATTGTCTCACAATTCCCGCGTACAGTACACTCGTGAAGGTCGTGTCTGGGCCCAAAAGAAAAGAATAAATCAAATACGCTCAATAATACTCACTCGATCAAATAAATAAAATAATAACTCTCAAGAAGGTAATGGGAAATGAAATTATAAAGCAATAAAAACGAACTCCTTTTAGAATGAAATAAATAACCTATGCTCGGATTGTATTAAATGACAATAAAGGGACAATGGGGAAAATGAAACACAAAGCTCTGATCGCTTACCTTACTTCACACAATCAAAAAGGGGAAATTAAACACTGACTTTTTAACAGGAAAACCATTTGCTGACGCGCCGCTAGCCGTTCTGATCTCGAACTGCCTCCTCGGCGCTGATATAAACAGCGGCGGCCTGCACGGGTGGCGGTCAGTGTTGCCACCTCGCGCAGTCCGCCGTGAAAACCATTACAGATGGGGGATCCTCTTTGTCTCTTTAGAGAGTTGAAGGTGAGGAGACTAGAGCAGGCGCACATGGTTACTTGACACAAAACGATCGGGTGTGCGGGGTAGTTGTGGTTGTAGGATGTGGGAAAGTGAGGCATTGAGCTCGACCAGCTGGAGTTTGGCGTAGGGCCTGAGTCAGGCTGCAGTAGCTCAGCATCTGTGGAGAGGTTTGGGCCTGAGACAGTCAGGGGAAGGTCAGCATCCGTTAGCTGGCGTCCATGCAAAGTGTAGACCATGGAGCGATGGGCTGGAGATGAGCAACAGGAGGGAGGTCCAGTGGCAGTATCGGCATAGGAGGAGTAGTATCAGAAACGGATGCGCCCTACCTAATATACTCATAAATGTGGCAAATACGTGCGATGTGTTACAGTAATACTTAGGAGATGTACAGGGAGAGAAAGGGTCAGGAGAGCAAGTACTCCATGTCCCCGTATGATTCAATTGTGCCAATAACGTATGCACTGCATCTTTGATCAACGCATTCATATAGAAACGACGGTACTAGTTAGCTGAAAGTAGTTACAGGTACCGTGCCATCCATTGGTCAACCCCTTTCTCCTAAGCCACAACATTACACTGCGGTTGTTAGGCCTGTAGTCACCTATGGACCCCTGGTCTGGCGGACTAGGGTGGAAAATAAAACAGTGCAGTTGCAGCTAAATAAACTGCAGCGTAGGGCGTGTCTGGCCATTACAGGCTGTATGACAACATGCCCTATGGCTGCAATGGAGGTCTTGCTAGATTTAGCTCCACTCCACATACATGTTAAAAGGATGGCGTTCCTCCAGGCTGTGCGTATGTTGGAGTTGGGACTGATCATACGGGGTAGGAGGAGTTCCTGCCACTTGATCCTTGACAAGGTGAAGGTGGGGTGGGGCCGGAACTGCATGTGGTAGACTCAATGCCCGCGAGGTTCAACTTCGTGCTACCCTTTCGGATACTCATTCATGAGTGATCTGGGTGGGAAGGGGGAGCTCCCGCTTTCGAAGCTGGGGCCCTAGTACACTACACTGATGGCTCAGTGCAGGGTGGCCTTGCAGGGACAGGCATCTTTGGGTCGAGGATCAGAGCAGTGATCCCATTGGGGTCGCTGGCCACGGTGTTCCAGGCAAAGGTGGCTGCGGTGACAATCTGTGTACAGTGGCTGCTGCAGAGGGGACTGAAGCGGCAGAGAATCTACATCATGGTGGACAGTCAGGCCACTCTCAAGGCCTTAGCCTCATACTGTCTCACATCACAGCTGGTGTGGGAGTGTCTGACTGGACTGAAGGCCCTGGCAGAGGACAACAGTGTAACACTGTGTTGGGTACCAGGGCATCAGGGTGTAGAGGGAAACGACCAGGCTGATAGGTTGGCTAAAAAGGAATCAGAGCAGATCCCTATTGGCCCAGAGCCCTTTGTTGGGACTGCCAGGAGTCACCTACTAAGCCGTGCCCGTGCCGTGGGGCCTGGAGGTGGTGTAGGTCGGCCATGATCCGAGTATCATGGACGCCCTTAGAATAGGCCCGTTTGTGGCTGCAGTGACGGTATTGCCTGCATCCAACGTTTCAAAAAAATAAAGCCACAACATTCAATTGTTCATTATTGTTCCCTGTAACCCACGTTCTTTTCTGTCTCTTCTTCTAACCCTCTCCTTGACACCTCTAGGCTGCCCCAGTCTATTCATTTAGTCCTTCAGTCTGTGCTCTGGTATGATATGGCTGTCTTGTCTCGTCTAGTGCAGTTAATCTGGAGAATCTAAACAAAAGGCAGTGAGTTTGTGGGAGCTTACTGACTTGCATGAGATAGTCAAGAGCAGCCTCAGCAGTTCAGAATTCACACTAACGTCATCTCTGTGTTTACTAACTGTAAAATAACGCCTTCTCGAAAGGTTTTGACCGTCCCATGGATTACTTACTCCTCGATCTCTCAATAAACAGTGACATTAGTAGGAGCAGCTTAACCAATTCTGGAGCTTGCAGCGCCTGAGGTTGTACGTCTAGTTCTTAATTGACTTGTTCCCTTATATCCTGATATAAACCTCGTTGAGGGTTTAGGAGACCTGTCTTGACATTTCATTGAGCAGTCGCTCGTGACGCTCGTCACTACCTGCCCTGAGGTTCCTTTCTAGTCAGCAGAACTTTTTTAGACATCTTCCTCTCGTACACGATCCCTCAGTCAGATTTTGAGCGTTTTCACATCAGAATATTCCCCAGTGATTTACAGATTGTGACGCTCAATGCACCGTAAATGTGACTACGAAGAGCCGCTGGGATATGTTGGTTTTGGTGCGACTTCCAGAAGGAAAGCCCACCCGCGGCCTCTCAATTTTGGACAGGAGCCAGCGCTCCGCGCTGTCCACGCCGCATATTTTAATACGTATTATATAAATTACGATCTGGCAGTTTTTTTTTGTTTAGGGCTCTAACACAACTGGAAACCTCCATATTTCTTCGGCCGCCCTCTTATTTTTAATCTGAAATCCCATTTGCATAATGATTTTCATGCGGATGCTGGAAACAAAGAAGAGCACTCCCGTTGACTTTGGCTCCGCTCTGCGCGTCTTAGTGTTGAATTTATTACCAACTTTTCCGGCTCTTCACGAATTTGTTAAATTCCAATACGATTCAAGGCAGCTTGCGAAATCACTTGCAGTCTTTGGAATAACGAGTTGAGGAACATAGCAGGCTAAAACATTACATAATTTGATTGATTTCAACGTCACTGGCACAAGGGATGAGTGACGGCTGTAGCAGGAGCCGTAAGTGTACTGTGTTACAGGGTAACAGTACTGAATCTTAGTTTTTCTTAGTTTGAAAACCAGTTCACTGATCCCTGAAACAAGAGCAGCACAATAAATTGTAGCAATTGTCGATCAACCCATTTTATTAATTTTTTCCCGCCGTTTCACTTGAACCAGTATGTTAGAATCGTTACGTCGTGCCTATTCCCTAGCATCGCCTAGAAGACGTACGTTTTCATTGTACTAGGGCCATGTTTCGTATCGTGTACTAGTTTGTTCGATATTGAATCGCATATGACGGGTGCTGCAGGTGTGAACTGCGTTTAGATGGTTAATATAGTGGGGCAAATTCTACCTCTTCACTGAACCTAATGGGGTAACAAGCCAGGCCAGCGTTGGTCGCTGGCTCTTTGCCTCGTGGCTGAGCAGCACAGGTATGTCTCTGGTCCATCAGGCACCGCTCTAACCCCACCCCCGACACACAAAGCAGTTAGAAGGGGGGTGGGCAAAGCGCCTCTACGTGGTACAAGGGATAGTGCCCGTACCTGCGAGTCCTTCGCATTGGGGGGGGGGGGGGTAACACGCTTTCAGGCCATGCTGTTGGGTGGCCTTGCTGGAGAGAAGTGTGGCCACCCCCTCTAGAAGGGCAGTCATGGAATACACAGTGCTTAAAGAAGCATGAGCCCCTGTGGCTGGAGAGCAGTTGGACCTTCATGTGGTGCCAGACAGAGGAGAGAATGGAGTGTAGGTGCCGTGCAGTGGGGCCCACATCCCAGCGTACTCTGATGATGGTGAGTTAGTGTTGGATGCCGGATCACAGGACAGCCAGGTTCAGCACGAGATCCAGAAGTGGGCACCTGCAAGAACCTGCAGCACAAGGTGGGACGTAGTCTAATTAGCTGGTAAGCTTGTCAAGAGGATGTCAGGCTGGTGCTTGATGTGCTCCCACCACATTGCGATGTGAAGGGGGGGGGGAGAATCCACCAAACTGCCATGGCATACAACTGGATGATGACCTCGGAGTACAGGCAGGGGGAATGCAAAGGTGCCCCCACGTGGGACTACAGAGGGGGGCCCGAGCATTTGGCTAGAAGCTGCGAAAGGTGGGCAATGGGGCAACCTTTTAGGCAGTGAATGATGCCCAGATATTTGGCCGTGGTTCTTGGGGCCACGTTTAAGCCCGCTCCACTCAGCAGCGGGTAGGGAGATTCCTGAGAGTAGGACGAGAAGTGGCGTCTTCTCCAGGGCTAGTTGAAGGCGTCTGAGGTAGCACCAAGTTGTAACAATCCAGGTGGCGTGCTTCTGGTGCACCATGACCATTTGGTCATCAATGAAGGCTATAGGTCCATGGCTGTACATTTGTAGCCAGTGGAAGAGGGGGTCCAGCAGCACTGCCCACAGACATGTGGACAACACCGCAACCTGGGTAGCGCCGGCAATGATTGCCAGCAGAGCTTGCTGATGCACCCATCACAGTGAGCCTGTCGCTGAAGAAGCAGCTGGAAGAGATTGGAGGCACAGAAAGATCGCCCAGGGTGCTTAGGACTCTTGGCCACCACTATGTGTTGAAGGCACCTCTGATATCAAAGAACGCCACCAGGACGACACGGTGCAGACTCGACTGGGTTCCCTCCCTAAGGCAAAGGATCGTGCCCTCTGTGCTGCTACTACGAGGAACTCGATCGAATATGGCGAAATTATCGTTTCTTCCCATCCTGCGCTCATTTGCCACACTGCCACCCGTCTTACTCCAACCACCCACCAGATCGCCTAGAAAACTTCAATTTTTGTTATATTATGGCCATGTTTCGTATCGTTTACTGGTATTTTTCGATACTGAATCAAATAGGACGAGTCTCGGATGTGTAAGACTTCGTCTACCTCGGTAATCAGGAACTTATCGTAAAAATTGATTGACACATCAGATACTCACACCGGGCAATGTTGATTAATAGAGGGTCCATGAGAGCAGCTCATTATTTTCGCGTTTCCAAAAACGGTTCTTCCATCGAACGATATTACATATTGGAATGTTCCGTTTTTAGATTCCTGTATTTGTTCTTCGACTTTTTAAATATTTTTCAAAGTATAATCTCAACTTTTTCACTCAATTTGCCAACTATTGTTCTTTGCGAACTTGTTTTGCTCATAAGCCTTTGAAACCAGCCCTAGTGAGCACAGCCGTGGATTGAATACTGGCAGATCGCATTGGTTTATGGAGCATTTGAAGTAACTAAGTTGAAAGTCAGCGATCCCTCGTTTACCACTCGCATTCAAACTGTTCTACTTGTAATTGAAATTGGGTAGTATAGCGTGTGCGGGGGGAGGGGGGGGAGAGAGAGAGAGACTGAGAGAAGTGTGAATTACACCCTCCAGCGTTCAAACACCTCGTTGTTGTAAAAACCGAAAAGGGAACGGGAAAAAATAAAAATGAATAAAGTGAGAATGACGGAAACTAATTTGACTTTTCAAGCGGAGCCGAGCTCTCTGGGTGTTAGTTAACTCCCTGGACGGCGAATATCAAGAGCTTTTAATCTTAATTGCTGGGGCGGAAGTGAGGCGCAAGAGAGTCCCGACCAGGGGCAGGATGGACGAAGGCAGAGAAAGAGGGGGCATTTTTATGAGATACTTCCGAAACTGATACGACGAAACTGTTATCCGCGTAATTGTTGTCGGAATCTCTTTTGGGGCTGTTATGGTAGAGTAAGCTCGAACTCTTAAAGAGACGAATAAGAAGGAAGTTCGGAGAAAATGAAAACGTTTCACTGAGAGCCAACTTACACTTATCTCCCAGAACTGAAGTGTACTCCCGCGCGAGTTAGAGACTTACGACAACCCGTTAATTAACGAAATGATATCGAGAAATTACAGAGTCAGCCTCACGTCCTTGACTTTTCCAGTACGTACGTCATCCATCAGCCCCTTCGACGACTTATTGACTTCCAAAACCTGGGTACTTGTGGACATCGGCTCGAAACGAACCTTTTACTACTCGCATCAGCTCCTCAATGACAAATATCTGGTGCGTTGCAACACACAACTTTCCTTAGCTCTACGTCAATTCACTTTGTACATGGCTAATTCTATTTAATCAATTCATTCATCACTCAGTTAATTTGAACTTGGTCAAACAACGCTTTACGGCAGCAGGAAGCGGTAGCGCTTAAAGTTCCAGATTTTATTGTGCTGCTCGTACTCATTGCAGGACCATTATTGAGCAACTGCTACACAGATAATTAATGGGGCTGTAAATAAGAATTTTTTGAAGTGGATAGTAATCACTTTTGTGGAGTTATTGGGTAATAACTGTTAGAACTGGTATTAAGAGAAACGGGCGTAGTTGAAATTCAGGAATTTCCGGAGTGAGCCCCATGTATCTCATGATCGTTTTCAAACACCCACCCTTTAGGTTTAGGGACTACAATACCAATTTTTTTTAGCATTCTACTATTATCCCAGCGGAGTTTATAAACGAAAAACTGCGCTACAAACGCTTTTGGTCGAAAATTTTGATAATTTATTGTGCTGCTCTCATCATTTTCCCACAAATGGGAATTTTATGGTATCATTGTCTTATTGAGAGCTATCAATATAAAAAATTTAATCAAAATCGTTAGAGCCATTTTTGAGAAACAAAATTTGGTGTTTTGATCACTATATCACTATGATAACTATAGTTAACTTTCGGTGGATTTTGCCCATACCCTTATTTTTGCGTCCCATGGTAACCTGTAGGCTAGACATCAAGTTTCAGCTGATTTGGTACGGTTGTTTTATCTATAAACCGCGCTAAAATGGATTTCGTCGAAGATTTTGGTAATTTATTGTGCTGCTCTCGTCATCTTCCCACGAATGCGATAGTTGCCTTATTGAGAGCTACCAATATAAAAAATTTAATCAAAATCGTTTGAGCCGTTTTTGAGAAAAAAAAAGTTTGTTGTTTTGATCACTATGATAACTATAATAATTTTTTTTTCAGCCGATTACATAACTTTCCTTTCTACTTCTTAGAGCAAGGAAAGTAAAAAGGGGATTGATCGATCTTATGTGAACTGAGGAGAAGTCGTTGACAAGTTGATCAACTAACTCGATTTGGTTAACTTTGTTTTAAGGTTCCGGTGGATTTTGTTCATACCCCTATTTCGGCGTCCCATGGTGACTGGCGGGAGAGATATGAAGTTTGAGGTGATTTGGTACGGTGGTTTTCTCTAAAATTCGTTCACAGACACACAGACCATTTTCCCAAATAGTGTTTTTCGGACTCAGGGGGGTCTGAAACGTAAAGATCTGAAGAAAACTCAAAATTTTTTTTTCAGCCGATTACATAACTTTCCTTTCTACTTCTTAGACCAAGGAAAGTAAAAAAGAACCAGCTCTATCGGATCAGCCGTTCTCCCGCAAATCGAACTACAGACACACACACGGAACACGCGCCAAAATTAGGTTTTTTACACTCAGTAGGCCTCAAAACGTAAAGATCTGAAAAAAAAACCCAACTTTTTTTGTGACACGATTACTACACTTTCTTTCCCTTCGGGTAGCGGAAATTAAAAAATGGGCACAAATTTGGTACTGTAGTTTATCACTTTATGGTCACGGATGAGAGAAAAATGTGGTAATAAAATAATTTGTCAAACTTATAAACTTATTTTGGCGTCGAACGTTTGTCTGTGAGATGAAAGTTGTTAGAAAATAAGCCACCCTTGAACTGAGGCCGCTCTATGTACATGATCGATCTTATGTGAACTGAGGAGAAGTCGTTGACAAGTTGATCAACTAACTCGATTTGGTTAACTTTGTTTTAAGGTTCCGTGTAGAAACTGTTAGTTTGCAAACGCCAGCGCCTGATGAGCGCAATTTATAAGAAAATTAAAACAGCGACGCCTCACACAACTATCCTCAGCCTCACGTGCATTAGGCGATTCTCTCCACTCTAGCAACTAATCCGTGTTTCTCTCCAGATAATGAAGGAGGTGAAATACCTCGGGGTGATACTGGACAAGCAGCTCACATGGAACTCGCATGTGAGATATGCGCTGCATAAGGCAACTACAGCCCTTTGGGCTTGTAGGAGGCTGTCCAGCAAATCCTGGGGCATAAATTCAAAAATGATGGAGTGGCTCTTTAAGGGGATAATAAGGCCCCGCGTTACGTATGCCTCCACGGTGTGGTGGAAGGCGACACGCCGGCTGGCAGTACAAGGAAAACTCCAACAACTGCAGCGGCAGGCGTGTCTTGCTATCATAGGGGCCATGGGTACCTGCCCTACTGCTGCAATGGAAGTCCTTCTGAACATCTCACCTCTACATATACACATCCAGAGGACCGCTTACCTGAGGGCGGCAAGACTTTTGCAGACAGGAAAAATTTCCACCAGGGCTAAGGCGAGCCTCCACAGAACAACCAGACATTTTGAGATAGAAGAGGCAGCAGTCCTTGCTACTGACGTCATGCCAGAGCAGAAGAATTTTCGGCTGCCAGTTAGCGACAGCGTCCACTCACGGGAACGGTGGGAGAAGGAGACATTCCGGACCGAGGTGGGCGCGCTGCAGTGGTATACCGATGGTTCAGTTAAGGAAGGCCGAGCAGGGCTGGGCATTGTAGGGCCTAACTACAGTCTTGCAAAGCCGCTGGGGGAGTACGCCACGATATTTCACGCGGAAATCCTAGCCATAAAGATCTGCGCAGAAGAGATCCTGAACAAAGGACTCAAGGGCAAGCGGATCTACATTTTCTCAGACAGCCAGGCCGCCTTAAAGGCCATTGCAGCCTATAGTTTTAGGTCTAAGCTGTCATGGGAATGCCTCCATGCGCTCAAGCAGCTCGGCGCCCATAACAGGCTCTCCCTCATTTGGGTGCTGGCTCACAGGGGGCATGAGGGCAACGAAAAGGCTGACCGCCTCGCGAAAAGGGGTTCAGAATCCCTACCCATCGGGCCTGAACCACACGTGGGTCTGACGAAAAGTCACCTGAACCGTCTGGTTGCTCGATGGGAGATACAGAAAATGGCGCCCATTGGCATCGCCAGCCACGGCTAAGACAGGTGAAAAGCCTTGTCACGCCTTCCTGTCAAAGGGCGAAGGCGATGCTGACACTCTCCAGACAAGATCTGAGAGTACTGATAAGCTTCCTCACCGGGCACTGCCCACTCAGATATCACCTCAACAAGATGGGCATCTCAGAGGCGGTGGAATGCAGACTCTGCGGTGAGGAGGATGAGACAGCAGAGCATATCCTATGTGAATGCAAACCGCATATCCTCTGGCAGCAAAACGCTTTGAATACTTCGGTCAGGGGACCACTGAACCCCAAACCGTAGCGGATTCTGCGGTGAAGGACATACTCGGCTTCCTAAGGGGGGCGGGTATGTACGACGCCTTCTACTAAGAAAGGGCCAGTGTCACAATAGGCCCATATGTGGCCGCAGTGACAAAGGGACTTGTCCCACACGCCCTCGGGTAAAAAAAAAAAAAAAAAAAAATCCGTGTTTCTATCAGCTTATAACAACACACGACAGTGGAAGGCGCTTGTCGTTCTGGAATTTCTTGTGCTGCCCCTACTTGTGCCACAACCATAATTAAGCAACCAGTTTGCTGGTCAGCCCATGTAATTTTTTTTATGAAAAGTACTCACAGAGCGTCATCAAATGCTCATTGTATAAATACTTGATTCGACTGCCACGCCAATTTTACTGAAGATTCCAGTAGCATTTAGAGCTTGGAGCTTGGAGCGGAATTTATTGAGGAAAAACTGCTCTCAAACCAATTGTCGTCGAAATGTTTGGTAATTTATTGTGCTGTTCTCGTAATTTTCCCACAGATTGGAATATCATGGTATCGCCATCTCATGAGGAGGTGTCCATACGACAAATGTAATTAAAATTGTTATGGCCGTTTTGGAGGAAAACGAGTTTGCTGGTGTTGTGAGAAAGTGGTGAATGGTTATCCAACCAGATTTTGCACACAAAATGTTTAACACGAACAAATGATGGAAATAAATTTATCGTTGAGCTCATAAACATAAATAGAAAATAAAAGTTACTGCTCGTGAAAATTCTGAAGCGAAAGTAAAAATAATCTGGTACTTGGCACAAGTTTTCTTCGAGCGATGTTTAACGTTCGTGATTCTACTTTGTCCAATAGTCCTTCGGCTGTATAGTAGTCCAGGTATGACGCTGGTAGACGTTGAGTACAGGACTTGCGGGATACTGCGACCCGAAGAGAGTGATAACTGCGCGTTAATTATGAAATTTTCACTGCAAAGTGAGGAAATGGCAATGAATGACTAATATAAGCAGTTTTAACGTGCACGTGGCGGTACGCAGATAGGTAGAATTGAGAATGGAAGAAAATGGCACATGGCTGGTGTCTTGACGTCACTCACATCAAAAAGAAATAAAATATAACACTTCTGAATGGATACTATAAGTGGATACCATAAGTGGTGTAGCTGCCTGAACAGCTGGCTTTACTACTGCGGATTAATTATGGCGTTGCACTGTGACGTGCGGACTAGATTACAAGTTTGAGCTGATTTGGTTCAGCTGCCATTTTCTCTCAATCACAGATCCCCCCCCGCGTAGCTCGCTACCAATAAAGTCCTAAAACGCCGTCTGATGGTGACGTGTTGTTGCGAACAACTTCCTGTCTGGTATCGAACCGCGTGTCTGCCGAGAATCCTGGAAATAACGTAAAGAGTTTTCGCGATATTTTAAAGGGAGAATCGCTTCGGGTGGACTCAGCAGTTGACGAAACATTCCAAGTTGACAATAGGGCAGACCAAGTGGTCGCTTTGGTTATGACGAAGAAGGTGTAGCTGGACGCAGGGGAAGGGATGGAAATAAGGGATGTACTTAGAGTGGAGGGGTGGCGGTTGACGGTGCAGGGGGTGGGAGGAGGGGTCGAGGGAGCAACTGGCCCCTCACCAAACTCGCATTATTATTTTTTCATCAAGACCGTCTAGCGAGGGGTTTTTCGGGAAGTGGAAGGAAGGAAGGGCGGCCGTGAGGGTAGAGCGGAAGGGATAGCTGGAGCTGGATATGCCAGGAGCCCAGTGTAGGTATAATATAAACGGGGAAGGGAAGGACGGATATATTGCGTTCCAGGGGCCAGAGCAACGCTTATTGGAAATGCTGGAGAAAAGAGGGAGATGGATAACCCTTAGGACTTGTTTCCACTGTTTATGCCACCGGCCACCCCCTTGGAGGAGCAAGCTAAGGAGAAAAAGAGAGGGGAAATTGCAAATTGAGCTCGGACGACTGAATACGAGCGAACGCGGTGAGGGGGGGGGGGTGTAGAGGGATGAGTTGAGGGGGTCAGAAATGTTGATATTAGATCTAAACTCCTATGAGCCTCTCCACTCAGCACTCCACAATTTTTCGCCTCAGCTCCCAATTCACTTCAGTCAAATTAGAGGTGAAAGGAGAACGGTCAAATTGGTTTGGGCTCTGGGTGAGGTTAGTGGGGAGAGCGTAGGAGCTAGCTAGTGGAGAACGTCGACAAAGCAGGGAAGTAGACAGCCTGTCAAGATATGGGGACTGGCGAAAGCAGCAAGTTAGCTGTGCGGGGTCGACGGCGTCAGTTTTAGCGTGGGATGCCGGCCAACCTGAGCAAGGAGGCAGGGAGCATCAAGCCGTGTGTTGAACGGATATCAGCAAGACACTGGAGACATAACTTCCATGAGAGCGGCTGGTAATCGATCAGAACGAGTGATTCCCATCTTGAAGACTGTGTCCCGAAGAAAGACTCAGTGCTCTCGACGATACAACCATAAAATAACCACCAGGTGACGGAAACATATTCACGGGTGCGTGATAAAGTGCGATCAGGGCAAGAAGATAATTACGCTCTTCAAATGGTCCCAAAATTGAGATGGGTACAGCGGCAGTTCAACTAATCGCCAGGAAAATTTCATGTTTCGTACGATTTTCCGATGATGAATCGAATGGGATGGATCTCGGAGGTGTGACATCAGGTGTTATTCAACGAGAATAGGAAACCGTTGTGTAATCATTCGCAGCGTTTTTTTCTTGTGAATATAAATTCTGTATTCCAATAAATTATTTCTATGACGGGAGTTTAATAGCGTCCATCAGATAAATAGGAGCAACTTCAGAAATTCAAACCAACGCAGTTTTACCTACTACCATTTCTTACAATTTTCCCTCGATAATTACTAAACAGTAAACACGATAAGAGATATCGTGTTGATAGTTCAGTGAATCACCTACGCGCTAATTACGCAATAATGGTTGCTGGATGAGTAAGAGCAACTCAATCAATACCAGAATCTGAGCCCTGTACAACGTTCTACCACGAGGTGAGCAAAAAATAGATTTGTGTAGCTGTGGATGGGTCTCGCGAGACATTCTTTGATTAATTTCTGTTTACCCGTTGAATTATACCTTCCACCTGTTACTATCTGTCACGGCAGAGGCTAGTAAGGTGGCGATCGAAAAATACTATCAAACGAAACAAAACATGACCTGCCAACTACGAAATTTGGCACTCCCCAGGCGTCGCTAGGTAATTGACGAGACAAACTGACGTGTCTTTGGACTGGATGCCCGCCGACTTTGCAGATTGGTAATCCTCATGCCTTGAAACGTCAACATTTTGTGCATCGAGAGCAGCCTCGCCTGAGGTTCGCATTTTCGCATATTTCGAGGCTCAAAAGAGCGTGTCGCTTCCTTCTGGCGTTCGTTGTCGCTCAACGTTCAGCTTTCTGGAGTCGAGTAGAGACACATAGACACTGCCCACTCGCGGCACCTCCGGCAATTAACGGGCGAATATGCGGGCTTAATCTAAGGCCTGGTAATGGACTTGTTATCTTTTCAAACCACCTGTCGCCTGCTTTCCATAATTCACGGTGATAACCTCGAGGCTTTAGACGGCGACTTCCTCTCGAGTTCGCCTCAACCCCTCATCGCACACCACAACCCCCTCTGGTTCTGTACTCTTGAGGGGGGGGGGGGTATGCTCTCGTGAAAAGGCGTGAGACCTCGTTGCTTAAAAGTAATCGCTCCACACGCTCCAGATAAGGACGTCTCCATGGGCTAAGATGCTTCGTGCGACTGCTACGTTCCGGCCTACACGAAGGAAATTCGTGATCCCCATCTTGCACTTGAAGGCTTGAAGGGCGTTAGTTGAGTTTCTACTGCATTCCCTAGTCATTTGGAACCTACGTCGTTACGTAATCATAATTAATAACGTGAATAGCATCAGTGTCGACTGTTTGGGAGGAGAGGCTGTTGTTCAAGAAG